>JAKSZT010007815.1:5562523-5962463 GCA_026826555.1 Tolypeutes matacus | reverse complement strand
AAAAAAATAAAAGGCACAGGCACATAATACAACCTGAGCCAGTCAACATTAATCTCTGTGCTCTGGCTGGAACCTCTAAGACAAAAGTGAACTCTCTTAGGCTGGACTGTAACCTAAGTACCATGTGGAACCTAAAACTGAAGTGAGCACAATGGAAGAAAGATGAAAAGAAAATAAATTCTTATATCACCTGAGCCTCTGAATCAAACCAAGACTTGAACTAGAACTACTTTTCACCTCTCAGTTTTGTGAACCAATAAATATCCTTGTTTGCTTAAAGCAGCTTAAATTATATATTCTTTAAGCCCATAAAGAGTCCAAATTGTTAAAGCTGAACTCAGTTAAATAGCATTGACTGTCCAGTTGTGTAAAATTGATTAAACAAAAACACAATCCACTCATGGTTTTACTTTTAGCCAGTTTTGGTATATAGACCCTGCCTTTGACATTCACCAGCTGGGAAAGAAGTCTGGAGCAGAAGGCATATGTGATAAATGAAGACAGATTCTATGCCAGTGTGTCTTCTGAGTCCCACAAAAGGTGTTAAGAAAAATATAATATTTTAATGTACAAAGCAGAAAAAGACTTGTGAGTATCATAGTTTATAAGGTCTGAGGCTTAGGGGAAACTTATGAAAGTAGAAGCTACTGTCAAGGGATGGATGTGTTGAATCCAACAATAAAAAAGAATAAATACATGGTCTTCCATTTAGAAATAACAGACTAAACTCAAGCAATAGCCTCTGCTCACTACCAAAACCACATTAAGACAACAGTAAAGGAATATTTAAAAGACACAAACCCACAAGGACAAATAAAATGGAAGAAGAGGCAACAGCCTCTTCTAAAAATTTCATAATTTTAGGAGCTGGAGAGCAGATAGATGGGAAGTAACTGATTTAGCACAACACTGGGGATTCAGCTTTTTTATCAAATACCTCAAAATTCTTCCAGCTTCTATTACCCAATTCCAAAGCCACTTCCGCATTTTTAGGTAATTGCTACAGCAGCCAATTCTTAGCACCAAAAACTGTCATCTCTCTATCTGTCTGTGTCCAATTATTCTTTCTTTTAAGGACACTGGTCCCATTGGATTAGGATGACCCTAATACAGTTTGGCCTCATCTTAACTAATTAAAACTTCAAACATTCTTTTTCCAAATAGAATCAAATTCATGGGACTGGGGGTTAAGACTTGAACATAACTTTTTGGGGGACACAATTCAACCCATAGTAAATCAGTGGTAGGAAAAGCCAAGAAGCAAGTCATTTTATACCTCAGAATCCTCCAAAAGTTTCAAGAATTAGCAGCATTGGGTTTCTTTGGAAATGGGGTTGAAGGCAGGCTATAAGAAAACATGAAAATTTGGTAGAGAGTATATTTTAAAAGCCATTAGCTCCCAAGATCTTCTGCCTCTTCTCAACATAAAGGTAAGGTTTATTCTTTGGAAAGACTAAAACGTGGGGTCTCTGGGCTCACAACCCGCAGCATGGTTAAGGAATGAGAAGTGAAATCAGGGGCATGAGGGAGTAAAAGCCTTCCCACTGAAGATGGAGGCTTCTGCCTTTTTCCTGCATCTGCCTCTTCTGGAATGCTGGAAGACAGCCTTATAGCCACTAGGCTAAAGACTAGAGACCCTTTTCTTGGGAATCTACCAGATCAAATGAAAAGAATAAAGATATGAACATAGGAATTCTCCCCCAAATCCAGGGTTGCCAAGGCCTCATTTATTCATGTGGAGTTTCCAACCAGCTTCCAAGTATCCCACTCTTAAACATGAGCAGAGACAGCCAATGATCACCAGCTATGCAGGATATGCTCCTAAAATAACTAAGACCAAAACAAATGGACACAAAAAAGATTATGGTGGGAGGCGGCTGTGGCTCAATCAGTGGGGCTCCCGTTTGCCGTGTGGGGGGCCCCGGGTTCGGTTCCTGGGGCCTCCTGGTGGGGGCAGGCCCGCCCGCATGGCGTGGTTGGCTGGCCCAGTGAGCACAGGCAGCAGGGGGGGGGGATGGATGAATAAATAAATAAAATCTTTAAAAAAAAAAAAAAAAAAGATTATGGTAACCAGGGGCTGGGAAGAAGGGAGAATGGGGAGTTATTGCTGAGTGAGTAAAGAATTTCTGTTTGAGATGATGAAAATAATCTGGAAATAGATAACGGTAATGGTTAACACAACATTGTCGCTATACTTAATACCACTAAATTGTAAACTTAAAAATAGCTAAAATGGTCTTTTTTATGTTTTATATATATATATATATATATATATATCTTAGCATGATTTTAAAATTTTAAACACTGGTACAGAACAAGGATACAGATGGAGATGAATAATTAAAACTCATATTTTTTTCAGCAAACGTTTACTGTGCCCCTAGATGATCCCCTCCTTCTCATCCTCCTGCTACTCCTCCACCTTATCATCGTCATCGTCATCATCATCATCACAGGAAAATGTGATTAAGCAACTCCTCTGTGCTAAATACATAAATTATGCAATTTAATCCTGACAACAACCTCATGATAGGAGGTATTTTCACAGATGAGAAAACTGAGGCATAGAGAAGCTAACTTGCCCAACATCACACACTTATGAAGTAACAAGTCAGCATGAGATATCAGGCAACCAAGCAGTCTTATTCCAGAGCCTGGCTTCACTACTGAGCACAAAGAGGATACTCAATAAATGTTTGCCAAATAAAAATCAGACAAGTACATGGTGTGAGACAGGTGCTGAGGCTACAAAGATGAAAAAGAAATTCAGGCTCTGAAATGAGGGAAGTTGTAGTCTAATGGCTTGAAAGCAGAACTCTGAGGCCAAGTCTGTTGGATGTGAACTTGGAACTGAAGGGTTGATTTTAATTGCCTCGGCCAATCTCGTTCTCAGCTGTGCCATGTCTGTTTGGTAGTCACAGTTCCCACAGTTTATGCCCTGCAGAGTTCATCTAGTCCTACACTCCCATTTTGCAAATAGGAAAATTAAGGATCAGAGGGATTTTATGACTTCCCCAAGGTCAGGCATGGGCAATCTAAGATCAGAATCAGGTCCCTTGACTCCCACGTCTGTGCTCATTTTTACTAAGTCAGAAGTTGCATAAGTGACTACACCCAGCAATTAACATTTCCCCAGATCCCACAGAGCAGGTGGCACCATTATTAGCCACCAACCATGGTGACTCACTGTAAAAGAGCAGGAGAAATGGATTCGAGCAGGTGACATTCCTAGGACTTTTAAAAATAAATGATGAACCTTTAAATTAATAGAGGCCATATTTACTCTGCTGCTCAAATTGATTGCCGGGATGTGGTTTATGATATTAAAATATTTATAAATATATAGTTAATTTCCAACCACCTCTACCAAGAACAATAATGCAAATTTTCATCAGCATTTTCCCTAACATTCGAAAGGCAATTATAAGACTATATTAACATTCATCTTACAAGGCTTCTTTAAAAGGCTCAATTGTTTAGCATCGCTGTTTAATCATTAAGCAAGGCGCATTGTGTGATATCATAAACAGAGCTTGTCTGAATTCACTATTAGCTTATCTAAAACATTTTCCCAGAGTTAGATTAAAGAAATTACCTAATTATTTTACAAGAGCCAAACACAATTCTCTGATTGATCTGTCATCTTGGGGAGAATATGATCTCACCATATGGGTCAAGAGTCATTCATTAAATACTTCAAATAAAACCACATTATATTCATGAACTAGAGTTTTTATTTAAACTCCAAGACATTTTCAAAAACATAATGAGAGAGGCAACAAGATATGTGGGAGAGTCAAAGAAATAACCTTTTTCTAGAATAAATAGTTGGTGGTTAAATGATAGAACCCAATAAACAAAATTCTGGTGAGCATAGTCATTGCAACCTAAGGTGAACGCTACAGAAAATATTTTATGTTATTTTCTCTTTGACTGAGCTTTCTTTCAGGATCTTGCTGGTCTTCGGAAAAGGAGGTTGTTCTTGGAAAGTTGATTCTTCCTGGGCATCCAGGATTCAATTTCATCTTCTCTCCTCTCCATCCATTTGACATCCTTAGTTAATTCCATCTTTCAAGTCCCTTCCTCTCCATTCTCCGCTGCCATTTCCCTAGGCCAGGCCTCATCACTTCTCACTTAGTATACCTCCATCATTTTCTCACAGGTATTCCTCTGACCTTGTCTCCCCTGGCTGACTCATATTTTATATTGCAGCCATAGATAGGGTCCTAAGGTTTCCCTGAGGTCCAAATTCTTTAGGCTTGTATCCCCCATCTGTCCCTCTCCTTCCAAGCTTACTCCACTAAACCTCCCTTTGCAATAGAATATAAATTATATATTCTGGTGAATATTTGGGGCTGTTTTATTCCCTGAGAATCTCCAGTGCAGAACCCAGTATCTATGTGAGTAAATATTTGTTGAACAGAGGAATGAATGTAGCCGACTCTTACCTTACACTGAACATTACATTGCACAATTACACTCAGCTTTGAAAGCTCTGGATTCCCATTATACCAATCAAAATCCCAGCAATCTTTCAAAATTCTTTTCAAGCAATGCCTCCTCTGTGAAGCTTTACTGATAACCCCCATCAAATTTAACATCTCCTTATTTGTTCCCACAGGACTTTGTTTATCTCTTCAATAATGCACTTTTAATTTATTTTCTCTTGAATTATAGTTGGGTTTATATGCCTGTCTAAACCCTCTAGACCACAAGTTACTTGAGGGCACAAGCCACCTTTTCCTTATAGTTCTTACAATACTGCTTTGTGTATATAAGGACATAGATAATTTTAATGAATAAAGCAGTACCACTTTAAAAAGAATAGCCACAATCTTGAATTATGGCAATAATCTGCGAACGTCTTCCCAGGGCTTACTAGATCTTTTTCTCTTAGTCCTCTGGTCTCCTTGTGACATGTCTCAGGGCCAGAGGATGGGGAGAAAGAAGAAAAGGCTAGTGTTTATTGAACATTCATTCTCTGCCAAGTTCTTTTAATCCTAATAACCATCTGATAAGGTAGGTATTGCTGTCTGCCTTTCCCACCTGAGAAGACAGAGTTTCAGAGAAGTTAATTGAGATTATTTTTATAATAAAATAGAGGGGCCAGCATTGTATGGGGAATTATTATGCAAGGAGAATCTTTGGGAGTTGGAAAGAGTAGAAAGGAGTTAAGAAAATGGCAAATCAGGACCAGATGTCTTTACCAGACAACCTTAGAAAATGCTAGCCCCATTGAGACTAGAAATGGGATTCTGTGTTAGGAAAAGGAGAGGAATCTGAGATGTGTTTAGGGAGTTTGATAGCATAAAATCATCTTCTTATACCGTGCTGGGCCTAGGCATGAAGTATTCATGGACAGAGCTGAGGAAGTATCATTCTGTGTATTAAGGCAGGAGCTGAGAAACACCTCCTGGAAGCTACATCTAACTAAATGGTGAAAAAAATTGCTCAAAACTTCCACAATATCCACAATTCAGGTTACTCTGCACCTATGGAGCACTAGGAGTTACAAGTCAATACATATCAAGCTGTGGTGTGTCTGATTTCAAGACCTGTTTTTATTTCATTGTACAGACCGCCAGGATAGTCTATTCTCAAGACATTTCCAACACAGCAAGAATCAACTCTACTATATCATTTATTCTTCAACCTTGCAAAACTGTTTTAGCATTGTCCCAAAGTCTCTTCTTGTCTCTTTCTCTCTCTGCCTAATTTTTTTGCCCATTTATTTAACAGCAACTTTAAAGGAAAAGAATTGGGTAAAAGTACATGTTTTATAGCACCCCACTATGGTGCTTAATATAACCTAAATAATATGCCTATAATTGCTAAGTATGGGCAACAACTGCCACTATGGATCACAGATCTTCTCTATGCAAAGATATCATTAGATTTGTTCAATGCTGAGGTGACAGGGAAGAGGCTGTGGCTCAATCAGTAGGGCTCCCATTTACCATATGGGAGGCTCCGGGTTCGGTTCCCGGGGCCTCCTGGTGGGGGCGGGCCCGCCCCCGCCCGCACGGCGTGGTTGGCTGACCCAGCGAGCGCAAGCAGCAAGGGGGGGATGAATGAATAAATAAATAAAATCTTTAAAAAAAAAAAAAAAATGCTGAGGCGACACTGCTGATTTTTTTCAGTTGTGAAATGAATAATCACAGGAGAAAATTAACTGACAGTGACATATTCTGAGGAACACTGTCTATTGCCTCATCTTGTTTTTGTCTAGATTCGATGTCACATTTGCAATTTGTATATTTTTCTTTTTATTCATTTTCAAGGTCATATTTTCCTTCAAATGTTTGCTTGGGATGGACAGGCTGTGTGTGTGTGTGTGTCTGTGTGTGTGTGTACGCCCATGTGGAGATAGAGAATAAGTAGAGATTAAATAGTTGATCTGTTTCCAAATATAATCTAAAAGATCTGCTGTTTGTGATCCTAAAGGCATAGAGAAAACGAATTTCAGTAAACATCATATGTCCCAATCTGTTTGTCAATGACAGAAGTCCCCTACATCCAAAGCCATACTCTCGACAGCAAGACTTAGGAACACAAAATTCTAACTTGCAATAAAATTGTTTCAACAGTCCACATGCTTTGTAAGTTTCATAAGTTTCTCCTTCCCTCACCTCAAACTACTTGTTTATCTTTGACATTTTTCAAAAACTGACATTTAAAAGATAACTTTGCACAAGAACTTTGTTCATTTTCCTATAAAATGACTCTTTGTTGTCATGAAAATTGCCAGGGGAGAAATTACAAAGTAATTTCACATACCAAAAAAAGCCTCCTGATTTTCAAGAGGGAAACCGCATTTTCCCTACATCTTATCAGTCCTGGAGCTTCCCATACTCCTTAAGGGCTAAGCTCTCCGATTTGCCTTTCACATCAATAACAGAAATCGTTAGCTACATTCGGATTACAGAAGTGTGGGTGGCTGATAGAAGAGTTAGAAAGAATTTGTCTTGATTTTCCAAACCCAGGTGGAGGATATTGCTGCATTTTTAGAAAGCTCCAATGAAACTGTCTACCCTAGGTGCAATTGAACCCAAACTAGGGAGTTAGAGAGAAACTGACTTCTCAGAGACTGTACTGACTTCACCAGAAGTGACATCTCACTTCAAATAACAAAAGAGGACAGCACAGAGGTTCTGATGCTAGCGTGTACGGTTCTGTGGGGCTCAGTGGGAGCCTTTCCTTCCTTTGGATTCTAGCTTCAGAGGGTGTAAGGCAGTTCCCCGGTGTTAGAAAACACTTTGTTTCATAGAGCTAAAGTCTACAGGGGAGCAGGGCAGGGAATATGAATACTGCAGCAACAGAGAATGTGGTTCACTGAGCTGCAATGTGCTCTGTCCATGAAGGGAACAGGCAACAAAGCAGTAAGTCTGCTCTTAGCAGCCTCAACTCTGATCTCAGAAACCATGACTCACATATTAGGTGACTCACAGATTAGAATTCTGATTTGTTCTGTCCTGACACTTCAGTCGTTCTTCCAGGTTGGCCACCATAGATCAAGGAAAATGTTCAGTCAATACTCTCATGGAAAAGGAAGACAAGTAAGATAGCTTGATTGGTTTGTAGGTAGTGCTGGTGAGGCTAAAGTTATGGATGTGGTCCCTGAATTAGGCTAAAGAAGAAAAATATCTTAATATATAGGAAAACCAGCATTGTATGTCACACAATCTGGCAGAGTAAGTATGGTGGGGAGAAAAGGAAATGCATGCAAGGGAACTGACCATTGAAAATAGTTATATCTTAACCTTATAGATGGCAGTTGATCTCATTTATTCATACTGCACTGGAATGAATAACAGACTAGTAATCAATATTACCAAAGTGGAAGATATGGGACTAGCATAAATGCCAAGAGAAACAGCATCATATTATTCATAATAAATGAACTTTGTCTAACACTTCACATCATCAAAACAAAATGCTCATTCATTGTTTCTATGAATTGTTCTTTTTTTCCCTAAGCCTTGTTTTTCCCCTTTTCCCTTTTCCAACTTTCTTAAGCCATGGGACTTTTTGTCCAAAAAAAGTATTAAATTTTAGATAGAACCAGATCAATTTGGACCCCAATGTGGGTGCTACCATTTCCTTCTTAAGACAAGTTACCCATCCTTCTGGGGCTCCTACCACCCTACTGTGAAACATTCAGGGCAATAATACAGCTGATGATCTCACATGAATATGGTCAGATTGGAAAGTGTTTGCCCTATGGCTCACCTGGACCAAGACCTAGCAGAACTTTACTGGTAAGCTCTGCCATTACTCACAAGATAGTCTGCTGTCTAAACCTCAGAATCCTCATTTTTAAAGTGAGTAAAATTCATCTAGTTGATTTCCAAGCTCTATACATCTATACCTAAAGCCCATAGAACTTCCAAAGCAACATAATTATTTTTTATAATATCAACTAAATCATAAGTTACCAAAAGGGGAAAAAAAGCATAAACTTCAAAGAAGATAAAGGGCAATGCTAAACTGACACCAAACTCTTCTATTCCAGAAGCACTTCTTCCCAAGAGATTTGAAATGATTGTCTTGATGCAAGAAATTCAATGTCAAGAGTGCATCTGCCTTTGCACCGTGACAAATTTAAAAGGTTTTAATGCATTTGTATTGGATTCTTTGTTCCTGTGCCCCTTACTATTGATTGTGGCTTTCAGGAAACAAAAGGGGGGAAAAGATACTTTTGTTCTCCCACCCAACTGCCATGACTCATGCTTTCATGTCTGATCTTCCCTGCTTTCCTCTGTCTGTGATTCAAGTTCAAGTAAGGCATTTGTATCCAAGCAGACAACCTGTTCTTTTTCTTGGCTCTACATTTCTGAAAAATAAAATGTTATTTGCAAAAAAATGGAAAAATATCTACCTTGATGGACTTGTTCTGATCCCAGACTGAAAGCATGCCTAACAAATGAAGGGACTTGGTGTGATTTAGTGTAATGCCAATAGCAAAAACACAACTGTAAATTATTCTTTTCCAACCTGCCCTCCAAGGCTCAAATTGCTGTTTTGCTGCGTGTATCTTTAATGACGGTTGATACATCCCCTGGGAATGAAAGTACTGATCTCCTCTATCTTGATTTAGCAGGTGGGCTGAATGTCTATATATGTATATATATATTCATTTAGTAGTCAAAGTCAATGAAGGCAAGGAGGAAGGAGGGTGGGAAAGAAAAATTTGGGTCCAATTTGCCAGTTTTCAATAATCACAAGCAAATTCCATATATGAACAACTCCCTCATCTCAATTATTATTTAAATTAAACTGTTTTAGATTTAAATGATAAATAATCCTGATACTTATGATAGTGGTTGGGTTTTTTGGTTGTTATTTTAAGATCAGACTAGTCTTATGTTTTTGTAGTAAAGATCAAACCAGTTTTGTTTTTGTAGTAATTTGAAAGGAAAATTCTTTGACAAGCCAAATGACATCTTGAACTAAACAGAGTGGATAATAAGTGTGGCTGAGATTCTTGCAAATAACCCAGGGAGGTAGTCTAAGAATTCAGACAGTAGCTACTGCTTAGCCCTTCCACTCACAGATGAGTCACCTGAAGCAAGGAGATGTGTATCAACATCACACATATGGGGCAAGTAGCAGAGCTGCGGAGTCAAGAAACTCTTCCTAGGGAAAAGTCAGCAGCTGAGAACTAAAGAATAAATGGAAATTAGTCAGAGAAGGAGAAAGGCCTGTTGTACTCCCTTCTTGTGCACTCAATATCACGGATTATTCATAAATGAAGACAGCTTATCATGCCTAAAGGTGGAGAAATCTCTGAGGAAGAGAAAATATGTTTTACAATAAAATGCCCAACCAATTAATTACCAAATGGGTCAAATCTTATAATAACATCTAATAAGGATAAGTGTATAACCCTACATATGGGTTGGGAAAAAAGCAACTAAATACTCTCCTACTGAATGAGGTAGACATAGATCAACAGGAAAACATATTCTAGGAGATGATAAATGTTGCTGCATTAATAGATATAGAAGCTTCTGGGGTTGAGTGATGTGAAACATGCTAAGGTGACTCCAAAGAAACTGGAGCACAGTCAAAGGAAATGGACCACAATTGTGGATAAACTTGAAATCATGAAATAAACTCTGAGGTGGCCTAAGCATGTACACGCTGTCTCAGCTAAGTGCTTCCCTAGACCATGCCCCCTCTATTTTCAAATAGGTTTCAACCTGTTGCATGACAAGTATGGTCAATTGGTTGTAACTTCCTGGAGTGATGTGACAAGGGTTCTGAGACCTTAGGCAAATTCAGCAAAGATACCAATTAGCAATGCCTGTCATGGCTACAGGGGCAGGAGTGGTGGCACTAGCCTAGATGTTGGCCATTCCTGTCTGATCCACCAAATTCTTTGATCAGCAGAAATTCAATTCTGGGGACTTGAGCTCCCCTTCACCTCACTGACCTCCCCATAAGAACAGGGGAGGCCTTTCCGATCCTGATGGACCAACTGTTGTTTCAAATAGCATCCTTCTGGAGAGTAGCCAGGTCCAAATGAGACCATAAAGCCATCTTAATGAAACTTGTGAGACTGCAGAGGATCATTAAACGCCACTGCTCTCCTTCAGTACCCTTCAAATGAATTAGAAGACGCATGTCTGAGCCGGGGCCACATGTAAATTGTGTTTTCTGCAGACAGAAGGGACTGAATTATAGTAAGTCTTCCTGGTTCCTCTGAATGTACCCAGAGAGATCTCACTTTAAAAGGTAAAGTACACACACACACACACACACACAAAGGTAAAGCATGTAATACCTTGAATAAGGTAGATAAGAGAAGATCAGTTCCTTTGTTAGTTCCTTTGGTACCTCATCCCCTCCTCTCCGGACCCTTCTTACCAATTTTTGACTCTAGGTATCCACAAAGTCCCACTGGACTGATTTTGATAAGGCAATCCAGAAAAACATCACGGAATGGCTCTGGTCCTGATGGGTCTCTAAAGGCACTAGACACTAATAAGGCTTAAGCCTTTGCTCTCCTTATCTCCTTATTAGATGTGTTTGGTATGGTGGAGCAAGGCAAAAACTAGTGTTTGGGTCCCAGTTTTGCCAGATAAAATCTTAGACAAATTATTTAATCCTATTAGAAACTGAGACACAGAGAGATTAATATCACCTATATTATAATGTTGTCTTGGGGAATAAAGATGAATCTTTTAAAATTGTTTTTGCTGTTTTTAAAAGAATAGATGATCATTGCAAAAAACAGAAACTACAGAAAGATAATAAAAGAGAGATAGAGATGTCAATCCTACTCCTTAGAAACAACTTTCACGACCATTTCACTGCCTATCATCTACCGAAAATGAATAAAAGAACATAGTGCAAACATGCGTGCACACACACACAGAAGATACAATAAACAGTAAGCCTTCCATTTTTCCCAGAGATCAGAGGTAACCAGAACCAAACAGAATTATCAGCAACAAATATCAACAGCTTCTCATTTAATCTTCCAAAATTTTACTGTATAAGAATGAGAATTATATATAAATTCATATATTTTATAAGCCATTTAAATGTATTTTAAAGCACTTTTTTTAACTTTAGCAAATGCATCATGTAACAGTGATGTAGTAGACAGACTGAAGCATATTGTCAAGCTACCAGCTACTACAGGAACTTTTCAAGTGGTATATATCCAAATGGATGCCCATTATCAGTAGCCAGACCTTGGTCCCAAATCATAAAGTGGTCTTCTATATTGCATAGCACATGTTGCGTCACATGTGGTATATTATAGATGTCAAGCAGCCATCTCCTTGGCTTCTTTTCTCAAGAATCACACACTAATTTGGACTTGCTAAATCTCAGCACCCTGATAGTAAAAGAAATACACAAAATGAACCTAAATAAGAAGGTGAGGTAAGATCTGAAAAAAAATGGTCCCAAGGAACCCATTCCCTGTCCTACTGGAGAAAATGCTAAACTACCCAACAACAGCAGACTTACGAAATGAACTTAAAACTCTTCTCTTGAACCTCATGTTCAGTCATAGATTCTTGAAAATGCCTTTTTATTCCTTTACTCACTTCCTACTCTCATCTTTGAGTGGGTGTGAAGGGGGTAGTTCTTCAGCTCCCCCTAGAGGTTAAGCAGGGTGGTAAATTATTATTGCTACAGGCCTTTCCAATCCGGATGGACCGGCTGTTGTTTCAACCCACTTCAGTCCACAGATAACTTATTTGAGATTAAAGTCATGTTCTGTAACTGTCAAATAGAATCGATTAACGAATAGAGTTATAATCATCCACAAGGGGCTGCCTAATTAGGAATAAGAAATTAAGTTCAATGCCATTCCTTGGCACTGATCCTGACTCTACTCCAAGAATAACAAAGTCTTAGAAATCAGAGACAGTGCTGACCAATTAAGATATGTGAGCATTTACTCAACCAAGAAAGTTACCTACACACATTTGCCATAGATTCATGAAAACAAGCTTTAAATGGCAAACTATGGAGTGAATGAAGCATGATAGAGTTGTCCCTTACAAGGACTAAAATCACCTCATTAAGCAATAATTCCACCTGGGCAAAAGTACTCTTGAAAAATCTCTTAAATTGTCCAGAAAAATATAGGGTATATTGTAATCCATAATCCCATAAATTATTTTCTTCAGAACGTCTCTCTGTCAGTGTTTGTGCTTTTTTTTTGTTTGTTTGTTTATTATTTGTTTTAGTTTATTTTTGTGACCCTCAAGAATGTCAACAATTGGTCACACAAATAGTGGCTTGCAAGTCTTTGTGAATGATCAAGAAACATTTTCCACAGAATTATCTCTTTCAGACCTGTTTGCCTGCAACACGTGTACATCGAATTGAATGAAGTAGAGAATCAACAAACCTATTTAATTTGACATTTACAATTTTACTTCATTGTACTTTATCTGATTTTATTTTTGAAGAAAGGATGTCTGTATTCAGGGGAGTAAATGTTGGAATGATGTCACTCTTCTGTAGAGCATAGGAAGGAGCTTTGTATGAGCATGAGCTCTGAAATTAGTAACACTTGGGTTCACCTGTTAGTTCTGCTACTTACTAGCTACTGCATGATGTTGGTCAAATTACTTGACCTCCATAAGCCTAAAACTCCCAACTTAATAAACTGAAAATGTAATAATAGCCACCTCACAGGATTGTTACAAAGATTAAAAGAGATAATGCAAGTACCATGTTAGCAAACAATCAGGTACCTAGTAATCACTCAATGAAAACCATCACTACTATCTTCGTCATCATCACTGTTACTATTATTTTTATTGCTATTATTCCTTGAAACATTTAGAAATCTGTCCTACTTTGTATGACGAATTGTGGTGCATATCTAATTCGAACTACAACGAAGTATGACTTAGCTCTCATTTCAGATCAATCATAATAGTAAGAAAAGACAAAACAAGAGTATGGGAAGAGGCAAATTCAGTAACTTCTCTTAATAAGATTGTAGTGCTCTCTTCAAATTAATCATAATTAAAAGAAAAGAAAAAATTAAAGCAAGTAAAAGGAATTTAAATGTTCTCTTCAGATTGGAAGAAGAACTAAGAACAAAGAAAATGAACATACATTTTTATTTTAAAATATGCATTTCTTAATACCAGTTATAATCGGGGAGAGAGGTCATATCACAAAATGAGAAAAAACCTAAAGCAGACATCATTCTTGCTAAAGTATCTGGGCCACTCCAGCCCCTGCAAAAAGCTCACTGCAGTATTTTCGCTTAGGCCCCACCTACTGCCAAGTTGCAAGGCCACCCTCATACTTTCTTCTTTCTACCCTGAGTTTCAGGACACTAAACTCAAAAAGTGTCAATACTTGGTTATGAAAAGCCATTCCGTTTCCTTTTGTCTCAGTCTCTTCCATCCAGGCTAACCCAGGACTTCTCTGTTAAGGAACAAAAGTCCCACTATGGTGATGGCCAGCTACCTGGCATAAAACCTGGTGTAAAATTGCCTTCTAACTAGTCTCCCTGCTTTCAGCTTACCTAGACCCTTCTCCACACAGCAAACAGAAGGATATTTCTAAAACATAAGTCAGATCCTGCCACATCTCTGCTCAAGAATCCTCCAGGGGCCCATGTCACTCAGAACAAGATCTCACATTCTTGGCATGGAGACCAGGTCCGACCCGCTCTGGCTCCTGGTAATTTTTCTCATCTTATCTCCTCCCTCTTTCACCCTCACCCCTTTCATTCCAGTCCCGTTGACCTACTTATCATTCCTAAAACCGGCAGTACACGCCTAGCTTAGAATCCTGGACTTTCACTTCGTGTAAAACAGCAATGCCTAACTCATGTCACTCTGTGGTCCTTGCTCTGCTTCGTTCTTCACAAGTGTCTCAACTTCTGACAAGGTCCACGTTTATTTGTGAATTTGTTTAATGTCTCTCTCTTCCTCCCTCTCCTCCCCTCTATTCCCCCACTACAACAGAGAATAACAGCAATATAGGATTGGAGCAGGGAGTCCAGAGGCTGAGTGATACAGCAAATAAATACTTGTTGACTCCACAAGAGAATGGAAGAGTTTTGCTATTCTCCTAAAACCACTGACTCAAATTGAGTAAACTTGTAAAGAGCAATTTCTTCTCACATGCAATTTTTATATTTCAATACATAGATAAGTTCAGTTTGGTGTTTTGTCCTTTGGTGCCTTTGCATGACTCTCAAATTACTTATTATGGTAACCATTGCTTCTCCATGAGGCATCTAAGCATATGCAGCTTTTAAGTAGCATAATTCCTCTGAACATCACTCACTGCCCACAAACTAAGTACCAAGCTGGTCATTGAAACTCATTGAAGATGTTTTAATTGAATCATATGAATATTAATGGTAGAATGAAGGAAAAAGATATTTGGAGATTTAAACTAAAGACATTTATAGACTCATAACCTCTGATTCAGCATTCTAAAGTCAAATGACAGGAAGACAACCACTCTTCTGATTAATAAAGTACTTATTTTTTATTTCTAAAATAAATATCTACCTTCAGCCAAGCATTATGTTAAGCCCTCACACAGCCCTTCAAAATTAGGTATTAATGTCTCCATTTTATAGATGAGACTTAGAGAAATTAACTAAGTTTGCTCAAGGTTTTGAAGCCAATAAATCGTATGCCACAAGTTGAGCTCAGAAGGCTAAAGTTCATGCTCTTCCCATCTGTCTAAAGAAGATGCATCCTTTGAAAATGGGATTTGAATTTCCTATATTTGATTAATAACTCCTATTCTCGGTGAAAGCGGCACTAGCAGCAGAGAGTAAATCATCATATGATTTATCCTAGTGCATGAACCTCCATCTATAAACAAGTATTTCTCCTCTTTGCTGGCACTTTCTGGACACTTGAACTCATTCTGAAAACACTAAATCTTCAGGGCTCTCCTTCCCGGTGTCACCATTCTTCAGACTGAGAAGTACCCCTTGGTTATGATCTAAGCAGCTGTTCTGCAAGTGTGGTCACCAGCATCACCTGGGAACTTATTAAACATACAAATTGTAAGGTCTCACTGCAGCTCTGCTGAATTAGAATCTCCAGAGGTGGAGCCCAGTGATCTCGGATTTAATAAGCCCTTCAAGTGATTCTGTTACATGCTCAAGTTTGGAAACCACTGATCTACAGGAAGAAGTTTCTCAGGGGTTCTCTCACTCCCAAAAGATGCTCAGGCCCTGAGATCAACCTTCTGTAAGGTTCCACGCAGAAAGCACTTATCAAGCTTCTGAATCCAAATGACTAAGGACTCAAATATCCATTCCCCACTCTGCTTGAAATTTGAGTCTTTTCAGTTAACATGGATTATTTTGAACTGCAAGTATAGTTGAGTAGGTCAAATTTTAAGATGTAAAGTTTCCAGAGATTTGAAGGCATGGCAAATGAATGGATATTTTTGGTAAATTTAAATATATGTAATACTTATTTTTATATTCTTTACAGACTGAGAGTCACACTAGACGTAATCTAGTCTAGATTGGGCCCACAAAATATCTAATTTGGTTTGTTTACAAAATTATCCTGTTTGGAATATCTAGAGATGACTTGGCTTGAGGAGGGGAGACAGTAATAAAATAGGACAAAATTTATTTATTTTGTTCTTATCTACTTTAAAGAGCAGCCCAAACAGCTTTCCAAGCTCTTGATAATGTAAATTCCTTAAAACTAGGGGGTATGTCTTCCTTATTTTTATTCATCTGTCAAGGTCAATAAATGGTTGTTGAATAATCTAATGAAGAAATGATTGAATGTAGAAATTGAATAATCTTACCCACAATAAAAAATAAATTAATTAAAATTTAAAAAAAGAAATTGAATAATCATCCCTCCATCCCTTTAGTAACATTTTAAAAGTAAATTTGTTCAATCAGATTATTTTTCCCATTACCTAGATAAAGCTACCGATTCAAGTATACAAATTTTAATTGGGGAAGATTATGCAAAAGAGGTAACTTTGGCACCTAGATAGTAAGAGACAAGTTGCTTAACCAGTATGGGGACATGAGTACTGTGAGAGCAGGTGGGGTGTGGGTTAGAGGACAGAAAGATAAGACAGGGTCCATTGCTCAGAGCCTACCACCCTACTCTTCTCTGAGCAATAAAGAGCTTATCCCCACCAACAGGTATATAACCAGAAAAAGGTCTGTATTAGTCAGCAAAAGGGATGCTGATGCAAAATACAAGAAATCTGTTGGCTTTTATAAAGGGTATTTATTTGGGGTAGAAGCTTACAATTACCAGGCTATAAAGGGTAAGTTACTTCCCTCACCAAAGTTTATTGCCACGTGTTGGGGCAAGATGGCTGCCAACGTCTGCCAAGAGTTCAGGCTTCCTGGGTTCCTCTCTTCCCTTGGCTCCATTTCTCTCCAGGCTCAGCTGCTGTGCTCTCTCCACAAAGCCAGCTGTAGACTATCAGGCAAATGGCTCTGTCTCTCTACCTGGGGCTTCTGCCATGTCTAAGGAGCCGCCTCTATTCCTCTGTGTCCTTCTCCTTTGTGTTCAATTCCCAGGCTCCAGCCTAAAACTCCAACCTCCCTTCTCTGCAGTGCAGTTTTTCAACATCTTACTGACGTGGTCCAATCAAAGCCTTAATCATTATTTAATGAAGTAAACCTCTGAATCCAATATAATCTAATATGCCCAGAGGAAAAGACCAGTTCACAAACATAATCCAATATCTATTTTTGGAATTCATAAATAATGCCAAACTGCTACAAGGTCTAAATACATTTAATTTAAAAAGCCAGGCTCTAAACTTCCTGAGGTCAGGGATGATATCTACCCATGTATTCCCAGTACCTAACAGTCTCAAGTCCAGTCACACTGAGTAAATGCTTGTGTTTAATAATCATCATGCCTACTGTTTGCTAAATACCCACTATATACTGGATGCTTTAAATATGTTGCCTCCCCACCCTATAAATTTTCAAGTCATACTGTTTATTAGCAAATTGTTTCAAAACTTTGTCTTGAAGACAGAGAAGAATAAAATGCAATCACTCAGTATCATTAAAATAAGGTATATTCTACAGTGTATCTATGGTAGGAAAAATAATATACAGCATCAGATTGGTAACATAAATAATATATATTCATAATTAAATACTGTAAATTCTGGAAAATCCAGCTTTGCCCTAATAAAATATAAATAAAAATCTGCTGCCAGTTGCAGCATTAGTATAGAATAATTTAGCCAATTATTTTAGAGGTGGAACAAATTAGCACAAATGGTGATATTTTAAAATATTGAACTGGGGATCCCCTTTTTGCACAAAGTTTTTAAAATAAAAAAAAATCTGTATTTGTATAAATGAACATGAAACATGGCAGCACAGCAAGCAAAGTTCAACATTAATATAACTCTAAGAATGAAAAGCTTCATGGAAGAATTTGCCACCATGGATTCCCAAGCAGTCTGCAGTCAGGATCTCAGCCAGTCTAAGGGACAGAGGTTTGGCCCAATAGCAAAGGTGAGGATGGGGGTACCCAGGTCACATTGGTAAAAACTGGCAGAGAGCTAGTACTATCACCCCAACTTGACAAAAGAGGAGTCTAAGATTTATGGGTGGGAAAGATTTGCTCAAGGTCACACGGTTAATCTGTAAAGTTGCCAAAAATGAACTTGAAATCAAGCAACAACATCCAGAGCCAGAACTCCTTGAAAATTAAACCCAGGCTCCATCCAGTAAAGAGACTGTTAACAAAATGCCAAGTGATGCCCCAAGACATGGAGTTCAGGGATGGGGGTGGGGGAGGGGGAGCGTGTTAAAATATTATGGACATGAGGGAGAAAGCTCATCATCCTCAAGTGCTGCCAGTTTGTCTGCTTTCATTCCCTCCTTCATTTGCTGCCTCAACATCCCCCACCCCATTCCACCAGCACTGTCCCCACCCACACTTGGACATCAGCTCTGGAAGAGAAAGCAGGACATACTGAAGGCGCAAACAGCAGTGTGAAGAGAGATCCACCTAGGCCAGTGTCCACTTTTTTGTCTACTCAGAGATAAACAATGGGCCTTGCTGATGTTCTCTGCCAGCCACACAGCTTCACTAGAAATACAGTCAGCAGAAAAAGCCATCATGGAAATGGCAATAACCGGTATGATTAGTTATTTGTCCTCTGGTGCCTCCACTGGGGTCAATATAATCATCTAGCAACCCCTGTCCTAGAGGCCTCCCAGGTGACAGTCACTATGACTTTGCAGCCTAATTATTCCCTTTTTTATTCATTATGCAAAAACATCATTTTTCACTCTGCCTTTGGCAACCTCAAGTTATAGTGGAAAAAAAGAGTTGAAAATCAATTACCCAGAAGCTCCTCCATCAAATGGGAGGCAATATTGCTAGTGGTTTCTGTTGGATTATTCGCTGGCTATCTTGCCCCTGCTTTATCTAAAAAGCTGATGGGGGAGGTTTTTAGGCTACGTATCAATCACAGGAACAAAGAGGAGAAAGAGCTGACTTCTTTGGAGGCAGTAAGGTATAAGACAGTCATTTTGTAACCCTACCAGCACAGTAGGGGGTTGTGGGGGCAGGGGGCGTTGAGGAGGGAAGGGAGGAAGAAAGCAAGGGAGGGAAGGAGGGAGAGAGGAAGGGAGAGATTCATCCCCTGGGCCACAGATTTAATTGCTTCCTGATTGGGCCCCGTGCATTTGTTTTGTTGTTGTTGTTTTTTAAGTATCTAGGGTGTTTCCAATATAATGCCAGAATTGAGAACCACTGAAAGAAAACAACAAAAGTAGAGTAATAGAAACCAAGAAAATATGAATTGGGGTTCACCACTGATCAATAACTTAATATCTGAATAAGTTTCCTGGCATGTAATACATAAATAATGTATTTATAATCTATATAAATAACCACAGTAAAAGGCGAGGAGTGATAAGCACCCATAAGAAGAGCAGAGGAAATCTTGGGGGACCTCAGTGTGAGGTAGAAATTACCTTGCCACCTTGGGGCAAACAGAGACCAGGGCATGGCTTCTGGAGAGATGTGGCAATCTCAGCTGTGAATAAGGCTAGCATTTTCCATGGGAAAACCTAGTGTGGAATTAAAAGCAAATGAAATGATTGTGAATTTCAAAGGCCACAAATTTGAGTATAAAAATTCAATTTTCTTATATTTTTCTTACCACAGAACTTAACTTCTGTGTCAAATACCTATTTTTCTACCTAGTAATAGAAATTTTATCTAGTGCTATCTGGGTATACTCAGTCTTTTCTGGATAAATTCAGACAATGTAAGTTTGAGATCAAGCAGCTCAGGATTTCCTCTCTGAGACCTTTGAAAGGGCTGGGTGGTGGGAAGGGCACATGGAGCACTCACATAGTAGGAGAAGGAGGTTGCTGGTCTATGCCATGCTTGGGCATCATCACCTTTAACTAACTAACATGTGAGCTGTCCCCTGAGATCTGCTTCCTCTGGCTCAGAGTAGGAAAATCCCAGGACTTGGTTCACTTTCCTAGGCCTCACTCAGGGACTGAGCACAGGTCCTCCCTGCCCACAAATTCTCTCGCAATCCTCTACCCATAGTTGGAGCATGGGGATGGAGCAGGGTGCTGAGCCCCTTCTCAGGGGCTCCCTAAGTCGAAGCTGCGGTCATATCTCCTCTGAGTCCCCCTTCTTCTAACTCCAGCCCTTAACGACCTGGCAGGGATGAGGGACTCTTAGGTCTCATCCATTAGCTCCAAATCTATTATTTAGGGTATACTCTGGCTTTTGGTGCAAAAATCAAAACAAAACAATGAAAACAAAACATTGGCTCTGGAAACACACAACCCACACACTGGCACACACAGTTATATACACACTTTTCTCTTGAATACATCGTCCCTGCCCTGGGCTTCAGAGTCAATTTTTAAATTCAAAGACAACTATCAAGTCACTTCTTTTCTTCACATTAAACAGTAATCCTACCCAGACGGCAAGAAAGGTGTGTGGGGGGGAATGTTACAAGGTACCTCCTTGTTTAAAAAGGAAAACAGGTTAAAATTATATTAAAAATATTATCAATGACAATGAAAATCAAAAAGATTTGTTTTATAAAAAAGAAGACAAAACAAAAGTGGTCTGAGACTTAGAAGTTTTCTCTGGTCCACACCTTGGTTGAGCCTGCATCCGTAGACTCACTGAACAAAATTCAATGTTGAGATGAGTAGGCAGCTCTCCCATGTGGAGTTGCGAATAAGCCCCATTTTTCTGTGCTCCTCTGCTACACCTTTCCAGCATCACTGAGTGGGGCTGCGTTATGCACAAAACTCTCTAAGTCCTGATGTCCTGGGTGAGTCCTCCTGAAGACGTTTTCATCTCTCTTATTTAAACCCTTGTCTTTCATGATTAAATAATCAGCTCATTGGTAGCCATGGGGTGCCTTTCCCCTGGAAAGTTGTAAAATAGCTACTTGCATTGGTTAGGAAGCCAGGGTAATTTTGTGAAAGGGGAGAAAAGAACACCACATGCTTGAGCTGTGACAGAACAAATGTTTGCTAATTTTCTGTTTGGGGATTTTCAGTTTTCCACTTGAGTTGCTGCTGCTGAAATGAGAATTTTCACATTTTGAATATGCCATAATTTATGCAGGAGACATCCAGCAATGACTCCAACTAAAGCCGACTATAAAATCAGCCAGACATCCTTGGGTCCAAAAATGCATGCTCAAAACATTTGCTAATTGGGCTCTTCAGATCTGCAGGACTCTTTTGCAGGGTCAGAAGCCCTCAGTAAAATAGAGCCACAGGGAACTTGTAGGCATTTGTCACCCACACAGTCTACCAGAAGTGCTCCCATGCAGTCTTGCTTCACAACCAGTATTAATTGGCAAAGATAAAGACAGGGGAGACAGAATGTACAAAAGGAGAGAACCAAAATCCTACCAGGAATAGTAAATGGACACATGCCCACCCATTCCATACCTCCTCAAGTCAAGCCATCTTCATCCTGTCTGTTCAAAATGGGAAAACAGGAAAATGAAACGCACAAGGAGAATCCCAAATCACTTGTTGAAGTTAGGACTTTTCAGTTCTATTGTTCCAAATTAGTTTAGTTGGATTTTAAATTTGGGTCCAGGTGGAGGTCAGGTATAACACTGGGAAACGGAGGTCATAATGCATGAGAGAAGATATTTTGTTACTCACAGGTGCCAGAGAGAAAGGGGTGCTATGAGGGTTGATGGGGAGCACCAGAGGCTGCGGTGGCTCAACCAGCAGGCCTGTGGGCTTGTGCCTTTATTGTGGTCCAGGGATGGGGGTTAGTAGATTTCTAGCAGGGGTCAAGGATTGATTCATTTAAAGCAAAGTGTGCAAGAAGGGAAAAGGATTGGGGATCTGAGGGCAGTGGAGAGGGTTAGTTTATCATTTGGGACCAGCTGTGGGTTTTGGGTGAGGTGTGTGGGTGGTGTGGGTGGTGGCTGCAGATGCAGGTTTGGGCTCTGGGAAATTTATGCCCCAGGGCTTGGAGGATGCTTATTAACTAGGCAAGAGGTCAGTGTTGAGGCAAGTGGCTTAGCCAAAGCAAGACGGATGCCGAGGCAGCACACACAAAATTTTGATAGTTATAACAATCTGTCCTTTGATGCCTCAACATTATTTATTTGGAGAATAGTGGCAGTTTGGGTGGCTGATATATTTATTGCCAGGCGTGTGGCATTATCGAGCAAGTACATAAGGTACTTGAGGATATTGGTTATTATAAAAATGTCAATAAATAGTACAACCAAAAGCTGGAAGCCTTTGCATAGCCACTTTCCCCATCCCTCAGGGGATAGCTAGCAGAAAATGTCAGAGGTTTTTTTAAGATCTGAAGTATTTGTTCGAAAACATTGGTTATAGTATGAAACCCTTTAATCTCTTGGGCCATCTAGTGTAAGTTGGTTTGTTTTTTTGGTTGGTTGGTTGGGGTTTTTTTTATTTGTTTGTTTTTTGGTTTTTTTTTTTTTTTTTTTTTTTTTGAGGTACTGGGGCCAGGAATTGAACCTGAGACCTCATATGCAGGAAGCCAGAGCTCAACTACTGAGCCATATCAGCTCCCCTGAGTTGTTTTGTTTGTTTGTTTGTTTGTTTGTTTCCTGTTTGCTTGTTGTTTGTTTTTGTTTTTAGGAGGCACGAGGAATCAAACCAGGGACCTCCCATGTAGGCACTGATGGCAGGGTAAAAGGAGGTCATTTTCTGACCAGACGTAGCTTTTTTCATCTCTAAAGGTGACCGTTGTTTGGTTCGGGAGTAATAATTTTTATTTCCTGGTGGCTCCTGCAATGATGGGAAGTGGACCTATGTAATTAATATGGAAAGAGGAGAAGGGTTTATTCCCCCGTGGAGTGTGACCTCATCTATGGAATGCCAATGTTTAGTTCTGGAGCACAAGTCACAGCCTTTAGTAACTATTTTGGCCAGTGATAGGCCTAGGGGGCAATCCCTTTTTATGTGCACACTCCACAAGGGCAGAGGAGCCTCTGAGGACAGCTTCCAACTCTGCCACCTGTGAAGATCCCAAACAGCTATCTTAGGTAAGCGGGGTTTTTGAGGCAAGGTGATACGCCGTGGCCCCCCAGAGAGCTGCGTTACATACAATAATAGCATATTTGGAGGTAGCCAAGGCTTATAATTTAAAATCTGTTCCTAGTGGGAAAAAGGGGTGTGGCTCGAGCCATGATTTTTGTACCAATTCTAAGGCACATTGCTGGTTCTCTCCCCAGTGGAAAGGAGCAGATGTTCATGTCGTTTTGCATATGAGCTATAATGAGAATGAGAAATGTGGAATTGTTACTTCCAGAACATGAGTAATCTTAGTCAGTGTTGGGTATGCCTTAGTGTCTGAGGTGGGCTTGTGTTTGATGGTGGTGGCAATCTGTCTGTCCTAAGAGACTTTGACAGAGATGGATTGCCCTTGTATTTTATGGGGCATTGTTACCCAGTCTCATTTCTGTAAATGATGTGTGAATGTGGCTAGGAGGTCCTTTCAGAATCACCTCTTAATTGGATGTCAGCTATAGAGTGCCAGTATCAAGCAGTTTTTAAAAGAGCATTTGTTAAGGTTTTGGCAACAGCGGTTAGGATTTTTTTTTTTTTTTTTTTTTCTGGTATTGGTACTAGGTGAAACATATTGGCCAAATCAGTCAAAGTAAAGCAATTGCCCATGCTCCTGTGTATATTTCTTATTAATTGGATAATGTTAGGATTAGGAGCTTTGATGGGCAGAACTTTTGCATTAAAGTTAGTATAATTGATGGTTAATTGCCCTTCACTGGTGTGGGTTTTAAGAATTGGCCAAACAGGGCTACTGTATGGGGTGATGGTAGGTATAATGACTGCCTCTTTGAGATCTTGGATTATAGGCTGGAGTCCAAGTTACCTTGTTTTAGGTGATATTGTGGCATTTATCATCTTGACTGGCAGGGGAAGTTCCATGGGGGTCCCATTTAGCATGGCCCACCAAGGGAGCCAAGGATTTGATCTTACTCCAGGTGACATGTTAAAGTATCAATACCCCTATAGTGGGGAAAGGAAAAGCAAAAGTTGCCACCACTAGGGGTAGGCGTTTAATAAAAATTATGACACTAGTCACAACCTCCCAGGGGAAAAGGGGACTGGGCCTTTGATATGCAGGAGGAGGAGGAAGAGGTAGGGGTCTTCCAGGGGATCGGCCATGTGGCCTCCTGTAGGGTGGCCCCCTGGGCCTGATAAGCCAGGACCTGTGACTGCCTGGCTTAACTCCATCTGGGTAAGAAAATATTCCGTGATTCCGTGTCAATGGGGAACCTCCCCAGGGCCCAAGACAAACTCTGTGTCTCTTTTGTCTGAATGTGCAAAGAAATGCTATGCCCATTGCATCATCCCAATCTTTTGAAGTAACAATCAGCCTCATTTATTGTTTGCCAGTGGGCATCTGCGTTAGCGGTGATCCCTTCTATGGAGAGAATGGCAACTCTGACTCCATATTAAAGACTCAACCCACCACTCTGTCCCTTGCTCCTTAGCCCTTGAACAAAACCTTTAATTATGGTTTGGAATCTTCAGTTAAGTACAATTTTGAGTTTTAGTTTTCAATTTGGGCTCCTTTTGGGGACCCTGCTTGGTCTAATGTATGGTGCCAGGGAATATTTGTGTTTCCTGTAGGAGAAGATTTGTGGTCCCTACTGACTGGTAGGCAACAATCTCTCTCTCTAGGTTGGCCCTATCAATCTCATGGGGCTCGGGGTTTGCTTCACTAGCATGATAGTGGCAGGATGATCAGGCATAACTGCAGGAGGGCAACACCAGAGCTTTGCCATGTTGATAAGGAGCAGCACTTCCTGGAGCCCGTGTACATTTTAATGGGAGTCTAACACTTCCAAAGCAACTCAGAAATTTCCTCTGGTGTCTTGGGGGGGAGGGGAGCTGGCACAATATATCCAGCCCCCTCCCTTTTTATTTGCCCAATATTCCTTGGCTATTCACGCCAGGGGTTAGATTTTTTTTATATCCCATGGGGTCGGGGAACGAAGAGCGACAACAGGAACATAAAGATCGCAGGTCCTGGGAAGCGGCTGTGGCTCAATCAGTAGGGCTCCCGTTTACCATATGGGAGGCTCCGGGTTCGGGTGAAGGCAGGCCCGCCCGCACGGCGTGGTTAGCTGACCCAGCGAGCACAAGCAGCAAGGGGGGGATAAATAAATAAATAAAATCTTTAAAAAAAAAAAGATCGCAGGTCCTGGGTGCACGGCCTGGGTGCACGGTTGCTTACAGCATGCCATTATGCTTCCCGTAGAAGGAGTGTCTCACAAGCTGAGCGCGGGCTTAAGACCCGGACACTCGGTCGAGTCCACAGACACAGTGATTGGAGTGTCCCACAGCAGTCTGCCAGCTGCTGTGGTCCAGACGCCAGGGCCAGTCCTCTCCCTTCCATCCCAGGTGTGTGCCTCCCTCAGAAGTCACAGCTGCGGATGGGGGTTGCCGGTTTTTGTGGGAACCACAAGACCTCCACTGTGTAGTCAAGCGTTAGTGTTGGTTCACCTGACGCCAGTCGTTCCTGTGGGGGGGAGCACTAGAAACCACGGGGTTCGCCCTCTTCCTGTACTGGGCTGGCTCCCGGGCTCTGCTCAGAGCTGCACGGTCGCCGTGGCGGGGTGGAAGGCGAAGGCAACACTGGACAGAGGCGCCGCGCGGAGGTGAAAGCCAGTGTGCGGATAGAGGTCAGCAAGCCAGGGACGCTTCCCAGGTAGTAGTCGCTTCTGGAGGAGCCAGTTAGTAAACCAAGAGCATCCAAAAGGCATCATGCCTCATTTCCCGTGGTCGTGACCAATACACCTTGTTCACTGAGCCACTTGTTCCTCATGAGCGGAATTTTAAATTTGGGTGCAGGTGAGGGTCAGGTGCAGCAGGAGCACATAATATATGAGAAAAGAGAGTTTGTTACTCAGTGGTTCCAGAGAGTGTCGGGTGCCATGAGGGGTCAACAGGAAGTGCCAGCGGCTCAGGAGGCTCAATCAACGGTCTGAGAACAATAGGCAGACAGAGAGACCCAAGGGACACTAGTGCCTTTATTGTGGACCAAGATTTCCCACAGGAGTCAAGGATTGAAAGGAAATGGCAGAAATGGAGAGACTGGAGGTCCGAGGTCGGTGAGGAGAGTTAACTTAGACCAGCTGTGGGTGTTGGGTGAGACGTGTGGGTGCTGCCGGTGATGGCTGCAGATGCCGGTTTGGGCTCTGGGGGAATTTATGCCCTAGAGCTGGAAAGCTGCTTATTACCTAGACCAGAGGTCAATGTTGAGGCAAGTGGTTTAGCCAAAGAAAGAAGGATGCCAAGGCAGCACAAAAAAATTTGATAGTTATAATAACTGGTTACTTAGGAATTTATGGAATTTATGATTTTGAGGCTAAGAGAAATCCAAAATCACGGCATCAGCAAGGTGATACATTCCCCCTAAGTCTTAATATTCCGTAGTTGACTTCCAGCAATCCTTGGGGTTCCTTGGTTTATACTCCTGCCTCACGTCAAATGGCAATGTCCTCTCCTTTCTTTTCCATGTTCTGTTGACTTCTGGTTTCTGGCTCCTCCCCGTGGTTTTCCCTCCCTATGTCTGAATTTCTTCCGCTTATAAAAGACTCCAGTAATCTGGATTAAGACCCAGGTTCATTCAGTTGGGCCACACCTTAATTTAAGGCAACATCTTCAAGAGAGCCTATCTACAATGGTTTCATACCCATGATGGTTTCATGGATTAAGAACATGTCTAAGTTGAGGCACATAATTCAATTTACCACAATTGGTTTAATAAAGTGTCAGAAAAGTAAACCTGTACAGGAATACCTCATTGTATTAGTCAGCTAAAGGGGTGCTAATGTAAAATACCAAAAATGGGTTGGTTTTTATAAAGGGTATTTATTTGGGGCAGAAGTCCACAGATAATAGCCCATAAAGCATTAAGTTTCTTCTCTCACCACAGTTCATTGTCACGTGTTAGAGCAAGACAGCTGCCGGCGTTTGCCAGGGTTCAGACTTCTGGGGTTCTTCTCTTCCCGGGGCTGTGTTTCTCTCCGGGCTTAGCTCCTGTTTCCTCCACAAGGTCAGCTGTAGACGATCAGGAGAAAGGCTTGCTTCTCTTCTCCTGGGGCCTTCTTTCCAACATCAAAACTGCTTCTCAAAAGACTGCTTCAACTGTCCTTTGCTTTGCCTTTTATATTCGATTCCCCACCCACCAAGGGGTGAGGCTCAACACCCTAATCCTAACCTAATCATGCCCAGATTAACAGATCAGTTTACAAACATGATTCAATTGTATTTTTGGAATTCATAATTACATCAAACTGCCACATTCCACCCTCTGAATTCCAAAAATACATTACAATATTTACGAAAACTTAAATCAGTAACAATCCAAGTACAAAATCATATCATAATCAGTTTAAAGAAATACAGTTCATCTTGAGGCAAAGTCCCGTCTGCTATAGACCTTTGAAACTTACAAAACCATTTAACTGCTTCCAAAACACAAATGGAAAGACAAAGGATAAACATTTTCAATATCATAAGAAAAAATTGGGATATTAAACATGAGTCATGGATCCTCTACAGTTCAGTAAACTTGCAGGGCATCCTCCATTCGATTTCAAAGTCTGAGAGTCATTCTTTTTTTTTTATTTTTATTTTTTTAAAGATTTTATTTATTTATTCATTTATCCCCCCCTTGCTGCTTGTGCTCGCTGGGTCAGCTAACCACACCGCGCGGGCGGGCTTGCCTTCACCAGGAGGCCCCGGGAACCGAACCGGGGCCTCCCATATGGTAAACGGTAGCCCTACTGATTGAGCCACAGCCGCTTCCCGAGAGTCATTCTTAAGATGATGGTTTTTTCTCCTTGGGGCCACATGGGAACCCACCCTTTCCACAGGCTTGCCCAACAGCTATTTTCCAGGTCCCACCCTCATCAAGCATCTGGGTGTCGACCAAGCTCCAGACCTCACCCTCCAAGAGTGTTGGGGTGATTGCCACACCTTACCCAATCTTTGGGTTAGAGTCTTAGCCCCCTTAGTACACTGAGGTGAAGACAACATTCCCCCTAACCTTTGGCATACAGGTTCAACCCTTTCAGAGCAACGAGTTGACCACCTGGCTTTCCCTAACCTTTGGCATACAGGCTCAACCCTCTCAGAGCAATGGGTTGACCACCTGGCCTTCCCTAACCCATGGGGGACAGGTACACCCCTCTCAGACCAATGGGGTGTTGACCTTAACCGCCCTAATCTTTGAGGAATGTGCTCCAACCTCCCTGCACCCTGGGGTGGTGGCAAAACTCTTCCTGAACATCGGGTGGGGACATCCACCCTCTTCAACTGCTGGGGAAAACTCACCCTCTCTGTATATATGGGTGGGGCTCCTCTCTTGGCCCAAGGAGATGTCTTAATCCCAGATCTCTGCTTCCACAGTTTTCTTCTTAAAGCTGATTCTCCTTCAGTCTCTCCTTTCCATGCTCTCTTTTGTCCAAGCTGACAGTGGTTTTGTTCATACAGCTCTCTCAAAAACTTTGTTGGTTTAGCATGCAGGAAGCAGGGGTCCAAGACTTTCCACAAGTCTTTCCTAGATAACTGCATCTTCAATTCTGATTTACAAGTTCCAAGTTTAGTAAAGTCTTCAAATGGGGCATTTTCATCTGGGAATTTGATTTCCAGAAACTTGGAAGTTCCAGAATCAGTTTCTGTTTTCTTTGTGCCCAAAAGTTCAGTCCTTAGTGTATTTCTCTCATCTAGTATTTTGCTATAAGCTGCAAGGAGAAGCCAAGCCACATTCTCCGAGTTTACCTTGGAAAGTTCTTTAGCTAAATGCTCTGGTTTGCCATTTTTAAATTCTGTCTTCCATATAACACTAGGAGTTAATCTTTTTAAGTTCTCTGCAACTTTAAAACATGGATCGCCTTTCCTCCAGTTTCCAATAAAAGTTTCATCATTTACTTCTAAGGCAGCATAGAAAGTCTCTTTCGCGTCCATATTGCTATCAACAGTTTCTTCAAAGCGATCTTGGCCTTTTCCATAAAGCATTTCACAATTCCTACAAAAAAATACCCCTTACCCATTTATAAAACCGTTCCAACATTTTGGTATATGCAAAAGCACTACCCCACTCCTGGTACCAAATTTTGTAATAGTCAGCCAAAGGGGTGTTAATGTAAAATACCAAAAATGGGTTGGTTTCTATAAAGAGTATTTATTTGGGGCAGAAGTCCACAAATACTAGGCCATAAAGCGTTAAGTTTCTTCTCTCACCACAGTTCATTGTCACATGTTAGAGCAAGACAGCTGCCGGCGTTTGCCAGGGTTCAGACTTCTGGGATTCCTCTCTTCCCGGGGCTGTGTTTCTCTCTGGGCTTAGCTGCTGTTTCTTCCACAAGGTCAGCTATAGACGATCAGGCAAACAGCTTGCTGCTCTTCTCCTGGGGCCTCTTTCCAACATCAAAACTGCTTCTCAGAAGACTGCTTCAACTCTGTTCTTTGCCTTGCCTTTTATATTCGATTCCCCACCCACCAAGGGGTGGGGCTCAACACCCTAATCCTAACCTAATCATGCCCAGATTAACAGATCAGTTTACAAGCATGATTCAATTGTATTTTTGGAATTCATAATTACATCAAACTGCCACACTCATTTATTGCACTTCCTTTTATTGCACTTTGCAGATACTGAATTTTTTTTTTTTACAAATTGAAGGTTAGTGGTAACCCTGCATTGAGCAAGTCTATTGGTGCCATTTTTCCAACAGTTTGTGCTCATTTTGTGTCTGTGTCACATTTTGAGATATGTACTTTTTTTTTTTTTTTTTTTTTTACATAATGCAATTGCATACTTTACAGACTACAGCATAGTGTAAATATAACTTTTATATTCACTGGAAACCAAAAAATTTGTGTGACTCACTTTGAGATATTCACCTTATTGCAGTAGTTAGAACTGAATCCACAATACCTCTCAGGTCTGTCTGTACACTAAGACATTTCCCTTCCTTGACCATGGCAGCCATCAAACTCTATGCCACACCTTTCCACTGAGCCCAAACTTACCCTACAAACCTAAAGGTTATTTGTAATCGAATATAGTTATTACATCAGATGTAATAAATCACCATTCTGGATTTATTGTATACAACCATAGATTGTGTAATCAAACCTAAATTTGACACCTGACTTCCATTAACTATTTTGGACAATTCACCCCTGTCTCTATACTTACTCAGTTTCAAATTGAGGAGAGAGACTTCCACTCCCAACCATTATGGTACTGGAATTGACTTTCTGCCATAAGTTATTAAACTGGTAAAACTATCTGAGGCAACTGATTTCAGGAATTGAACAATAGGTAGAGCAGTATTATGGTTACTGAGTAAAAGGAAATAAAGGAAGTAAGCCTTCCCCCCTATGATAGCTCTTATCTCATAGGTCTATATGGAGCTGCTCCAAATGTCAAGTATCTCAACTCCAGTATATAATTGATTACTGATAAAATGACCATAGGATTTGGTCGTGGACACAGTGGACCCACAGTAAGCAGGACTCCATCTATTACCTGGTCCCTGTAAGCCCCTTCTCCAACTAAGTGGGCGATGATAGACTTTCAATCTTCAGGAATCAATGCCAGCTCAGACCTGTGCACAGCCCGTTGAAATCTGAGGATATTCCCCTTTCCCCAGCCAGTTAGTCGCCTTACTCACAGGCCATAGGTCTCTTTGAGGAAAAATTGTAGGAATCACCATAGTATATACTTGCCACAGTGCTGCAGGTCTTTCCTCCTGGCCACCTCATCAGCCAGTGGTTCCATATATGGAAAATTCTATTGGGTCTTAGACTGGGCAAATGAATGGGTATTTTTATTGGGATGACCACTTAGCTTTCTGCCCCTCCAGCCTTTGGCTGTAGATACTAAGCAGCACCATTGTTAGCTGTCCATCTTTTTTTACCCCAAAGAATCATGCTCTGTTAACAATATCTACAATTCCCCATGGTCGAGCCTTTCTTGATGCCCCGTCCCCAACCTTGAGGCCATTATGGTAATTGTGATCTCCTGACTTCAGGCAATTAAGCACCACCACCTGGCCCCTATTATTTTAGTGCTTTATCATCTCCATGGATAAATAATGAGCCTAGCTCTGTGACTGTTTCTCCTGCGTCAGCCCTTGCCTGCATAAGTAAGCCACCTCTGAACTGCTCAGTGATGCTGGTGCCCCACAGGCATATTCCTGATGATCCTGGTGAATGGTGGGTCCTCAAGTCCATCCCATGGGTCATAATCCTCTGCTGGGTCTTTTGGCCCCATGTTATATAGTCATTCCAGCATGACTACTTCCCTCAGTTTCTTCATTCCTTCCTCTACCTTTTTTGGGGCAACAAGTATCTCCACTTCACTGAGCATTAACCATCACTTTTACCAGGCTTCTAGGTGTCACGTTAGCACTGAGTTTGCCCCATTTCCTGAGGTCCTTGCTTGTGTATTAAAGCCCATGTCCTGAAAGTGTTCCCCCAGTCAATAAACTCTTACTTAAGCAGTCTCCTATTTCCTCTTCCTTAATCAAGTACCCTCAAAATTTAATCCCATGGGTACTCGTTTGACCCCTGTCAGTATATGCTAGCTAATTCTTATAGTTCTTTCAGTTTGTGGTCTTTCCTGCTTTACAGAGGCCATCATGTCTCTGTCCAGGTTATGCTGGGATTCAACTCTAGTTCTCAGCCTGGCAACCAGGAGATTAGGTGGGGTCAGCTCCTGTAACAAAATATATAAATGACTCCTACAACTCAATAAGAAGAAGACAGATGACCCAATATTTAAAAATTAGGCAAAAGACCTGAACAGTCACTTCACTAATGAAAACACAGAAATGCTAATAAAGCATGAAGAGATGTTTAATATCATTAGTCATCAGGGAAATGCAAATTAAAACCACAATGAGACACCATTTCATACCCACTTAATAGCTAAAATTGGAAAGATTGACAACACTGAATGTGGACAGGATGTGGAATAACTGGAATGCTCATACATTGTCGGTGGAAGTTGTACAATCCCATTGGAAAATAGTGACAGTTTCTTATAAACACGCAACTACAAATATCCAGTAATTCCACTCCTAAGTACATCCATAAAAATACCTGTACAAGAATATTTATAGCAGCTTTAGTCATAATAGCAAAAACTGTCAATAACCCAAATAGCTATCAAGAAAAAAGTAAATTATCATATACTTAAACAATAGAATACTATCCACAATAAAAAATAATAAACTACTAATATACCCTAAATAAGGATTAATCTAAAAAATATGCTCACTGAAAATCAGAAGCAAAGGAGTGCATTTAAGTGCAGGTAAAATTAACTTATAGCAAGAAAAATCTGAACAGTGCTTGCCTATGGGAGACAGAGACTAACTGGAAGAGAATAGAAGTTTTCTGAGTTGTTGGAAATATTCTTTATGTTGATAGGAGTAAGAGTTTCTCATACATATATACATTTGCTATATACAGTTTTAAGATACTTCATATATACAATTAAGATCTTAACATTTTACTGAAGGTAAATTTTGTTTCTATAAAAATACATATAAAAGAGAATTTTTTTTGCCTCTGTACCTCGTACTTTTGATATAGGAATAACAAGTCTATAGAAATGAAAGATTTCACTTATCTGGAGTAAAATCATTTGTTTTGCCTCTTCTTTGTTGTTATCAAGTATAATCAGCTAGATTCAATTATCTCATCTATCCTGTGTGTCCATAAGCAATCTTTTTGCACTACTATATAGAGAACAGGTAAATTGCTGATACAGATATACATGGCTTGTATGTGTTATATAGGCAGGATTCTAAATGTTTCAAAGAGATTAACTAATTCAATCCTCATGCTTACCTTATGAGGTGGTTACTCCTAGTATCCCGATTTTAGATAGAAGATAGAGGCAAATTATTCAATTCCACAAAATCCTTAACTGTCAGGATTCAAACCCAAGTCCAAGCTCTGAACCACTGTCTATATTCCTCTCAAAGATACATAACAAATGGATTTAAGGATATGAAAGTATTTAGATTCCAGGGTTCTTTTGGAAATCACGGAACTGTTTATCATTTAAGAAAAGGTATTACATCTTTTGCTGTCTTTTCCCATCTTTCCATAAGGCACTCCCAATTTTATTTCTTGTTCCTCTAGAGTTGGGATATACAAATTTCTACAAGTGGTCAGAAGCAATAAGATACTAGCTAACAAGATTAACCAGCTCAGACTGAGTGGCTTGGGGGAAAAGCACAGGGGACTGGAAATCGAAGAGTGGGGTCTAATCTTATCTCTGATTTTACCTGGTTTTCCCAGTAAAACCCAAATTGCAGGAGTTGAATTTTCACAAAATTGCCTCTAAGACACACTTAAATCTAACATTCTATAGCTTGGATGTTTTCTCCTTTAGATAACCCCACTATCATCTACAATTTCTCCCTATTCCTGGTCTACAAAGGGTTATGAGGAGAAATGTAATCATTTCATTGTACGCTGACAACAAAGCAGAAGAAAATAGTTCAAATACAAAGGAGGTTACTTAAGCTTGAATTCCCTGAAGTTAAAAAAATATCTATATTAATGAAAAATAAAAACAATGTTGGGAAAATGGGTTCTCTTTTGGGAGAACAAGTACAATGTAAATAGAATATCCTAAAGATACCTAACAAAATAAAGCAGTAGTCACCTCAGGAGAGGATACTAAGATTTCAGATGATGTTATCTGTATTGCTTTAATCTCTTTTTTTCCAGAATGTATTTGTAAATTATCAGTTTACTTTAAAAAATTAAAGATATCAATTCAGATGGCTTATTTGAATATACTGTAGAATTTCCTCTATAGATCTCTTGCAATATTTTTTAATTCAAAACGTAAATCTTCCTATGTGATATTAGAGTTAAAAAAAAAAAAAATACCCAAACAATTGTACAACACATTCAGTGAACCCTAATGTAAACCCTGAACTATACCTAATAGTACAATTGTAATGAGATTTGTTTTAGTTTGCTAAAAGCTGCTGAGAGCAATATACCAGAAATGGGTTGGCCTTTACCATGGAAATTTATTAGGTTAAAAGCTTACAGTTCTGAGGCTTTGAAAATGTCCAAATCCAAGGCTTCACCAGGCGAACCCGGTCTCCTGCCATGTAGCAAGTCACAATGGCAGTTCTGCCGGTCTCTGCCTTCTCTCCCCGGGGTTCAACTTTTTCTGCAAGCTCAGTTGTAGGCATTCAGGCACGTAGCAGGGCATAATGGCGGAATAAGCTCATCTCTCCCCTCTCCTCCAGGCCTCTTTGCTCACTCTGTTTTGGGCTGCTGCGTCTGTGGCTTTTCTCTCTCCCGGGTTCATCAACTTCTGGAGGCTTCTCTCTGTCTCTGTGATCTTTTTCTCTGTATCTACAGCTTTTTTTTTCTTCCATTTATAAAAGACTCCAGTAAAAGGATTAAGACGCACCCTACTGGAGCAATCTACTCAAATGGCCTTTAAAGGATCTAATCTAATCAAAGGTTCACAAGAGATTCCATTTAAGACCATAATTTTCCTGGGTTCACATAAAAGACTCAAACCAACACAATGTTCTTTCATCAGTTGTAACAAATGTAGTACACTAATGCAAGGTGTTAACAATGTGGAGGGGTGGCACATATGGGAACTTTGTTTTGGAACTTTGCACCTGAAAAAAAAAATCTAAATCTTAAAAATGCCTTACTCTGCTGTGCCACATATGATTATATAGTCCTTCACATACATTCTAAACAAATGCATTCCATGCTGCAGGAATAAGGAACCAGCATCATCAACAATCTAGGAATGTAGCATTCTCGACTCTGGATGTTTTCTGGAAGGAATTAATATCATATCCATTCATCTCCTTGGAATGGGCTAGAGTCTAATCATTCTTGGAAGAAAGAAACAGTATCAGTGTAATGCTGAAGTTCAGAAGTTTCCACACTAGAGTCCTTGCCTTGGCAGGACCCAAATCCTAGTTTGGTCATTTCAGCCTATAGAACCAGAAGCCAAGAGTTTGAACCAAAAGAAAGGACTTAGTGTCATGTTTTTGTGATATACTATTATAATGCTTATGACATATTCAAAAAGGAAATGAAGAAAAAGCAAAGGGCAAAGACCGTATTTCCCCACAAATAAAACAACAAACCCTAATGAAGAAAATTGACAGCACATCTGAACCACTGAGCTGAAAAAAAAAACCCACAAAAGCCTCACAACATCATCTTGTTCATAATATTTCAAACTGACAATTAATTTAGTATGCAAAATAAGTTGCTAGACACAGTTTTCTGTGGGGCTTTTGTATCAGCTCTTAAATTTAAACATGTAATAAAGGAAATCTACATAAATACGTGAAAAGCTCCAGGTTATTGAGTATCTTTTATGTATTAGCATTGTATTAACTACCCTTCTAATATTTGAATTCTTATAGCAACCTTATAGAGTAGTATTTTATCTTCATAAATATAATAAATAATATATAACTTTTATATAATATAATAAATATATAATTCTAATTATAATAATAATATAATGATATAATATTAAATCATTATATTATATTAACTATATTATATTATAGTTATAATTATATATAACTATATATAACATAATATATATTATGTATATTATATACTATAATTAGGTAATATGTGATATATTATAAATACAATAAATATTATATAATCTAGTATAATATAATTATATAATTATGTTATATAATTATTTTTATATAATAAATATTATATAATAAGTAATATCATAAATATAATCTATTGTTTACTCACTTATCAGACATTGTATTAAACTCTTTACAAATATATTTGAAATAGGCATGAATTTTACTCCACAACAGTAGAATAAGACATGTACTATTTCTTTGCTTCTCTTCATCAGTCAAATCTGCTTCCCTGGAGACAGTTCAACTTCAGTCACATTCTTGGGAAGGGGTAGGGGGCGGGTGGATCCTTTACCTCCCCAGTGATAACACGAATCTTGGGGTTCTTACACTGTGCAGACGCTATGGAAAAGGGTCCTCTGATCTTTAGCCCACAGGGGTCATGGCAGCTACTTATTTATCCATGCCTGCATAGTTCCTTAAAAATGGGTGATGCTTGAGCTCTTGCTTCAAACGTGGACACCGAAGTCATTGCCAAAGCCAGGAGTCTGAGAACCATTATGCCCATCCAGCCTGGTTATACCACAAAGCTCCCAGAAAAGTACAGCTATTGCCCTGGGGCACTGCAAGAATGCAGGTGTCATTTTCCACCCCTGCCCCTTTCATAGAACCTACCCATTTATATCCCTTCCCTGATCTCAGAAGAAGTTCCCCTTTCATATCTGTTGGTACCATTAACTCTATACTTCAGTTGGAGTAAACAGAAATCCTACTAATCTGATGAAGAATCATTAGATTACAGTTTGACCAAAAAATAATCCCCAGCCTCTCCTATAAGGGAATTTCAAAATAAGACTTGATAAATCAGTTAGTTAGTCTTATGAGAGCCTCCTTTCTGCACTCAGAAAGCAGAAGGCTCTGCTATAAGTCTTGAGCATCTAAACCTTATTCTCAGTGTTTGCTATGTTCCTGGAAAGTTATCCTCCTACCTATCAGCTGCTCAGCACTTGTTAACCAATGCCCCCTCCACCCCAAAAAAAAGCAGGGCATAAGGCTGAGAAGTGTCACATGAAAAGGCAATTTCAGCACAAAAATATTCTGGGTAAAATTACTGCAGTCTTGTGTTGTTGATTTCTCTAGCAAAGCCTAATCTTAAAATACATTCTCTGTAACTCCCTAAGATGACCATGAAAGTAGATGCTCCCTCTGGCTGTTGCTCTCTCTCTTTTACACTTGTTTACTCAAGCTCTATGTTTCTTCCAATACTTTAAGTATCATCTCCAAAGATGTATTTCTGCTTTAGTATATTTTCAACAGAAGCACTGGTCACAGTTACCACTTTGGGGGCCATTAAGGAGTACACAGCATCACCTGTATAGATTATTTTATAAATAAATGTGTGTAAGCTCAAGCAAAAATTGAAGAAGGAAGCATTCACTGAACAGTACTGAGCTCCAACATGATGTGGATTTTTCCATTATAGAACATAGGACATGTGACTGGATCAATGGGGTTGGTGAAGCCCATTCTGAGTTACAGTTTTATTTTTTCATTATTTGAGAAAATAGTTATAAATTGTTCTAGGGTCATACTATGGAAAATATTACAAAAAAAGTTGCTTAACAAGTTGTGGATGATTATATGTAAATTAAACTGTTAAATTAAGCAATATTTGAAATAGGCTATGAGAATTATTTAAAAGGAATTTCTTAGAAATATGTTGGCAAGGCAATCATTTTTTGATATGAATAAACCCTCCCTAATTTATTCTAAGGTATGTTTTGGTGTTGCATGTAATAGAATTTGATGGCCATGTTCACAGGTGCTCCTGAGTGCAGTGAGGGAAAGAGTTGTTTAAAACCCATAACCAGGGGAAGAAAGAGGACAACTTAGGAAACAGGTCTGTGTGTCTGGGAGCTTAGAACTCAGAAGGTCCATGATTTTCCTCCATTAATGACATTTACTAATGATATTTAGAAGTCACCTTGGTAGGAACATTTCATGATTAGTACTTAGTGCTTTTTGTTGCAGAAACAAAGACCAGCTCCTCTCTTTCTTGTTGCCTTCAAAGAAAAGGATGCTGGCCTTTCTCCTTATAAACATTTTACTGGTAACTATACAGGCATACTTCAGAGACATTGTTGGTTTAGTTCCAGACCACCACAATAAAGTGAGTATCACAAAAAGTGAGGTGTTTTTTGTTGTTGTTTTCCCAGTGCATATAGAAGTTATGTTTACACTATACTGTAGACTAAGTATGCCATAACATTATGTCTAAAAAACCAATGTACATATCTTAATTGAAATGTGACACAGAGATATGAAGCGAGCACATACTGTTGGAAAACTGGTGCCAATAGACTTGCTCAACACAGGGTTGCCACAAACCTTCAATTTGTGGAAAAAAAAAAAAAATGCAGTATCTGCAAAGCACAATAAAGTAAAGCACAATAAAACAAGGTATGCCTGTATATTTAATTTGAGCCAAATCATATTTGTTTCCCCTCCTACAGGCCAGGTATTCCAGAGTGGAATTAGGAGTCTACCTTGCATAAGACAGACATTATAGATGTCACCACAGGAAAAGAAGAGGAAACATAAAGCACACCTAGGATAAGTTACAAAGATTTTTTAAAACACACATGAAGGTTTCAGAGTCACTAGAGAAACAAAGATGAATAAGGCACAGCATATGTCCTCAGAGGCTTCACAGTCCAGGGAGGAGGGTAGGTACCTAAATAGAGGATTACTGAACCATGCACTGTGTTGTACTAAGTGCTTAACGGCCTCATTGAAGTCCACAGCTTCCATTAGCTAAGTTACCCAGTCAAGGACTCTTATACTGTTGTAGAATGGAAATGGCAATTTATGATCTGCAACTTCCTGCGTGCTGATTTCCACCAGCTCCTGCTCAGCCTAAACTATATTTCCTCTTCCCTAAACGACCTGCCTCATGTCACACGTGGACAGAAAAGCTTTTGTTGAGAGCAGCCAGGCAGCTGATCAGATATATAGATATATAGATATTTAGTAGAGTCCTTATTATGCCATCCCAAAGACAAGAAATAATAGATTCATTTCTTCTAATGGAGAGATAGTATATGGCTTAAAGGTGGTTTATTAGCTTCCAGCTTGTGATACACAAGAGCTATTTGGGTACATAACTCACCTCACCAGTTCAGAGTCAGCCCCATAAACCTCAGCAGCACTTTTCCCCACCTTTTTGTCTAAATAGGAAGTTACTGTACAGTTAAAGCCCTGTTATATATGATGTTAATAAATGTGCCACACTGACTGTCCACTCTGCTAAGTAACTCTGCTAACCTGGACACATTATATGAGATTTATATTACAGCATATAAAGTCCAAGGGGAATGCAGGGAAATGGCTTCATATGTAGAGTTAGGCTGGCTATGTCTCTCCATTTCAGACATGGCAAGAGGAGAGCTGTTCATATGCACTTATAAAGGACTCCGAGGGCAAAAATAACAAAAAAGAAAGCTTTTGAGAAAAAAATCTCTGCAGTTTTACCAACATGGCTGATTCTGAATTGGGCTTTGGTTGCAAAAATCCCTTCTTGTCTTGATGAAAAAAAGATAAATTATCTGGTGAAACTTAACATATTATGACATTTTGCCAAGTCTCTATTTTGAAATCCATTTAGTGAACTGGAACACCTAATAGTTGTTCAATAAATATGTTAAAGGAAGGAATAGCAACTAAATTGTAAAGTCCCTGAAGTCATTTATTTCTTGAATGGATGATATAAAGAATAATGTGACTAACTATGCACCAGTACTATGTAGACTTCACTTTAGCCCTGTGTCTACTGAAAAGTGACAATCTCAATTTTTAGTGCCATTTCACAAGTAAAGGGTGCAAGGTAAAGATAAGTGAGCTGATCTAGAGGAATCTAGATAAACCATTAAAACAGGAAGAAACAGAAATACTGAGCTTCGACAATGTGAAAAAAATATTGTGGCAGGTATATTTGAGACTGAGATGGCTATGTGGATTTTGCCTTACTTTGGCTTTAGGAGTAAAGCACACAGTAATGAAAGATGTTGCTAATGTGGGAAAATGTGGAAGGTGTGGGGAGCAGGGCATATGGGAATCCCATATATATTCTTTGTAACATTTATGCAATCTAAGTATCTTTTAAAAAATTTAGAAAATGGAAAAAAAAAAAAAAAAGCCACAGGCTCCAACTCCCAGGCTGGAGCCATGACATGTAAACAAAAGTTAGTGGTGTTGGCCATGACCCCATTTCTTAACCACTGTCACTGGGGCTTCAGTTCTTCAAACTCTGCTTCTCGCTGACAGAAGCAGCAATAACTTCTTAAATCCCAAAAACCATGCCCAAAGCACTCATCTACCTCTGGTGCTTCTACTTTCACCATATCCTGGTCTCTGCAACATCAGCCATAGTCCCCAGTATGTGCCCAGTTTGCTATTTAAAATTAAATATATTTAATGCTAGAGAAGAAATGATCCATATCACAGAATATTTAAAATTTAAGAAAATCCAGTAAAATATGTCTTTTTCAGGTTATCACTGCCTTTCACAGTTTGGAATGGTAACTCTGATTTGACATTACTTGTCTCAATTGCTCAGATTTATCCTCTTAGTTGTCCACACAATTAGTCCTTATAGCATGTGAACATGTGGAACAAAGTCTTTCTCTGGCTTGTATGAGCCTCAAAACATACCTCCTTATACATCTCAAGTTCTAGATAGTCTTTTTCTTCCCTTTCCCATGCCCCTTTTATCCCTACTCTTCCATGATACTTTCCATGAACTAGACTAACTAGGAAAAGTCTAAGCTAAGGTGTCTTACTTTATTGCAACCTCCAATACCTTCAGTTTTTTTATATTTATATTATTTATATTATTATATTATTTATATATTTATATTATTAAAGAAGTTGTGAACTTACAAAACAACCATGCATAATGTGCAGAATTCCCATACAACACCCCTCCATCTACACCTTACATTGTTGTGGAACATTTGTTACAGATTATGAAAGAACATCATCAAACTATTACCACTAACTATAGTCTATAGCATATATTTGGTATATTTTTCCATACTCCCCTATTATTAACACAGTACCTTCTTTGACATTGGCACAAAAATGTTATAATATTGTTGTTAACTACAGTCCACAAGTTACATTAATTGTATTTTCCCATGCATCACCATATTCTTACCACCTTGTAATAGTGATGTGCGTTTGTTCTAGTTCATAGAAGAACATTATTGTGATTTTATAATTAACCACAATCCTCACCTACCTCCAGGTTTACTATGTTATTTAGTCACTAGATTATTCTCTTTCAATTGACATTTACATCCTTAAGTTACCCCTTTCAGCCATAATCCCATTTATAAACCAGCTGTGTTTAACTCATTACAATGTATTACCATCAACTCTACTCATTTCCACACTTTTACAGTCAAGCTAATTACAAATTCTATATACATTAAGCTTCAGTACCTCAGCCCTCATCCTATCTCCCAGTAACCTATACTCTAGGTTTTAACTCCATATATTTATTCTTCATATTTAGTTCATATTAGTGAAACCATGCAATATTTGTCCCTTTGTGTCTGGCTTATTTCACTCAGCATAATGTCTTCAAGGTTCATACATGTTATCATATGTGTCCCAATTTTATTTCTTCTTACAGTAGCATAGTATCCCATTGTACGTATATACCACATTTTGCCATTCATCAGTTTATAGATACTTGGGTTGTTTCCATCTTTCGGCAATAGTAAATAATGCCGCTAATGAACATCAATGTGCAAATGTCTTTTCACATCACTATTTTCAGTTCTTCTGGATATATTACTAGTAGAGGGATTGCTGGATCATACAGAAGTTCTATATTTAGCTTCCTGAGGAACCACCAAACTGTCTTCCACAAAGGCTGCACCATTCTATATTCCCACCAACACAGAAGGAGTGTTCCTATTTCTCCACATCCTCTCCAGCACTTATTGTTTTCTGTTGTTGTTTTTTTTAAAATAATGACCATTCTATGAGGTGTGAGATGATATCTCATTGTAGTTTTGATTTGCATTTCCTTAATAGCTAGTGATATTGGACACTTTTTCATGTGATTTTTGGCCATTTGTATTTCCTCTTTGGAGAAATGTCTAAGTCTTTTGCCCATTTTTTAATAGGATTGCTTGCTCTTTTACTATTGAGTTGTATGATCTCTTTATACAGCATGGAAATCAAACCCTTATAGAATGTGTGATTTTCTTCCATTGAGTGGGCTGTCTTTTCACCTTCTTGACAAAGCCCTTTGAATCACAAAAGTGTTTAAGTTTAAGGAGATCCCATTTATCCATTTTTTCTTTTGTTGCTCATGTTTTTGGTGTAAGGTTTAAGAATCCACCACCTACCACCAGGTCTTTAAGATGTTTCCAACATTTTCTTCCAGGGGCTTTATGGTTCTAGCTTTTATATTTAGGTCTTTGATCCATTTTGAGTTAATTTTTATATAAGGTGTGAGATAGGGGTCCTCTTTCTTTCTTTTGAATATGCATATCCAGTTCTCCCAGCACCATTGTTGAAAAGACTGTTCTTCCCCAGCTGGGTAGGCTTGACAGCTTTGTCAAAAACCACTTGGCCATAGATGTGAGGGTCTGTTTCTGAACCATCAGTTGTTTCTATTGGTCTATATGTCTATCTTTATGCCATTACCATGCTGTTTTTACCACTGTAGCTAAGTAATATTTAAAGTCCGGAAGTAAGAGTCCTCCAACTTCATTCTTCCTTTTTAAGATATTTCTGGCTATTCAGAGCCCTTTATCCTTCCAAATAAATTTGATAATTGTGTTTTCCATTTCTTTAAAAAAGGCTGTTGAATTTTTTTCAGGACTGCATTGAATCTGTATATCAATTTTGGTAGAATTGACATCTTGACAAGAGTTAGTCTTCCCATCCATGACCATGGAAAAGTCTTCCATTTATTTAGGTCTTCTTTGATTGCTTTTAGCAATGCCTTGTAGTTTTCTGAATACAAGTACTTTAAGTCCTTGGTTAAGTTTATTCCTAATGTTTAATTCTCCTAGTCACTATTGTAAATGGGATTTTTTCCCTGACTTTTCCTCAGATTGCTCATTACTAGTGTATAGAAACACCACTGATTTTTGCATATTAATCTTGTATCCTGCTACTCATTTATTAGCTCTAGTAGCTTTGTTGTAGATTTTTTGGGACTTTCTAGATATAGGATCATATCATCTGCAAATAGTGGAAATTTTACTTCTTCCTTTCCAATTTGGATGCTTTTTATTTCTTTTTTTTTTTTTCCCCTGATTGTTCTAGCTAGAACCTTTAGCACTATATTGAACAACAGTTCCCATACCTTCATTTTTGATACATTCTAGTATCATGTATCAGTTAGATTTTGCAGCATAACAAACCACCCCAAAACTTGGTGGCTTAAAACAATAATCATTTAATTGCTTCTCATTCTGTGGGTTGGCAGTTTGGGCTGGGCTCATCTGGAACAACACATCTCTGCTCCAAGTGTTGTAAGTTCAGTTCACTCAAGCATCTGAGGTCCTCCACTGGGAAAGCTAGGATGACTAGAACAGCTGGGGCCTCTCTTCATATAGTGGCTCATTATCTCTTGGAGTAGCTCAAACTTGTTCACATGACGGCAGAAAGATATTCAGCATGAGAGTTGATGCTGCAAAACCTCCAAGGTTTGAGCTTGTGAATTGCACAATATCCCTCCACCACACTTATTGGTTAAAGGAACTCACCAGGGCAGCCCAGATTCAAGGAAAAAAAAAAAAATAGATTCCATCTCTTGATGTGAGGAGCTGCAAAAAACTAATAGGCATTTTTTTACAAATTATTACACTTTTTAATTTTCAAAAACATTCTACAACTTTAAGCACAAGTAGAAATAGTAAAAATTGTACCAAATAATTGCTACAATTTATTAAGTGCTGGTACCAGGTATTAAACACTTTACATAATATATCATATTTAATTCTTACCCAGTGAAGTAGATAAGAGGTTGGCAAATTATGGACTGTGGACCAAATCTAGTCTGCCACCTAATTTTGTACAGCCTACAAGCTAAGATTGGTTTTTACATTTTTTTAATGGTTTGGAAAGCATCAAAAGGAGAATAATACTTTATGACACATGAAAGTTATTTAAAATTCAAATGTCAGTATCCATAAATAAAGTTTAATTGGAAAAGAGCCATCACCATTTGTATATGTGTTATCTATAGCTGTTTCCATATTCCCACACTAGACTGGAGTAGTCACAACAGAAACCATATAGTCCAAAAAGCATTAGATATTTATTATCTGACTCTTTACAGAAAAAGTTTGCTGACCCCTGAAGTAGATACTATTGTTTTCACCCTGGTATTAACTAGGAAACCAAGGCTTTGTAATCCTAAGTAACTTATTTAAAGGTGAGACACTATAGCCAGACATTGAACTTAGATCTGTATGATCCCCAAATCTACACTGTTCTCCCAGCACATGATAGTAGCTGTCATTTTTTAGTATATACTACATCGTAATGTCTAATCATTATAATAGTGAGCAAAGGGGTGTTATTACCCCCATTTTACAGATAAAGCAACAGAAAGCAGAGTTATGGAATAATTTGACAAATTCTATATGGTCATATTTTGGCAGAACTAGGATGCAAAATCAAGTATCCCTGACTTCAAAGCCTGAGCTCCTAGAAGAAATTATGTTTGCACTGGAGAGATCTGACAGACACCACCTTGACCAAGTTGTCAAATTTAATATCACCTTGTGAGCCTCCTGATATTAGACATGGAAGAGATAATGTTCCGTGGAGTAAAATGAAGTATTCTAGTCAAAACTGTTTAACCACAATCAGCTCATAAGGAAACAATTAGATACATGCAAATTGAAAGACATTCTGTTAAATAACCAGTCTTGACTCTTCCAAAAAAAAAGTCATAATCACGAAAGATAAAAAACTAGGAACTGTCCTTGATTGAATGAAACTAAAGAGGCATGACAAGCAAATGCCATGTGTGACCCTTGATTGGATACTGGATCAGTGGAAAAATAGGTATGAAAGGCAATATTGGGACAATTGGAGAAATTTGAATATGGATTATGTATTAGATAATAGTATATCACTGCTAAATTTCCTGAGTGTGATCCTTGTATTGTGGTTATGCAGAATGTCTTTATTGTTAGGATACAGTTGCTGAAGCACGTAGGGACAAAGTGTCATGATGTCTGTAACTTACTCTCAAATGGTTTAAGATACAAACAAAAAACATTTACCTGATGTATGTGTGTGTGTGAGAAAGAGAGAGAAGAGGGGGAGGGTATGAGGGAGGGAGGGAGGGAGATGATAACAATTCGTACAGAGTTTCTGGACCCACAGCTATGTTCTTAACCACTATACTATTTGTACTTTTAAACACACAAAACCCTAATTCTCTCTCCTCGCCCTTCTCACAGGTTCACCTCTGCTCCCAAAAATAAGCACAGGTTTTACGTACTTCCAAAATGGAGGGGTTGCATCTCTGGACATCGGATGACCAGACAATTGTAAAAGGACTTCAGTCCATGCCTTGCAGGAAACTTTGAGGAATATAAAAATTTCCATCCAACTTTTCCAACAGTGATATTTTAAAGCCTTTTAAGTACATCGACCCCTTTTTCTACGAGCAATTTACCAAAGGCGTCTGTGTTTGGAACACACACAGACAGGCTGCTGTAAGTGCCCATTAGTCTTCAAACCTGAAATGCCCCCCAAAATGAGTTACAATGAAAAACACGTACTTCCTCAAATGAAAAATAGCAAAATACATCAAGAGTTCAAAAGGCAGGAGTTGAACAAGATGATCCCATTTCATGCTACATTAATATGTCACTCTAATTTTATATAGGAATGAGCCTTCATACTTCCATCCAGAATTCTGAAATGTGAAGTAGCCAAGCAAGTAAATCTATTTTATAAAGGTGGGGGGCGGGGACTGGTAAGGGATCATGACTGCAGTTAGGAACTTGCCTAGGGTTTTTAGGCCATGAAATAATATATGAAAGGAAAACAGAGAGAGACCATGGTTCTAGTCTAATTAGATTTACATCCACAAATGGCTTTTGTTCTCTTGGAGACAATACACGACTGTGAAAGTTAGACTGCTAAGTTTTATATCTTGACTTTGCTACTTACCAGCCATGAAGTCTATGCCAGCTTATTGAACCTGTCTGTACCCAGTTTCCCCATCATCAAATGGTGATAACAACATACTTAACTCCTAGAATTACCCTGGGAATTAGATTGAGATCATACACATAAAGAGCTTAGAACAGTGCCTAGTGCATAGCAATAAACTTTGAGCTATTATTATTGGGAAAATCTCAGATCCCATATGAGGAACCTGCAAGTCATTCGAAGTGATATTGTTGAAATTAGCATCTGCCATCAAGTTATGTCACCAACAGTTCTTTTTTTTTTTCTTTTCTTTTTTTTTTTTTTTTAATTTATTTATTTTTTATTGTGGGTAAAAGTCAAAATTTTCACAATACATACCAATATTTGTAAAATGACATATAAATATATATGCATATATGTGCATTTGCTTACAAAAATGTTAATTATATATATATATAAATATATTTTAAGAGGTGCTTAGATTACCTAAAATATTACACGGAACCCACTGGGATTCCCATGTTGCCCACCTCCCACACCTCCCACCACATCCCACACAAACATCTCCCACAAGTGTGGCCCATCACCCTCAATGGACTTACACATCCTGAGGCCTTGCCACCAACCATAGACCACAGTTCACATCGTAGACCACACTCTCTCCCACACAATTCTGAGTGGTGTGTGCTGATTTAAAACGGCCTACATCCGTTGCCACAACGGTACTCAGGACAACCTCCAAATCCCAACGAAGCCCCTGTATTTCAACTGCTCGTCCCCTCCCTGCCCCAAAAGTGTCAAGTGGCCACTGGCTCCAACTCATTGTTATAATTTCTTCCATTGCTAGAATCACCATATGTGTACAACCGAATACCATCAAGTCCACTCTAGTCCATAGTTCTTCCCCCAATCCTAAGGGGACTGGGATGGTGATGTCCACTCCACCTCCAAGTGAGAGAGGGCTTATATCCCATGGTTATGGTGGATGGGATGATCCTTCCTGCAGATGCAGGCCCTCTCCATTCCCTGGGATGGCCGTTGCGTATCGTTGTCTCCTCACCAGGTGACTTGGATGAGTCCATTGAGCTGTATGGTAGGAGTTGCAGCTCCACCGAGATTCCATGCACACCTGGCACATAGGTTCTTGAAAGAGAATTGCTTTCTGGCGCTCTTATTTCTACTCTCTTTCAAGAGGCTAATCCATCTATGGTTAATTTCTTTCACACTAAACTCCACAGAAGGAAACATCGTGTAATCCAAATTCAGTCTATAGCTTCAAACTCAGGCCAGACTTTCTTTTAATTACCATCTTTTTGCAGTGCTAGCCTCTTTGGCCTGATTGCAGAAAATTATTCTCCCCATAAAATGTCACCTTCTTTTTTGGAGACCGTCAGAGGCATGAGCCCTGAGTCCACACCCCAGGCTGTGAGGCACACTCATCCCAGCATTTCTTTCTCCTCTGACTCCCTTTAGTCCATGCTGTTGCTGGGAGAGCTACTGGGGGAAGCCTTGGTTCTAGGGAGCCCAAATCCATTATGTAAATTCTCATTATATGCTAAGGGTAGTGGCCTTACATGCTTCCAAAGTAGCTTCTTTGGTGAATATCTGTTTATCTTGTTTATTTGTTTACTCACTTTTCACCTCTCAAAATAGCATCCCATGGTCCTTTTAGGGAACAATGTATAGTGAATTAAAATAATATAGAGGCTTTTTCACACCGTCATGCTACCCCAGCATCTCCAAGGTCAGTAATAACATAAGGGGCTTTGCATTGTTACAATGCCTCAGCATCTTAGACCCTGACACTAGATCTGTCTGTGACGACTCCTAGCACTTGCTTACACAAGGCAAATAGCTTCTCCCTCTCCTCCCCCATGTCCTACTAAAGTCAAAATACAAGCTCCCCAATCCCCACTCCTTCTCGACCTACTGCTACAGTTCCACCCCTATATCACTACAAAGGCATGGTCCCCAGGTCCACTGGGCACCTCCTGCTCCCCACCTGCCTGGTTGAGCCCCACACCCCTGATGTGTTTCCCGTGTGACCCTGAGAAGCTTGCCATTCCTCTCTGTTCTAGAATCTGTATGTACCAATAAACTTTTCTTTAATACTTATCTAGTGTCACTTATCCTTGCTGCAACGGACTATCTATGTGAAGAATCTTTCAATACACCATGCCTTCCTCACTGTCAATCTAGAGTGCTTGGTTGGTGACTCCAATTCCAGGCCCAGGGATTGGCTTGTGACACCATTCAGGCCAAGGAATCAGGCCCAAAACTTTTGTAACAACTGTTGATGGAAGTATAAAAAGAAAAACCTAGAATTGCTGGCAGCTGCCTTGACATCACAAAGGAGTCTAAGAATGTCTGAAAATGAAGCCAATCCAGAGGGAAGCCAAATAGGAGGAAGAGAGAGATACCAGGTAATGATGACCTCATTTGAGCTTGTGTATCTAGCTATGCCTGATGCTAAAAGCCAAGAATATTTCCATTAAAAAGGTCCAATAAATTTTCTTTTTGTTTTAACCAGTTTACATTTGGTTTCATTGCTATCTAACTAAAAGAATCCTGAATGATAGTGTTTCCAATCTTTGGGTGCCAGAGACTTTCTAGTCTTCATATAGAAGTGAGGAAAGAGAGCTGCCTTCAAAACTCTATGCCTAACTTAGTCATTAGGCCTTAATGAAGCTCTGCTTATGCCTGGACTCTTCCAAATTTTCTTTTAAGCAGTCTCAACACATTCTGGACTTCATTTCCTAACCAAAGAAGTTCAGGGCCAACTGAGTTGTCCTGACCTAGAACAGACATGAAGGATCCATCCATCCTATTATTTCCCTGATCTCCTCCCCAAAGCAAAAATTACTCTTTCTTTCCAAGTTACAAAAAGAACCTACTATGCCTCTCAGTAGATGCAAATAGTTACAAGGGGAAGGGAGTCATACGTGGAGATACGCAACCAACTAGAAATGCCCTGGAACACATATGGTTTATACTTTTGCTGTCAGAAAATAGTATCCATTTGCTGCTTGATTACCCCACACTACCATTGTGTGCCACCCAACAGTATAAAAGAGGCTTACTTAAAATCTTGGACTCCTAAAACTCATGTTCCCCATAAAGTCTCAGGACCTTATACATGAGTTCACCCACTATTAGGTTTTCAGAAACATGGCTCTCTCTGTAGAAGAAGGAATAAAGAATTCAAATTAAATAGCATAGCTGGAATGATACAGTTAACCATGATGCAGTCCTATGTTTAAATCAATATCAGTGTTTAAATCACCTAGTCTTTCACACAGGCATGAAAATCAATTATTCTCCCATTGATTTCTACTGTTAGCCTCTAGAAACCATGGGATATAACTTTTAATCATCATCATCATCATCATCGGCAATACCACCATGGGCCAACAGTCCTGATATTCTTCCATTTGATAAATCTAATGAAACAGTGAAGCATATTGATGTTTCTTTCCCATCATCAATTTTTCTAGTTATTGAAGTTCACCCTTTTTCTATCTTCCCACTTCTCCCAATTGTGAAGGTCATTTTCAATTTCAATCCTATTTCCAAAGCATTAGCCAACATATCCTACTTGCAGTCATTGAGTTATTTAATAAACACTCTCATTCCACTATCCAAGTCATTAATGAAATTCTCAGTATCATAATAGAACTTTTCTCAAACTGTCTTCTCTCCCTACTTTCAAGTAACAATGACCTATTGACAAATACTCTAGATTTGAGCCAGCTGTGTACTTAACAGTAAAATGAGCTAAACTCTATTTTCTCAGATTCTTGATGAATATGACATGTGGGAATGAATTTTTAAAAGCTTCTGGAGGCATAATGAAGAGTTGAAACATAAATGCCCTTATCTGACAAAGAATCGAGTAATATACCTAATCTTTTAAGTCTCTTCTATTATTTCTAAGGTCATTGAATCTCTAGGTATTTCCCGAGTCGCAAATCTTAACATATTGGAGGCAGTATGAGTTTGGGATCAATCACCCCTGGGGCTAAATCTTACTTCTGCCACTCTGTGGGCCTTTGGAAAAAAGAACAAAAAGGTTTTCAGTTTTTTTCTGACACTCATTGTCCTCATGCATAAAATGGGGATAATTCTTCTTAGCTTTTAGCATTGTTTCAAGGACTAGCACCACCATGCCTTTACATAAATTCAATGAAGAGCCACTCTTCTTCCTTTTTTGTCTCATTTGAAAGGTTTTCTACTTTATAAAATTTCACCATAGTCAAGTGGTAACATCAGGTATCTGCATAATAAGTTTGTGTGAAGTATAACTATCTCGACCACTAGATTTCAAACATTTGGGCCCTATTTAATTTCTTACATTTAGGGTGGGGGTTGGGCAATGCAGCACAATGATTCAAGTATAGCCTTGTCATCAGTCAAGCTGAAGGTAGCAGCCTGCATCATTTATTAATTATCGGTGTTGGAAATTTTTCTTAAAATTGCAGTCTGTTTTCCCTTCTGAAAGGGTAGATGCAACAGTACCTGGTTCATAGAGTTCTTTTACAAATTACACAAGATTTGGAGCACTTAGCACAGTTCTTGGCTCATAGGAGCATTCAACAAATGAATGCTATGTCATGATTATGTAATACCCTCTGGACACTTACCCATGTACAATGAACTCTTATGTTTCTTCCAGAATTCTTTCCACTTCCCAGCTTCTCTCTGATTAGATAGCACACTCTGTGAATACAGACCTAGCCTGTCATAATCAATTTTGTAGATCCTGTTCCTAGAACAGTGCCTGGCATATAGTAAATACACAACTAAAATTGACTGAGTTACGGATGGATGTGTGAATGCATGCATGGATGAACACATCTTTAAGTTTCACCACCGATGTCTGAATAAGATCTAAGGCTACCTTCCTCATCAACATGGCCACCCACTCTGCCTCCTCATTTAAGGCTTTCCCATTTTCTAAAGTGCACCAGACAGAGTTCAGCAAGTACCTGTTTTGTGGGTACCTCTCTAAACTTCAACATCATGATTTGTTTACTGAATTTCAGTGAATTCTTACACCGAAAAAGGTTTATTATTCAAATATAAGTATAAACAATTCTAAAATGATTTCATGATGATCCATTAAAGCCATGGTTCTCAAGCTTTCATTCAGTTTCTTTAAGGGACAGAAGAGAATGATTGCAATCTCGGAGCATAAATGAAAATAATCCCTCCCACACACATGTCCCAAATGCCTTTGAAGTATCATTGTCATATTTTATCCCAAGGATGTAATCATATGCACAAAGATGCAGTCACAAAGATACTCATCACATCTTTAATAGTTAGAAATGGAAATAATCTAAAAGGGCACAAAAATAGTAATTAAATAAATTAGAGTTTATCTCCATTATTAAATTCCGTGTAACCATTAAAGCTGTATTATCTAAAATATTAAATGACATGAAATTATTTTCAAAATGTATTGTTAAATGGAAAAAGCTTGGTACAAATTCTAGTTAATTACCACTAAAATGATAGCATATTGAGTTTTAAAATAATACCCATAGAGGCAAAGAGAATAAGAGAGAATACAGAATTGTGGAAGATGGAAAGCAAATGAACACGTAGTAACTCTCTTGGAACTCAGATAAAACTGTTATTGAAACAGGCCCTGGGGAAGCCCCAGAAGTAGATGGTACATGCTGCAAAATTCCAGAAATGCTCAAGTATTAGAAACATCACCTAACTCTGAAAGAGGAGGTGCTTATATTTTAGAAAGTGAGATTGAATATCCTTACAAAAATGCATTTAATGCAAGATCCCTCTCAAGCCTCAATGGCAAAGTAATATCCTTCTACCCTAGTAAGCTAGGGATTTACTCTCTGCAGAGGCTGATTCAAAAAGAGTATGAACTTGGGGTCATCTGACACAAATGAGATTAGAATACCATAGTGAAAACATATGGATTAAATGAAATTCTAAATACTGAATCATTAGATCCCTGGCCCCCTTGCCTCATGTAGCTCCAAGGGCAGAGAGGTTTATACCTCCCAACTAGGAGACTAGAGAATCCCTGTCTTGGAAAATGGGCCAGAACAAGAGACTCAACTACAGATACTAACAATTAGACATTGCCAAAGATACAGACCAGTCAGAACGCTGGACAGTGATGGTGAGCCATAATTAAGCCCTGCTTAAACACACAGATTTTTCCAAAGATCTTCTAAAATATCCTACCAAGGAGCATAAGGCATTTAAAAAGAGCATCTAATGTGAAAGTAAAAGAGATCAAAACAAATAGAAAAAAGTAAAGATGTGGAAGAAAGACAATGTAAAAAGTAGAAGAAAATTTTAATTTTAATTCTAAAAAGCCCTAATAAACATTATAAGAACTAAAACTAGACAAATACATCACAAGAAAAGAAAACTATAGAACAATAACTCTTATCAATCTGGACGCAAAAATCCTCAACAAAATACTAACAAACTGAATCCAGCAATGTATACAAAGAATTATACACCATGACCAAGAGTCATATACACAGGATCGAGAGTCAGACTGACACCAACTTTTCAACAAAACTCCAAAAGCTAGAAGATAATGGAGCAAAATCATCAAAACTCTGAGTGAATTGGACTCCCAACCTATATGGTAAAAATGAGAATAAAATAAGGACATATTTAGAACAGGAAAGATACTAAAAATGCATTCTCTCTTCACCATTTCTCAGGAGGTTACTGGAGTATATACATCACCAAAGGGAGGTTTAAAATGCAAGAACATGAATACATGGTATCAAGGAAACAGAGGACCCAATATAGGTTGGAAGGAATCCTCCAGATAGCTATAAAGGAAGATCACAGGACCACAGTCATGTAACAAGTCCAGAGAACAACCAGTTTGGTTTGGAGAAAGAAGAGAGACGACTCCAGGAGGGATGTCAATAAGACAAAGGATTTTCTGATAAATTGTCTTGTGTGTTTGAAGAAATTGAGAGGAGATTTGCCCTTTTAGTGATGAATTTGAACAGGAATTAAATATAGATATCTAGCAAACTAAATATTAAAAGCATGACAATAATTAACTCCAGGAAAAAACAAATGTACAAAAAAAAGAAAGAAAGAAATGTAGTCATAGTATACTACATGATTTAACAAGTAATAATATTTACATAGTTATAAAAAGGTAAACCCTGAATTTTTATCTAACCATAATTTATGTAAAAGAGATGGAAGAAAGGAAAGTGCATGGTAGATAAAGAAGAATCCTGATTTTCAATAGCAGGAAGTCAATAGATAATACCTGAAATAGAAAAAAAAAACACACAAATAAAAATATATTATTTTATAATATGAAAAAAATTCCAGAAGAAACAGCCAATGCATTAAAAATGGTTGTCTCTGCTGAGTGCATAGCAGAGAAGGTGAGAGATGAGACTTGATTTTTTAATGTCTATGAATAACTTTGAAGATAGAAAAATTAAACAGAACTGAACCAAATAGGTTATGATCCTAATTATGCATTTTTTAAAATGTATGTGAAAGTATATGCACAGAAACAAAACAATTAACTCAAAGACTATCCAAGAAAATGCTGAGTAGTTATTTCTTATCAGTAGAATTTATCTTTTGCTCTTTTTCTGTTTCTGAATTTTCTTTTGCTTTAGAATGAAAAATACATATTCATTTTCCTGAACTATGAGATTACAAATGAAATAGGAATCATTAAACAGTCATCATAATCAAAATTAAAATAAATCATCATGAATTCAAAACTTCATAAATTTTTAGTTCTGATTAATTGAACTGGGCTGGTTAAGGTCCCCTTTTAGTTTCTTCAAAATAATTTTGCTCATCAAATTTCAGTTTTAAACAAGATCTCAGAGAGAATGTTAAACCTCCTGAAGAAAATATGTTTTAATCATTTACTAGAACTCTTTATAAACAACTTTTATGATCTTTGTAATGGTTTGAGCTTTGTTAGTGCTGACTCTTCAGAAGGTCTATCTACCAGCTTTATTGATATTAATTTTTTAAATTATATAATTAAGCTGCAAAATGGCATTTCTTAAAAGACATTCCCTAAATTTCATTTGTCTTCTCCCTCTTGGTTTGTGTGAAAATAATTATAGTAGGAGAGGCTACTTTACTGATGCTCAGTCTGGGGTGGTAAGGGAGGAGGCACCTCATCTCCACTCCAACCCTCTCCCCAACACCCAGCCAAGGCATTATTAATCAGGAACGCAAAGAGGTATTTTTTAATTAATCATGGACAGCCGTCTGCGTAAAAGCTCCATCAGGCCCTTCAACCACTTCCTAGTAGAGCACCACTGCACATCTTTATGAGGATGTGTTGGGCATGTGGGCCGGTAAATCAGAAAATAAGGTAAGAACCACACCTCTACACACATCTAACCAAACCGAAAACCTCTATCAAATTTGAGTTTTGGAAAGCTCTGGACTCAACTCCTAAAGCCTTTTTCCGTTTGATAATTTCTATAATTCTTTAGTGGAATCAGTACCTGCACCCATCTACAGAAATGGGCACATGACCCAGGTGGGGCCAATCATATTAGTCCATTCCCCTGTTCTCGTGGCAAGGATAAGACCCAGCCAATCAGAATGCTTCCCCAGGATTTTCAAAGGGAAGCTAGTATTAAATGGCCTTTCCCACTTTGGTCATGAAACTACAAGTATATGGGAGCAAAACTTCCAGAGGCCATATTCTCCACACTAGGGATAAGTCAAGCTAAGAAAATAAAGAGGAACACAGAGAGAAATGGACATTAAGGAAGGGGAGGGAGAGAGAGAGAGAATCCTGAAGGAATTTAAGATTCTGATTCCAGGCACTCCTATCAATTCCCCTTTAGCTTAAAACTAATTTTGAGTTGAATTGAGTTGTATTTCTGCTACTTCCAAACAAGAGAATTTTATCAAAACAGATTCTATCTTAAATTGTAAACTCCAAGATGGTACAAAGATAGGCTTGATAGTCATTATACGGAATATGCTACTTGAATAGCAGTGATGACAGTGGCTGATGATGATAATTGTCAACCTCCATTGGACACTTACTACACCCCAGGCACAGCTTTAGTACATCATAGTACCCATAATGTAGGTTCTATAATATAGTCCCCATTTTTATAATTGAGGAGACTAAGGCACATAGATATGGGACAACTTGTCCAAGATTGCATAGTTCAAAAGTCACACAGCCAGAATTTGGACCCAATGAGTCTGACTCCAGAGCCCAGGCTTTCACCACCACAGCACTCTTCTTTATGATGATGAGCCAGTTAACTGAGCTATTAATCACATATCCTCTAAGCTAAAACATACTCTCAACTGGGAGTATGTTGAGAACATTTAACCTTCTGAACATTCCAACTGCTTTGACATTTAGATCTTAGTGAAAGGAACCTCCACTTCACTGCCAGGATTTATATATGAATTTCTTGTAAAATACCCCCAGAGAAACGGCTCCATCTGTAAGTAAGTGGAACATGATAAATGATGACAGTCTAATAGGAAGTACTTCACAGAGAGGCTGACAACCCTGCAGGATTTCTTCTTGGCTTGTGGTTTGACCTAGGGCCAATCATCTCCACCCTTGACCTCTCTGGGCTCTGTTTATTTCTGATTTAATAAATGGTATTTTCAATGTTCCCTCACAATAGGAAGAGGGCATTTTTAAGGCAAATGAGGCAATGTGTAAAATTCTCCATGCTTCTTAGAAGATATTAACTAGGCAAATTGAAGGGAAGCATTTCATCTCACTGCAGTAATATTAACTAAAATCTATTGAGTGCTTACCATGTGTCAGCTCTGCAAAGTGTATGTATTAGCTCATTGAAACCTCACAACAATCTTATATTGCAGGTAGTATGATTATACCTATTAAACAGATAAGAAAACTAGGCTTGAGCAGTTAAGTAACTTGTGGATTTTTACATAGTAATTAGAACTATTTGGATTTAAACCAAGTCAATGTGATTCCAGAGCCCATCCCAAGCTTTTTACACTTGTCAAATTTCCTTTAACCATCCTATAACTCTGATGTCTCTGAAACCTTGTGGAACTCTTGGTTTGAAAAACAAAACAAACCTGAGAGGCATTATGTCCATTTCTTGTAAGGAATTTATTCTTCTGGCCCACAGTCTGAGTTTAAAGAAGCCCTATGCAATTTGCCATCATTCAGGGCTAAGCTACTTAATCTGTTGCTGTTATTCTGGGGTTCCCCCTTCCCTATGCAGGGAGACTATAAGGAAGGCTGATTCAAGGCCACTTTGAGATTCAAAAGTAGTCAAATCTTGTGGTAAGAAAAGGAGCAGGGCTAAAAGGAAGTTACATAGCAATATGGACAGCAGTTTGAAATCAGGCAGATCTGGGTTAATCCTGACTTTACCACAGACTCACTTTATTAACTTGAGCAAACAACTAGTCTCTGAGCCTCACTTTTCCTACCTGTAAAATAGGGACAATTGTGTGTTGGAGATTGAATCACGTCCCCCACAAAAGATATGTTCAGGTCTTAATCCTCTTTGCTGTGGGTATGAACCCATTTGTAAATAGGACCTGTGAAATATTAATATTAGTTAAGGTGTAGACCCGTTTGTGAAAAGGATATTTGAAGATCTTATTTAAATGAGGCCAGATTGAATTAGGGTGAGTCTTAATCCATACGGCTAAAGTCCTTATAAGGAGAGGAAGTCTAGACACGACTGAGCAGGAGAAGTAGAACCCAGAAGGAGAAGCCATGTGCTGGAGGCAGAGATGCAAGCATAGAAACTCCAAGGATTATGACAAGTTAGCACCTGAATGCTACAGACTCCGGGAGAAAGCACGGCCTATTGAGACCTTGATTTTGGACTTCTATCTTCCAAAACCATGAGACAATAAATTCCCATTATTTAAGCCAAGCTATTGTGTGGTATTTGTCATAGCAGCCCTGGCAAACCAAGACATCATGCCTACTTTTTTTTTTTTTTTTTTTTTTTTTTTTTGAGGTACCATAGGCTGGGGATTGAACCCTGGACCTCATATGTGGGAAGCTGGCGCTCAATCACTGAGCCACACCGGCTTCCTTGAGTTGTTTTTTTATTTTTTATTTTTCATTTGTTTTGCTTGTTTTTTTTCAGGAGGCACTGGAAACCAAACCCGAGACCTCCCATGTAGGTGGTGGGCGCTCAACCGCTTGAGCCACATCTACTCCTCGTTCCTACTTTGAAGCATCATTTTGAAGCTCAAGGAAGCATGCAAAACAAAAGCACACTGAAGGTATTCAAGAAGTCTTTATTCTTACCATTAGCAGTATTTCCATCTTAGAAGGTAAAGCCTACCGTCTGTTTCCTGCTCGTTTACAATCAGGCAACTGTTGTTATTTGACCATATTTCATTGACATTGCTGTAATCCGGGGTGAAGGCTAAGCCCACAATTATTGCATCTTCTATGTGACTTGGCAGCATGTCACATAGAGTGCTTTAAAACCCTGGGCTCCCTTTAGAGACCACAAAAAGAGAAGGTTAAGGGTGGAATCGGAAAATCAATTTAGTTTCTGTCTAGGCTGCTTCTTTGTTATAATGTTTCTCGAACAACATAATGGCTCTGTGGAGCCGATGACAGAGGGCAACGGAAGAAAGAGCCCAGTTTTGAAGCAAGCTTGTTTGTTGCAGCTTAGCTGGCATTCCAGGGGCAGCAGTGTCCTCAGCACCAGGGGCAATGCTCACAGAAATGGTACTGATCAACTAGCTCAGATATGCCCTGAGCATCTATGTGCCAAGGTCTGGGTAATGTATTCTGCCTGCTATAGACTGTCTCTACCTTAATTCTGTAAATAAGTCTTTTTCTCAATATTTAATTAATTTGTGGTCCTTATAAAACGTCTAGAAAAATTTTTTAAGTAGACAAAAAATTTTTACTCATAGTCTTAGGAATCAAAGACAACTATTGTCACTATTTCAGTGAATTCTTTCTACACTTTATTTTTAAGCATTGATGAAGCTTTGATTATACATTGCATTACATATTCAATCATATAATTCTCTAGAGCAGAGGTTGGCAAACTACAGCCTGCAGACCAAATCTGTATCACTGCCTATTTTGTAAATAAAATTTTCTTACCAATAGCCACCCATTCATTTACCTGTTATCTATGGCTGTGAGCACACTACAATGGCAGAGCTGAGTCATTGACACTGAGACTCTATGACATGCAAAGCCTAAAATATTTACTATCTGTTCCTTTACAGAAAAAAAAAATTTCCAGCCCCTTCCCTAGACAAATGGTCACTGAATATACTGACTATGAGGTGCAGTGGGAGTCCTACCTCCACCCCATTCTCTGAAAGTCTAAATCCTAAATACCTTTCAAGACCCAATACAACCACCACTGTGCCAGGGAATTTTCCCCTTATACTCCCAATCAAAATCAGGTCTTCCTCTTCTAAACCCCACAGATCTCCATCCCTATCTTTCTTAACGCCTCCTCCAGTTTCTACCATTTTAAACATAATTATATAGAGGATCATTTCACATCTATATACTACCCTTATTCACCCACATCATTGAGCGTTTACTTACTTAGTATGTATCTGTTTTTAAAGGTGTGATGATATGGTCCCCATCCTCCAAGAATGTGCAGCCTAGTCAGGAGAAATAGCTCTGACCACATTAAACAATTAGTTAGGTTTTCAGTGCAATTATTAAGAGAAGGATGCTGTGGGTTCTTCTTGGTAGAATGGGAAATGAATTGGGCCTTAAAGGGTAGTTTTGTTCTTGGTAGAGAAAGAATAAGCTGAAGACAGCAATGAAGGCAGGAGAATGGATAGCGCATAGCTTTGTCCAACACAGTGAAGAATGATCTTGACCTTGGACATGGAGGATGAGCTCAGACAGGAATGTCAAACACAGAACAGGAAGACTACGTCCAGAATAATGCAGGACCTGAAAATCAGCAATACAATTACTAAAAAGGAGCCTGGACAGAGATCCCAAAACAGAAATGACCGACCAGCATATGCCTTAGTTGACAGCTTGTTTGGAATTCTGTAGTGGAGCATCATCCGTTTGCTTTTGCAACATCCTGTGTCATAATGAGGATCACTTGTAAAATACTTGAACTTGGCCGACCCCAGCTCAGAAACACACAAGAAGGTGAATACAAACACACTCACCCTGTGGTCTCCCACAGGACTCTGTACATAATTTTCTTCATAGTACAAATCATGTACTGTTGTAATTTCCTCTGTTTACATGTTCATACTCTCCACTAGGTCTGAATTTCTCCAGGGTATCTTAGCTGTGGATTGTTGAGTTGTAAGGAAAAATAGCTCACTCAAGTTAGCTTAAGTAAAGAAAGACATATCTCAAGGTTGTAGCAGCATCCAATAGACCACAGCTGGGGAAAATGTAACCAGTCCTAACCAGAACTGGGAAGTCTTCAGTCTTTCTTCCCAGAGCCTTCTGTTTGTTCATATCTGCCAAACTCTGCACCTTTGCTCCTCCCTCCCCTCTGAAGCTCAGCTTCCTCGCCAAGACAAACCATATTTTGTGGATTCCAGAGTGCAGATTTCCCCAAATTTAACATCTCTACATATCTAAAATTGATTAATTTCCAGTGACAAGCAATGCACTCAGACTTGAGAAAGGCATAGCACCCAGACCTGAATATGGGTATCAATACATTAGAGGAAAATTTTGGAGACCATAGTGGAGCTTTTTTTTTTTTAAAGAAATGCTCCATCACCAAAGCTGTAAATGGTACCGAAGATGGTATGATGCAGGAAACATGATTCCCAAGGGTTTAGCTCTGAGCATCAAGTTTTGAGAACACCTTAGCCAGTTTATTTTGCTTCCATTTTCCTAGTTATGAAAATTAGTAAAAGACAAAAAGCTTAATATATGAGAAAAATTAAAAATATGATTAAATTAGTCTAAAATAATGTTTTCAATAGACATAAAACAAAAATCCCAAATGATAAGAAACCATTATGCTCTAGCATAAGTGGCAGATTTTATCTTTCTGAGTGATAAACTTAAAATTGATGATGTCTTTTATTTAATGAAGTATCTTACTTGCTGCTTCTCTATGACTCCAGGTTCAGAAAGCTTTGGGTTTCCAGGGCTACCAAGCTACAACTCTAAAGACATTGAAGCTCAGGCCCAATTCTGTCCGATCAGGTCAATCTCTGTGCCTCGCTTTCAGGTTCCCATAATAAAGCAAGCTTGTCCCAGCTTTGCTTGTCCCAGATGTCTACCCCAACTGAATCAGCTGAAGGGAGGAAGAATGGGGCAAGCAACATGGTGTGTGAGGTGACTACTCTACATAACTAAGACTATGCCTCTTTTTGGTATCCATCTCCATAGAGCAATTCAACACAGAATTCAGTCAGTACTTGAATGAGTTTTACTATAATAAATAACTGCAGCCTGATGAGAAGCACATTGGCATTTAAAACCAGTGAATGGGGGCTTTTGACGAGTAGAGAAGTCTGTTCCGAGCTTAAAATATGTTATTTTCACAACTAAAGGCAGGGAGGTTTGTAGAATCATGTCTACCACAGCCAGAGAAGAAAATGGATGCTAAAATTCACAGAGCAAGAATATTGCAGTGCTAAAATTCAGCCGTTGCTCTGTCTGCCTTCAGAGCTCAAGCTCTTCCACTTTGCTCTACTGCTTCCTAATAGTTATCTGTGGAAGGGGAAGTGTTACATTGAGTTAGAGCAAGAGTCTGCAAACATTTTCTGAAAAGGTCTAGATAAACATTTTATGCCTTGTGGGCCATAAAGTCTCTGCCATGTCTAGACTACTCAGCTGTGCCATTGTAGCATGAAAGCAGCCATAGGCAGTAAGCAAATGGGGGTTGCCGTATTCCAATAAAACTTTATTTACAAAACCAAACAATGGGCTGGATTTGGTCCTCGGCTTTTAGTTGGCAAACCCCTGGGTTATAGGAATGTCAGGCCAAACAGATAAGACTAACAGGCTCAGCATAAAGGTGAACCTGCTTCAGTTGTTTGGGCATTGTTTCTGCATTTTTTCTGCAGCCAGCATCTTCTTAACCCAAGCTTCTGCTTTCCTGAGCAGGGCATGACTGCAGTAGGCCCAGTGAAGTTCTTGAGGATCTATTATTGAGAAGAGGAAGAGAGAATTCAGACTCACTTCTCTCACTGCCAGCTTCCTGTGCACAGAGCACCCCAAGCACCGCCATTCATTAACCTCCTTCTAGAATGCTTTTCATGCCTTTTACCATATGAACCCAAGTGAGCCTCTCCTTCCCCTTTCTCTTACATGGATAAAGATTAGTGACACTAGAAATGCATTATACAAGATAGAAAGAACAACTAGAAAATTGAAAACACAGTCTGCTGAAAGAGTAATAACAGTTAGTAGATATGTGTATATCCTGTTTACCATTTATGCATAATGACCAGGCAATACAATAGCAATTAGGGATATTGATTGGGGGGGGAAGAACTTTGCTGTAAGTTGAATTTGATTACAACAATAAGCTGTGTTCATGCTCTCAGCTTTCACAGTTTGTTGCACATGAAGCATGAATGTGTCTTCTCGCAATTAAATATCATAATACAGAGCATCAGTCCCCATCCCTCATTTTCTCTTGCATTTTTCAGATAATCCATATAATATCCATATTAATAAAAGAGCAAATCTTCTTGCTTTAAGGCAGCACATTTCTGGTGTGTGTGAAATACTAGACTAACAGAATATTAATTGTAAACCATTTATCAATGTGTCAGCCACAGTACTAAACATATTGCATAAATTATCTCATATTAACCTCAGCAACCTCATGATGTAAGTACTATTATAATCACCATATTTTAAATGAAGAAACTGAGGCTTGCCCTCAGACTAAGCTTTATTCCAACACCTTTTCACAGTGCAGGGTTTTGCTGTCACCTCCTCGTAAGGCAAATCAATGTAACTTCAGAAACTGACAAAATTTTTTAAAATTTCTATGCCTACTCTTATGAGTTCAGGACCCTAAAAAACTGCACAGAAGTTCCTTAGAGACGATCACATCACCACTAGACTCCAATATCAACCTAGTATGAGCAAGCTGAATGATCAGAGTGGGTCCACGTGCCAGATGCTGACGTTCCCTTGCAAGGCCTAGGAACAAGAAAGAAAGCAGTTAGAAGCCAAGGATTAGATGACACATGGCAACACAAGTGGATCTTTAAAAAGCATACTGTTGATTGAAAAGAAATAAAAAGAAAACAAAGAAAAGAAGATTGAAATATTTGACATAATATCCTTTACATCATTTTGAAATACATGCACATAAAACAGCAATGCAAGACATACACACAGCAAATATAAATCAAACAATTAAAATGGTTGCCATAGTAAGGAAGAGAAATGGGTGAAGAGAATAGGAACAAAGGTGAAGAAATAAATAAAATTGATGGGGTCTTGAAAGGAGTAATGAGGATCATGCAACATGACCCGAGGAGTGCTATTACTCAAAGCACTGAACTTGAGGTCCAAGAAAGAAAATATATATATATATATATTTTAAAAAAAGAACAAATGTCTTCCATCCAAAGGATGGCCACACAAAGAAAATGATCACAATAAAAAGACCTGTGCAGAAAGGGTTAGTGTTGATGCAGTCTGAATCAGCAGCATCCCCAAAACTGTACAACGAGGACATGTAGAAAATAAAGAATGTCTGTAATGCAACCTTGACAAAACAATGGCACAGCCATCGGCAATGCAAAATTGCTCTTATTGAGCAATGGTCTTGGCCCAGCAATATTTTTTTCAGGGATAAACCAACAGCTCAGTAATAGATTGAAGAGACATAGCCATTAATATATCCACTGTACTAATCCATTCCTTGAATTAACATTGTATAAAATTAAATGTCACACAAACAAGATATACTTGTTCATTAAATATAGTAGAAGAGAAGGAAAGAGAGTGATCTTTGATGCTAATGGGTTCCCTTAATCAGGCCAGGCATATTGAGATCTTTGTGGCATTGGCTGATGCAAATGAGGGAGAAATTGTGTCATGTCCCAGCCAGGTGTGAAAAAAAAAGGGGGGGGGGATTAGATCACAGCATAAGAGAAGCTCTTGCTTCCTTCCAATTCTCCAAACATCAGATGTTTTATCATCACTAGCTATCTCAAGAACCACAGACTACTGAATAAAGAAAGAATGAGAGAAAGAGAGGCAGATAGAGAGACACAGAGAGCGTTTGATCTCTCGTGCAGCTCAGTAGACTTTTAAGTTTTGAGAGAATGTGTCTATTTTCACATGGATGCCTGACAGTCTGCCCTCAAAGTAGAGCATGCTACAATTACTGTCATCATTTACAACCTGACTATCAAAAACATCAATATTACAATAACAGTTTCAAATTCACAAGAGGTGTACCAACATGTGGTGGACTACAAGAATGAGAATTCTAAATGTGTACAAACAAGGACAATACAATAATGACTTTGGATTTCAAGGGACTGAGACCCTAGCAACTATAAATAAACCAGCCCAGTAATTGGGGCAAGGTTCAATTCCTGGTTACCTTCACCTTCATCTGTCCATGAGCCCAAGGTGAAGAGTACTGTGTCAGCATGGAGTGTTGCAGGGGTAAAGAGCTCTAGTTCTAGGGGAAGACAGTCCTGAGGCTAATATCTGATGTTACCACTTTATCAGTTGTATGATCTTGGAGCAAGTTACTTGTCTTCTCTAAACCTTAATTTTCTCATGAGTAAAATGGGAGAAATAATAGTACCCCTTATCAGAATTAAATGAGATAACCTACTTAAACATTTAACACAGATTGTTGAACATAATTAGTGTTACTTAATTAGTGTTAGTTATTACTGAAATTAGTCCGCCAGTAGGGCCTAAAGGACTTAGTGAAGATGTCTCTACTGAATATTCACTGCACACCAAGCACAATGCTAGACCCTAGAGATACAGAGCTAGACAAGCCACAGAGCCTACCTTCAAGTTGCTCAGCTGTTTGAATCAGTGCTGCTGAGACAGGTCATCAACTCTATTAAGCACTAAACTCTCACTGGTAATAATAAATTAATGTACACAAAAGTAAGGACTTTGTTTCTTGTACCAGATTCCACAATATCAATTTCCTAGCAAGTAAAGCACATGCATGGTAATTAGAGAAGCAGAGAACAACTCAAAGTAAGGGGATGGGACATATAATTGTTTCTAGAAAGCAGGAGTTTGTAGGTCTAAACTATCATTTATTGAGTACATACTGGATGCCAGACACCAGGCTGAGAACCTTACCCTGAATCCTCCCTTCATCCCTCTGACATGAGTATTACAAGGGTCTCTACTTCTGAAAAAGGAGGGGCAATAGAGACTTAGAGAGTTTGGGGGTATTCTCTACCCCCACACTACCCTCTTTAGACTGTAAATTGTAGAATACCTACATTTTTCAAGCTGGAAGGAAGTTATATCTTATCTAATCCATATTACTCATTTTATAAAAGAGTAAATAGACCCAAGAATGCAAAATAATGTACCCAATATCATCCAACTATTTCTGGTCAGGGCTCTTCCTTTATGAGGGTGTTGGATCCAAGTCTATATCAAGACTATCCCAAAGGAAGCACATTAAATAGGCCTGGGCAGCACACACAATTAGAACAGATATTCAACTCAAGTTTTCATCTGCAGTAGCACAGCCATACCAAATCACAGGCTTTGCATAGAATCCAAAATACATTTCCATACCCCCAAATGAAGCTGATGAAAGCAAATGCAGGGCTAATGTGCCGCCTCTGAATGGATTTTCAGGTTTGCACCTATAATCTTTGAGAATTCACATCTCCATTTTCTGTTTCTATACTTAACACCCTTCTAAAGCACAATCTGATCTGCAGATGAATTATGAGATCCTTGAACCACTGTACTGCCCCCCACTAGCCACTAAGAAGACAGACACAACAGATCACAAACACAAATGCCTTTATGAGCAGGCAGGTGACACAAATGAGTGCCTGGGTGCAAGACAAGAAGATGTGACAAGACTGTCAAATTGGGGTGTGTGCATTTCATATCAAGGAAAGGGGAGGACTGCCACTCGGCTCTTGCCCATTCTTCCCAATGAGGGATGCAAGCCTACATTGCCACATTGTCTCAGTTTCCAGGCTGTTAAGACAAATGTCACAAGATGGTTGGCTTTTACAACAGAAAATTATTGGCTCATGCTTTCTGAGGCTAGAAGGTTTGCCTCTTCCCAGAATGAGTACCATTCTGACTGGCTGGCAATCTTTGGGTTCCTTGGCTTTCCCATCACATTGCAATGTCCTCTCCATTCTCTTTTGGGTTCTGTTGACTTCCGGCTTCTGGCTCCTCCCTGTGACTTTCTCTTTAACAGGCTTCCACTAATAGGATTGGCCACACCTTAACTAAAAAGTAACATCTTCAAATGGTCCTTGTTACAACAGGTTCACACCCACAGAAATGGGATTAAGATTAAGAACACATTTTCTATGGAGTACATAACTCAATCTACCACACAAATTTTATGCTTAAGGAAACAATGCAAAAATGTAATTTTAAGTAAAATTTTCCAATTCGTCAGGCATATTTTCAGACTAAATATAGCTTGTAGGATTCGAGTTTCTTAACCCTGGTGTATATACTCTGAGCTTGCCTGCCAAGAGTAAGAATTTCTTTGTCCTCCCAGACATAATTCTACTACAGATTTATTTTTTAGATTTTATGTTTGTTTCCAAATGTTTCCCTATTGAAATATAAACTCCTTGCAATAGAATCCTTTCTTAATCTCAAATGCCTAGTACATAATAGATGATCAGTATTTCTTCTCTGAAAGACAAAGTTATTTGTGTCCATTAAACCAGTCAACAATATTTTTTGAATACCTTTCATCATGTCCAGGAACTGTGTTAGTTGCTAGGATTACAGCAGTAAAATGTTATGATATATTCTGAAATCCCCCTAGTTCTATTAGAACTGGGAGAGGTTTCCTAGCCTATACAGCCTTTACATAGCCTCTGTTATTTAGAAGTTCATAGCATCCACAACTTTGGAAAAAATACTGGTTTACCTGCATTTATTGAAGGTGGATATATTAATCAAGACTCTTTCAGTACTTAGTAGCAGACATATTACTCAACAAATCCAGGATAAAATTTGTGACTTAAAGCACAGCAAGATATACAAGCTTAAGCCTTGTAATCAGGAGTCATCTCTTAGGCTCTGTCCATGTATATAAAAATTATAGTCACTGGTAGTACAAGACACAATCCAAGAATTTAGCAGCATCAAGGGATATGAGAACATCTTCTCCAATAGCGCTGGTGGAAAAGCCCCAAGAAGGACTCTCATTAGTCTAGATTGGTCACATATCCATCCATAAACCAATGACCAAGGACATAGGGATGAAGAGGAAACTGTTTCCCCATAATAAAAAGGAATTCAATTGACCTGGGAGGAAAGAAAGAGGCAAAAATAGTAGTTACCCCTTATGTTAAGGACAAAGCAAAAGCCATCAAGGAAGAATGGTGTAGCCTTGCTGAGTATCCATAGGAAATGGGTCAAGGCAGGAGTCATTTTGTTTAAGTGAAAATCCTCACTGTGACAAGTCAGGAAGGAAATACAGATGTTCATTAATTTTTCTCTCAGTGTGGGGTGGTTATGTTTGAGTCCAACATCGTATCAAGTTCTACAATTAATTTTTGCCAATAGAATTTCTCAAAGAGAAATAGCCAGATAAGTTTGGGAAACTCTAAGTTAAAGTTAAATAGGTTTCTTAGCTGAAGAACTTCTCCGAGATTGTGCTATGCTAATGTGCATCCTGAATCTCCAAAGGAAGTGATTTAGTATGCTATAGTTTCCAAATTAATTTCACCATGGAACTCTTTGATTGACAGAGAATCTTGTGGGTCTGATGTTCAACTGCAGACATGTTGGAATCCTCCAATATATAGTGAGATGGAAATGCCCAGTCTTCTCACGACACTTGAAACATACTATGTGGAATAGCGTAGATTTTTACTTAAATGTCTGAACTGTGTCTCTTCATCTATGTAAAATGAGAAGTTATGACTTATGAAAAATATACGTCAAAGAGTCTAGGAAACAACCCAGCCCATTATCATTAACTAGAACACACTAGTTAATGATAGTTTCACTTCATTTTGAATTTACTTAGGCCTCCTGATATAAAATTCTATCTAATTTAGCAAACAATGATAATCCTACAATAAGTACTGTGTTTCTGTTCCCCTGTATTAATGAAAGGTTTATCCAGAAGAGTCTAGTAATAAAGATACAGATAAAAGTAGAGGAGGAAAAGGTCAAATGCTTTTGGTGACTGTAGCAGTTTGATATTGTTTATGAATTCCAAAAATAGATATTGAATTATATTTGTAAACTGGTCTCTTCCTCTAGGCATATTTGATTGTATTAAATTCAGAAGTTTTACCTTTAGTTGATTAAATAATGATTAAGGCTTTGTTTGGGCCACATCAGTAGGACATTGAGTCCCTGCCCCCTTGGTGGGCTTGGATTCACAGAGAAAACTGCATGACAGAGGAGTTAGCTGGAGTTTGTATGCTGGAACCCCCAGAAATAAACACACAGGGGAAGAACACAGAGGAATAGAGATGGCTCCATAGACACACAGAGGCCCCAGGAAGAGAGATGAGACTGATAGTCTACAGCTGACCATGTGGAGTGAACAGAGCAGCTGAGCCCAGAGAGGAATGAGCCCAAGGAGAAAGACAAGACTTATCTCAGCCTACAGCTGATGTTGGAAGAATCTGGGACCATGGAGCCTTAAGAGGAAGAGGAGGCCTGAATCCTTGCAGATGTCGGCAGCCATCTTACTCCAACACATGGAACAGACTTTGGTTGAGGGAAGTAACTTACACTTTATGGTCTGGTAACTGTAAGCTTCTACCCCAAATAAATACCCTTTTAAAAAGCCAAGAGATTTCTGGTATTCTGCATCAGCACCCCTTTGGCTGACTAATACAGTGACTTAAAAAAGGGTGAACTAATAAGCAAAAGCATCTGAGCCCAGAATAGCATATTAAGTCCAAGTCCCAGAGCTGGACTCATATGGAGTCAGGTTTGGATGATCTGGATGATCTTGTGCACATTACTTAAATTCTGTAAGCCCCAGTTTTCTAATGTACAAAATGGGGATAATACTACTTCAAATGGTTATTGTGAAGATAATGAACATAAAGCATTTACTTACTGAGCCTGGTATATAATAAATACTCAATATCAATATCAGTCAGGGCTAGCTATATTCTACTGACATAATAATCATCCCCCAAATATCAGTGGCTGGAAGCAGTATGGTTATTTATTTCTCACACTTCACGTCTGTAGAAGGTGGGCAGGGGTGTTTTGCTCACCATTGTCACTCAAGGACTCAGTCTAAACACCAGTGTTTCCAGCCATTGGGTCAAAGGGAAAGAGCGATCCCGAGGGTCTTACATAAGCAATTAAGTATATGACCTGGAGGTGACATCACACTTTTAGCTTACCACTCAATGACCAGGATTAACCACTCCTCACACAAACAAGGGAGCCAGGAGTGTGATCCTCCAATATTTCTAGAAAATGGAGAGATGGAAGTGTTTGCTGAGAAGCATGACTGCCCACCACCAACATGTTAGCATCTATGATCGATCCAGAACTTGCATGCAGTGGCCCATCATGAATATTTGATGATTGGTTTGAAATGGCAGCAAAGCAGGAAGGCCATGCTTGCACTTTCAGAGTCAGCAGAATCACTAGAATATCTACAAAGACACACATTAGAAAGAGAAAACTATAAAACAGCAGAAGCATCAACGAGCCCAAACAAAATAAGTGGGCTTACCCAATTTGCAATGAAACAATTAAAGTATGGCAAAAGCTGGTTTTCTGCACAAAACTCTACTAATTGTGTCTTCTCTGATATTGAAGATGTTGTTTCCTGATAAAAGGATATTTAGGTGATTTCAAAAGAAGAAGAAGAAGAATACCTGTAACTCACAGTAAATCCTCAACTAAATTATTCATGCTACTTGTTTATAAACAGCACAACCAGTCAACCATGAGGTTTAAATTGGGAAATCAATTTTCCTGCAAAATATTTCAGGTTATATGGACTTTTCTGGGAGAATCTGATGGCTGCAGTGATGAATTGTTGCTATGACATCACCTACATAAAGACAGAGCTACAGAAGGACTTCAACACAGAAGAATTTCTGAATTATAAGGCAGACAGGAAGACATGAAGAAATTGGCTTCTTCCTCTTGGGAAAGGTTTCCAAAATTCTTTCACTCCTCCACAGGTCATCACTCCAAGAATTAATCTGCAAGGCAAGTGCTGCAGAAATGTGATCAAAAATATAAATTAAAATTAATTCAAGCCTCAGATTCTTACTCATCTAACAGTTTTGGCATTTTTAGAAATGTATCTGTCATAAATTCATCTTCAAGAAAGCCATAACCAGAATATCAGCAGAAAAAGAATGAACCAAATTGTAGGAGTTCTTTATTACTATTATTTTAGCAGACTACTGGTTGTTTGTGTAACTTCTATCCACCTCTTCTTCCTTCTAAAAAAATGCAAAATTGTGTTCTGGTCTCTGCCACCTCCTTGTGAACATGAGCTTGAAGGATGACTGACCCTATCCTTAACTGGGAGTGGTGAATCCTCTTAGGCTTAAGTCAAATCTACTTCACTGTAATTGGTATAGGAATGAGCATGATACAATTCTGGCCAAGACATGATAAGTCTATTAAAGTTTTCTCATTCTTGAAAGAAGAAAGGGAGGGTTGGCCCCTCTTCTTCCTACAGGTGTTGCCATATATAGATCGAGCACTTGAAGCTGCTGCAGCCATCTTGCTTCCAGCATGAGAATGACAACATCGCCAAGGATGGCAAAGGAGAGAGATGAAAAGAGTATTTCCTTGAAGACATTCTTGAGCCACATAATTGATCAACCCTGAAACCTGTCCTACCTCTGAACATCCTGATTGAGATTAATATATTTCCTAATTGTTCATGCTGATTTGAGTTGAGCTTCCTGATTACCATAGGACAAAGCATCCTGATAAAACATTCAGCCTTAAAGAGAATAACAAATCTACTACAGACTACCAATGTCTATCTCCCTTTCTACCTTACTAACATTACCTTCCATTGTGGTTAGGTAGCCTAATTATGAATAATTACGTTCACTGTCATTTCTATATAATGAAAGGCAAATGGATATCTACTTTGGAGCCTTAAGAAAAAGCTATCATTTGTCTTAATTAAAAAAAGTAAAAAGGAAAGGGGTGCTGTCTTGGTGGGTGGAGACCCACACAATAACTGGAAGAATACTGTATTTCCATCCTGGGAAGTTCTGCCACATCCTCTAATAGAGTAGCAAGAATCCCTCAAGTACATGGGCAGTGCCTAGTGAAAAAGGACAGACCAATATGCCAGGCCCTTGATACTGATGGACTGATGGTTGTACTTATGAACCTTGTTCTTGTGAAATTGAAACTTAGCCTAGTATTATATATTGCCTAAGAGTTACCTCCTGAAAGAATCCATGTTGCTCAAACATGGCTTCTCTTTAAGCCAAACTCAGCATATAAATATATTACATTCCCCAGCATGGGACGTGAGGCCCTGACACCAAAGGATTATTACCAAGTACCAACTAGCGATGCATCTACTCTCCAGTTTATTGGACTCGCATAGGACAACTAACAAAAGGGTGATGATGGGCAATGCCCGTCACCAAAAAAACAGAATATCTACAACTGCAAGCAAGACAGTTCCATCCATCTGCCCCATGGAATCTAAGCCCCCTTCTCAGTCAGAAACAGAGTGGGCATCACCATCCCAAAATCCTCAGGTTTGAGGAATGAACAAACATAAGGGGGGAATGCAACTATGGGCTAAAGTAGACATTATTATTCTAGCACTGGAAGAACTTGTATTATTGATATAAAGGCAGTGGCCACCAGAGGTTCTAAGGAGAGGAAGAAGGAAGAATAAGTATAACATGGGGCATTTTGGGGACAGTGGAATTGTCCTGCATGACATTGCAATGATGGATAAAGGCCATTATACATTTTGTCAAAACCTATAAAATTGTGTGGTACAAAGTATAAACTATAAATGTAAACTATAGACCATAGCTAGTAGTAATTCTTCAATATGTGTTCATTAATTGTAACAACTATACCACACTAATGAAAGATGATGTTATTGGGGAAAGGTAGGGGAGGAGGACGGGATGGGTTATGTGAGAATTCTCCTTTATTTTCGATGTAACATTTACGTAATCTAAAGCTTCTTTCAAAATAAAATATTTTTAAAAAGAAAAAAAAGGAAGTATGGTTGTTGCTGTCCATTCCCTTTTGTTTTTGTTTTTTGTTGTTGTTGTTGTTTTTTGTCTTTCTTCCTATCTGGTATGTGGATTAACTGCCCAAGGTAAAGAAACCAACAAGCTAAGGGTGGCAGAGCAATAAGCTAGAAGGAGCCTGGATTCTTGATGCTTTCCTTGACCAGCTGTGCTCCCTCCAGACTCTGAACAAATGAAGAAAGGAATCTTTTTGGATTAGACCCTGTAGTTGAATTTCACATACACAGCTAATGCAATTCTAATAAAAATAATAAGACAGTTATTCATTAGCAAATAATAAAACAAAATGAAGATTAGGAGGAGTATAATGAGTAGATAAAAGTGTGGACTGTGGAAGTAGATGCCTGGGTTTGAAAGCTGGCTTTGCCTCTTACAAGCAGTAGAATTTTAGATAAGCCACTTAATTTCTCTAAGCCTCAGTTTCCTAATTGGTAAAATTGGGATAATAATAATGATGATAATAAATCTACTCCAAAGAGTTATTATGAGAGTTTAATGAGACCGTTTATGTTTATAAATATATACTCAACACATTACTTCATCCAAAAAATATTGAGCACCACCAGAACCCTATCTAGGTACCAGGACTATAACAGTGAAAAAAGAAAAAAAAAAAAAAAAAAAACAGTTAAAATCTCCACCCTCATGGAGAGTATATTCTATTAAGGGACAATAGACAATAAACAACATAAGAAAGAAAAATAAGCAGTGTTTTAGATATAAATAAATCAGGAAAGGAAAATAGTGAATGGGAGGGTGTGCTATAATTTTAAATAGAGTGAGTGATGAAGCCCTGCTGAGAAGGTGACGCCTTTGTAAAGCCCTGGAGGAGATAAAGGGTGAACCGTGTGGATCCCTGCAAGGGGAGGAGCATTTTAGGCAAAGGGAAAAAAGCTAGTGTAAAGATCTAAGGCAAGATCATTCCCAGTGGGTTTTAGAAACAGTAGGGAAACCAATATGGCTGGAGCAGTGCAAAGTGCAGGTATTTTAGCAATTAGTTTTAAAAACTGTATTCACTCTCAGAAGCTAAAATAGAGGTTTCAGATTCCAAATCAATTCTGTATGCATCAGAATATGACAATTACTTATATAAAAATTCTTCCATCTTCCATTTCTCTCCACAGCCTCTACAGAATACCTACATGTGTCCAAGCGATTGTTTTTCATGAATTTTACCTTGAATTAGCTTGCCAATCAATCCAACTGACAAAAATAAGTAATTACTTAGAAACACATAGATCCAGTCACAGTCTGGCCCAATGTTTATTGTCACATAGATGCTGTAAACACCATGAGTTCCATTAGAAGTCAGGGTGATTTTTCTGGAGGGAGATCTGGCAGTGCTAAAGGGAGGAGAGCCAGCACTCTGGAATTGGTCACGAGCCCATTTTTGTGGCTGTGGAGGAAAGGGGTCATCCCCTCCAAACAACATGACATTTTAGATAAGCCTCGTGTGAGAAGAGCTCATTGTTGTTGGTTACAAGGAAAAAGCTACCTTAAATTCTTATTCAAGTTACTTAATAGGACCCCTAATTGGTAAGACATTGCAGTTAAGGGAATTGTTCATACTGAAAATCACAATTTTAATACAACTTCCATTGACCAGATATTTTGAGACAGTATGGTGCTGTGGTTAATGACATGGAACCAAGTTGCCTGGCTTGGAATCCCAGATCCACCACTAAATAGTAAGCAAGTCATCTCACTTCTCTGGGTCTTTGTTTCCAGTTATTAGAATAATAATAGCACATCTATATCATGGAGGTGTTGTGAGGATTAAATAGTGTTAATGAATACAAAGTATTTACCTAGTAACTGTTCAGTTAATGTTAACTGATCATAATAGTTTACTAGGAATGACCAACTATTTTTTAAGTATGGGATCATCTGTGTGTGTTGGTCTGCTGCTATAGAGCCAAATGTGTTGGGGCGAGAAGAGTTCACTTCTATCATACCATGTGGTAGGCAGAATAATGGCCCCCAAAGATGCCCATGCCCTTTGAACTTGTGACTTCCTCAGAACTTGTGGCTCTATAAACCCTAAATGGTAGAAGGGACTCTACAATGGGGAGAGTATCCTGGATCATCCAGGGTGCTCCAATCTAATCACATGATTCCTTAAGAGTAGAGAATTCTCCTTGGCTATGGTTGGAGACAGGTGGGACAATGGAAGAAGGGTCAGACAAATGTGACATGAGAAAGACTCAATTTACTGTTGCAGGCATTGAAGATGGAGGAAGGGAGTTATGAGCCAAGGAATACAGTCTCTAGAACTGGAAAAAGCAAGGAAACAGATTCTGCCTCAAGAAACTAACACAGCCCTGCCAACACCTTGACTTTAGCCCAGTGAGACCCATATTGGATTTCTGACTCACATTAAGATAATAAATTTGTGTTGTTTTAAGCCACTAAGTTTGTGATAATTTGTTCCATCAGTGATAGAAAATTAATATACACTACAAATTAATTCACTTTAATACAGGCTAAAGTCTTAGATATTGGAGAAAGAATATAGTCATCAAACCACAACCCACTGTCATGAAGTGAAAATGGTTTGAAACTGGAAGTGGGTAACCAACATCATCAGTGGGACTGTTTTTCAGTCTCACTGCTCTGTCTTTTCCAATGACAGTTACCTTCCAAGGCAGACTTCCCTCGTGGTTACAAAATGGCCTTGGCAGTTGAAGACTTCTTATCCTTATACCACAATACCCAGAAGAAGAAACCTCTGGCTTCTAGTAGATCCCTCAAACCTTGCCTCACATTTTATTGACTGATTCTGAGCTTTGGGCCCATTCCAGAACCAGTCCTTTCCAGCAAAGGAACACCATGTGCCAATTAGCTTAGAATTGGTTACCTCAATCAGTCACTGTGAAAAGGGATTACTCTGATTAGATTAAAGCAATCAGGTCTCACTTATGAAACCAGAGGTAGGGCCAATCTCTCCCAAATTATATTGATGCTACACAATGAAGGAGATGGAAGGAGTGATGCCCCAAATCCTACCCAGGCCTGAAATCACTACAAGGACTTACAAGGCATGGGGCTTAATGTGATGGAAAAGAAAGAAAATAGAGTCAGAGAAAAACAAGCTCAAGGAAAGTAAATAGAGAGTAAGAGAAGGAAGCACATAGTAGGGAATTACAGGCACAATATTAAATACTTTGGGTGATCTTAGCAATACTTTGCTAGTATTTCTGAAACTAACACACCACATTTATAAGAAAACAGCAAACTTTGATAATTGAAGGGCTATATAGAATAAGGATTAGAAGCATAAACTCTAGAGCCTAAAAGCCTGGCTTCAAATCCTAGCTCTACAGCCTACTGGTCATGTGTCCTTGGGCAAGTGAACTAATCCATCTATGTTCAGTTTCCTTATACGAGGATAATAATAATACTAACCTCATGGGGTAATTTATGAGATCTAAATGAGTTAAATTATGTAAAACCATTGAAACAGTATCTAGCTCAGTGTAAGGACTATCTAAACGTTAACTAAATAAAACAATGTTATTTGAATATGTACAAACATAAGACTAGGTAAAATATCTTTGTGTGTATCTCCCTTATAAATATTTAAAATCAAAATAAATTTACATTTACACTACAAAACCAACAAATTCAAATTTTCAACATAAATTTAATGTGATGGATGTTTTTTAAGATATGAAACTAATGCTCACAATAGTAGCTCTAAATGCTCAGGATCTGGTTCTTTTGAATCTGGCTATTTTTAGTTTTGTTTTTAACATGAAATGTCATACAATAGCCTATTCCTCCAACCATTTTTCTGTATTTAAATCACCACATAAACTGCCATAACATCATTTGGCTTTCCTTTGCAGCAAATGTATCGCATGTGTAATATCCACTTGTGTTCTTTATCACCATAACTTGACTATCTAAAAAGTACTACTTCATGCCATTACAAATGGGGATCCCAAAAGAGTTATATAGATGCTCTGGAATATGCTTATTTATACTTATTAGATTATCAAATAAAAGAAGATATAAAATTCAATAACTTCCAAACAAAAATTCACGAACCTCTGCAAAAGCAACTTGATGCCTTAGTTTAAGAAATAGTAATTTGAGAGTCTACATACTATATACTCTTCTTGCTCTGCAGATAAATTGTTTCTTTTCCTGCACAGTCTTGTTCATTTCACATCTGCCCAAGAATTCCCCTACTTAGTTTCCCCAAGAAGTGTTGATGATGAGACGTGCCAAGGCAAAGAACATTCAATATACCCCTGAGCTAGAGACAAAATATCTCTGTTTCTGGTTTTTGTTTTGTGTATGGGTGTGATTATTGTCTTTTCATTAACAACATTTAAGAAGTTAGTGAGGCCAAAGACTGTCCCCTACTCTTCCCTAGCTCACCATTACCCTATAAAAAGACCTTGGGTGGTCCATCCCAGTTCTGCTCTGAGCACAAAGGAAAATTCTTCTTTCATGGATTGATCTACTTCTAATGAGTTTTCTACAGGACTGGCTTCCCTTCCATTGTAGATGTAGTGAGTGAGCACCCAAGAAAAGTCTGCCTCTAGTTGAGACAAAGGAAACCTCCTTATGATCCAATATCAGGAAACCACATGGAGGATGGAGAAAAGGCTTCAAAGATTACTGTAAAAATATGCATTTACCCAAGTTTGTCCTCTATTGGGCACCTCCCTAAGGCATGGCTAAGGCAGGACAGTATTCAGATATTCAGGACCCTTAACCCCTGTTCAACTGCCATATACATTCTTTTAGAAACCCTAGAAACAGGACATATAGCTTTCATAAACCCACCCTTGGGCTCTAGTGCCCAATTGTGTATCAGGCACAAACAATCCTGGGCTCTACTGTGGTGCCTGCTGCACATAACAACAGCCTGAAGGGAAGACAAATGCTGGAGTCACTCAGTGACCCTACAGCTGGGGCAGCTCAAATACAAAATCAGGACCTGCGCCAGAGTGGAGCCACTGTGGCATCCGAGGGAAACCAAGACACAGAACAGATGAGCTGCTACAGAGGGGTCTCCCAAACTACAGCTTTCTTTTCTGTGCTTGTGCCTTTTCTCCATTAATAATTATTATCATGAATAAACCGCTTCCTCTGCGCCAAATATTGTTCCCAACTCTTTATGTATTATTTCTCCTGAAAACCTACAAGTCATGTTTTTATTATCCTCACTTTTCCATGGGGTGGGATGGAATAGGCACAGAGAGGTTAAGTAGCAGACTCAAAGCACACAGGTAACAAGGGGAGAAGCCAGGTAGAGAATCCAAGCCTTCTGGAAGCTCCCACTACTCTGCTGCTGCTGCTCCAGGAGAGATGTAGTCCAGGGATGTTACCCCCCTTGTACATTGCACTTCACAAATTGCAAGGCAAAAGAAGCCTGTCAGGGTGACACAAAGAACAGGGAGGCAAACTGACAGTGACAGGAAAAAAATAAAACAGTAGAGAAAGAGGAAAATGGAGAGAGGAAGAGAGGGAGGGAAGGGTATGTGAGTTTTTTGTTGTTGTTGTTGTTTGGTTGGGGTTTTTTTGGTCATCTTTCTGAAGCAAAGCTGTATTTTCAGAGAAAGGAAAAGATCCTTCTGTCCTAGGTTTGAATTCCTGTCATGCTAATAAATGGGCCAGTGAAGCAGCTGGCTGCACTCTTATCACTGCCACGGGAGTTATTTACGCTAATCCTTTCACTTGTAGCCTGGCTGGACAAGGATGAAAATCCCCAGCATCAGGTATTAAGAGAGACAGAGGAAGCACACAAACCAATTTACGGGGTTTCACTTGACCAGTTTTCTTCATTTGAGTCCTATTAGCTCTGATAATATATCCTCACTATTAATCAGCTGGGAAGATCAAGGTAACATCCGTGCTTGAAGCGGGTGCACGCACGTCGGCCTTCAGTGCTGCCGAGCCAGCGGCCAGGAAAAGGCAGGTGATCATCTCAGTGGTCCTTCCTGCGCTCACAAAGCACCAAGTCAGTAACTATTCCAAGGAAATAATGTGATGGAGGATCTCTACATCGCCCCCCTCCCCTCCCCCTTTCTTGCTGAACTTTGCCCAAAGTCTTTAATCCCTAAATTTCCTCTACTGTAAAATATGAGAAATTATGCATTCTGCCTAGGATTTTTTGTGAGGATCAATGAGGTATGGGTATAACATTCTTAGTACAGTGCTCACTACAGTGAAAGCACTTAAATATAATAATCAAAGTTTGCTGATATTCTGAATCAAGTCTATTCTATTAGCCATTTCAGGGTAGGGGAGGAATCAGAAAAGCAATAGAGATTCAAAGAGATAATGTACAAGCAGGGATGGTAGAGTCAGAGAAGAATAGAGAGGCTTCACCAAGAAAAATATTGTTAACAGATGTGTCAAGCTCATTGACTTCCTAAAAACGGTGTGGGAGAAGGGGGTGCATAAATATGGAAGTAGTGGATTAAGTTTTGGCTTGAGTGGTTTTGACCGAGGATGGAAGTCTAACACCAGCATTGTCTAGCTGTCTTCATGGGACAAGGTGTTTAGTTATTCTAAGATTCGGTTTCTTTATTTGTAAAATGGGGGTAACAAAAATCATTTTACAGAGTTCTTGTGAGAAAGCTTATTTGTGTAAAAGCGTTTAGCACAGTAGGGGCTTAGCATAGTAGGAGCTTAACTGGAGGTATTCTTTAGCCAAATCACGAGGCTTGCAGCAGCCATGGATTCTAAGCTGCTCCAACTTCCCTTTTTGCATATTTCACAAATCCAAATCTTAATTGTTTATTTAATAAATAAATAAAATATACAAAAACTATGCTGGCAAAAAGTAACAAAGGATTAAGTTTATCCAGATTCGCTCCAAGGAAAACCAGGTTGAAGAATGGATGGTACAGGAAGATATATTTAAATTATGGAGACGCCTGAGGAATCCAGAGGAGTTCTCCATCACAGGATTTTCCAAATATAAGCTGGAGGACCACTTATTCGAGTGGAAATGTTCAGTGACTAGCTAGATAGACTTATCCAGGGCTCAGAGAAAGGTCTTAGTTCATAGCTGTACATAGCATTTTGGAGTCATCTACCAATATCTATCCAAGGATAGGTCACCTCAAAAAAAGTACATAGAGTAAGTCAAGAAGGCAGAGAATCAAACACTGTAAATGCCAACATTTAAGGGCTAGGTGGGGGGCAGGGAACAAAAAAAATCAGTAATGAAATAGATAAAAGAAGCCTATGAGATAAGAGGAAAGCCAGAAGCCAAGAGAAGAAGATGTTTCAATGAGAACTAAGGACTACTCAGTATTCATTAAATATGACACTAGATCATTCATTCATTCATTCATTCAACCAATACTTTTTGTATTTACTATAAGCTAGCCATCATGCTGCAGTGGAGTGAGGAGTTTTGTGATGAATAAAATAACCCATACTCTACCTGCATGGAGCTTAATGTCTAGGAAAGAATTTAGATAAGCAAATAATTCAACAAGTCCATTAATAGATCTTTCAGAGAATCAGTGGGCACAGATCAGATTTAAAGACATAGAGAAAATGAAGACAGTGGAAGTAACTCTTTCAACAAGCTTAGTTATGATGTAAAAGAAGAGTGACAGAAGATAGAAGAGGTACAAATTCAATGTTCTGGAGCAATTCCAAGCATCCAATGGAGGTGAGAGAACTTTCAAATCTGAGATTCTCTTATTCTCGCATCAATTCCTAGGCATCTCCAAACCCAAACAATAGCATGAGCCATGTGCACGCCCACAGTGGCTGAAGCAGCTGCCTGAGCAGATTGACTGTCCTTTTGTGTCTTCAGAGATTGTCTGCCCAGGCTCTCTTCCCATGGTGCCCGCACAGCATATGTTCCCTACTGTAGTGTGAGGATACTTGCATAAGCCTAAGTACCTATAGCAGCTCTTTTAATTAATGCTCAATACGCTCCACACATTAGCAAATATCACTGTGTCCCCTATGGAACTCTAAGGCATCTGGTAGACTTGTTTCTCCTTCAAGATCCTGCTTGTTTCTCTTACAGTCAAAAGGCACAGGTCACATACTCTTACCTTTGCCAAAACCTCTGGTAAACTCTGTCTCCCAACACCCCTTTGGCCCTCACCTCTTGTTTTGTTGAGAAATTTCCTCTCTAAGGAGCTAAACCATCTAATTCAGTAGTTCTCAGCCTTATTTTGTTCATACTTTCAAATACTAGGATTTTGGGTGGCACACCCATAGAGGTTAAAATGTAAATGCCAATTTTTAAAAAGTATATTCAAAAGTGAAAGAAACATGTATTGTGTAATTGGTTGCCCTTAGGCTTTGCATTATGATTTGAATTAAACGGGTTACATATACTCCTAAGGCAAGATCTTCACATGTTCTAGTACACAGCTGTTCAGCTTTGTACTAGCTATATTTTTTATAGCCTACTTGCCAAAATGTACCCTAATTTACATCCCTTCATTTCAATATCCATCTCCCAGATATCGTCATAGTATTATATTTCTTCATTTGGGCAACCCACCTGTGGAAGTTCTTTGGAACTCTAGCATGCCAGATACACTGGTTAAATATGCTGATTTAAGCCCTGATGCAAGCAAAGAACACTTGAGAGCTCAAAACTGGGAAAGCATTTTCCAAAACATAGATGACACTTTATTGTGTATATTTTGGTTGAAAGCCAGAGACAAACGACTGAAAAAAATTTCTTATCTTCCCTCAGAACATAAGGTAATGTTGCCACCCTCATGAGGAACCAAGAACCCTTGAAAGAGGAAAGTTTGCTGGCTCTGAACCAGGCCTATTTTATTAGTCATTTCAGGATCTCAGGAGGAAGAATCAAAATAGCGAGAGAGATTCAGAGAGATTTTATACTAGCAAGGATAGTAGAGTCAGAGATAAACAAAGGGGTTTCACCAAAGAGAAATATTGCTAACCAATGTGTCAAGTCCATTGACTTAAGCTGTACAACCCCCAAAGCATCTATAGGGATCCACTCAATTAGTCAAAGGTAGGGTGTTATACATCTGGCAGGACAAAGCCTGTTTATGCCTGTTGTCCAAGTATCTCAGTGCCCCAGTGATAGCAACCCCTGTAATTCTCAAAAGTACTCTAATTTGGACAATAAATTATTTTGTCACTTCAGTCAAAGCACATCACAAATATTCCAAGCAGCTAAATGCCTGAAAATTTTCCCAACTTTTACCCAGCTTTAAGATATTATAGATATTGTTGTAAAGGAACAATCCTCCAAAACATTGGTTAATGGAAGCCAGCACCTCTGAAAAAGAAATGCAAAAACTTTAAGCACAATAGTGTATCCAGGAACAAAGAAGTGTAAAGAAGTCAACTGTCTTGGGACACAGAGACTGAGAAGCACTGTAAGTAAGAGATGAGAGAAGTGTTCAGAACTTCAGGTCCACATTGCCAAAGCAAATGAAGGCTGCAAAGATTTTATGAGACTCCAAAGAACACATTAGGGTCTAGAGAAGAAAAGCCTAGTGTTTTTAAAATTATTACTATTGATTTTAATTTTTTAGAAGGAGTCTTCAGATTACCACAGGTGTGCCAGATCAAATACTATAAGTAAGTTGAAACAAATGTAAGTGTGTGTCTTACATTTTGCGGGTTCTGATCTGCCTGAACCAGACTCTAACGCTCATACTCTTTATTGAACAGATATTCAATTAAACTATGCTCAAACCATGCTAGGAAGTGCTGAAGCCTAGGATGTAGTAAAATCTTGGGACTGATTTCAGTTGTGGTTTTGTGCACTTGAATTTATGGCTATCTCTTTTATTATGTCTTCTTAGCACCTTTCCTCTTTCATCTCAGCCTTGGCCCACATTTGCTGCTATGAACCTTTAAATAACAGTTATCCCATAATTTACATGCTCTTTACTTCCCCCTTCCAAACATTCACAAAACTGTTAACAGGACTTACTCTATCCTCACTTAGACCCTGCCCAGTTTTTTCTGGATACTGCCCTAATCCAGAAGCCTGCTATTTCTCATTATCCTTTAATAGCCTTTCAAATGATTTTTCAGACAATAGGATTCTGTTTTCAGTCAAGCCAAATTTGCAAGTAAAATTTCATAAGAGGCTAAATCAAATGCTTTATGAAGGTCCAAATATATAAAACCTTCATTCTAGAGGCACGATTAATTTCATACCCTTCCTTATTAACTAACGTGTTTATTTTTTTCAAGCCTTTTCCTTTAATATATATGTAAAAATATTTTCTTCTTAGCTTTTAACCTCCCTACCATATCATCTGCTGGCAATAGATCAGACTGTTTGGTATGACCTCAGAGTTGTGCTCTGCTTTTCTATTTGAAAAGATTCGAATGAAGGTGACCAGAATGGAGTGGAAACAATCTTGAAGGTGACTGAAGGAAATAGATATACTTGGCCTACCCAAAAGTTCCTTAAGTCAGAACATAATATCCTCCTGCAGGTATCTGAAGGTTTATCAAACTGTAGCACCGAGGAGCAAAACCAGGACAAAGAGCTAAGAATTATTGTGCAGCATTTATCTCAACAGAATTCCTTCATTATTTCAGCAGTTATTAAGGGTCTTTTAGTTCGAAAGCACTATTTTGGAGCTGTGGAGGATTCAAAGAAAAATTAGTTAAGGCCCTGTCCTCAAGTCCTTTTCAATCTATTATGGTTGCATAATGAACAAGAATAAAAACAACTTGAGTGAACTGAACTATGAAGCAACATTTAGTCAGTAGAGAGATACAGGTAAAAGCTGAATGACCACCTGTCAAGGACATTGTAAGAAAGATTCCTGTACTGGGTGGTTAATTAATTAAGGAATTAATTATTCCTTGCTTTGTTTCAGAAATGAATCCCAATATGGATTTTTCTTTCCCCCTGAACCATATATTCCACAAGTAGCAGAGATATTCTTTTTGGACATTCCTCTATCAGTAAACCAGAATCTCTTCTAGAATCTTTCTGCCATTTAGGGCAGAAGCAGAAGTAGAATGTGTAATATGCTATAGGATAAGTCCTTGCCAGCCAGGAAGAGGAAGGAGAAAGATGATCCATGTAGGTTCCAGGGAATGTAGGAAGAGAGACAGAAGGAATGTGAAGAGGTCAGATGCACAGATCTAGGTAAGGAGGGATAGAAGTGTTCAGCCTGTTGTGGGGGATCCCCAGGACTGAAAGAATGAAGCCAGTGTAGCTTGGGGGAGTCTCTAAGAGAAGTCCCACCCACACCCTAAATGCTTCAAGATGTAGTGCAACAGATGCTGATATATTAGGCGGGGTATATGAATTGAAGGCAGCACCCTTAGATTTCCCAGCCTGTGAATTGCATGCAGGTGATCCAGAAATTTCCGAGTTTCCTAATGAGGGAACAAAAAGGTGCTACAGAGGTGCTGAACAGGCAATTAAAATATCAAAGGGTTGAGGCTGGAACAAAGAGGCCATAGCAAGCAGAGTCATTGCAAATGGAGGCAAATGGCCACAATCACAGACTCCATTGGCAGGGACCAACATAATGCCTCAAAAGGCCAGACAATACCAGGGACAGACCAGAACAAGCACTGCACAGCTAAAATCATTAATAATCTATAGGACCCCTAAGAGATCTCAGACCACCTTTTCCTCTAATTCCACAAAGTAATATAAATCTCCCTTCAATTACCAGATAACAACTTGGAGAGAAGCAAGGAAAGGGGCAGGAAATTTAAGGAGTTACCACGTAGCCAACATAATGAGAAATCCAAAAGAGTCTGTTTAAAATGGAAGAGACTGAGATACTGTCACTAATTGATAAATTTCAGATTTCCCCCACCCACCCCAGGTTACCAAGTAAGTATAAACCCTCCAACCGGCTATACATAAACACATGCACATGAATACCCAGTGAAATGGGACTCATAAGAAAGACCAAACTTATTTTAGAAAATCAAGAAAATTAAATACTCACATATATCTAAGCAGTAGTTTGTGTAGATTCTTGATCCCAATACAAATTCATGAGTGTATATTTTCACATGTGAAGCCAATAGTTAATTCATCTAGAAAACTCCTGAGGAGAAAAAGAAAGCCAGGCTCTATTTTAGCAGGAACATTGAGAGGCTGCCACATAAGTTCACATTGTTTATTTCTGTTCTCTATGATGATTGCTTTTTCAAACAGGATTATTAGCCCGTTTTAATGCTGTATTTTAATCTTCTTTCAAGTTCTTGAGTTTTAATAAGTTTTCTCCATACTCTGTATTGTTATTAATTTGTATTCTTGAAGTCGATTACCCTTACATTGCTATATTCATTGAACCCAAGAACCCATTTTATATGAAATGTGAATTGTGGCAGCTCAGTTACTAAAAGAAAACTTGTCTCGTCTTTTCACACAACATCTTCTTCTGTGTCCTGATGTTTGTACCTCTTTCCAAACCTCAATGCAGTTTTCTATTTATTTAAAAATATTCTTTTGGCTTTCTGCAGAAATCAGAAATTGTAAACCCCTGTCCTTTGTACATGAGCTTGGTACTACTGAAACCTACTGAAATAACAGAAATGCCATATGGAATTATCACCAACAAAGGAATGTTGCTTAATATATACTGTAGCTACATGGATATGTCCAATCGTGAATATTACAAAAATAAATAAATAAATCTCAACATCTAGAATAGTTAAAGTCATATGAAGAACCATTACCAAAATCTGTCATGGGTAGCTGATGTTTCATTTCCCTAGGAGGAAGAGAAAAATTTAGCAAGCCTCTTTCAATTTTTCAATTGGTTTTATGGGTGAGTATGATAGAAAAAAATGTATTGGCAGAGCTGTTAGAAAGCAAGGCTGTCATATCCATGAGGGCTGGAGGGAACAGCAAAGTATCAAAGTGGCTAACTGAAGCCTAAATCAAGAACCCTGGAACTCAGGGAGGGATGAAATTAAAGCACTAAAGTGGTAGCTCCTTCTGAATTGCCTCACTATGACTTCCAGTTCTGGATTCTCTTGGCTTTCTTCAAATATCAGAGTTCACAGAGAAAACTGACAATGGTCACAAGGGGTTACAAAAAAAAAAAAAAAAAAGAAAAGTCCCTTTTGTCTTCAACAGGGTGTGGAACTGGTTATATATGTTAGTTTGATTTCCAACAGAAGAGTGTGGCATTGTACCACAAAGGGTTAAAGCTCTAAAGCAGGAGGATTGGCCCTGCCTCTGAGTCCAGCAGCACACACACAATCAATGCTGGCTGTGTTCCTTTTCTTACACAGGTTACTGAAAGGCCATTAAGTCTCTGAAAAGCTGTATCAAACACCAAACAAAACCTGAAAGATGGCAAGATTGAAAGGGGACTCTGAAAACAGCCAGTCAATGCCCAGAGCCCAAAGTCTTTGTCTGCACAGTTGCTTCTTTTCATCATCTCTCAGATCATAAGTTGTTTAAGGGTTGTGAGAGGTGTCAGAAAGACAGCCTGCTTCTAAAGGTAGGCAAAATCTGGGATGTGAATGCATGAGAATTCTATCAGATTGCTTACTCTCACCCAAAACCCTTTAGGGGGGTTTAAAAAAACACATTTGAAGAACTAATACACTATCATTCACAGAGAACTAAAGTAATGTCTAAAAGACATCTTCTCTCTGGGTAAAAAATGAAAAATGCAATTTCTGAAAAAAACCTTCTCATTTTTCACTTCTGTCTTTTCTTCAATCTGTCATGGAAGGCCCGCACTGAAGACCTGATTTTTTACTGTTGAACCTTTGCTTAAGGAAGACTCTATAAACATAACACTTGCTCTTCCACTGTCAGGGAAGAGAAAAGAGGTAGGGACAATCCTATTGCCGAAAATGCTACAGTCATTATGGTTTGACTTGGGAAACACATAATTTTATCATTGAGATTACAGCTAACCAGGACTTTCTGAGATGATGGCTGTGGTCTCTAGGATTCTTAAAAACAAAATTACAAATGAACGTATTTGTCAGACTATTAAGAGATTTTATTGACTCCATAGACTCCTCCATGCCATAGGAGTTAAGCAATATGCTGGGCCAAGAGTGATTTAGACAGAAAAAGTCTTTCAAAAAGATGTTATGAATGACAAAACTTTCAAAGTCCCTCACCACTAATTTTAGCCTCCTCTTAATGAGATAGTACTACTACCCCTACCTCTATAATGGGGTGTTGGAGGATGAAAAGCCCTATAGTTTGAGAAAAACCTTATTGGGAAAGATAAAAATCCTTACTCTTTCTCTGGAAAGTTTTATATTATCCTCTAAGTTTCCCAATAGGTCATAACAAGATCCTTTGGTATCCCATGAATCTTCAAAAATCTTCAATTTGCATACCAAATAGAAGGAAGAATGAATTTTGCTCAACAGATGTGTTTTAATTCAATTAGATGGTATGAAAAAAAAGAGAAAAATCTTTATGCCATTCAAATCAATAAGAGTTGAGGAAAAGATTGAGAGGAAAGTAACAGATATGAAAGTTTCTGCCTGACTTCGTAGGCCTCTTCATAATTGATATTGAGCTTTTATATATGAGTTGAATGTAAATTTTTACTACAAAGGATTTATATTTGCTCAACAAAAACTTGTTTAAAGAGACTTCTGTTTCCAGCAATGATGGAATAAGAAAGAATAAACTTATCTTTTTGCCTTGAACAACTAAAAAATATAACAGACAAATTACATAAACAACTTTTTCAGATATTGGACAATAGGAGGCAGGTCAAGCCATTGATCCCGGAAAAAAAGAAACAAATACGGTGAGCCCTACAATTGTGCCCACTTATTGGCTGGAGGTAATAAAGATTGGCAGACTTCCTGAGTTGAGGATACTGAGTTCAAAATTCAAGGACGATAAAGTAGTTAGAATTTCGAGAGCAGAATATCAGAAAGAGTGATGCATAGAGAGAACTCTATAGATCTGCACAAGGTTCCTCTTGAATCTTTGTCTAAGTAACGATCAGCCTCTGCATGTGAGGAAACTACCCAAAGTATGGAAAAGACCTACCAGAAAGCAGGATTTTTGGAATTCACAGAGTGCCAAGAATAGTTTGTTTTCCCTACAGCCAGAGTGAAAAGACTTCCTAACATGTGGGGCATCAAGAAGAGTATGATCTGAATATGGGGCCAAATTAGGCCTAGATGAAAGACTGCTCTGTAATTGCCTAACAAAGCTTAAAAGCAAGCCTCAAAATAATCAAATCATTTCCAGGTAACTTAACTGCATCCATAACAAATTTCCCAGAGTACTTCAGAAAATACAAAAACTCCATTGCACAGCAATGTATAATTCATAATGTCTTCCATCCAATCAAAATTACCAGGCAAGCAATGAAGCAGGAAAATATGAACCTGTAATGAGAAAGATCAATCAATATAAACAGACTTAAAAATGACATGTATGATAGAATTAGAATACAGTGACAATAAAACAGCTGTTATAAATATATTTCACATGTTCAAGAAGGTAGAGCAAAGCATGAGATAAGGAGAGACAAGGCATATATAAAAATCAATCTTCTAGAGATGAAAAATTCAATATCTTAAATGAAAAATACATTGGATGAGATTAATAGTATTTATGCAAAGCATAAGAATGATTAGTGCACTTGAGGACATGGCAATAGAAGCTATCTAAAATGAAACACAGAGGATAAGAAGACCGAAAGTAAATAGAGAGAGCTAGTGAACTGTGGGGAAAACATAAAGCAGCCAAAAGTGAATGTACTTGAAGTCCCAGAGGAAAAGAAGAATGGAGGAAAACAGGAAAAAACATTTGATGAAATAATTTCTAAATTTAATGAGAAGTATAAACCCACAGATCCAAGAGATCGATGAACCCAAGCACAAAAAACATGAGGAAAATAACACCAAGGCCTATCATAATCAAATTGCTCAATAGCAGTGGTAAAGAAAAAATCTTAAAAGCAGACAGAGAATAAAAGGAACAAAACTATGAACAGAAGACTTCCCATCAGGGACAATGCAAGCCAGAAGACAGTGAAGAAACCTCTTTAAAGTACCGAAAGTAAAAGTTGTCAATCAGCAAAGATATATTTCAATTATAAAAGCAAAACAAAGTTTTTTTTTCAGACATACAAAAACTAAAAAATCGTCACTAACAGACCATCACTATAAGAAATGTTGAAAGGAGGCTCCTTATAACAAAAAGAAAATGATGCTAAATGGAAATCTGGATCTATACAAAGCAGTAAAGAACACCAGAAACAGTAAATACATGGGTAAACATAAATGTTTTTTTTTCCTTATTTTATAAAACTAATGGGAAGTTTGAATGGGCTATCATCATTGTATCAGTTAGCTGTTGCTGAGTAATAAATCACCCCAAAAGACTTAAAACAACAACTATTTATCATTTCTATTGGTTATGGGTCAGCTGGATAGTTATACTGACCTGAATCATGGTTGACTGATCTCTATGGGATCACTAATATATCTTCAGTCAGTTAGTAAGTCAGTTTAGGACTGGCTGACATAGGATGGCCTCAGCTCAGATGGTTTAGCTTTGGTCTGTGAGGTCTCTCATCCTCCAATAGGATAGCCTGGGCTTATTCTTAAAATGTGGTGGTCTAAAACTGAGTTCCAATTGTGCAAAAAGGCAAGAGACATGCACATTCACTTTTCAAGCTTCTGCATAGGTAACATTTTCTAACATTCCATTAGCTAAAACAAGTTACATGGTGTATTAGTCAGGGTTCTCTCGGGAAACAGAATCGGCAGGAGATATCTGTCAATAATATGAAATTTTAAAAGAGTCTCTCACACGACCATGGGGATGCACAAGTCCAGGTTCTGCAGGCAGGCTGCAAACCAGTGGCTCCGATGAAAGCCCGATGAAGGGTCGTTGATGAGTTTCTGGGAGAAGTTGCCTGTCCAAGGACGAGCTGGGAAATTCTCTCTGAATGTTGAAATCACTTCCACTTTTAAGTCATTCAACTGATTGGATAAAAGCACCACCCATTGATAATGTAATCTCCCTGATTGATGCAGATGTAATCAGCCATCCATGCAGTAAACTCACTGGTGATTGAAGTCCATAAATGCTCTTGTATTACAATTAGCCCAGTGCTTGCTGGAACAAACACCTGGACACAACTACTTGGCCGAGTTGACACTATCACACATGGTCAAGCCCAGAGTCAGAGTGGGAAGGGATTGCAAAATTAACAAGTTGCAAGGCAAAATTATGGATACAGGAAGGCCATCAATTGGGCACATTAATGCAATCAATCTACCACACAGCTATTTTAGGTGACAATGGATTATCCTACCTATCTAGATAATTCACACACACACATGTAGACCTACTAAATAGTCTACATAAAGGTAATCACAGAGTTTACTCTGCTTAGATTTTTTAAATTTCTTCATGGTCATGAGTGATAATCTCAATACTACAAGTGGTAGTAGGTTAAAGATACAGAGAAAATAGGAAGAAATAGGTACACAGAAAAGAGAGAGAAACATATGACAGGAGCCATACTTGCAGCAGATTGGACCTGTGGTTACCCTCGCTATTGTGGAATGCAACAAACCAGGAAGACAGGGAGGTAGTAACCAAAAGGGAAGAGAGAGGCTGGAAAAAACTTCATAAACAGGAAGAGCCTGATAGTGAACCCCAAATTTCCTCCATCTAGAAAGTTTATTTTATCCTTTCCTAACCTGAAACCAATGGGTAGAGCCACTAAGCAGACAGCCCTGGGAGAAGTCTAGATTGCCATCTATGAGGAGGCAATACATTCTAAGGAAGAATCAAGCTTTTTATACAGATCCATGGCCCCCCAAATAGAGTATGACCTTTCCATTGGTCACAAGTTTTCAGTAGGGATGAAAACACAATGAAAAGAAAAGGAAAAAAAATTCTCCAGTCCACAATTGGAATGGAATGGAATGGAACGTTTCTATGACGTAGATTGGTTCCTTCTATAACTCCTTTCATTACAGAGCCCTAATTGCAGGCACTCTACCCACGTAATGTAACAATGGATTCTGTTGTTGACCTTTAATAGAAAATATATTTTATTGTATTAAATACAATTATGCTGTAGTTATGCTTGAATGAAACAGACAATGAAATTCATTATTATATTTAACAGAAAATGTATTTAATTTTCTAGTGAACAAATCTCATACAAATTGAAACAGGCAATCTAAAATATTTTTTTCAGAACTAAATTATGTTTAGGATGTTATAGTCTTTAGGTTAATTAACATGGTCTTCCTGAAATTCTGTTCATTTTCTTCTAAATCACATTCATTTGGGCTGATATTGAATATAGAAATTCCAAGAAAAAACAGAGAAAGAGACAGAAGAAGAGCAGAGAAAGAAGGGAGAGAAGGAAGGAAGGAAAAAAGAAAGGAAGGAAAGAAGGAAGAAAGGGAGGAAGGAAGGAAGGAAAAAAGGAAAGGAGGAAGGAAAGAGTGTTGCAAAGCAGTATGAATAGTATAATCTCATTGAGGGCTGTGAATAATTTATTGAAGGATATATGAAACTGTTAATAATGAAAACTGGGGAATAGAACTGGAAGAATTCAGGCAGACTGGGTGACCAGCTGCCAGGGATTTGTACATCAGGAGGGAGTTCTGATTAGATCAGGCCCTTTCTGTTCTAAGACCTTCAGTCCAAGTCAAAACCCAAAGTACAAAGTAATAACTCATGGGAGAACCTAGTGATACATAGACGAGCTTCATCAACCATTAGTCACAAATTTATTTTCACATGAAACCACCTCTACATATAGACAGTAGTTTTTTAAAAATAGTTATATTTAAATGATGTGTCTTCATTTCAGAAACCACGTTTTTAAAGAGAAGCAATATGGCTTACCACAGGAGTTGACCAACTTGGTGCCACAGGCCAAATCCAGCCATTGCCTGTCTTTGAAATGAATTTTTATTGGAACACAACTATGCCCAAAAACTGGTATATTGCCTATGACTGATTTTGTGCTGCAATGGCAGAGTTGAATAATTGCAACAGAGACCACATGATCCACAAAGCCTAAAATATTTGATAGTTCTGATGTTACAGGAAAAGTTTATCAACCCCTGGTTTAGTGGAAAGAGTATAGTTTTGAAATTAGACAAACTTGTGTTCTAATATTACTCTTACTAATTGTGTCTCTGAGCTTTAGTTTATTCATTTTTTTAAAAATGGAGAAAGGTAGGAATAATAATTGTGCGGCGTTAAGGGTATGATGGGAAAAACACCTAGTACAGGAGAAAAACAAGAAATAGTAGCAAACGCACTTATAAATACAGAGGCAAATAATAAACAAAACACCTAAAAAAGAAAAAAATAGTTGCCTCTGGGTAGTGGGCATTAGAAGCTAATCAAAAGACTGATTTTTTGCATTATTTACTTTATAAAACTATTGAACTATTTCTTTGATTAAAAAAAAATTATTCCAACAGACTCTTAAAGTCCTGTATTTGTGTAGGAACAAACAAATCCATTGAAACACATAGTGTATGGGGAGTTGATGTATGATAAAAGTATCACTGTAAATCTAAAAAGATATATAGATATTTTAGTAAATGGAATTAAGAATGTAGTCTTACTACATAAAGTTTTCTTATACCATATACAAAGGTGGACCCCAAAAGTAATAAGGACCTAAATATGAAAGGAAAACTATCAAGCTAAGCAGAAAGAACTTTTTAATATCTTTGTGATGCAAAGGTTAGGAAAGGCTTCTTAAGCAAGACCCACCAAAACTGATAGATTTGTCTACAAAATGAAGTCATCTGTAGGATTTTTAAAACTGAGTAGTCAAATGATGGATTTTTTCTACAAATAATGCCAAAAGACTGACCAAAAATAATAACTAGAATATACAAGAAAGTGCTGCAAATCAATAACAAAAAAAAAAAAAAAAAAAAGGCAACCCAAGTTTTAAAATAAACAAAATATACTAATAAGTCATTCATATAAGGGAAAGTTCAAATAAGTCACACGTTTATGAAGTGATGCTTAAATGCACTGGTAATGAGAAAAAATGCAACATAAAACCATCAGAATGTAAAAAATTAGAGAGTTTGATGATGCCACATGCTGGTATGGCTGAGAGTATAGATAGTGTACAGGATACTCGTGAATTAGCTAGTGGCAACACGAAAATCAGTATGCATAAACCTCATGACCCATTCCTGGATATGTTGCCTAGAGAAATTCCAGCATGAGTCAATATGGGGATATATACAAGGATAAGCATTCTAGCAGTTTTATCGTAGCAGAGAGTTGAAGGCAATCTGGATGCCTTAAACACCAAGGAAATGAATAAATAAAACATGGTGAAGCATATGAAAGAATACCATCCAGCGGTTTGAAATGTAGTGTTCATTTCAAAAATGAAGTCTATGGTACAATTTTATGCAAGTTAAAAACATGCAGGAAAAAGGAAACACTTCATTTATTTCAATAAGTTTACATATCAAGGACAACAGAGTAAGGGCCCATTGCAGGAGAGAAATGAGAATGAATATAAGGGGGAAAGCATTAAAAATCTAATGAGGAAAGAGGCTGTATGGGGAGAGTGTTTTCTCTTTCATTGATATCTACTCTTTATTACTTACATCCTTATGCTGTTTGTGTTTAGTTTGATTTTCAGTTTTTTTAAGTGAAAGTTGTTTCTGATTTTAACATTGCTTCTTCTCTTCTATAATGATTTAGAGTAAATTTCCCTCCAAGAATTGCTTTAGCTTCATCCCACAAATTTTGATGTGTTGTGTTTTCATTGTCATCCACTTAAAAACATTTTCTGGGAAGCGGCTGTGGCTCAATCAGTAGGGCTCCCGTTTACCATATGGGAGGCCCCGGGTTCGGTTCCCGGGGCCTCCTGGTGAAGGCAAGCCCGCCCGCACTGCGTGGTTAGCTGACCCAGCGAGCACAAGCAGCAAGGGGGGGATAAATGAATAAATAAATAAAATCTTAAAAAAAAAAAAAAACAAAAAAAAAACATTTTCTAATTTTCCTTATGATTGCTTCTTTGACTCATGAGTCGTTTAGAAGTCTGTTGTTTTTTTTTTAATTTCAAAATATTTGGAGATTATATAGATATTTTTCTCGTATTCAAGTTCATTTTGCTGTGGTTAGATAGTGTACTCTGAATTATTTTACCTCTTTAAATTATTCAAACTTGTTTTTTGGCTCAGTATTTGATATTTCTTTGTGACTGTCCCATGTGAGCTTGATGTTTATTCTGCAGGTGCTAGGTACAGTGTTCTGTAAATATCAATTAGTTTGAATGGATATAAAGTGCTGTACAAATTCTCTTTATTCTTCCTAGTATTCTATTTGCTGCATCACTTACTGAGGATAGAAGTGAAATCCCTAACTATAATTGTCTATTTTTCCTTTCATTTCCATCAATTTTTCTCCATATATTTAAAAATACTGTTATGAGGTCCATATGAATTTTGGATTGTTATGTCTTAATAAATTGGCTATTTTATCATTATAAAATATTCCCCTTTATCTCTTATAATAATCCTTTTTCTGAGGCCCATTTTGTTTGATATTAATATAGGCACCCCAGTTTTCCTATTAGTACGTGTGTAATACAAATTTTTTCCATCTTTTTATTTCCAAATTATTCAAACTTGTTTATATTTATATTTATATTTAATGTGCACATTATATCATCAACATTTTTTATACTCCAATCTCTCTCCCTCCACTCCTTTTGTAACTCCAAATCATATATACATACTTCCTTGTGTCTTATTCATCACTGAAACTCTGTTCATTTATTTTCAGCCTTTATTCTTTCTGATTAAGTTTGTATAGTTAGTTTGCCCTGTTTACTAATTTTGCTGATATTTTATTCTGCAGTATATAATATGATGCTAATCCTATCCAGTATTTTAAAATTTCAGATAATACCTTTTTCATCTCCAGAAATCATATTAGGATTTTTTCATAGCTTTCATTTTTCTGTTGAGATTATTTTTCCTCATTATGCTTATGTTTTCCTTTAAATCCTTGAACATACTCATAATAACTATTTACTTAGCTGATAATTCTATCATATCTATAATTTGGTGTCAGTTTCTATGAAATTAATTTTCTTCTGCTATAGGACATATTTCCCTTCTTCACATCTCTTGCATATTTTAGTTGTATTATGGACATTTTGAATGCTACATTGTTGTGTGCCAGGATTTTGTTGTCTTCCTTAATAGAATATTGAGTTTTGTGCAAGCAGGCAGTACATTTACTTGTAGGCAGCTTAATCCTTTTAAATCTTGTTTTTGTTATATGCCGGAGTGGTTCTAGATTATCCTTTACTTGAGAGCCAAAGTAATCCTACTTCTGAAGCATGGCCTTTCTAGGATCTCTACTAGATGTACAGGGTTTTCAACAAGGTCTCTCCACTTTTGTTGGTGAGGACTTGAAAGTCATCCAGCACTGTGCAAGCTCAGGTAGTTGCTCAGTTCACAGCTCGCAGTAGTTTTTCTTTCTCCAATAGTTGTGCTTTGCTGGGCTTTAGGAATCTCCCTCTGCCCTTGCACAGACTAGTATTTGGCCAAAGAATCAAGTGTACCCCTGTATTAATCAAAGAGGCACTAATGCGAAATACCAGAAATGGGTTGGTCTTTATAAAGGGTATTTATTTGGGGTAGAAGTCCACAGTTACCAGGCCATAATGCATAATTCTTCTCTCACCAAAGTCCATTGCCACTTGTTGGAGCAAGACAGCTGCTGACATTTGCCAGTGTTCAGGCTTCTTGGGTTCCTCTCTTCCCGGGGCTCTGTTTCTCTCCGGGCTCAACTCCTCTGTTTCCTCCACAAGGTCAGCTGTAGACTATAAGGCGAATGGCTTGCTTCTCTTCTCCTGGGGCCTTCTCTCCAGCATCAAAACTCCAATTTCAGAACTACAACTCAAAAAACTGCTCCCTCTGTCTCTTGCCTTGCCTTTTATATTCGATTCCCCCACCCACCAAGGGGTGGGGCTCAACACCGTACTGACATGGCCCAGTCAACTCCCTAATCATAACTTAATCATGCCCAGATTAACAGATCAGTTTACAAGCATGATCCAATTATATTTTTGGAATTCATGCTTACATCAAATTGCCCAACGGCTACAACCCCTATGCTTTTTTCTGGTCCTTCTCTACATAACTCTTATCTCCCCAGTCCCTTTCCCACCCAACAAATTGCAATTACCTCATTGGCCCCAAACTCTGAACTCTGAAAATTCAGTTCAATGAGACCACTGGGTCTATTTGGATTCTCCCTCCCTGTAGTAAAGTCTGGAAAGTGATTCCAGGAAGAAATCCACTGCCTTGTATGTGGTACAAATGTCTCATTTATGGCATGGCTCCCACATTCTCTTCAATTTCAGATGAAATCTCCAAGGCCAGCCTAACACAACTCATTTGCCATTCTCTGTGCTGGTATAAAACTACTAGCCAGATGTTCTTCAAATTCTGTCTTTTAAGCAATTTAAATTGTAGAAAAGGTGATTTTATCCTGTTTTATATTTAGAATTATCACTATATTCTTTAGACTGCAGTTGGTTTGAGGATAAGAAGATGGGCTGGAGAGAAGCCTTCCAGTAGTTAATTAATCACTTCTAATCAGCACTTATGGCCATTCACAGAAGGTGAGAGAGTCAAGTGGAGAAAGAAGTGACTTCACCATCTTTTCAGGGTTATTACTAAATCCTGCTAAGTTCCACTCATTAAAATTGCTATTAGCTTTTCTTTCCCCATCAGGATAGTTAATTAATTCTTCCTCATACATTAAGATTAAGGCAATTAAGGAGGGAAAAGTAAGGGTTAACATGCCCATGCATTGGGAAAACTGATTCCTTTAAGAAGAGATTTGAAAAAGGCCTATGAAATGTAATTACAGCAAGTTATTCTGAGCCCCCAGCTTAAAAGGCAAAAATCAGCAGTCAGTGGTTATTCCATAAGACCTTGTCAAGTTGGCCTGAATTCCTCTTCTTTTTTTTTTGTTTTCCTAAAGAGTGTTTTTCATTTTGATTTAGAAGCTCCAGGTTTTAAAAAACCTAAAGCTTACATGATTTAGGGTAGACTATTTAAGTAAAAGAATACGAAATTACAATACAAAATCACAAAAGCCTTCCCAGGACCTTGTGGAATTTGGCAAACCCACTCTTGTTGATAACTTTTTTTTCTTTTTCTTTTAGCAAATTGCATATTTTTAACCTCCTTGTTCAATATATGCAATGACATTTTGTACTACATTTTATCTTTAGAGATTTTATATTCTCTGTGATTAGTTTATTCTTTATCTTCCCCTACTTCTTTTTTGTTACATCTCTGTAATCTTGGTGAATACCTATATAAAATGAAATAGGTGATATTTTAAAGCATTTACAATGTATTGAGCAGTTCTAAGTCCTTTATGTACATCAACTCATTTAATGTTGCTAACTGGATGACGTATACACTATACTGTGTTTTCCACATTTTGTGAATGGAAAGACTGAAGCAAAGAGAAGCACACAGCTACCAAAGTGGTGAAGTCTGCTCACAAATCCAGGCAGTCTAGCTGTAGAGCCTTGGTTCTTAAACACCATGCTGTTCTGCTTCTCCATGATTTATGGTGCTGAATGTTGGCAGGACATACATGATTTTCAGCAATATCCTGTGCACCAAGCTCTCAGGAGTGTCTGGGTCCAAGGGCACCTAGTGATTAGCTGGTGCTGCACATCAAGAGCACGTGAGATCAAGGGCAAGTATCCTGAGGAAAAATCTTCATATTTTACTCCTTTTCTGGTCTGATAATGCTTCGTCTCATTGCTATTATCAGAAATGAGTTGGCATGGTGATGGGAAAGGACTGAACTAGAATAGATGGTGAAAGATGTTGCAATGGGAGATTACCTTGTACAAGCTAATATAAATGTTTACTGTTTGAGCCTCATTGGAGATGTTCCATTGTCTACTTCCCAGGACCCAGTAAACATCATTTCTGATGTCAATAGAGTTTTCTTAGATTAAAAAGCCGATTCAATTTCTGTCTTTACTATATTATCCTGGTGACTCCAGTAAGGCCAGAACAACTGATGAGGGTGAGGGAGGGTCTTCAAGGTCATTTAAACAAACAGTGGCAGATAACCAGGGTACCCTCCTTCCTAATTCATTTATTCAAGAAATATTAATGGCAATTATATAGTGTGTACCACATACAAAAATAAATACCTAGGTGTGTCCCTGAAGATTCAGATGCAATAAGTCTTAAGTGGAGTCCAGACATTTATAAAGTTTTAAAGTCTCTTTGTGATTTTGATGTCCAGCCAGAGTGTCTAACTGCCTTAAATCATAGTGATGAGTACAACGGGTGGGAAATAGAGAGCTATGAGAGCACATAAACGAGCACCCAATATAGTTTGAGTGGGGGTGAGATATGGATGAGACCTGAGTTTGCAGAGGGCTAGTTATGCTCAGGGGAAATATAGAAAAGGAAAGAGTATTCTTGAAAGTCCAAGGGGCCTACATAAGAATACCCCAACAGAAGCCAATTAAGTCAGGAGTTTTAACTCACTGTGGACCATAAGAGGGGTTGAAGGTGGATAGATGAGGGGGGAAGTTCAATAGAATAGACACCCAACTCGTGTCCGAGTCTGCTTACAACTTTGGGCTATGTGATGATCCATTGTATACATCAACCCAGCTAGGTTTTAGTGTCCAGTTGTTTAATCAAACACTGGCCTAGATGTTGCTATGGAGATATTTTATACATGGGATTAAGGTCTACAATCCCTTGACTTTAGAAGGGTGGGCCTCATCCAATCAGTTGCAGTTCTTCAATGTAAATAATTGAGGGTTGCAGGAAGAAGAAAGAATTCTGCCTCAAGATTACACCCTCCACTCCTTCCTGAGTTTCCAGCCTCAGGAATTTGAACTCATGACTTTAACATTCCTCTTACCAGAATTTCTAGCCTCTAGCCTGCCCTATGGCATTCAGACTTGCCAGCTCCACAATCATGTGAGCTACTTTCTTATAATAAATATCTTAATATATAAATATATGCCTTAATATATATTATATAAATACATATATATGCACATATATCTTGTTGATTCTGATTCTCTGTAGTACCTTGACTGATACAGGCTCTAAGAGAACTCAGTTTTTAATGATTCTGAACACAAAAATAAACAAATTATATCCATTCCCCTGCCAGGGAATCCCACCCCCACCCCACAAGGCAATTACCTACAGCCTAACAAATTACTAAGCAAAATGAGGTATGCCCAACTGGCTGTATCTCATGGAATTATTAATAGAAGTTTGCCTGAATTTCTTTAGAAGAGACCAGCAGCTAGCCATGGGGGGGGGGTGCAATATATATATATGTATATACTTTAAAAAGTTGTTCTAAATTATTATCTATAAACCCATTCTATTTCCTCATTTATTTAATTCAAATTCCTTGTATCATAATCATATCACTATTGGAAGCCGTTTTGTGGACAGAAGTATTCATTATGAAATTAATTTTTAACTACAGAATACATGAATATATTCTCTGTATAAATAATTAAACCACTAGAAATAAATATTTTTAACTTTCTATGCCGATCTTGATTTCTTCCTCAGATGTAATCACTGTTACCAATTTAGTGTCCAGATTCTTTTTATAATTATGTATAGAATAAATATAGTGTTATTTTGTGAGTTTTTCTTTTAAAAAAACAAACATAAATGCTGTACTGCCACTTTTTTCACACAAGTTTTCTCAGAGCTTGAGCAAAACTCTCTGCAAAATAGATGCTCGATAAATAAATAAATAGTGAATGCATGAATGATAATTTCAAATATTAATGATTTCGGGTCCCACAGTGAATCAGACCTAAGTTTAAATCTTGGATTTACTACTTATTAAGGAGTTTGACTTTGGGCAAATCTTATAACTTGTTTTAAGCCATTTCCTCACTTTTAAAATCTTTAAAATGGTATTTATACTATTCATCTCATAGGATTGTTGAAGTAAAGTATCTAGAACAATGTCTATTTTCCCTTTATTTTCATTCATTTAATGCTTGGTACAGCATTCCTCTCTTTCTATTTGGAAGGAAGGTTGGGTTGATGATCTACAAACAAAATCTTCCAAATGCATCTTCTAAATGTCCACCTACATTTCCAATCAGTGTATCCAAAATTATGGTGCACCATCTCAAATCTGCTATCTTCCTAAAGAAACCATGTCTACCCATTAAGACACATGGCCTCATCCTTGCACCTCGACCATCCTGGACAGCTCCATTCCTATTGCTGCTGGCCTATTCCTCCATCCACCTCTATGGTTCAGCTCCACATTGTAGCTTTCTTAGATCAGAGTTCTAACCTTGAGATTAGTCTCTCAGTCTCCAGCATCTTACACACTATTTCCAATTCTTCTTTAGCTCTAATTACCAATAACACTTTCTCTAACTCAAGATAAGGGTCAGCCTCTTAAGCCTAGCATGCAGGGCTTTTCACTACCTGGCCTCAAGTGGTATTTCCAAATTTGTTTCTCATTTCCCAAATGCCAATAGGTTGAACAAAATCAACTGCTCTCTGTAGACAGTTTCCCCATGCTTTCCAGTGTCTGTGTCTTTGCTCATGCTGTCCCCATTATCTCAAATACCCTTTGTACCCCCTTACCTTCTATGGGTAGGAAGCTTGGCAGAGACACTAGGTCAGGTATAAAAAAATTATTCTACTGATTAAAAACCTACAGCCATGCTGGGAAGTGTAATGCATAAGTGCACAATCCCTCCATTCTGTTTATAACTCATAGGATAGAGTGATTGCAGCACAGTGCAAAACCAGCTCGGACCCCTTCCAAGATTCAAATTTTTAAAAATAATAATTCTAGAGGTTTTTTTTTACTAGGACAGTTAGAAATGGCAAAAGAAAAGCCAAAGTGTACTTTAATTCCAGGAACGGCTGGGCTGTAGATAATCCCAAGGGCTAGATACCCACACTACAGCAAAAGAAAGAATCGTCAGTTCAATATTTAGAGCAGAAAATGTATATATTAAGTGTTGATAAAATGATAGATTAGTGTGAAAGATGCCAAAGTGTAAAATAAGGTTTTTATATGTCCATGAATATTGCTCTAAAGTGTGTATAAATGTTTTATATGTTAGCGATTAGTTCATTGTTATGCTTATTTAAAGATAATTACGTTTTCATACAAAAAGAATAATTTTAAAGTTAAAAAGAACTAGAAAATTACCAAGTCTAACACTCATATTTTACAAGTGAAAAAAAAAAAAAGGAATTCCTGCATATTTGAATGTCTTATCCAAGGTCACACTGCTAGAGATAGGACTGGAATTGTGTTTGTCTCCTAGTTTAGGTACCACAATATTTAGCATTGAATGATTTTGTCTATTGGCTTAGATTCCCAGTGTTTGAATTCTACTTTCCCCAGTCATTAGCTATGTGATCTTAGGCGAGGACTCAGTTTCCCCATAGAAGAACAATAATTGTTTCTACTTCATAAGGTTAAAGTAATCTTTATAAAAGTGTCATATATGCTCCACATAAAGGAATTTACCATAATGTCTTGTATATAATATGCTCAATAAATATTATTACACAAGTTATTATCATTGTGTGTTAAAACCCCCAAATCCATCAAACCTAAAGGGATGCCCAACATGTAGAACAGCATTTCCCAGCCTAGCCTCATATAAGATTACCCTAAAGAGCCCCTAAGAAGCATAGACTTCCTGGCCTTAACCTTGATATAATTAATCAGAAACTTTAGGGAAGTATCCTAGAATTAATGTACTCTTTAATAAGTTCCCATTTTGATCTGTACTGGTCCACAGATCAGCATTTGGGAACTATGGATAAGAATACAGAGATATCCATCTTTCAAAATGGATACCCAAATGGAAAGCCTAGAGGTCTAGAAAGGAAGAAGAAAGTCATGCGAAATAGCCTCATGAACCAAAGGAAGTAGTAAATATTATAGCTGCCATCAAAAACAGTACAGGGGAATACGATGTACTTCTTTCTGAATATTAAAATGTATGCCTGCAAACATCACTCTTAGTTCTCTACAAAGCTCTGTTTTTAACTCTGCCAATATCAAGGAGACATTATCCCCAGTGTCTTGTGACGAGACTTAGCTCTACCATGAGATGGAGAATATATGAGGCAAGTTAAGAAACACTAAGAAGGAATAAGACAAGATTACTTAAATTTACCCCTTTTTCCAGGTTATGATTGGTGGGGAGTTGGGATGAAAGAGAAAGATAAGCAAGGAGCAATAAAACCTTGAAAATGTTTGCTAAGGAAGATGATTATAAAAACTGCTCCTGAGTGCATTTTGCATGAAGAGCAGATCTACTTTTACACATCACCCATTTGTACCCACAGGGTTACCTGCTGGAACATTGCTGAGAGAAGTGAAAGAAGATCTAAATAAATGGAGAAATATACTATGTTCATGGGATGGAAGACTCCATGTTGTTAAAATATTAATTCACCCAAATTGATCTATATTCAGTGCAACCCCAAACTCCCAGCATGTTTCTTGTAGAATTTGACAAGCTGGTTCTAAATTTTATATTGAACTGTAAAGGACTAAGAATATCCTAAACATCTTTTTAAAAAGGAACAGAAATCAGGAACACTACCTGATTTCAAAGCTTATTATTAAGCCATGATAATCCAGACAGGGTGGAATTGACATAAAAATAGATGAATATATCAGTGTAACAAGAAAGAAATTCCAGAAATAAAACCATAAATGTATGGATAACTGGTTTTTTTAACAGTCCAATGCTCTTTCCAGTTATAGCAGGCTACCTCTGATGTTTTTATTTCAATGTCTTCTTATCTTAAGGTCAATTGAAATACATCTTAGTGAGGTGGCAACTTTTAAAAATTGTATGAATAACCAGAATGAAGAATGAAATCATCCTTCCTTTTAGGGGGATAAAAATCACCCCCAAGAACAAGAGGATAACATCTGTGTTTCATATTCTAAGCATTTGATTGACAAGTATTTCACAACTAGGAAGATGCATGTCTTAATTTGTCACATTCATTTTGATTCACTCCCCTAAATAAATGAACTCTTTGAGGGATGGGATCATGTCTTACTTATCCTTGTATTCTTAGCTCATAAACCTGTACTCAGCACACAGTTGGTGCTTAATAAATGTCTGATGAATGAGTGAATGAATAAGTTAATGGTAGTGCTCTCTCTTAGATTGAAAGCTGTTGTGAAGATTAACTTGAAGTTAAAGTTTAATGGTGGGAACCAACTGTTTCTGAATTCAGGAAATCAGAAATTGGAAATGGGTTTACACTCTTGCCCTGATTCCTTAGGCAACCTTTGACAGATCCTTGCCCTGCTCCTGATCTTTGCTTTTACATTTAGAATCGTGGCCTGAATGGTCTTCTCAAGCATCATAATTTTATTCAAGCAGTATTTTTAAAGTCCTTGCAAATCCTTAAGTGAAAGGGGACATAGTCATTAAGAATTATTATTTTTATAATGACAAAAATAGCCAGTTTAGTGGGTTCTTATCGCGGCCCCAGTTTCCTAAATCAGCCAATAATAATTATTCCCTATAAATCAGACCTTCCTAAAGTTTTCTTCTTCTTTACAGTTGCAGCAAGCTGGCTGCTTTTACCTCATTATATTTTATGTCTTTGTTTTGTTTGCACAGTCCCCTCTCTTACTACCATTGTAATTCTCACTGGGTCACAAGATGCCAAGTTTATGGGTGGAAAAATGTTGGTGTCTAGCAGCTCTTAATAAAAAAATGAATCTTAATTACAAAAAAAAAAAAGAGAAAGAAATTAAGATCAACATACTCTACTCTTTGCAAGGACTGATCCACTTGCCAGTTGTGGCAAACGACTTGTCAAGTGACCAATTACCATAAGGCAACTATATTTCCCACTTCCTGGGCATCCAGGAATCTAACAGCAGCAACAGAGTGAAAAACTCCATTCTCTATATTGGAAAGCAGTCAATCTATACCTATGGTTAGCACCCAGAGCATGGGGTGGGGGGTGGGAGGGGGAAGGCACAGGGAAGTCCAGCTTTGCAGAAATTGCTGGTCTCTCCAGACTTAATACCCAAGCTTTAGCCCTCTAACCTCATAGAAAAAGATATAAGGAGCAAAGAAAGAAAACTAGTGATCGATTGCCCAGATGCTATTTTTAAGCAAGCACTATTAAGAGAATCCACTGTCTCGAACATAATAGATATTCAATAAATATTTGTTGAGTAAATTGCAGATCAGATCAGAGAAATTTAGACTTGGAAGAAACCTGAAAAATCATTTAGAGTTGATGAAGACCCAGAGATATTGAATGAATTGCCTAAGATCACAAAGTGTACTAGTGGAGGTAACAGGTCTAGAATTCAGATTTCTTATCTCTCCATTCAGTGTTCTTTTCCCCAAGAAAGTTAATACAGCATTGACTTCCAACTACCTTTCCTTCTCATTTTCTAGGAAGCAAGTCCCATTGGCAATTAGCCTTACTATCAACTCTTGCAGAATTTATTCTCCTTATAGTTGACTTTACCTAGAGGCACACCTGAAAACAATAGGTAACTTTACTACAATTCTCTGAGGCATGAGTCCCCTCCAAGCTCTATCCTAGGGAGCTTGGTGACAGTGAGAAAATCATAACTTCTATGTTCCTGTTCCTAGCATTTTAAAATAAATCACTGTATAGTAACATACACTAGGTACACAATAGAGGATGACAATGTGGGGACATACTCAGGAAAGGGAACAGCTATACAAAAAGCTCTCTGAGAGATTAAATATCAATGCAACCTTTGTGAAACCTTGATTTCTAATCCAATTAATTTCCTTCTTTTGTGCTATTACTTTATATCATACATATTATATTATTGCATGTATCACAGTCTCTAGAAATTACATACACACATACACACATATACATCCTCCACTCTGATAAGGCTGATAGCACTTGAAAAGCAGTGCTTGAAATGGTCCAGGATGTCATTGTTTGATCACAGCAACTGGCACAAAAATGGCAGGCCCTTGATGCATATTTGTACTGTATGAGCTTATAAAGGGCCTTGCCAAGGGTCACTCTTTAAGGACAACTAAGGAGAAGACCAAATTGCTTTTGCTAATTGCTAATAATTTCCCAACTTCAATCCAGCCGCTAGAACTGGGCCAAAATGTTGCCTAAGTGTCTGCCTCCATTTAAGCAACTTCTGATGGCTCCGCCCAACTGGCAAATGAAAACATGCTGGAGAGAGATTTAATGAGTGGTTTTTTTTCAAACTTACTATAAAAGAGACCACATTTTATGATCCAAAGTCCCCAACATCTAATTATGATGCTGGGATGCTTACAGAACAGAACTAAACAAATATTTTATAGAACGCATTTTCACTTAACTGCCACTAACCTGAAAAAGATAATCTGAGAATGCTTAATGTGCTAGTTTAGTAATATCAAAGAATTATTTGTGGTGACTAAAAAAAGTAGAAAAAGACTTTCTAGCAACCTTCCCTTAATAAATGAGAAAAGATATGAAACAAATCAGCAGTTGCTCAATTATTGAGCCCCAGGCCCATCTGCTCCAGTTTTATGAGTCAAAACCCAGAATTGCGTGAACTGGTGAATACTCAATCTTCTCAAACATTAGGGTCAAATTAAGGAAATTATCCAACACACCAAATGCAGCTCAGCACATCATCATGCCATTAAAACAGGAACCTTATACTAAAAAAGTACCACACACATCAGGGTCTTGTACACATGGAATAATAATAGCCAGATGGAACAATAAACTCTGATGTTTGACTACATGATCCTTGGCACAGTGAATATATGTCATGTGGAAAGTCAACAGGGGGTCATCATAGAGTCATCAAAATGAGAATCAGAAAATTCATCCTGAAAAAAAAGAAGAAAGTCCTTGGATTTTAAGAAGGCAAGATGGCCAGATAATATGGGTGTAATAGAAACAGCAGGAACATTGAAGGGGATCAAAGCTGGTTACTAACCATAAATCTACCACCTATTAATTGTGGTATTAAATTGGTAGCTCTTTTGTTGCCTCTAGAAAGTGAGAGTCATGGCATCTACTTCACAGGGTTGCCAGGATTAAATACAGATTCTATTCCTTGGCAAGTCACGGCACACTCTGTCAGTGTTCCAACCTGTAAAAGTGTTGGTTTGAGAACACACTTGTGAGAGCTACTGAATAGTGTCTGTCAAACAGGTTTTTCATATGCATATTGTAATTACTAGAAAATCACTAGATCTTATGAGGTTCTCTCCCATATCTAAGCTGTACAGTGTACTGGATTTCCAAGTGTCCCCAGTGGTAGAGACAATGCTCCGTGCTCATATCACTCTTCCTGGACACACAGAAGGAAATTTCCCAGCTTCATGTGCAGTTAGTTTGGGGTCAAGTGGCTGGGTCCCAGCCAATGACATGCAGGCAGAAAGGGTATGCCACTTCCAGGCCTGCCCTTAAAACCCCTGGGAGAATACATTTTGTCAAATCCTATAAAATTGTGTGGTGCAAAGTGTAAACCATAATGTAAACTATAGACCATGGTTAGTAGCAATGCTTTATATATGTGTTCATCAATTGTAACAAATGTACCACACTAATGGAAGATATTGTTAATGGGGGCAAGTGTAGGAGGGGAAGAGGGTGGAATGTGGGAATCCCCTGTATTTTTTATGTAACATTTATGTATTCTAAAACTTCTTTAGAAATAAAGGAAAAATAGGGAAGTAGATGTGCTCAAGTGGTTAGGCTCCCATCTACCATATGGGAGGCCCTGGGTTCGGTTCCTGGGTCCTCCTGGGGAGGGCAAGCTGGCCCGCGCCCGCGGAGAGATGACTGCCCGTACCCATGCCTGCTGAGAGCTGATGGCCCACACCCATGGAGAGCTGGTGCAGCAAGATGATGCAACAAAGGGAGACAAGCAGACGCAGACAAAACGCACAGCAAATGGACACAGAGCGAGCACAAACGGCAAAGGGGGTGGGGGAATAAACAAACAAACAAACAAATAAATAAAAATAAATCTTAAATAAATAAAACCACTAGCAGAATCCATTACACTTGCTCTTCACCTTCTGTGAGGAAGTTGGAGGCCATGTTTCAAATGCCAGTCCCATAAATTAGAAGGAACCAGAATATCTGAGTCACCACTTGGAGGAGAACAACCAAAGTGTGATGTGAGCCTGTGGGTGGGTGCTACACCAGTGGCTTCCCCACTGGGTATTTCCCTATATCCATAGAAAAATCAGGTACCAGCTACTATGTTACTTAACACCCATTCCTGCTGCCTTAGTTTGCTAGGGTTACTGCAACAATACCACAGACTAGTTGGTTTAGACAACAGAAATATATTGTCTCACAGCTCTAGAAGCAAAATGTCCAAAATTGAGGTGTTAGGGCTATGCCTTCTCTTAAAGGGGAGAGTCAGTTCTACACCGCTGCCCTGGCTTCTGGTGGATGGCCAGTCATTCATGACTTTCCTTAATTTGTGCCATCGCTCAATCTCTTCCACATCACATGGCTTTTCTGTCCAAATTTCTCCTTTGAAGAACACTGGTCATATTGGTTTAGGACACACCCTGATCCAGTTTTGCTTCATCTTAACTAATAACCCACCTTCAAGTATTCTATTTCCAAATAGGATCACGTTGAGGGGACTGGGGGTTAGGACTTAAACATATCTCTTGGGGGGATATGATTCAATCCATAACAGCCACTATCCCAAGAATTCACCCTATGTTTTGGAGGGAACACCAGGGAGGGCCAGCAGATTTTTTTAGACAAGGAATAAGATGACTCTTTTGAAAGCCCTATAGATTCTTTTTTTTTTTTTTTTCATTGATTATATATTTTTACTGGGTGAGTGGGTTACATTGATAAATCGTCAGGTTCATCCACAATATTAACCGATATGGAAAATTCCCCTTAACTTTTTTTAAAGATTATTTACCTTTATCCATGTTTACCCCGCCCGCTGTTTTTGCTGTTCTTGTGTCCATTCACTGGGCAATTCTCTGCCCTCTCTTCTCATCCTTCTCCTCCTGTCTTCACTGGGATTCGATCTTGGGAACCTCTGATTGCCTCCGATGTGGGAGAGAGATGTTCTACCACCTGCGCCACCTTAGTTCCTGGTTTTACGGCGTTTCTCGTCTTGGTTTTCTCTTGTGTCACTCTCCTGATACGTAATCATCTTGCTGCGTGGCTCGGCAGGCCCTGGTGCCGCACCGGCTCATGGGGCCTGACAGCGCACCCGCTCGCGGGGCCTGGCGGCCCACATGCCTTCTATATTTTTCTTCTCTTTTTTCCAGAAGGTCCCGGGGATCGAACCCAGGTCCCTCCGTATGGGAGACAGATGCCCAACCATTTGAGCCACATCCGCCCCCCTCCTTAAGATTTTATTAGAAAGTACCAGGGATTGAATTCAGGACCTCGTACACGGAAAGCAGGTGTCTCCCCCCATAGATTCTTATGTGTTATTCTCTTGGCTGTCTCACATCCCAGGGGAGAGGGGAAAAAATCTCTCTAAGAACACCACGCTCAGCACAAGACCACCACTGTAATGGCTCTTGTCCTCACTCCAGTCCCTTCTCACTCAGACATGAGAAAAGGTATGGGAAGGTGGTCTCAATAGTCAAAGAGAGTCCATTTTTCCTAACACTCAGAAAACTTCAGGTAGGTGTCTGGCCCAAGGATAGGCAGTTTACTGTGGCTCTCCTTAGAAGGTGAGAGATTTAAAGTCTTTTGTTTGGACTTAGCCTAATTCTTGGACAACAGCAAGAAACTGATTCAACATCCCGTTAGCTTGGGGCCGCAATACAAAGTCATACGCAACATTCCTACAGTCATATTTCCAAGAGAAGAGCAACATTTTATCTCAAAAATTTTACCATAAAGTTCTTTTTTCCTAATTTTGGAGAACTTTATCTGATATCACATCTGTCTCTCTAAACTAGACTTGAGTTATTTAAAGGATGTCTTACCCACATATACCCAGAAACTAGTAAGTGCCTAACACTTGGTAAGTACTCAATGAACACTAAATGAATGATTAAAGGAGTGAATGAATTTCCCAACATGTTTCTATCAGGGCTCATCTACTAGAAAAGCAGAAACTGAGGCAAGGATTAAAGTGTTGATACTTTATTTGGGAAGGGCAAGCAAGCCTAGAGGAATGCATGTAAGGAAATAAGGGGAAGTGAGATAAGGAAAGATGTGACATGTGAGAGGCAGTGTGCCACCACACCAGTCACCACCTCACAGTGAGCCACCAAGAGACACTGCACTTGCTCACAGGCACATTCCCTTGGATGCAAGACTTTTCTAGAGGGTTGGGAAGGAGAAATTGCATCTTGGAGCCATCTGCCTAAGTGAGAAAGGAGGGGTGATTTCTCTTCCCACTTCCCATTTCCCATCGTCCAGGTTTACTCTATGGGAGCTGACTCTCCCACATTCTGGGTTCTATCGTCTGAACTGTTGGTGTCACTCAGGAAGCCAGGTTCCATGCCCTATGGTATAGCATTTTATCTAAGACCAGAGGTGATACCTCTAACATGAGGATGTGGTTTATCTTTTTCTGGAAGGGAATTAAGGTTTGTTATTTGCCTTTTTGATTTTTGGAAGAAGTTCAATTAATTCCTTGCTCAGAAATGGAGATGGAATTGTTTTTGATGAATTAAAGCAGCAGTGAACCTTTGCCTATTCCTGGACAAGCCAGGGCACACTCTTAGTCTTTGATTACTGCAGAGATCCCCAATCTGCCAAGTCCATTGAGGAGATCCCGTGTTCATGTTTCACATGTAATTCAAGGGGTGGGTAATGTCATGGACCTTTTGCACCACAGGACAAGATAGGAGGCAGCAGAATACGTAAAGCAAGGCAGGTCTGGGCAGAAGAGAGAGGGTAATATTGAAAACTTGTAGAGCCTGGGCGATTTGCTCATTCATCTTTAGCTGATGGAAGAAGGTCTGCCGCTAAGTGAAGGATGGGCCCACAGTAATGAAGCTGTCTGCAACATTGAGAGCTGCTTGGCCGAGGCACATAGCTCAGAATTACTGCAACTGCCTGGGTGTCAGAAGCCATCAATTGTCCCAGACTACCTGCTGGGCTGGGAGCCATGGACCATGGGGCTAAAGCACCATCATTCTTCCAGATGAGACCCCACTTAGCTCTTTATCATGTTTCCTTTCCCCTTCCCCCTCCCCCACATTTCTGTTGATCAAGTCCCGTTATTTCTCCAGGTACAGAGTCATGGAACATAGAGTAGCTTCATCATTCTTCCTCACAGTTCACATCCACCAAGGAGTTATTTCCTTCCCTTTCACATGAATTACTGTCCGACAGCCCAGATCTTTCCCTTCTATGTGCCCTGAATACAGAGTGAGGGGTCTGGGCAGCTGTGTTCTGAGCTAAGGAGTTCTCTCCATCATTTCTACCATTTGGTTAAAAGATCCTTCACGTCCATCCAAATCCACAGAGTACTCTCCAACTAATTCATGGAGTATAACAGGGAAAGCATCTTGTCTTTGAATTGAAAGCTACCTTAGAGCTCATCTGAATCCAATCACCTACGCAAATCAAGAATCTTGAACAATGATTGTTATCCTGTTGTCTAAACTTTCCCAGTGAAGCAAGGTAGATGACTTTAAAGCTGTCATTTCTTTTACGGAAACACCTAATTGCTACATGTTTCCTATGAATAGTGATTCAGTATCTGCTTCCATATAAATTCCATATAAATTCCATTGGGCCATAAAACATTGTGAATTCTCCTTTAATATAATAGGAATTCAGATTTCAGGGAATCCAACATAGCCTCCCTCATGGGGTTACTTCCATAATCTATCCCGAATCCCTTCTCGAGTCCCATAAAACATGATTTCCAGAAACATTTTTTTCCATCACTCTCCTCCAAATTCTACAATGCTATCCTTTTTAAATACTAGGAATGGAATTGTACCCAGTGTTTCAGGTATGATCTCATCAGTAAGGCATATAATGGAACCCTGGCCTTCATGCATCTCTTCCTTTTGTTTCTATAAATAATCCAGCAAATTGCATTAAATATGCAATATACTAAAACCAGCATCATACTTCGGCTCATATTGATCTTATCAACTAAGGCACATGATCTTTAACAAACACTTTATTTTGCCCTATAGCTCTCCCTCTTCTGTAATACTGTTGGTTTTGGTTTCCCTAAATGTAGTATTTTATATTTACCCCCAATTAAATTATTTTTTATTAGAGAAGTTGTTGGTTTACAGAAAGAAAAAAAAAAAAAACCATGCATAAAATACAGGGTTCCCATATACCACCCTATTATTAACACCTTGCTTTGGTGCTGTACAATTGTTAAAATTGATGAAAGCATATTTTTCTAATTGTACTATTAACTATGGTTCATGCTTTAACTTAGGGTTCGCTTTGTTGTGCAGTTCCATGGATTTTTTTAAAAACTTCTAGTACCATATATACAACCTAAAATTTCCCCTTTTAACTACATTCAAATATATAATTCAGTGCTGTTAATTACATTCACAATGTTGTGCTACCATCACCATCTGTTACCAAAACTAATCCATCGCCCCAAATAGAAACTCTGTACATTTTAAACCCTAACTCCCTATTCCCTACTCCCACCCCATCCTGTGTAACCTGGTAACCTATATTCTAGGTTCTTATTCTATGAGTTTGCGTGTTCTTATTATATCATATCAGTGATATCAGACAATATTTGTCCTTTTTGTGTCTGGCTTATTTCACTCAACATGATGCCTTCAAGGTTCATCTATGTTGCCACAAGTATCAGAACTTCATTCATTTTTAGAAATGAATAATATTCCACTGTGTATATATATACCTTTTGTTTATCCATTCATCAATTGATTGGCACTTGGGCTGCTTCCATCTTTGGCAATTGTGAATAATGCCACTATGAACATCAGTGTGCAAATACCTGTTTGAATCCCTGTGTTTGTTTCTTTTGGGTATATACCTAAAAGTGGGATTGCTGGGTTATATATTAATGCTATAACTAACTTTCTAACTTTCTAAAGAACTATCAAAATGTCTTCTACAGTGGCTGCACCATTTTACATTCCCACTAGTAATGAATGATGTTTCTATTTTTCCACATCCTCTCCAACACTTGTAACTTTCCATTTTTAAAATAATAGCCATTCTAGTGGGTATGAAGTGGCATCTCATTGCAGTTTGGGATTTACATTTCCCTAATGGCTAATGATGTTGAGCATTTTTCATGTGCTTATTGGCCATTTGTATATCTTCTTTAGAGAAATTTCTATTTAAGTCTTTTGCCCATTTTTTAATTGGATTGCTTGTCTTTTTGTTGTTGTTTTGAAGAATTTCTTTATATATTCTGGATATTAAATTCTTATTGGATATGTGGTTTCCAAATATTTTCTTCCATTGTGTAGGTTATCATTTTACTTTCACAATAAAGTTCTTTGTTTTATTCTCTTTTTTATTTTTATTTTTCACTTTTTTTCTTGCTATTTTTTTATTTTATATTTTATCTTTGATAAAGTTCTTTGATGCACAAAAGTTTTTCCTCTTGATGAGGTCCCATTTACCTAGGTCTTTCTTTTGTTGCTTGCAACTACAATGTGGAGAGAGCAATTTATTGGTATTGACTGTAATTTACCAGTCTCTGCTGCCCATTCTTTCCTGGGTGCTATACAGTATTCTACTGGACTCCAGAGTTTCAAAGTAGTTTATTCAAACAGTTACTGCCCGTTTAATAGTTGTCCTGGTAAAGGGACTGATGTCTGGAGCCTCCTTCTCTATCATCTTCCCACAATTCCCCACCAATCAAATTATATTTGACCCATCATTTCAACTTGTTCCTTTCTCTTTTTGTTCTTCTTTCATGCAATCTATTGACTTTCCTTTCTGGTTCCCTATCATTCCAAATGTAATCAGTAAGTATGTCCTTATTCAAATCATTAATAGAAATAGGAACATAGAATTCAGAGCCTAGAAATCCCTAAGAATGGAAAGTTTAATGCTGATATAATACATTAGCCAATATTCTTTGAGTAGATGTTTAATTACTTATGAACCTAGATAATTTCACACATTTAACCACTTTCAATTCAATCCATTAAATACTTGCTTAGTCTCACTCTGTGACAGGGAATACAAACATAATGGAACCTATTCTCTACCCTCAAGAGGCTCAGAGTCTAATGGGGAAATACTCATGTAAGCAATAAATCACCGTTTTCTTAGGCAGATGCTAATGATATAAATAGACTTGAAGTCCAACAGGAATTCAAGGGAGAGCACCTGGTTCAGCCTGGGATTATTAAGGAAATCTCAAAGAAAATTATGTTGCAGTTTGTTTTGTTTTGCTTTTCCCTTCCTCCATCCCCCTCCCCCTGTTTTTTAGTTAATTCTCAAGAGCATGAAAAAGTAGGGACTTTTTCTGTAGCCTTTATAGCCAAGGTGGTGAGGAAAGAAACAGATTGATTCTGCTTAGGTCCAGCCAAGTATAGGACCCTTCAACAACATTACCTTCCCTCTGGATTTTAGGTTCCTCATCCTTTAGCTCTGAGGCTTATAAGGATCAGGAGTATTAAAAGGGGATTTGTCTACACAGAGTGAGTCAAACATGCCACAGACAGACATCATTCATGCTGGACTATCAATGAGCAATATTGCTGTTCAAGAGAGGCCATGAAAGACAATGGGAAGGTCAAAGAGCAACTCAGAGCTGCAGGTGCTGTATGATGCTCACTAACTCTAGTTCCCTCGTCCCAGGTATCTACTTTTTGTTATCTTGTCCCAACGAGGAGAAATTTTATTTTTATGCATCACAGTATTTTTTTTTTTTTTTTATCTATTTTCTAGCCAAGAGTCCTTTTCATTTCCCTGAAGACTTTGGCTTTTTAAATCCAAAGCCAACAACAGACTATTTTTTAATGTGACATTACCTAACTAAAGTAATGTCTGTAGACAGTTTAGTTGACTTGACAAGGGCCAAGGTTATAAGGGAAAAAAGAAATTCTGGTTAATATTTCAAAAGTGTTACCTTGCCTCAGATGAGTGGGCCATCAACAGCAGACAAGGAGAGGAAGAGCATTCCAGACAGAGTACAACTTGTGCAAAATGCATGAGAAAGTATAGCTTATGAGCAATTTGTCCAATATCCAGATATTTTCCATATAGTACATTTCTTTTATCAAATCATTCAATGACAAAATCCAAACAAAGGGAATCAGATTATTCTAGCCAGAATTCATCACTGAGAACTCATTGCTTTCAATAATTTCATCTCCCTTTTTCCAGAGTGCTCACAATCCATCTCCTGAGTTTCACCAAGGTTTGATATCATATTCATTGATGTGTTCTTTTCAGAATTCACCTCATTCTCCTTTTTGAAAATTCATGATTTTCCCATTTTAATCTTCCAGCATCTTTTTCAATCCTGGCAATTCCACAAAAATTAAATATGGAAATTTTTTAACACAATTATTGAGCACTTGCTATGTTTCATTGTCTGTTTTACATCTTTGAAACATCTCCCTGGTAGTCATGACTCTATGCCCTTTCAACTTGAACATCATTTCCTTGATGAAGAACATGGAAGCAAAATAAACATTGAATCATTCTCCTCCCTTTCATCAGTCAACTTTATACCATCTTATTGCTCCAAATACAGCTAAATGAAACCTCTCTTTTCTGTAGCATATTCCACTGAACTGCACTGATTTTTATCACAGTTTTGCCAATAATACACTTGCAAGTTTGTTCCTCTCTTCAGTGTCCATCTCTAATATTACCAATATTTCTGTCTTCCACACATATATTCTTTAAAATACATGTTTGTACCCTAAATGTCCATTGCTAAAGGAAAATTGTTAAAGTAATTATGGTGCACTCATTATACAAAATAATTTGCAACCACTAAAAAGAGTAAAGTAACTTTCCATGTTTTGACATGGGAAAATATCCATGATATACTGTTGTATGATAAAAGCATGCTGCAAAACAATACATGCAGCTTAATCTTGTTTGAATTTTTAAAATCATATGTTTAGTAGGGATAGTATTTTATAAACATTAAACCAAAGATTTTAAATTTTCTTCTTAAAACATTGATTCCTTGCAGCCTTCAACCTTCAAGATTAAGCCATGAAATTCTTCCCACCAGCACAAGAAAAAATGAGTATTTAATATCTTTATCAGAAGAGTAGTATTGAAAACTAGACTTGGCAGACTCATCACTAGATGTTTCATGAAAGGAAGTCTAGACAGAATGAGAGAGGGAACAAACTTTCTAGACTTAGGAATTATGAGAATTTAAAAACCAGAGGCAAGCTGAAGGCACAGAAAGAATAGGTAATCAGATATTTGGGTTCCAGTTTTCAGTCTGGGCTTGAACTTGGAGAAAAGTTAACTTCTAAAAGTTGAAGGGAACACCAAGTTTATGGGGCTCTTACCATGCTCCCCATTTTGTATTCTAGGAGGAAATCACCATACAGGAGGAATAGTGGGGGCAGCATAGTTAAGAATGTAGAGTGTATGGTCTGAGAAGGGGGGGTACTTTAAATTCTTGAGTTTCCTCTACTTCTCATGAGTCAGGGACCCTGAGTAGAGGGTGACCCCAAGGAGCCAACCACAGGGTCCACCATGATGGGTGTACTAGTCAGCCAAAGAGGTGCTGATGCAAAGTACCAGAAATCTGTTGGCGTTTTTAAAGGGTATTTATTTGGGGTAAAAGCTTACAGTTACAATGTCCTAAAGAGTCCAACTCAAGCTACCATTAAGAAATACTTCCTCACCAAAGTCTGTTGCCACTTGTTGAAGCAAGGTGGTTGCCGATCTCTGCAAGGGTTCAGCCTTCCTCTTCCTCATCCTCTTAAGGCTCCATGGGCCCAGCTTCTTCCAATCTCAGCTGTAGATTGGAGGGCTCATTTCTTTCCAGGCCTTCTCAACTGCTCAGGGCTCTGGTCTCTTCAGCTGCAAACCATCAGGCAAATGGCTCAGCTCTCTCCAGGGCTTTAGCTGTTTGGGCCTTCTCCTTTCTGTCACATGGCAGGGACAAAATGACTAAGTTCTCTCCTCTTCCATGTCTATGGAGCTCTCTTTCTTCCTGTGCCCTCTTCTGTGTGTCTTCTTGAGTGAGTGTCCATTTGTAAATCCCACCAAGGGGGCAGGGACTTAAACTGGTTACACCCTACTGATGTGGTCAAACTGAGTCACTCTAATGATGTGGTCGAATCAAAGTCCTAATGTGAACATAATTTAATCAAAGCCATCTCAGCTGAATCTAATACAATCAAAGGGTATCACACCCAGAGGAACTGACCAGTTTACAAACATAATACATATTTCTTTTTAGAATTCATGAATAATATCAAACTGCTACAATGGGGAATCAAGCAATTCTACAGCAAAGGCCAGGTCTGGGTTCTAGATGGAGGATGTAGTAGACTGGCAAGGGTCAACTGCACGTCCCCAAGGAATACTGCTGGGCCCTGAACAGACTGAGACCAGACCATTAGTTACATAAGACACTAACTTTAGCAACCAGGTGGACAATGGGCATTAATTCAGAAACCAGAGAACCAGCCCTAAGACTTTAGCCATTCCCTGCCTGTGAGGTCAAGTGAGACACTTTGCTCTTCCTGTACACCCATGTGCCACTATAGAGAGAATGAGTGGGAGGGGGCTGAGGGAAGACACCCTGCTGTCTGTGTTTGTATGGTGACCTACCATCCCAGTTTGCCTGGAACTGTCCCAATTTTGGCACTGGAAGTCTCATGTTCTGAGAAACTCCTCAGTCCCTTGCAAACCAAAATGGTTGGTCACCCTGGAGTATAAGTTTTTATGTGTGTTTATAGGGAAAAGTTTTGGGAAGATACATACCAAAATGTTACGTGCACTACACCTCAGTAGTTGAATAAAGTGTGTTCTGGATGTGAAAGGCTGCAGGATGGTTTATAAAATAAATAAATATTCCTTTTGTAATAAAGAGAATCCAAGCTCTGAGATGCCCTTGAAGTCACAGTCATTTATTTAGTTGCCACACCATTTCTTTTCACAGGCATAACGTGTGGCCTCAACATCAGCCTTTTCTCTTTTCTGGACTTTCTTGTTGGTCTTCAACTATATTCCCTTTGAACCATCTTTTATCTGGACTATTTGAAATATACCCTCTGGAATATAAAATAAATGCCTAACTAAGATGACCATTTACTTTCATGGCTGAACCAGTCCTAAGACTTTAGCCATTCCCTGAATTCCCATGAATACCATATTGTTTATTTTCTTCCAAGGTGCCCTTCACTTCTACTTCAATTCTATTGGTCAGAAATAAATCTAAAATTAACAGTCTTTCTTCATTGCTTTCTTTACCTTTCTTGAGATACAGTCCTTGATAAGACAAGTCAGGAATTCATCAGATAGGGAGAAAGACATTTTAATGTCAAACATATTAAAAGAAACCACAAAGAAAAATATACAAAATTTAAAATTCCTTTTGTCCTAAAAGAACACTGTCAAATTATAAGCACATCTCAAACTCAGAGGAAAAATTATTATCCAAAAAGTATTAATATGTTCAACAATAATGGGAATACAGAATTATAATCAAAAGGTCTAGATTTTAGTCTCAGATCTGTTCCTTAATAGTTGTGTGACCTAAGACAAGCTCCTTAACCTGGAAAATGTAGGTCTGAATACTTCTTCTAAACACTTCAGAGAATTGTTGTTATGATCCCATGAGATCACACAAAAACACTTAAAAACTATAAACTCTATGTACATGTAAGGCATTATTATTATTGTTATTTCTCTACTTCAGGTACACTCTATGGTATCAATTTGCTGAGCATTCATCTACTTCCTCTTCTTAAGTCATTAAATATTCCAATCCACACATTCTTCTTGTTGTTCTTTACAAGGTGTATTTTTGTTTATTTCCAAATATGTAGCCATTATTATATGATTATGATATCACAATCCAGAAGAAATGAATCTTGTGCTTTGATACAATCTATGTCAACAGGTATTCACCTCCTATATCTTTCTTTCTCTTTCAAAATTGTGATCTCTCTCTCTCTCTCTCTCTCTCTCTCTCTCTTTCCCCACCCCCTCCCTCTACTTTCTCTTTCTCTCTCTGTCCCTGGCACACACACACAGGCACACAAACACCATCAAGGATAATTCTGTGTGAGTGCCCTGTTAGAGAGCATATGGACAAAAAGCATTGAGAAAGCAGCCAGAACCTAATGTGAGACTTATAGGAATTTAGCATTCCTCATAGATACTTTGGGTGTTCTCTGAAAGACTGGAGAGGAAGCAAAAGGCATATGGAGCTATGCCTCCTTTATTAACTTTGTTCATGAACACTTAGCTTTCCTCAGGTTCAGGACCAAGTTTAAACCAGGTTGAGGGAAGCGGCTGTGTCTCAATCAGTAGGGCTCCTGTTTGCCATATGGGAGGCCCGGGGTTCGGTTCCCAGGGCCTCCTGGTGAAGGCAAGCCCGCCCGCACGGCGTGGTTAGCTGACCCAGCGAGCACAAGCAGCAAGGGGGTGATAAATGAATAAATAAAAAAATTAAAAAATTAAAAAACCAGGTTGAACCACTGACTTGCTAGAATCTACCTGAATCGCAAGCTAATTTCTTAGGAGGCATTTAGGAGGCATAAGAAAGCTAGCTTTACAAACCCACGCCAGCAATAAGATAAAAGACAGATACTACAAGAAATTCAACCAATGGATTTAAAAATAATACATTCATCAATTTAGGGATGGTCAAATAGTAAGAGTAGTTACCACACCCAGGAGATTAACCTTACTCAGGGATTATCAGCACTACATTCTATCCTCCTCTGTTTCATAATGTTTTATGATGCATGGTCTAACCCTGATGTCATAAAATGAGACAACAGCAACACTAAACTTTATAATAGGTGATAATAATAACACCTAATATTTATTGACCCATTACTGTGTGCCAAGCACTGCACAAATTCTTTAAAGTATTTCAGTTGGCTTTCACAATAATCCTATAACATAGCTACTTTGATTAAACCATTTAAAAGAGGCTAAGTAATTCACTCCAAATCAGTTATCCTTCCTCATTTTCCAGGTAAGAAAATGAGGTTTGCACAACTTGCTCAAAATCTATTCAATGAGAGGCAGAATAGAGACTGAGAGTTGGGTCTGTGGGGACTCCAAGCCAGAACACCTATAACCACTTACTTTGCTGACTTTCAAATTATTGTAAAATAGGGCATGGTGTAGCGAGAGGAAACAGGCCTCTTGTTTCAAGCAGTTATGATATCAAGACCAAAACTAGACCAAGGATGCCTGTAACCCCAAACCCTGTCAAACACCAGGATTAGTGATTGTGTTACTGAGTTGGGCAAAGGGAAAGGGGAATATTATATATAATGTATTAGATAACAGAGTTAGATAATATAATATATGGTTTAATTTAAGTGATATATACATATAATTATATATCATATATCACATACTATATATTACATATTATATATTATGTATTAAATAAGTCTAACCAAGGGCTGTGATATGCAAGCATCATAGATAGCAGTCTCAGACCCTCAACAAAAGATAAATCACATAGAATTGGAAGTCAAGCTTTCATCTTTTCCACTATTACTGCACACAAAAAATGTCACATAAGTGCAATAAATCTATGTGAGTGAACACATATTATATATGACTTGAACATACTTAATTTACACAATGCAGGAGATATAAACACAACCAAATTTGCTTATCAACTTCTCAAATGACTAAAATTTGGCAGAAAGATTAAACAGATATGCATAAAAACCATATATACATTTAACTGAAAATACTACAGAGGCACAGCAACTTTCTAACATTAGAGCAAGCAAGCTTTGGGGTAGGGCTATACCAAGTTTGGTGGGGAAATAGCACTCCCCTTGAAGACCCTCTCAACTTGTGTCATCAGTCTTGCTTTTAACCTGCCTTTCCCAACTTTTAAAAATTGATATCTTAACAACTTTTATTTAAACATATAATCATTAATTAGTAAAAGCTGTGAATATGAAGAACTTGGTAAATTGATTAACTAATTTTATTTTTCTGCTTTGATACTTCAATTCATAGGTTAAAGTTTTAAGTGGAAATGTGATTTTGACTAAAGCAATGCCCATGATTAAATAAAAACAACTTTGAATGGCATGTGACTTGCAAGGAGTGAGGAAGGAGTTTCCATATGTATTTGAATGAAGTGGGAGGGGACAGGAAAGTAGGGTAGCTAGGTTCCAGCTGGAATTTCAAATACACTGACAACTGTAACCACATGTTTGTCTTATATTACAATATCCGAAGTTGAATTTGAACAAGATCATAATTCCTCAATTTGCCCATCAACCAAGAAGATATGAAGAGAGTAAGACAGCTAGCGTACTATAAAAACAACACTACCTTCACAACTGGCTCAACCTACTCATCTCAGCTCCTGCTGCTATCCTATGCAACAGTTACAGCAAACTATTGAAATAGTCAAATGTGCCACACTCTCTCACACCTCTGTACCTTAGGTCAGGCTGTTTCTTCCCTGGATACTTTTATTCACATGTTTACCCGGCAAAAATCTAACTCATCTTTTAATGTCAGGTTCAAATATTACTTCTTCTATTACAAATTCTCTTTTTTCTGAGCTTTCATTTCTCTTTATATATGCATGTCTTATAGAATTCATAACCAACATTATGTGGACTCGATTATTCTTTGCAGGCTCTGTATTCCATCACCTTAGCCAGACAACCCACAAACAGACCCAATCAAAGATAATTCTGTCTAGATACTCAGCTTAAAAAACACAAAGATAAAGAAAGACATTTAGAAAGCAGTCATATCTCAGCATGAGATTTCTAAAAAGAAAAATAGCATCATTCATAGAAACCGTGTGCACTCCCTGAAGAGGAGAGAATTGATCCTTGTGTACCTGGCTGCTTCCACAGACAGACATGCTTAAATACGTAGAGACAAGGCCTTATTCGTGCTGTACACTCAGCACTGGACCGGGAGTTTTTCGTATGCCAGGTACTCAATGAGTGTGGGCTAATGAAATTCTGAAGCTTAAGATAAGCGTCATGACGTGTCAGAAAAGTGATCCCACAGTCTACCCAAGTAAGCAAACATGGGGCGACTTGATCATTAACAGGCCTTGCTTGGGTCACGTGCCATTCCCAGAGGTAAATTATTATTCACTAGGCAGTGAAATTTTTAAACCCACTTTTAAGAGATAAAAATCTGTAGCTCCAAGAAGAAATAGTCATTGTTCTAATAACTTTTTGAATAGAATTTGATCTATTAAGGCTGAACCAAGAGCTGCTGGCATTGGGGTGTAATTCCCAGCAGTCATTATGTTGTCCCTTAAAGTGGATGGCCAGGACAGAGCTTGAATTATTAAGCAGGCAGCAGGAAATTGTAAAATTGATAGATTTATCTTCAGTGATAATAATGATGATGATGGTGATCATGTCCTGGATTCTATCTCAGAGAATGGCAAATGGATTTCCAGAGTCCTCTCTAAAGAATTAGAGGTTGAAGTAGAAAAATGATATATGATACCATCTGAATGATAGTTGGAGAAATATTACTTAGGACAAAACCATTAGTAAAGAGACTAACTTCCTGGACTCTTGTTTATCTACTGCAGGCTGATCCTGTACCCTGGTCTCAGGAAAGCTTTGAATTTTATTTATGAGACACCAAAGTTTCCAGTCTTTACATTACTCACTGGTCACCCCCTGACTCACTTTTACTTTGGGGAAAAAAAGCAGCAAATAAGCTCTGTGCCTGGACCTAGTGAATGTCTCCACTCAAACAGAACAGCTCAGCTAGGTTACTGCCTGTATTAGTCAGCCAAAGGGGTGCTAATGTGAAATACCAAAAATGGGTTGGTCTTTATAAAGGGTATTTATTTGGGGTAGAAGTCCACAGATACCAGGCCATGAAGCATTAAGTTTCTTCCCTCACCAAAGTCCATTGCCACATGTTGGAGCAAGACAGCTGCCGACATTTGCCAGGGTTCAGGCTTCTTGGGTTCCTCTCTTCCCGGGGCTGCGTTTCTCTCTGGGCTTAGCTCCTCTGGTCCCTCCACAAGGTCAGCTATAGACTATCAGGTGAATGACTCACTTCTCCTGGGGCCTTTTCTCCAACATCAAAACTCCAATATCAAAACTGCTTCTCAAAAACTGCTGCAATTTTGTTCTTTGTGATGCCTTTTATATTTTCTTCCCCCACCCATCAAGGGGTGGGGCTCAACGCCCTACTGAGGTGGCCCAGTCAACACCCTAATCATAACTTAATCATGCCCAGATTAACAGATCAGTTTATAAGCATAATCCAATTATATTTTTGGAATTCATAATTACATCAAATTGCCCAAAGGCTACACTGCCCTTCTCCTTCAGAACACAAACTCATTTGGTTTCTAAACCATAAACTATGACTTAACATTAAATACCAAAATTTTCATTTGTTGTTCCAAGAAGGATGCTATGGTGCTAGTTCTGACTTCCTTTAATCTCCAAACATTAGTTTTCACTTCTACTGTCTACTGTTATTCACAAATTTCTCCCCAGAACTACGAAAAAAAAAGCCCTACATTAGCTGTCAGAAATCCCAAGCTCTGGTCCATATAGTGCTACTAACAAGTTAGGGAAACATTTAATATTTTAATAGTTGTTTCAAGGTTTTCAAACCTACTTTTTCACAGCGGTCTTGAGAGCCAGGACAGGTGTGGCTGCTATCTGCGAGATGAAGAAACGTAAGCTACAAGAGGCTATACGTGTGGCAGAGGCTAAAACTCTGAGGACTGCAGTGCAATCAGGGTGAGAACAGCCATTGTCCAGCTTACGGGGCAGAGTCTGTGGTCACCCTGTCCTTGCCTCGTGTCCCTCTTTCTTCACTCCCCTGTGTGGCTGTTATCGCTATAATATGTTTCAATTCTTTCATACTATGATCCATTTTTTATGCTTGAGTTAGTCTGATCTAATGGTTTTGTTTTGTTTTGTTTTGTTTTGTTGTTTTGTTTTGTTTTGTTTTTAACCATCCCTATATTTGTTATGTTATGTATAGGGAAAATACTTATGATTTTAAAGCCAAATAATCAGATGGAAGCTTGCAAATGTTCACTGACCTATGTCTATCAGCATCCAAGGCATCACCACGTGAGAACTTAAAGGGAAAGGTTTCAGAACAGAAATAAAGTTTAAACCTGCAGGTTTGCTCCATCTGAATCTCATTAGAAAAATGTATCAGGGGTACAGGCTGTTACGGGGATGAGAAAGGATAAACAACAAGGAATGTAGAAATATGCAAGGGAAGTTTAATCTACATCTACTTTTACTTCAAAATGCCAACAGCCATCAGGAATGTTGCCTAGGATTTGGGAAGTCAGATCCAACCTTTGAGCTTTGCACACTGCCTGCAGAAGCCTAGCGAGAACAGGACCCAGGAGAGGGATGCTGATAGCTAAGCTATTTTACAAAGTCACAGAGCCAATTACTTTTACAGCTAGAACTTGAATCCAGTTCTTCTGACTCCAATTTTCTTTCTCCTGCATGTTTCTGTCTCTTAGTTTCTCTCTCAACCTCAGATTCCATATCTGCACAGGAGAGGTTGAAGTCGATGCTAAGACCCCTATCAACTCAAATTCTATGATTCCTTTTTCTTTTTGTAGCATCCCAGCCTAGCCCAGACCATTCCCTTACTACTGGAAGCATTAACTTTCCTTTCTCTCAGATCACTCTCACTCTTCCAGGCCAAGAAAATGGATTAAAGGGGAAGTAAATTTGGTTTGAGACTTAATGACAACTTAAAACAAAGTGTCAGTGAGAAATCACATGCGCCAATCCTATTGTGGACAAAAGATCATTACATTTGTTTACTTGGGGCCAGACAAGCTTCTCTTTAAAGTTTAATTACCAAGGAATCAGACAACTTCTTCTATATATTGAATGTCTGAGTTAACATGGCATTTGTTTGCTACCGTTCAAACTCAATTTATTTTCCATTCTTCTCTTTCCCTTTCCAGTGCCACCCTAGTGACTTATCACAGACTGTTTGAAAAATCCATATATTCTCAAGTGAGGTCAGAAAGCTGGTTGGAGACTCTTGGTCACCATTGGGTCAAGTATGTGTTGCTTCAGAGAATCACTAATGGCATCTGGGAAAAGAGAAAAGAATAAGTAATAACTTGGCCATCGATTTCAGGGGGGAAAAAAAAAGAAAAGACAAGAAGAAACTCAAACCACAGGAATCAGAGACTAAAATGCATCTCGAGCAGGCAGCAAGTTTAAGGAACATCGATACAGGGAGGGTTTACCTGACCCGCAGGAGAGGCACTTCCACTGTGCTCCAGAATGGGCCATGGTTTCTAAATATAGGTGAGGGGCATGTCATTATGCCTGATTCCTGGTGCATTCCCAGGTTTGTTTGTGCCCTTGTGCAGGTTCAGTCCAGTTTCAAGACTCTCACACTAACCCCAACCCTAACTCTCTTCTCATTTGCTTTACTCTTCAGAACTTAAACATTCTGCAAGTGCTGCTGCAATAGTTCCAAGTAACCCCAAGTGACTTCATGCCCCTGTTCCCCACAGCGTGTGTCTGTGGATCTTTACCATCTTGCCCTAAGTTTCCAATCCACAGTCTGCATTTGCTGATTTGAGCTCCTGTAATCTCCACCTTGTAGAATTCCCAACAAGACACACTCGCACAAATTAACTAATTAGTAAAAGTTAATTAACAGGAAAGAGGATCTTTGCTGCTGACCATCTCTTGCCTCTCTCAATATAACAATACCTACAGAAGCTGGAAGGCGAGTGCTCCCAGCTCAGAGTTTATCCACAACAAGACCCTTCTTCTCTTTTTCAGCTATCTTTCCAAGGACAAGACAAGGCATTCATGGGGATATAATGCAGATCTCCCTTCAGAAAGTATCTTCTGCGAGGAGTGCAGTTAGCTGATAGCCTCTAGCTACAGTGCCTTGGCAATCTGCTGCCGTGTTTGAGCCAAGACCATGCTCTCCCCTGAGCACAGTGGGCATTCTGGGACCTGGCAATTTTCTGGCCAGAGCAGGACTCCTCTAACAGGTAATTACTGCTCTGTAGCTCCCCCTTGGGTTAGATGAGGCTGTCTCAGAGTTGCAGTGCATCTGAGAATCTTCCAACCCAGCCCTCCTTCTTTTCCCCTCTCCACTCACAGGTATCAGACCTGCATCATGGTCTGAAGACATGCCCTGCCTGCTTCTCCTGTTCCCATCCCCCTTTCATCTTTTATAAGCCTGATCCCCCAAAATTTTTTGCATTCCTAATTCTGTCTTTTTATCTGCTTTTGTAGGTCCTATCACACAAGGAGATAGTGGTCCTTTCAGGTAAGGAGAGAAGTAGAAAACCTCTAAGGAGACTGACTTATTTGTTATTGTATTCTCAGGGTCGGGTGGAGTGAATATGACATTCATGGGCCACAAACTCAAGTGTGAAGTAATGTGATCTTGTTTACTCTCTTAAATGGGCATTCAGTTATATATCTAGTCATTTTCACCCATCTTTCTCCTCAAGATGGTGTCCAAAGCCTATCTGATGTTCATGTGGCTGACTCCTTGTTATCATTCAGGTTTCAGCTGAATGAAAGAAAATTTTTTCGTGGATATCTCATCTAATATTGTGCCCCTCAATCCCATTACCCAATTTTATTTCTTCACAAAATTTATCATTATCTAAAATTGTCCTTGTTATTTATTTACATGTTTACTATTTCCTTCCTCCTCTAGAAAGTAGACTTCATGGGGCAAAGATGAGATTGTCTTGTTTGTTTGTGTCTGCAGAATCTTTTACAGCCTCATTTGGGGAATCTGAGTTCCAACTCAGAAAGCTATACTTTTCCTGTGGCCTCCTTTTTCCTTCATTCACTATTCCATTTGGCTGAGGAAAAGTCCAGGTGCAAACTATCATGCCACTTCCACCCCAGAGGAAATTGCTTTTGGTACTAATCTAAGTTCATCGCCTTAAAAACTTTTTTTGATCCCTTATCCTTATCAGTGAGATATATATATTTTTTTTTTCTTTTTTTTTTTTTTTTTTTTTTGAGGTACTGGAGACTGGGGATTGAACCCAGGACCTCATGTGTGGGAAGCTGGCACTCAACCACTGAGCCACATCAGCTTCCCTGAGTTGTTTTTTGTTTTGTTTTGTTTTGCTTGTTGTTTGCTTTTTTGTTTTTTTTCAGGAGGCACCGGAAACTGAACCCAGGACCTCCCCTGTGGGAGGCAGGTGCTCAACAGCTTGAGCCACATCCCCTCCCCAGTAATACATTTTTGAACAACCATTCTAAGTATGTTTATTTATTTTTAAATTATAGATATATACTATGGTGCTAATAGAGTATGTGCATTTTAAAACCTAAAAAAATTGAAATGTAAACAGATGAAATAAAAATAAATGTAAATAGAATTTCTGTTATTTTCTTTCTTTCTTCCTTAGACAATCTTCTGCAGCCCCCAGGATATGTAAAGTGCATTTCAAGAGCACTAAAGAAAGCAATTTTTTTCCTGGAAATAAATTGTCAGGGGTTAGAAGTGACAGCAGGTCTAACCACAAAAGGGAAGCACAAAGGAATTCTCTGAAGTGTTGAAATTGTTTGTGGTAGCAGTAACAAGAATCTACACAAGTGTTAAAAACCCAAAGAACTATGCACATGAAAACAGTGAATATTACCATATGCAAATTTTTTAAAGCTTCAGAAAACAAAAAAGAAAGCTCTAGAGTGGTTAGACACTTGGCATTTAATTTTTCTGACCAGTTGTAAAATCCTGTTAAAAAAATCTGCATTTTCATCCTTTGCTCTGAATGTACCTTTATAGCCATTTCACTGATCCCTGAATCCCATCTCTTCTACAGCAGATAGTGGCAGACGGCTGCAACAAGATCTCCCACTCCACATGTTCTTCTGCAATGTGACCTTATCACACTCCCGATATAGTAGTCTTCTCCTCCTCTTGAATCTGGTCTGGCCCTAATAACTCATTTGTATCTGATAACATGTATGAACTGGAAGCAAGTCAGAAAAGGCCATAGAGCCTCAAGCCAATTCTCTTGGAACACTTCCTTTCATGCCCCATACAGTATGCCAAGAGAAACCCAAGCCACACAGAGCGCCACACAGACGTGTTCCAGTTGACAGTTCCAGTTGATAGTTCCAGAGGTGTCCCAGATGTGCACAGCTTTGAGTCATCCTAGCCCAACCACCAAACATAGGAAAGAAGAAGATTCCAGAGAGTTCCGCAACAGCTGTTTGAGTCTTCCCAGCTGATACCCCAAACATTGTAGAGCAGAAGCAAACTGTACAAATTCCTGTCCTGTCTAAATTTCTGACCCACAGACTCCATTAGTATCATAAAATGGTTCTTGCTGTATGCCACAAAATTTTGGGGTGTTTTAGTATGCAGACATTACTTGTCACCATCCCATTATCCATTCTTCCCTTCGTCCTTACCAATGGAACTTTGATTTTATCGGGAGAGCACTGTTAAAAATATTAAATCTTTTGGCTCCCCCTGTAGCAAAGTATGGCCAAATAATACAATCATGGCTAATGAGAAGTTGCTGGCTGGACTTTCCAAAAATAAAAAACAAAATAAAGCTTTTTAAGGAGATAGAATGAGCTGGCAGCTTTCTTTGGCCTGCATGCTTTTTTTTTTTCTTTCCTCATTTTTCCTGCCTAGACTGAAGTTTTGATGCCTAGAAGGGCAGAAGTTATCTTGCCACCAGGAGGTTAAAGGTCACAAAAATTAAGTTAAATTGAAATGGTGGCATGAAATGATAGAAATACACTGATTTCATGGAGTCATCACACCAGCCTGAAATGCCCACTTTGGGCTTCTTGTTATATGAGAAAAATAGACTCCTTTGTGTGTAAGCAACTTTTAATTAGAGTTTTCTATTATTTGCCCCAAATGCAATCCTGGTTAGCAAATTTGGTAACATAAAGGTGGTACAACAAGTAATAGAACTTAAAATGTGGAATTTGGCATCATGGGCACTCAGAAAGACCCTGTTTTTTGTTTTGTTTTGTTTTGTTTTTATTGCTATGCCTGTCCTCATCTAGTGTTTGTTTGTTTGTTTGTTTGTTTGTTTGTTTGTTTGGAGGTACCAAGGATTGGGCCCAGGACCTAGTACATGTGAAGCAGGTGCCCAACCACTGAGCTCCTCCTGCTCCACTGTTCTCATCCAGTTTTATCTTTTACCTTAGGTTTGTAAGTGAAGTCCGCTGACACAATGGGGGGTGCATATGAGCAGAGGGAGGCACACAAAATGCGAATCCCAAGTTCCTTTCTGTCTCATTCCATTGTAATCCTTCACCAAGCTCCTTGAGCACAGAATTCCAGCAGACCCTCAATGTGTGGAAGTTCAGCAAGACTCAAAGCGAGGAGCAGGTAAATGTGTTCCGTCTAAGACGTCTAAGACGAATAGGCAGGGGAGCGGGGTGAACTGACAGCCATGAAAGGCCACTCTGTCCATTTGAACCAGAACCTTATTTGAGCACAGAAAGAAGGCAATGGCATTGAACGAAACACAAATGACCAAGGAACCCTCCCCTACTCTTTCTTGAGTGTTCCTTCCCTATATTAGCTCATCACTTACACTGAAAATGGCATAGAATGAAAGGGAAATACAGAGAAATCCCCAGTTCATTTTCTTATCAATCATACCTCACTCATAAGTAAGCCAAGGGTGAGGAGTGTTAGTAGAATGTACGTGGATCAAGACGTGAACTAGAAACAGTTGAGTTCTGTGCCACCTGTAGGAGTAACATAATACAAACTGTACAAATTCAGTGACCATGCATACAAGTTAAATTCTCTTATATTTGCACTTAAAACTGGCATTGCACAATAAAAAAAATGAATGGTAAAAGTTATGCTAATAATTTCAAGTTTTCTTTACTTAGAATGATATTAAATAGTAAATTTAAAACATCATGACACATTGAGAAAGAGACTGCAGAAGAAAGGAAAAAAATTTATATTTTAGTAATTTTAGCAGCACTTTTTTTCCCCTCCTTTTTGAACAACGAGCCCTGCAAATTAAATACCCAGTCCAGTGGCTGATAACCAGTTTAGTGGGTCTTTGGGGAGTGGGGACCCAGATTTTCCTGGCTAAGCTGATGATCCTAGCTATGCAGTGGCAAAACATTTGGTCAGACTTCTGACTGCTACACCTTGGGTTGTGGGCTGTTTGTCCTTAGTTTTATGGGAAATGCTAGGAAAAGTTCAGAATGTTGGGTCTTAGCTTCCCTAGAAAACAGAGACAAACACAAAGCTGTTGGCCTTTCCCAAATGCCTTCTATAAACAGTTCTCTTCCAAGGAGAGCAGATTCACCTGCTGGCAATGAGAGGGTGACAAGCTATCCTGCCACTGAAGCCTAGTGTTTAGAATTGTCTCAAAACAGAACTCATTAGCTAAGACCCAGGAGGGTGGTCAGAGTACAAAGAGCAAATGGTAAAAGACAAGAATCATGAGGCTTAAACACAACATCTAAACAGGATTCGTGTTGCTATTACTCTCAAGAGTAATGAACAGGTAGGGTACCTGTCAAGAATTTTGAGGGAAAGTTTGCCAAAGAAACCTCAGGCTTCGCCATCAATGGTCTAAGCTATGCATCCCCTAAACTAATCCCAGATCCTTAACTTCTGCCAACAAGAAAGTGGGTTGTTTGGATCCTGCTGGGTCTCCAACTAACCTCAGAGCCCCATCTGAGCAGACACCACAGGCTTAGTGTCAAAATCTCCCCCAAGACTGATGATTGCCATTCTGCAAACAAATTTCGGCAAGTGAAGTTAGCTGAGTGCATTACATGGCTCTGCCTAGGAAGGAGAGAATTGTGGAGGTCAGTAGCTTCGGTGAAACCCTCATTGCTTTTTGGGCCTCTGGGACACCATGGCCTGTTTTAAGAGACATCTTATTTTTCTTCAGATAACTTTTCAGATGCTATATGAACTCAAGTTTTGGGTTTTACCACCATCTGCTTGTATTTCTTTTATTACAAATATTACCCTGTCAAAAAACATCACAGGAAACTAAGGAAGCTGTTTATGCCCTATACATGGTCCTCTGGTACAAGGAAGGGGGATTAAAATAGGCAAACTTTCTCACTTAACTAATGAAAATCTCCCTTTCCCTCCTATTTGTGTCATAAGGATAAAGGGTCCTGAAGACATGCATGTGGAGTATGCAAACACACACGTGGTGTCCACACACATAAACCTGCTCACAAAATATGAACCTGAACACTGACAGCCTAAGAGTGGTCCTTCTGCAAAATGCTTCCAAAACCGCCACCTTCTAAGCCTGTTCTATTCTGCAGTGACCCCAAAGCAACTCAAAGACGCCTGACCTCCCAGGACCGTGCAGCCCCTGTGTCCACCTGGGACCCTGTCAGCCCCAAATGTGCTGACTTCCCGTTCTAGGGCCGATGAGGACAACGTCAAGGAGTTGACCCCTGTTCAAAGAAGTTCCTGCGATGTCATAATGGGCCAGTCCCACGTGATTTCAGTGAATACAAGAAATCCAGACCCTGTAATCCGTTCATTCCAACACCCACCCCTTGTTTGCTTACTGTATGGTGATATCATATGTAACATTTACTCCCGTTTCTGCTGAATTTTTGGAAGTGTGGCACCTGGAAGATTCAGGAACCATGTGATCATGAGAATGAATATCACACTGTAGATATGGCAGAAGGAAAAGAGAAAGTAGTCTGAATCCTTGACAACTTCATGGAATGACTGGTTGACTCAGGGACTTTTTTTTGACAAACAAGTTTATTTGTAAATTTAGACAACATACATAATTGAACAAAAAACTTCAATAGAAGGATAAATTTTAAAACCACTTTGAAGACCATCTCTACAAAAGTGACTTTCCCAGGAAAGTAGACCAGATGTAACCTGATCTGACATCATCTTAATCAGCAGAGGTTCAGCAAGCCGGAGCTGCATGCCCTCCTCCCACAGCAAATTTTCTCTAAGGATTATTTTAATACAAACTCCACAAAAAAAATAACTTCAGTGTTGTTACCTCTTGGTAGAAGAGAAAAACTCAGCCTAGTTATGAGACCTACCAAGATACAATGAAAAGCTGTACTAACTAGTTCAGATTATTATTAGCAGCGTAATGCTGGTATGAATAACATATTCTACAGCCCTTATAAATATAAATAGTGTCTACATTATCAGTGAAGGGTTAGTTAACATGTGGCAGAATAAGAACTAATGCAAGGCGTAATGCAGCATAGTATTTTACTACTATGAAAACAAGTATTTCATTTTAAAATGTCGGCACACAACATATAAAATAGCTGTTATAAATGCACATGGCATATTCTATAGCAACCAGGTTTCCTTCCCCCTCTTCCCCCAGGAAACTAAGTTACATTGTGGTTAAGACTTGTCTCTTCACCCTTGAAAAAGCCCACATTCAGTCACAGTGATGTACGGTCAGACTTAACCCCAATTGCTAAACACTTGGATCAAGTCATAGGCAGTTTTATTGTGAAAGTACACGTTTATTTTGAGTCTAGTACCTTAATAGCCATCCAACTAGTCATTAACATACAGAAACATGCAACACAAGAAGAAATATCACCCATCCCTTCTGCGTATCAGCGACTTGTCATAGCACTCCCATAACTGAATGAAAGAAAGAATGACTTAAATACAAATGGGACATGGTATGAACAATTTCTTACCAAAAAAATTCACAAATTAAACCAAAGTATTTTACAGAATTTTCTACAAACCCATAAAAACTGCCTTCATTTAAGATCTCCCTCCTGGTATCTAGAGAGCCAACCAGATGTCTTTGGGCATGATGGTGACTCTCTTAGAATGGACGGCAAACAGATTCGTATTTTCAAATAAACCGTCCGGTACACTGCACTAGCCTCCTGAATGCACCAATGGCCTCGTTCTGAAACCACAGTCTGTTTTGAAATCCTGGGTGATTTCCCTCACCAACCTCTAGAAAATCAGCTTCCAGATCAAAAGTTTGGTGGATTTCTAGTAACAGCAAAATTCTCTCAAAACGCAAAGGTTCCTGGCCAGTAATGATAAGGTATTTTCACCCCACTAATAGAGGGGGTGCTTTTCTGGGCAGACATAAAAGCACCCTGTGGGGGTGGCTTTCCCACCTGTGGATTTACGAGCAGTCCCCTTGGTTGGGGCCATTTTCTTTTACCTAGTGCCCAAGTTTTAAGCTGCTTCTCTGACCAACATGTCACTTCTGCTGCCCAAGGAAAAGCCGCAGTTGCCAAACAAAGAAAAGACACTCCTACAACAACCAACCAAACCACTCTGCACTCTGACTCAGGTACTTCTGATAAGAAGGAGAAATAAACACCAATGTGCTAAAAGAGCTATTTGGGGTTGCTATGACATGTAACCAAAAACAAACTCTAATTAATGCATTAAAAAAGTGGGAAAACACAACCAGTAAGAAAGTTTTTCTACTTCTAGATCTATAGTCAAAAAATTGAAAGCAGGGAATTGAACACATACTTGTATGCCAAAGTTCATAATAGCATTATTCGTAATAGCCAAAAAATAGAAGGAACTCAAATGTCAATCAACAGATGATTGGATAAACAATTGTGGTATATCCAGACAATGGAATATTATTCAGCCATAAAAAAGGAATCAAGTTCTGATACATGCTACAATATGGATGAACCTTGAAGACATCATGTTGAGTAACATAAAGCAGGCACAAAAGGACAAATATTGAATGATTCCACTTCTATGAAATACCTAAAATATGCAAATTCATAGAGATAGAAAGTAAATTACAGGTAATCCAGGTGGTAGGGCAGGGGGATGGGAGTTATTTCTTAACAGATACAGAGTTTCTGCTTAGAGTGTTGAAAAGTTTTGAAAATGGATGGTACTAATGATAGCACAATACAGTGAATGTAATTAATACCACTGAATTGTATACTTGGAAGTGGTTAAAATGGGGAATTTTATGTTGTAAAAATTTTATGTTACCACAGTAACAATTAAAATATATATACAAATACATATGCCTGGACAAAAAAAAAAGAGGGAGATGGGATAGTTTGATTAGCATGCCAGGATGCTATTGACCTTGGACTCTCTCTGATCTTGTTAGGGTATGATGAATAAAATGTATGAAACTTAAAAAGATCAATTAAAAAAGACTAGAAAGTCGCCAAGACACTGCTGTACCAGAGTAGCCCTTACTCAAAAGGATAGAAAATGCCTTTGCATTCATTTCATTTATGTTAGCTTTTTTTTTTTTTTTTTTTTTTCATTCATTCAGTCAAACTTTATCAATGACTACTCTGTACCAGAGAAGAGGAATATAAAGAAAAAGAAGGCACAGGGTCTACCTTGGAGGAGCTAGCTCATCATCTAATGAAACTGGATGTATAATAGATCAGAAATCCCCAAGAGATAAGGCTAGTGACAGGAAGAAATCAATGTCATAAGGCATCCACAAAGAGAACCTTGGGGCAAACATTGCCGGAAGCTTCCATATCTGAAATCCATACATTCTCCAGGACTTCTCCAATAACTTGAGAATAGCATAGAATTTACTGCTGTTGCAGTAGTCAAAGATGACTCCAGGCTTTGAAGGAAACACTATTTTTGATGCACAATGAACAGTGACATAATTTTTAAATTCCTAATCTTGGACATTTTACTCATTTCTTCCCTCTAGAATGTTGCCATAGAATCCTGTCCCACATTGCTGCAAGTGAGATTAGGAGGGGTGCAGGAGGGAAGGATGTGGGATTACAAACAAACTTGGGAATAAGGAAAACACTCACACTTTCTATTCTGACTCATAGATCAGGTGGTCCTAGCATAGGCTAATCTGGCCAGAGGACATCTTTTACATAAACTACTCTTCAAACTGCCACTTAATAATGGGAAAGAATCCATCATGTTCATTGGCCCACCTATAACATCTTCCCCTGAGGAGTATAGTATCTGAAGCCGGGTGATCATAATCACAGGTCAACTGTCAAACATGCCCATTTAAAAACCAGGGTACATAGTCATTCTACTCAGGCATTCCTAGCCCTCGGATTATGGGAATGGGAAAAGTCACGATTAGAACTAAGCTGCTCTCCTTTGAGTGCGGACAGCAGTAGCATCTTGTCTTCTCTTTGCAGTTGAGTCCTTACTGGTGTTGCGCTGATTGAACCCAGCTGTCTTCAGGCCTCTAAGAGATGAAACCAAGGTCCTGATCCCAATATGGTCACTAATGAGATCATGGTACTGGTAATCAGCTAAAAGGGTTACTTAGTGACCTGATTTCAGAGTGGTACTGTCATTATGTCTTCCCCAGAGATGAATCCTGTTATTTCAATGATATAAATTACCCTTGGATTTTCATTCTATACTAGTCAAGAACAGAAAACAATGAAAGTCAAACGATCACCAGATGAGACAGTGATAAGAGCTTATAAGAGTCACTGATATTTATCATTGCCTAGATGACAGAAAAAAGCAGATGAGACTGATTAAAATTACTTCCAGAAGAGAAGAGCAGAAATGTCTGAGTAAGTACATTATCATGTCTGTTTGTATAAACGTGTCTGAGTTCCTGGGTACATAGTGTCATTTCCTGAGATAGGAAAGAGTGGATGGAGGAGATAAGAGTTAATAGTCCTATTTTGGCCCTATTTTTGAAGTACTTCTTAGACATCCAAGTGGAGATTTCAAAGACAGTTGTTAGATATATAAACCTGAAACTCAAAAAAAAAAGTATGGCCTTTGAGGCTCATCAGTATATGTATGATATTTAGAGTCATGAGCCTGGAAAAAAAGTATCAATAAATAAGAGAAGAGAGTTTCCCAGATTTCAAGCTTGGGTTGAAAAGCACAAATCATCAAAACAGACTGATAAGGAGTGATCCTGAAGTAAGAGGACAATCTTGCATTACAATATTCAGGGAAGACAGAAGTGGTCAATGTGTCAAAGGCTATTGAGAGGTCTAGTCAGATAAGGAAGAGGTTATCATTTGCTTGGGCAAGAGTGGGTGAGTGGGGACCTTGATGAGAATCATTTCAATGGAGTGGACACAGATGTTCTTTAGAAAGAGTTAAGGAGAGAATGAAAGGTGGAGAAGAAGAGAGAGTGATATTTAACAACTCATTCAAGTTTTTTTTGTGAGTGAGAACATATAAATGAAGTAGTACTTGTGAAAGTTGTGAGAAATTAGGAGTCAAGGGAAGACGTGTTAAAGTCATATTAAGACACACTTGAATGCCAATGGAAATAATTCAGTAGAGTGGGAGAAATTTATGCTGCACAAGAGAATGGGGATAATTGCAGAAGCAAAATTCTTAAGTTTATGAAAGGGGGTGATCCAAAGCAAAAGTGGAGGGATCAGCCTTAGACAAGAGCAAGGACACTTCTTTTCTTGTGTGGAGAGGAAAGGCCAAATTTGTGGATACAAATGCTGAAAAATTAATAGAGTTAGTGTTAGGGAGATGAATTAGTTTTCATTTTTTCTCTATTTCTCTATTTTTTATTCTAGCTTCTTCATATTTTCCCTAAATTATGTTTGAAAACTGAACAGTTCTTCCTTTAGCTCATCTCAACCCTTTACTCCATGATGGCAGCTAAAAGAAGCCAGTTGGCAAATCCACATGTTCCTTAAATGCCCTTTCTGTCTTCCCCATGACCAAGGCAACAGTTTGGCCAGTCCCCTCTCTCTTTTCTCCTCTCTCCAGTAGTGATGTCCCACCACTCTTCCAGTTTCCATGCTGGTCTTATGAAGGCCCTTCTGGCCTCAGCCATCACCCATTTCCAATGTCAGTGCTAAATGTTTTCATCTTTTTCTTACAACAACATCCCACTGCTAGGTACTATTCCCGTCAATTATCTATTGCTATAAAACAAATTATCCCAAAACTTAGTGACTTAGAACAATCACCATTTTATCAGTTTTTACAATTCTGCAGGTCAGGAATTCAGACAAGGTACAGCAGGGCTGATGTATCATTATATCTCCCAGGACTGGAATATTCTTGATGGTCCCTTTACTCATATAGGTAGTGTCTCAGCTAAGATGGCTCAAACAGATGAAGCCTGGCTAGACCCGCTTCACAAGAATCATGCTATCAGCTGGGTTTCTTAGTTCTCTGTCAAGTAATCTCAGACTCTTTTTGTGGTCTCTCTACATGATCTCTCCAGAAGCGTGGCTCAAGGCTCCCAAGAGGGCAGAAGTTAAAACTCCCTGAACTTCTTAAGGCTGGGGCTCAGAACTAGCACAGTGTCATTTCCACCACATTTTATTGGATAAAATATGCCACTGAGTCAACTAGATTCAAGGCGAGAGGTCTACAGAAGTGCATGAATACAGCAATGCATGTTTCACTGAGGCCACCAGACTGTTTAGCCACATACTAATAATGCTGACAAAGACAATGGAGCCCACTTCAATTTGTTGGAGCCCTGGTTCCTGGAACTCTAATAATTTCCTTCTGCAGCAATAAAGGGACCACCTCAATGAAGCAGGGATTCTTTAACCATATTTGGCTTCTTTTTTCTTTCAGTTTCTTCAGAAACTACATTATACATTATACCACATTATAGTATAGTTACTTGCATCCTTGTCTATCCAATAACTAAATTATAAGCACTTCAGGAAGAGGAAAGAGTCATATCCATCTTTTTAGTCCTTTTATACCACTCTTTTTACATAGCAGTGGTTCTGTAGTGTCCCTAGGACTAGTCTCAAAGAAGCCTGAAGTCCATAAGAGTTGTAAGATCTGTTGAAGGACCAGGCACTAGAAAACAAAGATGCTAGTCAAGAAAGAGTTCCAGCTTTTCAAATTACTTATTCAGTCATGAACATAACTACCATTTACTGAACACTTTGTCCTTACAAGGTGCTGTAAGTGAAATATTACCAATCGTTTCAGGAATACTGCAAGTCAAATAGTAGCTTCTCCATTTTATAGATGGAGGAATTGAAGCTCAGAGAGGTTGGGAGACTTGTCAAAGGCCACAAAATTACTAAATTGCAGAGACTCATGATTAAAACCCAGGTTTGCTTCATTGCAAAGCCCATATTCTTTTTACTACTTCACACTGACTGCATCCATTACAAGTTGCCAGAAAAAGCAAATCTGTATTCATGGCTGACTTCATGGCCATGTGACCTGTACAGAACCCCACTTTTAGGAGGGCCTGCACTTGAAATAAGGCTCTGCTATTGCTGTTTTGAAATTCTTGATCATTCTTGAACAAGAGGCCCCATGTTTTCATTTTGCCCTGGGCTCCACAAATTATATAGCCGATCCAGTCTACATTCACAGGAGAAGCATTTTGGCAGGTGCACACAGCCTTTCATATAACTAAGTTTCTGTTACACAGATGTAGAACTTGCCTCACATACATGCAGGGTGGGCGCATGGTGTGAGTTTTCCTTCTGAAAAAATCAAACCCTCCCACCAGTATTTTGCCCCCAAAATACTACCTCAAGGCATTCCCTCCCTTGGGTTAATAAAAAAATGTCCCTACAGAATAGTTTATATATCTCATGATCTTACTTTACCCACTTTGAATGTCCTTTTTTATTTCTCTCCCTTAGCTAAATACTTTGCAGAAACATTCTTTTAACTCGCTTTAATACTGCAACAAGGACATCCTTTAATAAAAAATAAAAATAAAAAAAGAAAGAAACCCAAATCTATACTTGTAAGGGAATAAATTATTGGGCTATTATTCACAACACAAAGGATTACTCACCATGGACTCCTTTAAATGTACACTGAGAGCTCATTACTTGTTTACGAGCCATTAAGCACTTGTGAGGTTATGGTCCAGAGAAACAAACGGGAGGATTAGCTATTCCAAGGCTGAAGACCAGAGAAGTACAGGGCCTACAGTGCTAATCTAGGACAGCAGACAGCAGGAAAAGCGGGCCAGAGCCTGGACACCAGTGAGGAGAGAATCTACCACACATGCACAACTTGCAACATAATCATAAAAGTGGATCTGAGGTCTGATTAAATGTGAACGCTAAGGTTTAAATGGGAGGAGGAGGCTGTTTCCCAGAAGGGAACATTTGGGATTTTTGTGTAGTGATCTAGTGATTTGACACTGAAGTTTAAACTGGCTAAACAATGGAAACTATCCTATGAACAACCAGATCTCTACACATCTCCCCCCCAGAGTCTTCTGCAGCTTGGTCCTTCCCAGGCAGGATTCATCATCTTCTGGTGATGGGCTGGTGGTGCATCCTAAGTTAGGAGAAGCTTCAGATCCTAGAGCATCAGCCTTTGTCTTCAGTGTACTCTGGTAGCTTTTGGTTTATTCCCTGATTCAAGTGTGTGAGACGACTTAGTCCTGGGTCATTGGATTTGAATGTCATGTGGCATGATGTAGGTCTTTCTCCCAAGCCCAGTGTCTTGCTCAGTACCTATGCCAAGGACTATTGTATTAGAGAAAGGATGGCTTCCAGTAAGAAAGCATCCCTGTACCCATAAAGGAAACCAAACCAGACTCATGTCCAGCTCCAAGACTTACTCAAGTAAGAGGGAACAGGGATGGCGTCTACATATTTTAAGTCCAAAAATATCTGCTTAAGTCTTCTATCAGTTTCCCATTGCACTTAAAGTCCATTCTCCCCACCCATGCTCTGTCTTACCTGGCCCAGCCCTTCCAGCCTCATTTCTTCCTTCTCTCCCCCTCTGTTCTAGCCTCACTGATGTTCTTCCTGTTTCTTGAACAGATCAGTCCTGTATCCACCAAATGGCATTCACTGCTCCAGAACCCCTTAGGCCCCAGACCTTTGTACAACTGATTATTTCTTGTCCTTCAGATCTCACATCAAATTTAAAAGGGTGTTCCCAGAAAATATGTTGCCTATTTATCAGTACATTTTTTATTGTCTTTCTCTCCCCATTAGAATCTAAGCTCGGAACCTTCCTGTATTAGTCAGGTTCTCTAGGAAAACAGAACCAACAGGTGATATATGTAAATAGCATGAGATTTTATAAAATTCTCCCACACATTGGGAAACGGATGTGGCTCAAGAGGTTCAGCGTCCGTCTACCATATGGAGAGACCGTGGTTCGATCCCCGGTACCTCCCAGTAAAAAAAAAAAAAAAAAAAAAAAAAAAAATTCTCCCACACAACCATGGGGATGCCCAAGTCCAAATTCTGCAAGGCAGGCTGTAAGCCAGGGACTCAATTGAAGGTCCTTGATGAGTTCCCAGGAGACAATGACTGTCAGATGTAGAGATGGGAATTCTCTCTCTAAGGCTGAAATAACTTCCCCTTTTAAAGCCTTCAACTGATTGGATGAGACATCACTCATTGCTGACAGCAATCTCCTTATTTGATTGTAGATGTAATCAACCATCTATGCAATCAACTCACTGATGATTAAAGTCTATGAAATGCCCTTGTATTACAATTAGCCCAGTGCTTGCTTGACCAAATCAATGGGCACCATTACCTGGCCAACTTGAAACATTAGCCTAACCTTCACCCTTGCCTATCTTTTTCACTGCTGAATCTCCATTTCCTAGAACATTGCCTGGCACATAGGATGCAATCAATAAATACTTGTTGAATGAATAAATGTGTGAATATACTATCGATATCTCATTGCAACTGATAACCTAGGTGATAGAAAATTGGTGGATGAAGTGAGGTCATGGCACTGATAAAGCTGAGTTGGTATGAGATGGAATGGGGAGGGAAGGATGCAGAGGAACAGAAGGGGAAATAAACTTCTTGCACAGACATGATAAAAGAATCTCAGATCATCCAGTGCACTGTGAGAGATCTTTACAATGGAAATTTCATCTCCAGGTGCCTCAGCAGAATTTGATGGATGCACACCGTGCCCTCCATGCAGCTGTTATAAGTATGAGACTAGACATACAGATAACCACATGAATGGACCTTTATAACACAAGGCAGACTGAAGAGAGTCAGGAACAGGATGATATATCCTACAACACCATTTACTTAAGTGTATAATACATAGAAAGCAAGAATGCACTTTTTACAAGACCACATACCAAAGTACATACATTGAAAACATTATAATGGTTGCTTGTGGGAAGGGAAGGAAATGGGAGTGGGGGAAATGGAGAAAGGAAATGAATAAATTAGATAAAAATGAAAGAGGCCTCATCATCAATGACAATCATGTTCCATGAAGTCAGGATTGTCATTCATCACCTGTAGTACAAAAGCAAAAGGGAATTTTACCTTCTGAGTCAGACCAGCTTATTCAGGGCACTAAAATCCAGACAGAGCAGTGTGAATTGTTGAACAAAGTAAGTATTTCTGAATTGTTTCCTGTGTAAGAGCTACTTTAGATTTCTCCAGAGTCCACAGCTAAAGATACACTAAGCATTAAAACTACTGATTTAGATGGGGGAAAAGGAACCCAAGTGGGTTTTGCTGGCTGGGAGGGACATGGTCCCTCCTTAGGGAGAATCCTGAAAAGCCATAGGAATAGAATCAGAGAAGGAGGGTATATTCGTTTGCCAAAGGGGTGCCAATGCAAAATACCAGAAATTTGTTGGCTTTTATAAAGGGTATTTATTTGGGGTAAAAGCTTACCATTACGAGGCCTAAAAAGCCCAACTCAAGGTTGCTTTCTCACCAAAGTCAGTTGTCTTGTGTTGAAGCAAGATGGTCACTGATCTCTGCCTGGGCTCTTCTTCCTGGGCTTCCTCTTCCTCTTGAGGCTCCATGAGCCCAGCTTCTTCCTGATCTCAGCTGCAGGCTGGCATAGGGCTTGTCTCTCAGGGCTTCTTCTCTCTCAGCTGCAAACTATCAGGTGAATGGCTCATCTCTCTTGAAACCTCAGGATCAAACATAACAGAGCTCTCTCTTTTCCCTTGTGTCTTCTTGAGTGAGTGTCCATTTATATCAGCTCACCAAAGGGGTGGGGACTCAACCTGAGTCACACCTTACTGACGTGGTCGAATCAAAACCCTAATCATAACAGGTAATTTAATCAAAGACATTTCAGCTGAATCTAATACAATCAAAGGGTGTCACACCCAGAGGAAAAGATTAATTTACAATATAATCTTTCCTTTTAGAATTCATAAATAATCTCAAACTGTCACAAAGGGGTATTGAAAACTTGGGAGCCCCATCATAGTCAAAAGAAAGTAATTTCAACCATGATGGAGGCCAACAAAGTGAGGGAAATAGCATGTATTAAAAGCCAGTTATTTGCTATGCTCATACAATATACAATAGATATTAGATATTAAATATACAATATATGATTAGACATATAATATTAATATGCAATACTCATTCATTCATTCAACCAATATCAGAACACGTATTAAGTGCCAACTTTGTTCAAGTCACTGAGGATACAGAAAGTGAACAAAACAGACTGGCTCCTGTTTTCATGGCTTATATTCTAGTGGAAGGAGACACACAAAAAAACAAACAAACTAGCAAACCAACAAATTAATTACACAAGAAAAAGTATCAGAGATAGTTGCTCGCTAGAGAGACAAAATGATTAAATGCCAGTTTCTGGCACCAGGTTGCTTAAACTCATATTCCAGCTCTGTCACTTCTTAGCTGTGTGGCCTTGGACTAGTTACTGAACTTTCCAGTGCCTCATTTTCCTCATCTGTAAGATGGGGATAATAACTAAATCCACCTCCTAGGGTTGAGTAAAGATTAAATGCATTTGTACGTATACAATGCTTACAAAGAGTGCCAGGCCCATGTGAGTACTTAATACACGTTAGTGATGAGGATAACGGTGATGATGACGGTGATCGAAGCTAAGATCTGTTTGGCAAGAAGGTGGCATGAAAAACTCTGGAGAAAGAGCACTTCAGGCAGAGGGGACACCATGTGCAAAGTCCCTGAAAAACTGGAAGAAGCTTGGTATGGTGGAGGATGGGAAAAAAGATTAGGATGCTCATATCATGCTGAGCAAGGAGGAGAGTGGTAGGAAATGAAGTCAGGAAGGTAGGACCGAATCACAGAGAAATTCATACTCCAGGACAAGGAATTGGGTTATTATTGTAAATCCAGTGAGAAACCACTGGAGAGTTATAAGCAGGGAAGTGATATGATCCTTACAATAACCTTCTGAGAAAGGCAGTGTTGTATGCTTTTCACCAGCGAGGTAATGGGGGCTCAGAGCATTCAGGAAATGAACTAATGTCAAGTAGCTATTGACACGTGGGGCCAAAATTTGAACCCAAATCTATCAGGCTCCAGTTCTCCCCCCACCAAGAACCACACTTTATACCAAAAGAATTCCTGACTCATTCCTTTTCTGCTACAACTTGCTTCCTGTTGATGGTAACAACACTCTGCAAACATCTGGCTAAAAACAACATGGTAGGCACTTAGTTTTCTGAACTTTGTTCTCCTTGAATGGCTACAGAGGAAAACCAGTGTCAGCAGGCCAGGCACTCATGTCATCAAAATTGGATAGCACATCAAACTGGCCTTCTCTGAGGACGCCAGGCTTCCAGTGACATCACATGCATCTTGATACACCTGGTGCTTACAAATTGCTGCCCAGCTCCTGAGACCTGGTACTCCTTCCTTTCTAATTAGCATGTTTGGTTACTTGGAGGAGAATTTCTCTTCTTCCATTTTCTTCAACCGACTTCAAGTGGGAGGAGAGGGAGAAAAGGAACAAGAAACAAAGAGGAGGCTGAAAAATGTTACCATAGTGATTAAGTGAGCCTGCTCTGAGTTCCCAGGCTTTACCAAGCATTCAAAAGAATACAGTGTTCTGTTTTGGGTTTGGTTTTCATTTATGTTTTGTTTTATTTCTGGCTTTAGCACTGTGAATAACTGTTATCAGAGACTCCAAGGAAAAGGCTGAGGACTTGTACCAGCTATTGGAGATGTGCAATCTTATTTTGCAGCAGTCTTTTTCTACTCTTTCTGCTTTTCAGTAGATCTGTAAATCTGTTTCAACATTCTGGCACAAAATGACCTCAATTAAAGTCATAAAAATAATTAATAATAATAACAAGCATTTTAGATGGGCCAAGTGCTGTGCTAAGAGCTTTGCATACATTAAAGCATTTGAAACGGCATCCTATAAGGTGCAAGAAAAGAAAAGTGTCAAAGAGATATGGGTAAGGCACTGAAGTGCCTGATGGTTGCTGAATCCTGGCCACTATGACTTCAAAAACCATGTAATAAACCACTCACGGCACTGAGAAACTCTGTGCTCCTCTTCTTGTATTAAGTACTGTGGGGTATTCACAGATGAATTTGAGACCTTCTCTCAGGGAATCTCAGACATAGAATTATAGAATGTTAAAGCTGAAAGAAATTCAATTGCTCTAAGAAAAAATGTAGTAATATAGAAATGTCAAATATATGCCACTCCTATTTACCTCTCCAAAGCAGATGTCACTAAATAATCACAAGCCTATACTGAGCATCATAACACAGCCTACTGGGAAACTACTATAATTAGTTCACTAATTCATTTTCCAACAAACATTCATTTAGTACCTATTATAGTCTGGGCACTTGGAATACAGATTTTAATAGGACACTGGCTTCTATGATTCTTCTTACACCCCACTTTCAATGGAACATTAAATTTGACAAGTGTCTTTTACTCAGAAACAGCTTCAGGTTTTACTTGTTGTTTTTTCTCTATAGGGCTTTAGATGATTGAATTCACATTACAGATCAAAGCCATGACATGATCGGGCATTCCACGATAATTTATCCAAAAAGCTCTCTCTGTTTCAGCTGGGAACATGTAGTAGATTAGATTATTGTTCCCAATTCTTCACTCCTCTGTATTTAAATTATATGTCCACACCATTATACCAGGTGTCTTAGTTTGCCAAGGCTGCTATGACAAATACCACACACTGGTTGGCTTAAACAACAGGAATCCAACATCAAGGTATCACCAGGCTATGCTTTCTGCCAGACTCTGTAGCTTTCTGGTGATGGCTTGTTGGTAATCCTTGGTGGTCCTTGGCTTGTTAATGCATCTCTACCTCTGTCCCATGGCAAACTCTCTCTCTCCTCTGGCCTCTCCTAACTTCTGCTCAGTCAGCTCCATAAAGGACTCCAGTCACAGTGGATTAAGGTCCAGCTTCATTCAGTTTGACTTTATCTTAATATAAACATATTCGAAGATCCTATTTACAAACAGGACCAGGGGTTAGGACTTGAACCTGTCTTTTGTGGGTAAGATGATTCACCCTCCAACACCAGCTGTGGTGTATAGTACACTTCTCTGTTTTATCGATAGTGCGGTTGGTCAGGTGACTTGCTTTAGCTGAGGGAACATTAGCAGTCAGGACATAACCAGCAGCTTGAAGTGTCTTGCCTGTTTTGCCTTGCCCTATAGGGCTCCTATGATCTGCCATTTGAAGAACTGCCTTGGAGAGCTACTAGTCCAAGGAGAAGGAAGGAACTTGTGGAACTGTCCTGAACCAACTCTCCACTTGGAGCCAAGCCCAGTCAATTCCCTACCGAGGCCACAGAGTTCCAGCCAACTTGCAGACCAGCAAACAAGGAAATAAATGGCTGTTGTTGTTAGTCACTGAGATTTGGAGACTGCTATGCAGCCAAAACAGAATAAACACACAACTCTCATTTTCTTAGCACCATTTATATTCCTTTCACTTCCATTCTTAGACAGGAGCTACTGCTTCACAATTGGGATTATTCCTTACCAGGAAGCAAAGCAAGAGCTATTGCATACGAGATGGCTGCCACTTTACAACAAAGCCAGTTTGAGGTTTGGATACTGGCCTGTCCACTAGGAATGCTCAAAGGTTAATAATATACATGTTTTCCAATATGAAAAATTCAAATCAGAAAATGAAAAATTATTACATGCCACAAACCTTCTGGCCAGAGGGTCAGCAGTCAACTTTTTTTTATCAAAGTTTAATCAAACAAAGAGTAACCACAATAGGTATTTAGAGTAGGAAGAGATTTACTACAGAAAAAGAGGTTTGCATAACCATTGGTGGTTGTAGGAGTAAAGGGAAGGAAGGCTGCTTTCAGGAAATCCAGAAGTGCCAAGATCACAGGGAAGCCCTTACCAATTGTCTCAGCTCCCTAGCGCCCCAAAGCGGATGATGCTCCAGAGGATCCCCAAAAGTTGTGGGCAAAGTATCAAACCTGCCATCTCCAATGCCCTCACATCTGTCCACAGATGCCCCCAAAGGAGTAATGGCTTCTCCTTCTCTTCTACCTTTCAAATCTCACATGAGGGCCTCTCAGTGATGGGATCTAATTAGAACCCTGCAGACAATGGAATGCAGTTTCCAGATTTACAACCCTTAATAAAGAGGAGAACTTAGAAGGACCACATTAATGTAAAACATCCTTCATACCTATCAAAACCTTACTCTGGTTCAGGCACCATGTCAAGGTCTAGAGACCCAGGGTTGCACAACAAAGACAGTGCTCACCTTCACGGAGCACGCAGTCCAGGTACAGCTTTTCTCAGAAGCAACTGAGCAAATATCCTTCTGAATATCAAGGATAATTCTAATACAATGTGGAATACACAAAGCATTAAAGGGACAGAGGGGTGGTGATTCTTACCCACCTAAGGGGCTGGGCAGGGAGAGATCACAGAACTTTCTTTCTCAATCACACACACATATACACACACAACTGCAAAATCACTGTACTTCTGATATATAAAAATCACCATGTAGCCCCAAGGACAAGGAAGAAGAGTAGGAGAATTAAATGTAGTTCCAGAATATTTGGGATCTGTTACCGCAAAAGCCCTTGTCATTAGAACCAGCTGCCCAAACCCAAAATTTATTCTTGGGAGCTTCATCAAGGTCTCAATTTATGTTTTCCAAATTTTGAGCTTCCTATGGTGTAGCATAGGAATTTGGGAAGGATCCAACTTCTGAGCCTTCAGTTTAAAGACATCTGCTTTCTGAAATGTATTAATGCAACCTGGGTGTTCCATGCTAACCCACTGTGCAGATACTTTAAATTAAGCCTTTTATTTTCCCTTTTTTTTTTTTTTTTTTTTTTTTTTTTTTGTATAGAAGGTTTTCCCTTGTCCTCCTTCAATTTTTTCCTTTTCTCATGAATTACTTTAAAGCCCTTCAAGAACTCCTGGAGTGTTATATGTTAATAAAAGCATTTCCAAATGGACAGCGGGTGGGTAGGCAGTGAATTAATTGGAAAACTGCACAGTACTGTGCTTTAAGAAAATCCCTGCCGTTTCTTCTTTTGTGATTTCTCTGCCAAACAGGATTCTTATGTTCTGATTTTAAAAGCAGATATTACAGAGCCCCAAGAGTCCAGTCTCATTTAATGCCCTCTTTTCTGACTCCCCAAAAGCACAGCAGCCACCCATGCTGAAATGGCGGACAAGAGGCTTGCACTTGCCAGGGAGTTTGCACGTGCATGTGGCTAAAACAATTCTATATCTAGCTCAAATCAATTTACCTGAACTTTCACATGAACAAAGGTCGGCAACCTTAACATATACCAGGACAAAAACTCAACTCAGATTGGCTTGAGCCAAAGAGAAAATTTATGGTCTCCTGTTACAAAGAAGTCCAGGGGCCTCTTGCTTCAGGCATGCCTGGGCCCAGGGGGCCTCACACAGGGCCGGCAGGAATCTGTTCCTCAGCTCAGTTTCCCCAAGTGGGTTTTATTATCAACCAGGGTCCTCTTAGGCAAGGGCAAGCCAGCGGCTCCAAGCTTTCCTGCTACCAGATTGGCAATGCCAAGGAAAGGGAGTGCCTCCTTCCCCAAAGTGCCAGCTAAAATCCGAGAACCGGCACTTATTAGACTACCTTGGAGCGTGACCCAACCCTGACCCAGCAAAGTGTCCACGCGAATGGAGCACACTGATTGGCTGGGCCCTGGTCACCTGCACCCCACCTGGGGCGGCCTCATCAGAACCGCGGAAGCTGAGAGGCGGGTGATTGGTTTAACAGAAGAAGGAGAAACACACACATGTGGACGCAAAAGGTATCTGCTACAATTCTTAAAAATGATAGTAGCTAACTTTTACTTATAATTACTTATGTGCTAGGCACTGTGCTAATTGCTGAGCAAGCATTATCTTACTTAGGCCTCACGATCACCCTATGAAGTAGATTCTGTAATTACCCCCATTTTTAAGCTAAGGAAACCGAGACCTTTACCCCTTCTCCAAAGTCTCCTTTTCTTTCCGTTGCCATCGCCCTCCTCCATATGCAGATCATATCTGTCTTCAGCCGAGGAGCAGTAACATCTGAGAAAGAACTCATGAATTGCGTCTCTCAGGACACAGTGGACTTTTAGCTGACCCAGGAGCTGGACGATGTCTTCTGTTAGAGGAATTTCCAGCATGAGCAGAAACAGCACGTGGCAAGTGGAAATGGTGAGGAATCCATCTCTGAGATCCTACAGTGGATGATTTTGCCTCCCTGAGAAGCAAGCGTTTTATCCTTTTTTTTTTTTTTTTTTACTTTTTCAATTAATGGGATATTTGAACTTGGTAGAAGAAAGAAGAAAAAAGAAATGCAGAATAATCAATGATTTAAATGCTGCCTGGAATAGAACACATTCAAATCAACTCTGCAAACATTTGTTAAAGGCACTCAGATTTGCAGCCAGAACTTACTCAAAGGAAACCAACCACAGCATGTGCAGATTGGGATTTACACAAGACAAATTAGGAGCTGGGGTGCTCACGTTACAGAATACTCTTCACATCACTGAAAATGAACTACCTGCATTCATTGTGCATCATTTAAAGTTACTTGATTGGCAAGAAATCATAGAACATATCTGCTCAGAAGCCCGCCTATTGTTTAAAGGGAGGTGTGCACACAGTTACAATAGTGAGGGGATAACTACATGAAGTCACTTGGTGATGAAAGGTGGAAATGGTGGATTAAAGACCTGAATGCAAAAATCAAATCCATAATAATAAAAGAAATTATTGGTGAATATATTACGCCCATGAGGTGGGTAAACTCTCTTAAGACATGAAAGCAAAAGTCTTTTGGAAAAAGGAAAAGATTGTTTATCTGACTAGATCAAAATTTAAAATGTCTGCATGACAAAACACAATAAACAAAGTTTAAAGATATACAATAGACTGGGAGAAAATATTTACAATATACATAACAGACAGGAGGTTAAGATCTATGCTAAATAAAAGACTCCTATAAATCAGCAATAGAAAAACCAGCAAAAATACAAGCAGATAATTCAAAGAAGAGAAACTATGAACGCTTAATAATAATATAAAAAGATGTTCAATCTCATTTATAATCAGAAAAACACAAACTGAAACCATGATGAAATACATTTTTTACCTAGTATTGGCAAAAAGTATTAAAGTGTGGTAACATCCAGAGTTAGTGAGGGTGTGGGGAAATGGGTACTGTCACACATTGTGGGTGGGAGCGTAAATTTGTACATCCACTTTATAGAGCAATTTAGCAGCACTGACTAGAATTTTAAATGCTCAGATCCATGACAAAAAGGAGGGATGTGTAAAAACACTTATAATAGCATTGCCAGTAATACAAAATATTAGAGACAATCTAATTATCCATTAATAGGAAAATGGTTAAATAAGCAATGCAATACCCAACTATGGAATTGTGAGCACAGGAGGTTTTGGTTTTTTTTTTTTTTTTCAAGTGTAGGTTTACAGAAGGATCATGCAGAAAATACAGAGTTCCCTTAAACCCCCCTATTATTAACGCCTTACATGAGTATGGTACATTTGTTACAATTGATGGAAGAATATTATTATAATTGTACTATTAACAATAGTCCATGTTTTACATTATGGTTCACTGTGTTGCATAATCCTATGGATTTATTTTGTTATTCTAGTAACACGCATACAACCTAAAATTTCCCCTTTTAGCCAATTCAAATATATAATTCAGTGTTGTTAATTATATTCACAATGGCATGCTACCAATACCACCATTTATTACACAGTAGTTTTTAAAAATAAGTAATATTCTTATGGAGTGACATAGAACCAGCACTGAGATACACCCTGAATGAAAAATAAAAGTAGTAAAATGTGCTCCCTACTACCCTTCATCACTTGCATATATACACATTCACAATAGCTTTATATATTTGGTAAGAATACACAGATTCTTACAGATTGCAATGATACAGATATATAGATAGAGATGTGGTTTGAATGTGAATGTAGCTAGATAGATCTCAAATAATATATGCCAGGCCAGAAGGATATATTGGAAGCAACTATGGTCAGTGGAAAAAGACAACACTTGCCATATCTGTAAGATATTCATTTTATAAATGAAATTGTATTCATGTCTTATGGATAAAATTATAATTAATATTTTAAATTTTTTTACATGGTTAAAAATCACATCCACAGTAATTAATTTTGCAAATATTTATTGAGCCTTATAATATGTAGTCACACATATGGAAAACATAGTGTCTCTGGTTCAGTCTAGCTCATTCAATCACTTTTTAAAATTCATTCAGTAAAATTATTCTGATACCTATCATGCACCAGGCACTGTATTAGCACTGTTGATTCATGAATGGTGGGGGGGAATCTCTCCCCATGAACTTTATATTCTAGTAGGGGAGATAGATATAAACAAATAAGTACATAATGAGATAGGTGATGATAAATAATAAGAAAATAAACCAGATAAGGGGACCAAGAGTCCATCCCTTGGGCCAAGCAGATCTATTTCTCCATGCAGGTGGTGCAAGCAACCCTCCAGAGTTCTCATAGCCTCTCTTCCAGAGAGAAATATTAGAAGGAGGAAGTTAGTAGAACTAATAATAGCCCCATCGCTGCAGTTTATCACAGGGCCAAAATTAATATTTAGCTTCTCTTTCTTCCACTCACCATTCTAAATCCCTTTCACTCTTAGTATCAGCTCAGTAGGTCTTGGTGGCTTCCTAGAAGTGGAATTTCTGAATCAAAGGATAAATGATTTTGCAATTTTAAATATTGCCAAATTCTTCTCCATCGTGCTTGTACCATTTTGAATTCCTAGCCCCAATAAATGAAAGAGCCTATTTCCATATGGCCTTCCCAAAAAAGTAAAAAATGGTATCTCTTCATAGTTTCAATCTGCATTTCTCTGATTATGGGTAACACTGAACTTGTGTTGTATGGTTAAAAGCTATTTGTGTTTCTTATCCTAAGTTCATAACCTTATCCAATGTTTCTAAAGTGTTATTGGCTTTTTTCTTCTCTATTCTAAAATCTCTTTTTATATTAAAGATATTGATCCTTTATGATAAAAACTGCAAATAGTTTTTCAAGAATCACATTTTTTATTCCAGAAAAATGGCATTGGCATAGGTAGGGAGGCTCAACTCTCTTGCAAAAAGAATGGAGGAAGGGCAAAAAGCTGACTAAGGGAGCTGCTTTGGGGGTGTTCAGCCCAGGAGAGTGCTGAGCATTGTCCAGGAGGCGAAGGACAGAGAGACAAAGAAGCAGAAGTGAAAACTGTAACTAGCCCTCATGACCAGGAATGGAAGCCATCCCCCACCTTCAAGGCAAACATGGGTAAAACCCATGACCCACTGCAGCCAACTGAGAGAGGAACAGATGTTTTCCTCCTTGGGAAGAGGGAGGATGCAGCGGAGGGCAGAGAGTGGTGTATCTTCAGTGAATCTCAGCTGGCCAGACCGGAATCATGGGCAAGTGAAGATTGAAAGAGACACCTCTGTGGAAAAATTCACTGAAGAGTGCCATCTACTTGCAGGTCAAGAAACTGCAGGAAGAAAATCCACTTTATGGAGTCAAAGTCTATGTCCCAAACCCCTGGATCTGATCTGTGCCCCATTAGTAGGCTTTGGACCTATTTTGATAAATTAAGCTGGGCAATTTTAAAGACTTAGATTAAGTTGAACCAAAAATCAAAGGAGATCCTTGAAATAAAACCTCTAGGCAAGAGAGAGAAATAGACTGTCAGAGTAAATTCACTGACATAATCAGATGCTTAGACATCAGCAAAAACTTACAAATCATACTAAGAAACAGGAAGAGATAACCTAGCCAAAGGAACAAACCAAAAATATTGACAAAAACAGATTTAAGACAACTAATCAATGATAATCACACAAATCTCCTAAATCAATTCAAGGAGTTGAAGAAAAATATGGCTAAAGAGATGAAGGATATTAAGAAGAAATTAGGTGAGCATGAAGAACAATTTGAAAGCCTGCAAAGAAAAGTAACACAGCTTATGGGAATGAAAGTCACAATGGATGAGATTAAAATCCCTTTGGAAGCATATAGCAGCAAATCTGAAATGGCAGAAGAATGAATAAATGAAATTGAGGTCAAAACAACTGAACTTGAAAAGAAGGGGAACAGACAGCAAAAAAAGGTGGAAAAAACTGAACAGGGTCACAGGGGATTGAATTACAATGCAAAATGCACAAACATACATGTTATAGGTACCCCAAAAGGAGAAGAGAATGGAAAAGGGCAGAAAGAATATTTGAGGAAATAATGACTAAGAATTTCCCAACTATCATGAAAGAAAAAAATATCAATATCCAAGAAGAACAATGCACCCCAAACAGAATAAATCTGAATATACCTACTCTGAGACAACTACTATTCAGAATTACAAATACCGGCGATAAAGAGAGGATTCTGAAATCAGCAAGAGAAAATCAATGCATCACATACAAGGGAAGCTCAATAGACTAAGTGCCAATCTCTCATCAGAAACCATGGAGGCAAGGAGGCAGTGGTATGATGTATTTAAGGTACTGAAAGAGAAAAACTGCCAGCCAAAAATTCTTTATCTGTAAAAACTGTCCTTCAAAAATGAGGGGGATTTTAAAGTTTTCACAAACAGAAACTGAAAAGTATGTTACCAAAAGACAATTTACAAGTGATACTAAAGGGACTGCTACAGTCTGAAAGGAAAAGACAAGGTTGAAAGACTTGGAGAGGAGTGTAGAAATGAATATTATTAGTATGAGTAACTTAAAGGGTAAAGAGACAGACAATAGTAAGATATGACAATAGAAAGCCAAGGAGAAAATGGAGGAAGTAAGTAATGCCTTTACAGCAATAACATTGGATTTTAATGGCTTGAACTCCCCAGTCAAAGACATAGACTGATAAAATGGATAGAAAAAATATGAGCCATCTATATGCTGTCTACAAAAGACTCACCTCAATCGTAAGGACACAACCAGGTTGAAAGTGAAAGGTTGGAAAAAGATATTCCACATAAATAGTAACCAAAAAAGAGCTGAAGTAGTGAGACTAGTGTCAGACAAAATAGAATTTAAATGCAAAATTGTTATAAGAGATGAAGAAGATCATTATATATTAATAAAAGGGGCAATTCACCAAGAATAAATAACTGTAATAAACATTTATGCACCTAACCTGATGCGTCAAGATACATGAGGCACACACTGGCAAAACTGAAGGGAGAAATAGATGTCTCTACAATAATTGTTGGAGACTTCAGTACACCACTCAGCATTGGATAGAACATTTGGACAAAGGATATATAAGGAAACAGAGAGCTTGAATTATATGATAAATGAACTAGACATAACAGGTATTTATAGAGTATATACCCCAAATCAGTTGGGGTATATTCTTCTCAAGTTCTCATGGACCCTTCTCCAAGATAGACCATATGCTGGGTCACAAGACAGGTCTCAATATATTTAAAAAGATTGAATTATATGAAGCACTTTCTCTGATAATAATTGAATGAAGCTGGAAATCAATAATGGATAGAAAAACAGAAAATTCACAAATATATGATTAAACAACACAATCTTAAATAATCAGTGGGCCAAATAAGAAATTGCAAGAGAAATCAGTGAATATCTCGAGATAAATGAAAATAAGAATACAACATATCAAAACCTATAGGAAATTTATAAATAGGAACGAAATTTACAGCCCCCAATGCTTACATTAAAAAGAAAAGAAAGAGCTAAAAGCAAAGACCTAACTGCACCCCTGGAGGAAATAGAAAAAGAATACCAAACTAATCCCAAACCAAGCCAAAGGAAAGAAATAATACAGATCAGAGCAGAAATAAATGAAATTGAGAACAAAAAAACAACAGAGAAAATCAACAAAACCAAAAGTTGGTTCTTTGAGAAGATCAACAAAATTGACAACCCTTAGCTAGACTGACAAAGAAAACAGAGAGAAGATACAAATAAATAAAATCAGAAATGAGAGGGGAGACATCACCACTGACCCAGCAGAAATAAGAGGGAACATAAGAGGATACTATGAGAAGTGGCTGTGGCTCAGTTGGGTGGGCTCCCGTTTACCATATGGGAGGCACCGGGTTCGTTTCCCGGGGTCTCCTGGTGAAGGCAAGCTGCCCCCGTGCAGCGCGCTGAGCTGATGGCCCATGTGGCGCAGCAAGATGATGCAGCAAAGGGAAACAAGCAGACATAGAAAAACGTACAGCAAATGGACACAGCAAGCACAAGCAGCAAGGTGGAGGGAGAGAAATAAATAAATAAAAATAAATCTTTAAAAAAAAAAGGATATATGAACAACTGTAGCCAACAAACCCGACAATGTAGATGAAATGGACAAATTCCTAGAATACACAAACAACCTAAAATAACCCTAGAAGAAATAGAAGACCTCTACAAACAAATCATGAGTAGAGAGATTGAAACAGTCATCAAAAACCAGATGGTTTCACAGATGAACTCTACCAATCACTCAAAAATTATCTAATACCAATCTTGTTCAAGATCTTCCACAATATTTAACAGGAAGGAGTGCTACCAAACTTATTCTATGAAGCCAATATCACCCTAATACTAAAGCCACATAAAGATACTACCAACAAATAAAATTACAGACCAATTTCTCTAATGAATATAGATACAAAAATCTTCAACAAAATACTTGCAAACCGAATCCAAAAGCACATTGAAAGAATTATACACCACAATCAAGTGGGTTTTATCCTGGGTGTGCAAGGGTGGTTCAACACATGAAAACCAATTAGTGTAATATAACACATAAATAAATTGAAGAAGAAAAGTCACATGATCATCCTGATTGTAAAAGGCATTTTACAAAATACAGCATCCTTTCATGATAAAAACACTCCAAAAGATCGAAATAGAAGACTTTCTCAACATGGTAGAATGCATATATGAAAAATCCACACGTAACATTGTACTCAATGGTGAAAAAACGAAAGCGTTTCACTGAGATGAGGCACAAGACAAGGATAGCCACCATGACCACTGTTAATCAATATTATGCTAGAAGTTCTAGCTCGAGCAATTAGGAAAGAAACAGAAATAAAGGCACCCAAATAAGAAAGGAAGAAGTAAAATTTTCACTATTTGCAGATGATATGGTCCTATACCTAGAAAATCCTGAAATATCCATAATAAAGCTCCTAGAACTAATAGACAAGTTCAGCAAAGTGGTGGGATACAAGATTAATATGCAAAAATTAGCAGCATTTCTATACACTACTAATGAACAATCTGAGGAGGAAGTCAGAAAAAAAAAATTCCATTAACAATAGAAACTTAAAAAAATCATATATTTAGGAACAAACTTAACCAAGGACATAAAGGACCTGTATTCAGAAAACTATGAAACTGAAACTAATTTACAGATTCAAAGCAATCCCAATAAAAATTCTAGTAGCCTTTTTTACAGAAATGGGAAAGCCAATTATCAAATTTATTTAGAAGGGTAAGGAGCCCTGAATAGTCAAAAATGTCTTTTAAAAAAAATGAAGTTTAAGAACTCCCATTTTCTGACTTTAAAGCATATTGGTTAGCTACAATTGTGAAAACAGAGTGGACATATTAACCAATGGAAACAAATCTATACTCAGAAACAGACCTGCACATTTATGGTTAAGAGATTTTTGACAAGGCTGTCAAGCCCACCCAGCTGGGCCAGAACAGTCTATTCAACAAACGGTGCTGGTAGAACTGGATAGCCATATCCAAAGAGAGAAAGAGGACCCCAATCTCACACCTTGTACAAAAATTAACTCAAAATGGATCAAGGATCTAAATATAAAAGCTTCAACCATAAAACTCCTAGAAGAAAATGTTAGGAAACATTTTCAAGATCTTGTGGTAGGCAGTTGTTTCTTAAATCTTATACCCAACTCATGAGCAATAATAGAAAACATAGATAAATGGGACCTCCTCAAAATTAAACTACTTTTGTTCTGCAAAAGACTTTGCAAGAAAGAAAAGGGCAGTCTACTTAATGCGAGAAAATATTTGGAAACCACATATCTGATAAGGGTTTGATTTCCATGTCATATAAAGAGATCATACAACTCAATGATAAAAAGACAAGCAACCCAATTAAAAATGGGTGAAAGTCTAGAATAGACATTTTCCAAAGAGGAAATACAAATAGCCCAAAAAACACATGAAACAATGTTCAACATCAGTATCACTATTAGGGAAATGCAGATCAAAACTACAATGAGATATCATTTCACACCTTATAGAGTGGCCATTATTTAAAAAAAAAAAAAAAAAAAAAAAAACAGAAAACTACAAGTGCTGGAGAAGATGTGGAGAAGTAGGAACACTCCTTCACAGTTGGTGGGAATGTAGAATGGTGAAGCCTCTATACAAGACAGTTTGGCAGTACCTTGAGAAGCTGAATATAGAACTGCCGTATGATTCATCAGTCCCATTACTAGGAATATAGTTAGAAGAACTGAAAGCAAGGATGTGAACTGACATTTGCACTCTGATGTTCATAGCAGCATTATTCATAATTGCTAAAATATGGAACCAGCCCAAGTGTCCATCAACTGATGTATAGTTAAACAAAATGTGGTCCATACACACAATGGGATACTATTCAGCTATAAGAAGAAATGAAATTGGGATGCATATGACAACATGAATGAACCTGAGGATAAAATATTGAGTGAAATAAGCCAAACACAAAAGGACAAATATTGTCTGGTCTCACTAATATGAACTAAATACAATGAGTAAAGTCATGGAGGTAAACTTTAGAGTATATGTTACTAGGATATAGAATGTAGGTTGAAAATGGGAGCTGATGCTTAATGTATGTAGAATTTTTAATAAGGTTTATTTTAAAAGTGTGGAAATTAATAGAGTTGATGGTAACACATTATAATGAGTATAACTAACACTGCTGATTTATAAATGTGATTGTGGCCAAAGGGGGTAGTCTAGGGATTTAAATGTCAATTAAAAGGAAGCTAAAGGATAATCTAGGGACAGCATACCATAGTGATTTCCATGGTGGATGACAATTTTGATTAATGATATAAATATAAGAATGCTCTTCTTTTACAAAATGTTAAGAATATGGTGATACATGGTATATTAGTCAGCCAAAGGGGTGCTGATACAAAGTACCAGGAATCTGTTGGCATTTATAAAGGGTATTTATCTGGGGTAGAAGCTTATAGTCACAAGGCCATAAAGCATAAGTTACTTCCCTCACCAAAGTCTGTTGCCACCAGATGGAGCAAGATGGCTGCCAGCCTCTGCAAGGGTTCAGCCTTCCTCTTCCTCCTAAGGCTCCATGGCCCCAGCTCCTCCCATTCTCAGCCGGAGACAAACATAAGCCTTGTCTCTCTCCCTGGGGGCTCATTTCCTTCTGGGATTTCTCAGCTGTTCAGGACTCTGGTCTTTTCAGCTGCAAGCCATCAGGCCAAAGGCTTGGCTCTCACCCCAGGCTCCAGCATCAAGACTCCAACTCTCTCCTCTGCCATGTGTTTTTCTCTGTGAGTCCCCACCCACCAACGGGGTGGAGACTCAATGTTCTTCTGATGTAGCCGAATCAAAGCCTTGAACATAATTTAATCAAGTAAAAGTGAAACCTCTGAATCTAATACAATCTAATATGTCCAGAGGAACAGACCAGTTTGCAAACATAATCCAATATCTATTTTTGGAATTCATAAATAATATCAAACTGCTGTACTCCACCCTCTGAATTTCAAAAAGACATTACGATATTAAAAAAAAAAAGAAAGAAAACCCTTAAATAAGTAATAATGCTCAGTTTGAAATCACATCGCAATTAGTTTAAAGAAATACAGTTTGTCTTGGGGCAAAGTCCTGTCTGGCTATAGATGTCTAAAACTCACAAAACCATTTATCTGCTTCCAATACACAAATGGACAGACATGGGAAAATTACAAGTAATGTAACTTATGGATTATAGTTAACAGTAATATTGTACTTTTTTTGCATCAGAGGCAAAGAAGAAATTATATCAATTCTAAAGAACAACAATAGGCAGTTATAAGGGGTATGGGATTTTTCCTTTTGGAATAATGAAAACGTTAAAAAATGACTGAGGTAATAATAGCACAATTCTGATGAAAATGAGAACCACTGAGTGTATACTTTGAATGGGTTGTACAAGGCATGGGACTGTATAACACAGTAAGTCCTCTGGTGGAAGATGGACTGAATTTAGACAAATATAAGAATGTTCCCTCATGAACGATAACAAATATAAAATACTAATACAGGGTGTTAATAATTGGGTGGGTTGGTGTACAAGTACACCAAATGTAAGATATGGGCTATAGTTAATAGCAATATTCTGATGGTGCTATTTCATAGTTTGTAACAAATGTTTCACAACAATGCAAGGTGCTGGTGGTAGGGTGAAGTATGGGAGTCCTGTATGATGATATGCAAGCATGTTTTGTAAGTTCAAAACTTTTATTAAACCTATGTTCATGTATGAATGATATGCTTCAATTTAGAAAAGAATGCCATTTTTGCAGACACCTGAAGAAATTAAGTGAATGAGGCATGCAGCTCTCTGAGGGGAGTATGTAAGGGCTGAAGCTAGATATTCTTTCTTGGAAAGAGTAGGGTATGGATGATGTACAACATATTATACAATTGAGTATTGAGATTGACATTCAAGAAAGAGCTAGAGAAATAAATTTGAAATTTGTCAACATATATATGGTGTTTAAGGCCATGGAACTGTAATTACCTAAAAAAATAAGAAGAGATAGATGGTATATATCTTTCTATAGTAGCAAATGTTGTTCATATAAACATTTTACATCATGAGTGACACCTGCATTGCATCTAAAATCTGAATCATAGATTTTAACTCTGGCAACTCCATGCCTTATAAAGCAATAAACACATAAGTCATGCTGTAGAAGTATAAAATATCTAGTAGTTGAGTGAAATGTTCAGCAGGTTTTATCATAATTATTTCTTATGAAAGAGAAATAAGAAAAAACAGGTATGCTATCAAAATATGTGGCTCTGGAGCAAAGATTGTACTTTCTTCTGAGAACATTTCAAAAAGAAGAGCAAAACAGAGCCTTCCAGAATGTTTAGAAAATCTGGGACGTATGTAGGTCCCAGGAATCCCTGCATATTTGATTGCCAGGTATCTCCTCTTCATTTCGAAGAGTCCAGAGCATCTGCTTTTACTGCCGAGATGTGAGATGTCCAGTGTACAAGTCTGATTGGGGGGTAAAGGGTACCTGCTAGCAGACAGAGAGCCAATTTGCTGGAGTTCTGGAACCAGCTTTCCCCAACATCTGGAGTTGACAATTAAATCTCTCCTAAGTGGACAGTTGTTTACATCAGTTCAATGATCAGAAGTCTATCTCTGGGCAAAATTTTGTGCCTTTCTATAAGTATTATAAATATTATATGACATCTTTGAATATAAATTTATAGGGTAATGTCACTGACTTCCCTTCTGCCATCATAATGGGTGCATGCAGTAAGGTCAGGGCAGTTTGGACTCTAAAGAAGCTGCACTGGGGAGGTCAAGAATCCTAGATTCTAGTCTCAATTTTGCCATAACTCAACTTGGGTGTGGGCAAGTTAGATGGAATGTTTTCATGATTGAATGGTGCTGAATATTAAGAGGAAGAAACATTTTCAAACTACCCCATTTCAATTTCTTAATTTTCAGCTAAAGAAAGCAAAGCTCAGCCCCTTTGGGGTTCTTTTTGAGGGATCAGCCTACATACCAAGAACATGCATTCTCGTCTATTCTCTGCCTTGAGACAAAAAAAAAAAAAAATTTGTCCCTGCAAAAGTGCCCTGCAATGTCAGTGACAGTGTGGATAAGTATGTTGTATTCTGAAGTGAGGTGTTAGAAACCATATGCTTGCAAATCTAAATCCATATGCTCTAGTACAGCATATCAGGAATCAAGGTGATAGTTTGTTTGACACACTTGGATCCAAGTTTGGGGACAAAAGCAAGGGATAATGTTAATTCATTCTACCAAAATCCCAACAATTTTAAGATATGATACAACAAATACTTTTGTCAACATGCAAAAATTTTATCCAGAAGGACAACTATTAACATATTAGCACCCATGTATTCATTAGCCCTTGTGAGTCTCAAGTAAATAGTTGCCACTTAAGGAAATAAGCTGTCCCTGGGGGAAAAACAAACATTATTCAGTTTAATTTTAATGGAGAGGAGACAGGGTGAGAAAGATCTGGACAAAGAAATCTGAAGGCAGACTTGAGGATGGCAACTGCTCTGGAAGACCGTGGGGAGCTAGAGAATACATTCCCTCAAAATCACATGCAACTCAGCATTTTGTCTGGAAAGATTTTCTCCTCGGGGAATTCACACAACATTGTTTGTGAACTGGGATCTCCCTAGAGTGCCATTCACTGGCTCTGTGAACATTGGGACACACTATTTCACCTTCCTGAGCTTCAATTTCCTCACCGGTAATTCAGCAGTACCTATCATTTATTTGCCTCTCCCTGGTGCTAACAACCATACTAATTAAGATGTACTCTGTGGCAGGAACTTAAACAAGTGCATCACATGAATTAAGTCATTTAAGCTTTACAAAAGCCTAAGAGGCAGGTGCTATTATCCCTATTTCACAGATAAGGAAACTGAGGCACAGAGAGATTAGGTAACTTGCACAAAGTCACACAGCTAATAAAAAAAAAAAAAGGAGGCTGAATTTGATCTTAACAATTCTGACTCGAGAAATTTCTTCTTAACTGTAGGTTGCCACTCAAGCAAGGTCCAGGTAGACTCCAGAGCCCAGGCATCTAACTACAAGAATGTGCTGAGTAAATAAGCCCTGTCTGCTTTCACAGATTTGCTGCAAAGAACTGTTGAAGATGTAGAATGTCTTAGAGTAATGCACACAGCAAAGAATTTGTAACACAATGACACAAACCCCTCTGAAAGGAGGGAAATATGAGAAAGGACTTATTTGATAAAGGAGGTATTGGCTCCCCATTCCAAGTGGACCCCTCCTGCACTTCGGGCAGGCCATCCTTCTGAACAGGCTGAGGCTTTGAGGCATAAGCTGCCACCACGTACATAGACTTTCAAGTCCTAGGAGGGGACTAAGCATGATGCCAGTTTGCAGCTTCTCAGATGTGCTGCTGATCTCTGGTTGCCTTTGATCAGAAGAAATGGCAACCTTTTGTCAGTGTTCAAAAATCAAGTTGGCTGTGAACCATAAGAAAAGAGTGTGTGCAGGGAAAGATTCTCACAAAAGCAAACCCCAAGGCTGGTGGCAGCCAGGCTGGGCAGAAATCAGAAGCAATACACCAGCCCAAAGGCAACTGCCAGACAGCAGTTAAGCCCTTGGACAAGCCCAACTCCAAACCGAAATTGGAAGAGGGAGGTGGAAATGGCATCATCTCTCAAGGGGAAAGAGAACTAAGTACAGTAGCAGATGGAACATGGCCTTACACTAATCCAGAGTCCATAATTAAATTCCGGAACCATGCCAGCGAAGAAAGATGGTATTCAAAATTAGCAGGTGCCTCTTGGAGATTTTTGCCAGAGAGGTTTTTTTTGCAAGGCATCTGGCTTGTAGCCTAAGGGATGCATTGGTGAAGCTAAGTATCCATCTAGGCTCTTCAGAGGAGACCAGACTAGGTGGCCATGATTTTGCATCCCTCGGAGAAGCCATGGCTCCTAAGTAGAGTTAATTGCCTCTGTGGTCCTTTGGCTGTGCATGGACTTTGTTGCTGAGGGGGTAGTCACAGACACAGAGCAGCGCTGGCAGAAAAACTAGCTGCCCACATGCCTGCATCAATACTCTCCCAGCTATTGTGCATCTCAAAGCTGCACCAGAGTACGGTTTATGAATATGTTTCAGTAAAATTGATTTTTTTAAAAAGCTGGACCAGAGAGATGACTTCAAAGAGAATGTTCCGAAATGTGACCCAGCCACATTTCAGCTTTGTATCGAGAGGCAGCATGATGTAGTTTTTAGAGCCGGACTCTGGAATCAGATAGACCTAGATTAGTTGTCTAGCTCTACAATTTATTAAGATGAGATCTTAGGGAAGTTCCTAAGCCTCTCTAAACTATGGCTTTTCATCTGTAATAGAGAGTTGTTGCTTCAGAATATTATGAAGAATAAATGATACTGTAACAGGGCAATTAGTTCCATACCTGGCACATGCTAAAAGTGTTTAATAAATGTTAGTCACCTTTAAGATAATGATGATAGAATAATGTATGTGGTCATCAAGAGCAAATACTGAAGGCCATCATGCACAGAAAGTCACAAAAAGGGACAAAAGGCCAGCAGACTCAGCTGCTGTCTTATGGCTTTCACCTTGTTGCCCCAGCTTTGAGGGATACTAGCTATACTTGCTTGCCCCTTCCATCAGAGCTTAGACAAAGACCATATAACTGTCATCCAGTGCAGGCTGGAACACACAGGCAGGAAAATACGCATGGTCCCCCACTCTTCCCGCATCCCATAGAGATATGCCAGCATCAGGCACAGCCAGACACGGCACCAGTTTGTGCTCCAGGAGGTAGACCCCCCTTCCTGCCATTTTCCCCTTTTCATGGGACTTTCAAGGAAGAAGCCTTCATAACCTGGAAAGAAAAGTTTGAGTTTGACCACCAGCTGCTCAGGGAAGTTGCACAACAGTGCTGGAAACACCAGCTTTTAGCAGCTGGACACCTTGTGAGAAGGTGGGGCACAATCCTTCCTACTGACGAAAGGGAGCCAGCCTTCCCAGCTGGCTCATTTCCACGCATCCTGGTGAGAAGCATCTGGGTCATCCAGTGGACAGTCCTGCCTGTATCCCCATAGTCCTTCAAGATAGTTAAACAAGGATTTATCAAGTGCCTAGTCTGGTCTGTATAGAGATTCAGGCCAACATAATGATTAGAAGTATGAGCTTCGGAGTCCAATAGTCCTAGATTCAAAGCACAGCTTCACCACTAATTAGCTGTGTGACCTCAGACAAGTCAGATAACCTCTGTGTGCCTCAGTTTCCACATCTGTAAAAGTTGGATAAAAAATTGTACCTAAAACCACAGGTTTGTTTTGAGGATTAAATGAGATAATATGTGAAAAGCACTCAACACAGTGCCTGGCACATAATAAGTACAAATATATAGTGGCTAAATTGAGCTGGGCTCTCCTCTGAATTTTAAAAATGGTAGGCCAAGTCCCTTCAATTGAAGCTGATATATAGGGTGCTAAGACATAACTATGTGGAAAAAAAATCTCTCCTCATTGTTTCCTTCCAAACCACAAAATTTTTAGAGGTGAAATTGAATGTAAAGGACCCATATCTACTTTCCTCCTTCACCTCAAAACCTTGGTCAGAGTTTATAACTGCCGCTAAGGAGACTTCCCATTGTGTAATTACTGTAATTTCTCTGGCCCTCATGCCACCATTACATATTCCCTCACCCCATTTCTGGACTTCCTGTTTTCCCAGAACCATCTTTTACATACCTGCACCATTCAAAGCTTGGAGATACAATAATGAGCAAGATAGAGAAGGGACCCACTCTTCAAAAAGTGCAATTTATCAAAGAAGGTAGACAATTAAATGAGCTAAACCAATACAAATGAATGAATAAAGGTAATAGCTCAAAACAGATGCAAATAACCTGGTTTGGTGTGAGTGGATGAGGTTGCTTGAGGAAACCCTCCAAGAGAAAGCTACAAGACCAAAAGAATGATAGGAATTACCCATGGGAAGCAGAGGGGAAAGGGTGTCCCAAGCAAAGGCAAAACCCAACCATCACTCCTGGTCTTCCTTTCAGGCCCAACTCAGGTTGGAACAGCCCAGCAAAAACTATTCCTCACAGCCATTAATCCTTCCTACCAATGGGAAACTCTTAAATTTTAGAACTACCATCTTGTTGAAATTTCTGCACCTCTCAAGAACTAAAATCTCTCCAGCACAACCTCAATTCAATCAGAGAAAGAGTGAGAAAGAAAAATGGGTTGCATTCAGAAAAGCTCACCATCTGTGAACCGTGGAGGACACTGGCTGGTCACATTGCTAGAGAAAGCCAGCAGAAATGCAGAACCACCTCTCTTCCTCCTCTCAAGACAAGACCCCAAACTGCCTTCAAACCCAAACAGAGAATGACCCAGTTGACAAGGTCAAGCCATTTCTTTGCCTGTCAAAAAAATGGACTTTTTCAGGTCCTACTGTGGATAAAAATGTAATATTTCTGTTTGCAATTTCAATTTCACAGCTGACTGGCATCTGCAGAGACAGAGAATTCTAATAAAATTGCAGAAGCATTTAATACAATGACTGGCAGATGGAGAAAGGTTTGTAGCAACTCCATTTTTCTGATTATGTTAACAAAACATGGCATGTGCTTTTCTAATGCACTGACACTGTTTCATTTACAATTTAAATCTGATGACTAAAAACAATGATTAGGACTTGGGGGTGGGGGGGGAGGGCAATGCTGTTTACCACCTGAATAGTTTAATAATATATAGATCCTTAGTTTTCCCTTTCTAACCAGACAAATTAGGATTCCAGACTCTGCACTTAATATTAAGTTACACAGGGTGATATCAAAAAATTGTCTGAGTGCAACATTGCATCAATAAATTATTTATGCACACTTGATCTGGAAATTAAGCAACAATGAAGTATTCTTTAAGCATAATAGAAAGCCTTTTAAATAAAAAGCCTTTTAAATAAAAGCCATTACTGATAGAACGGGATAAGGCAGATGAGTACCAATTTTAGGGAAAGTTGCTACTCAGCTCATTAAGAAAAAACAAGTCGACAGCTTCTCCCTTAAAGCATAGTCAGCTGGTTAACGTTCTCTAAGAGGTGGCCGAAGAAAAGGCTAAAGACAATAGTAAAACCAGTCATGGATGCAATTTGCTTACAGCCTCACTCTATGATTTGGACCAAGTTTCTTGGGCCATTCATAAACATTCATAAACTAAACAGTATTGAGCTGGTTCCCAAATGCTAGTCCTTGGACTGGTGGCTGACTGGCTCTATAAGTATCACATATGAGTTTTTATTTTCCTTGATTTTAATACAAACTTCTGAGATTCCTGGGATTCCTTGGCTCCAACCACCAAAGACTCTGATGCACTGGGGATGGGGTAGGATTCAGGTATCTGCTTTTTAAAATTTTAAAGGGGATCTAAAACATGACTATTAAATCATATAACAAGAAATACAAGGCACAGACTTGCATTTGACTGAAAATGACAAATACAGAAGTATCTATGTAACTCATTGACGTTATAGCTGTATCTAGATGTTCTGAGACAAGCTGTAGCTTGAGGCACTTGTTAAAGTCACCATGCTTAAACTGAGTTTGGCAATACCTTTTGTCTTCAGACCCAATTGTGGAGGACATGGAGCTTGTGTGAATTAAAAGTTAAGAGCTCTTGGAGCAAGAGAGCAAGATCAGAGAACACTTCATGTGGGGCAAAGGCTGCTTTTCTCAGAGCCAAGATAATAACTGGAAGCCACAGCAAGCTCTGGAGATAAACAAAATTGTAGGTTGAGGTAAATAGTTTTTCTCCTGCATCAAATGCACAGACTTCTCCTACGGATGTTGAGGCAACTCATATCAGGATATTCTCAAATTGTTCTCTACCAGTGAGATATTTTTCAGACCTTAAGAACCTTTATCATGGAAATGCTCTTAAGTAAGAAATAACATCTTCAACTATATAATTTATCATCTAATTTCTCACCTTGATAATCAGCTAAGAGAAAGACCCTAAAAGAAAGAACTTCAGAATAACTGAGTGAAAGAGGGAGAGGGAGTAAAAGGGAGGGAAAGAGAAGGAGAGAGAGAAACCTTGTGAGAGGCAAAGGGTGTGCACCAAGTTCCTCACAATATTTCCTGGAACAACCTTGCCAATCCATAAGATAAGAAAAATGTCATGCTGTACCTTCCCATTCCACAGAAGGCTTGCAAGGTTACAGCAGATGTTGTCATAACGCATCCCAGTGCTATGAAGAAATTAGCTGCATAGATCCACTATGATCACCTATCGCCTGGGGCAGTTTGAATGCCAAGTTTAGCTGATGATTGGCAGGAGAGCATTTAAAGAATGCCACTTCTGTCATTTTGTTACCTGACCTGCTGCCAGTTGAGTCTTTCCAGCCTGTTTCCAGTCTCATTAGTTGCCATGGATGCATCTCCTTATCTAAATGACATTTCAGTCAACATCTGCCCTACCACCACCCCAAAAGAGGAGTGTGAGTTCTCCAAGGAGAATTCTGGAAATATCTCAGTCTGTTTCTTATTATGATTATTATTATTATGACTTCAATATATAGTTTTCAGCTCAGATGAAGCTACCTCTCTGGCTAAAAATTCATATAATAAGAACAGAGAATAAATTAAATTAATTTGGGCCTGGGAAAAAATTTCAGCTTGGCACCCCCAACTTATGCACATAAAATGCAGAGTACAAGTACATGGCCAACTTTTCAAAACAATGCCCTATATGTCTCACTACTTCAGTAGGAAAACAAATATGAGCTAGAACCTACTCGTGCCAGGCACTATACTGAGCCCATATGCTACATTTATGCCTCTCTCTCCACCAGAGGCTGGATTGTCCCTGTTACACATGGGAGAAACTGAGGGCTAAGAGAGGTTACATATGATGAAATAACCAGCTGCATATAGTCTTAATATGGGCCAGGTCTCTCCTAAGAGCTTTACATGCATCAACTCATTTAATCCTCACAGCCATCTATGAAGTAGGCACCCTTGTTACAGATGAGAATACTGAGGCACAGAGAGGTTAAACAACTTTCCAGTTTGACAAGGCTGGTCAGCCCCAGAACCAAGACTCAGATCCAGGCAATTTGGCTCCAGAGTCAGCGTTTAGCCACAACTCTGTTTCATTCTCCAAAAGCCTTGATTCACAGAGATAACAGTTAATGGAGATGGATTCTAACTGCACTGGACTTCAGGTAAGGTACTTAATCTATATACATTTACACACATTACACCTGAACTCACTGGCTTTTAACACAAATAAGAATATAAATTCCTTCACAACACAGATTGGGACCCAAGGAATCATCCAAGCAAAGCAGTTAAATCAGGAATGCTTATTAACCAATTGATTTAAGGCTTCATATTCAGTCCTTTCCAAACTGTCTATATAAGGTAACTGCATTATAAAACCTCAAAGCAGCACACCTGGGAGTTTCTAGGCAGAGACACTTAGTACATAAAATGATGGACCAGAGTTAGCTCCCAGGAGGGCACACAGGTTAGGGGAATGGAAGAGAAGAACAGGGAAGGAATAGCAAGGAAGTAGCAAAGGAGGAGAAAAGAGACACTGATTGAGTACTATGTTCCAGGATTTCTGCTAGGTAGTCTACATATGCTATTGCACTTTACCATGAAACAACCTATGAGGGATATAATAACATCCTCAAGATTATCTTACTAGTGTGTAGCATGGATCAAAATTAAACTGATATCTGACGAACCTCAAAGCCCAAACTCTTTCCTATACCCTCATGCTGCTTCCTCTAGGTTAAGCTCTTCAATTTCTATTCCATTAGCAAAATGACATTTGGCCAAATATCTGTTTGAGTCCCTGCTCTCAATCCTTTGAGGTATATACCTAGAAGTGGAATTGCCAGGTCATATGGTAATTCTATACTTAATTTTTTGAGGAACCACCAAACTGTCTTCCACAGTGGCTGCACCATTTTGCATTCCCACCAAAAATGTATGATGGTTTCTGTTCCTTCACATCCTTTCCAACACTTGTTATTTTCCATTTTTTAATAGAAGCCATTCTAGTGGATGTGAAATGGTATCTCATTGTGGTTTTGATTTGCATTTTCCTAATGGCTAACGATGTTGAGCATCTACAACATTGTGATTGTAATTAGCATCATTGAATTGTATGTTTGAAAATGGTTAAAATGGGAAATTTTACCTGGCATGTATGTTACCGGAATAAACATTTTTAAAAAACCATAGACCTGGACAACTCAAAGAGTGAACCCTAATATATACTATAGTTAATAGTAAAATTATAATAATATCACTTCATCAATTGTAACAAATGTACCACACTAATGTGTAATATTAAGGAAAACTATGTATGGAAGTGAGGAGGGCATACAGGAACTCTGTACTTTCTGCAAAAATTTTCTGTAAGCCTACAACTGCTTGAATAAAGCTTTTTAAAAAAATATTTGCTCAACCTCTCTTGCCTCCATTGCTTCATCTATAAAGTGGGGAGAATAATAGCTTTTTCCCCCTCAGAGTTATTCTGAAGATTAAATGAGAGAGTGTTTATAAAGCACTTGAACTGTGCTTGGTACACATTAAACACACAGTCAACAGTGCTGATAATTATGTGCTAAGGAGGAGAAGGAAGACATACCAGGCATTGCCCTATGTGCAAATGTTAAGAAATTACACCAGTTTGACAAAACATACCTTAGGTCAGTGCAGCGTAGAAGCCTCCTCAAAGACCAGCAGGAGACATCCTTAAGCAAACTGTAATGTGCACACAAAATACCTAGACATCTTCTTAAAATGCATATTCTGGTTCAGGGGTCTTGGCTGGGGCCTGAGAGTCCACGTTTCTAACAAACTCCCAGGCAAATCATGCTGTGGCCCAGAGACCACACTCTGAGTAACCAGGCCCTAAAAAACTGCTTTCCCATTTCTAAGTCTCTAAATTTCCCCTCTCAAGTGCCTGAGATAATGAAAACAAGCCAGGGAAAATAAATCATCTGCAACAACCAAATGTCAAATAAATTAGAGTCTCAAGTCCTGAGACTATAAAAGCTATTGAAGGCAGTTTCCCAGGGCTCCTGGGACTGCAAATCCTTTCTGCATGTTCTCCTGGCAGCCAGCTAATCACTGAGAGGAGCTAGTGCCTCCGTTTTCCTCTCTCTACTCCTGAACCAAAGGTGTAAGGATCAATCTGTTACGTGGCTCCAGATCCAATCTGAATTTGCAATCTATTTAAACTCCCAAATATATCCTAAGAAGAGGGAGAACTAGTCTACTTATGTTTGTTGGACTATTTGGAGTCTTTTATCTCCTACTGTGTTCCTTTAAGTGATTTTTTTCCCACCACCAACATTCCAATTTAATCCACCCTCTTAAGAAGACAGACACTACAGAGTTCATTTGTTATTAAGTGACCCCAGGAAATGGCAGGGATTCTGATATGCAATTGAAATTGTACCACATAACAGCCAGCCAGAACATTCTTCCTTCATGCCCCCCAGAATCCTAGAATAACATCAATTAAGACAAATTTAGACGAAGTTGGGTTGGAAGAAATATTTTTTCTTCCAAGAAATATTATTGGCCTCATAGTGTGATCCAGTCAAGAAATGTTTCAAGTCTGACTCTGAGAGAAGCTTTCACAAATATTTCATGAGCTCCAAAATTACAATAATTCACTAAGCCCCTCCTTTCTACTTCTTCATCTTCCCAAGCAAAACACCAAAACCTCCCACATACCAGCAGAGGGGCATGGGGTAAAGAGAGCCAGGAGCTTGTTCCTGTCACTCTGATATGGGCTGTCACAGATCCCTTCTTGTCCCGGTAAGCTGTTCAGATTTTATGGCCAACTGAATGAAGAAGGCAGGCTGTACTAGAACCTAACTGCTGAATTTTGCCCAGTTTTCACATATGTGGTCTCAATTGCAAGGTGTGCTCTAAATGATCTCATTCAAAGCCCAAGAAGAGCATGTAATGGTTAAGGACAAGGACTCTGCACTCAGATTTCTTGGGCTCTGCCACTTACTATCAGTATGATCTTGGTTAAAACTTAGCTTCTCTTAGCCTCACTTTACTTATTCATGGACTGGGGTTAATAAAAGTACCAACTTCTAAGTTTATTGTGACAACGAAATTAGATAATGAATATAAAGTATTTAGCACAATGCCTGGCACATGTAAAAACTATTATTATCTTGCTTTGCAGAATTTCCTGGTTGTGAATGGAGGAAGCAGAATTTGAAATGTTTTATCCCCTGTAACTCTACTGCCTGAGTCTATTTTAACATTAAATCCCTGGAGTTTAATAATATTATAACGTAACAGCTGGTGATAACCATTCTTCACTCTCTGAGCCTCAGCATCACCCTCCCTAAAATGAGCGGGGTGTGTTGAATTGTTCATAGAGGCCCTCTTGGTTCCAATGAGAATTGTCTAGATACTGTTAAGCTGCTCCAGGAAGAAACCCCCAGGCCTAAAAGTGACTCCCCAAACACCCCCTCCTTGACGCTGTGGCAGGACTAAGCCTACCTCAGAGCTACACAAATGGCAATTCCGTCACACTTTACCTGGCACTGTGTGTCTTTCATACCTTTATCCAACAGGAAGGTATTACCATGTGCCAGCCACTAACCAAGGGACCAGGGTGGCCGGGATGCTTAGGTGAGTGAGATGCACCCCCTAGAACCAAGAGTCACAAACCAGTAGCAGAATCTAGTGAGGTAACTAATCATGCAAAGACTTGGGGCCTCAGGCAGTGAGAAAATTTGTTTTGCTACCAATGCCCTAAAACTGTTGTTGGTGCCCTTCAGGGTACCTCCTATGGGCCCCAAGATTCGGGTAAAGAGTAGCAACGGCTACACCTATGACTAGAGCTACCCCTACTACGGAGCGTCTATTCTCTACCAAACCTATACCAGCTACCCCGAATCCTCATCATAACCCCCTGAATCAGGTCGTCAGTGGCTAGACACATCAGCCATCTTCCTGAGGTGGCTGCTTGGAACTGCAACAGGACAACTCACAGCTTTTGTCACCTTAGAAGCTACACTTACCCCATATGAACCCCTCCTGAGTCGGCTGATGAGACCACAGACCAGAACTTGGTCTAGGTCAGCCAGTTCATGGACAGGCTGAAAAAAGAGCAGCTGGGCCAACTAAATTCTCCAACATTTCTCTGCCCAGACTACACATTAGAATCACCTGCTGACGTTTTCAAACAAACAGGTACCAGGCTCCACCAAAGAGCAATTAGATCAGGTTCGTGGGAGAAGGAAGTTTGCAGGGAGGCTGTGTGTATATTCTGCAAAGCTCCCTTGGTGATTCTAACATGAAGCCAAGGTTGACACTCACAGCTTTAGAACAGTGGTTCTCAAAGGGTGTTACCCAAACTAGCAATATCAGCCTCTTTGGAAACTTTGTTAGAAATATTGATTCTTGGGCCCCATTCCGGACCCTGGTGTTAAGACCCAGCTTCTGCATATAAACAAGCCCTCCGGGTAGCTCTGAAGTACAATGAAGTCCGAGAACCACGGCTCTAGAGCTTTGCCACTCAAAGCGCGCTCCGTGGGCCAGCAACATTGGTGTCACCTGGAAACTTGCTCGAAACCCAGACCATCCCGCCCCAAGTTCCTCTCCATGAATCAGAATCTGCATTTTAACAAGATCTCCAGAAGACTGGTATGCACATTAAAGTTTCAGCAATACTGGGGGTGAGGGGGGAGTAATGAATTTTTAGTGGAAGAAGCAGCTCAATGTCATAAATGGGAAGCAATGATTTTCAAGCTAGGAGGTGTGCTCCATCTGTAGGGAATTTATCAGAACAACCTAAAGATACGAGCATCCAGAGATTTCCTGATGTAGGAATCACTGCTGTCAATGAAAACATGTTGTTTCCCTCAGTGGGGCGGGATGGAAAATAGGTTTATAAAACAAAAATTGAGAAAGACTGATGGGGGAAGTGTGGGGCCCCATTGCCAGCTGAAGATATAGGTAAACAAATACTGAGAGTAAGCAGAGGAGGTAAGTTATAGGAAAATGACTAAGCAGACAAATATAAAGAATCAGTCACCATGAGGGGCAGAGGGAAGAAAAAGGAGCTAATCCCTAGAGCGTTTCCCAGCATCTCAGTTCTGGTTTCAATTCAGGGATGTCCCCACCATAAGCATATTTTCTTGAGATAATTTGAACAGATCTCTACCCCTATAACTACATGCATTCACCTTCTGCTGTGGCCACCCCAGAGTGTTCATTGTAGAAGAAGAAAAAAAGGAAGAAGCTGGCTTCATCAGCTGCCACAATCCCTCCTGCATTCCAGTTACTAAAGAAGAATCTGCCTTGAATCACACTTTTCTTCCTGAGTTCTGCTTCACACCCCAAAACCTAATAAATGCCTAGGAGACAGAAAGATCAGCAACAAGCATCAGCCCAATGATGGACAAGGCACATATTTTTTCTCCCACACAGAAATTCAGTAAAGGCTCCAGGACTGGGCTCCCTGCATGCCCACACACTTACCTCACCTGGCAAAGCATCTGCTCTACTTGCACCCCATGCTTTGGCCAAGGTAAGATGAGGAAAGTTTGAGGTATGCAGGGGAAGGATACAAAAATAAAATAAGAAAATAAGAAGTGAAATTTTAGTGAATTTATTGGATTGTGTCACCCCAAAAGATATGCTCAAGTCCTAACCACTGGTCCTGTGAATGCTGACCCTGTTTGGAAATATTAGTTAAGATGAGGCCAAACTCCGTTAGGATGTCCCTATGAGGAGATGAAATCAGGACGCAGATAGACAAGAGAGAAGACAGCCATGTGATGGAGGCAGAGACTGAATTATCCCATGTGCCAAAGAACGCCTTGGCCCGCCAGCGGTTACTGCCAGAGCTCGACAGGCTACAGAGGAAGCATGACCCTGCTGACACTGATTCAGACTACGAACCTCCACAGCTGTGAGACAATTCATTTCCATGGTTTAAAGCCACCCAGTTTGCGGTGCTTCGTGACGGCAGTCCTAGGAAGCTAAGCCAGCCGTACACTACCTAAGGCAGTTTCCTCAATATCCGAGAAAGAGGATTTGCTTAAATTATGGAAAATGATACACTTGATAAGAAAAAGGGCCTCCATCCTTAGGAAAGTTTGTTCTATTTATATCACAGATCCCTGTGAATTGCTAAGTCCGTGATTCATAATGTCCAGGGCAGAAAATCCCTGAACAACAGTGCAAACTATAAACTATCACGAGAGATATTCTTATGAGATGTGTATCGCCATCCTGCAATGACTGAGCCCTGGACCAGACCCACCTAAGTACTCAAACCATGGAATACAAAATAACCAAATGAAGACAGCTGCTTGTGTTCACTCATGCTTCAACTAAGAGCTTACCATGCCCATGTGGAAAACCCTGTGTTCCCAAGAATGGCCAGGTCTCAATCTGTCAACAACATCACCCTACTTAACAGGTGCTCACACCTGTATGACATATATCCTTGCACAATTCTCCACGCACTAGCTGAAAGTGTTCCCTTTCTCTCTCACCTAAGAAATCGCAATGGAATGTAAGTGAAAAAGGAGGATATTATAATCTGAATAACCTTGAATATGCTCTGAATTATGATTTAAGTAAATCATTTACACTTTGGAACTTTATTAAAAGATAACAATACACTTTTAATTCAATCATTCAACAAATATTTATTAGAGCACCATCTATGTGCCAGACAGCATGCCAAGGGCTAAAGTGAAAAGCTCAAACAAGGCAAACGCATTCTCTGTTCTCTCTGTTTGGGAACCATACAATTAGAAAAAATTAAACAATCAGAAAAAAAGGCAGGTTACAGAATAATACATATAATAGGATCTCATTTGAGTAAAAATACACAAACCAAAACATCAAAAATATATGCACATGTAAAATACACATAAAAAAGGTTCTGGTAGGATATCCTCTAAATCACTGGTGAGCAAACTTTTTTTCTGTAAATGGCCACATGGTAAATATTTTCAGCTGCATAGGCCATACAGTCACTATGGCAACTACTTTATTTTGCCATTGTACTGCAACTGCTGCTATAGACAATACAAAAACAAATGAGCACGGAGGCAGGTCAGATTTGGTCCTCAGGTTGTAGATTGCCAACCTCTGCCTTAAGATATTAAAAGTAGTTTCCTTTATTTCTCTACATCCTCTCCAGCATTTGTAGTTTTCTGGAGTTTTGTTTGTTTGTTTTTTGTTTTTTGTTTTTTAATAATGGCCATTCTGCAAGGCATTAAATGGTATCTCATTGTAGTTTTGATTTGCCTTTCCCTAATAGCTAGTGATGTTGAGCATCTTTTCATGTGCCTTTTGAACATGGCATTAATAATAGGGTGGTTTTGAGAGAAAATACACCAAGAGTAAGCTGTGAACTATAGTTAGCAGTAATATTTCATCATTTGTAACAAATGTTCCACAATAATGTAAGGTGTTGGTGGTGGGCAATGTATGGGAATCCTGTATGATATGCATGATTGTTTTGTAGACTCATAACTTCCCTAATTTAAAAAAAAAGTAGATTTCTTTACAGGAGACTTGAGGGAGATGAGTTTAAAAAGTGAAATTTCACTTTTATCCTGTGTACTTCCATTGCATTTGAATATTCTGCCCAGCACTGAATTCTTAGTCCCTAGCACAATGTGGCATATCGTAGTGACAAATGGATAGTTTTTAAAAAATAATTTAATAAGTGGAGGAGTGCAATTTTTAAGAATAAAATTTTAACTTATATAAAGAGGCATTAAATATAATAAATATTACATTAGAGGAAGTACAGGATACTCTTGGACACAGAAAAGGGGCACCAACCCTAGACTAATAGTGTCAGGGATGGGTTCCACGGAAATGAGAATCCAAACTCACTAAGACCCTCCATGGTATGTGGTGATATCTCAAGGCTGAGAAGCTGTGCCTCACAAGTGCTAAGCAGTATACAGATTGCCAGAACACTTAATCAGATGTGAGCAGTTAGCTCCAGTGGGAGGCTCGGAAGTATCTGGGTTCAAGTTGTGTTCCTTCATGGCAGCTCATGGGCTCTGAAAACCATCTGACCCCAAGCCAGGCCACACTGGGACAAATGGTGGAAGAAGAGACTGACCCCTGCCTGAGTATACTCATCTAGACCCAATGATGGAACCGGCAAGGTGGAGAGACTGTCATCCTTCCTGCTGAAATGGGGTTGTGAGAACAGTGAGAAATGACAGGTTTGAGCTCTTGCTTAGAAACCTATGTCTGTGGACAGTTACTCCTCCATAGCAAACTTAGTGTCAGTCACTTCTTTTAAGAGAGCAGCAGCCTGTGAACAAAGAGAAGACAAAAGCACGGCTCTTTCCTGGAAGCCCCCACCACACACGACTCCTAAACAATTGTCGTTCAAACAATCTCCTAAAGAGGGGGATTTAATCCTACCTCAAAAACTTGCAAATGCTTTCAAAAGAAATTTCAAATGAAATCCAGCTTTGCCGTTGACGTTTATTTAAAAGAAAGAGACCAAAATAGAAAGGTTAACATTAAATAAAAAGACCACAAAGTTTCAGTTATAGCATTCTCTTTGCAATTATCTTGTGTTAATATAGAGAGGTACCCAAAACCTGCATTTTCACATGTGAAAATAAAAATCCTCTTTGACCCTTTGTTAGTTTTCATTATCAGGAAGAAGAAATATTACATTCCTTCAGGAACTTGTACATGGATCTTTGGCTCCACTAGCTGGTCGTAATTTAAACATAAATGAAAGTGGGGGGAAGTGTGTCTGGGATATAGAGAAGTCAGGAAGCTCTGCTGCCCTATGACTTGGTCCCTCTTTTGAAAGGCCAAATCCACATGCTTAGGAGAAATGTTGGGTTACTCCTGAGGGACTCTGTAACTAGTGCTGAATTGGCTTAAGGCCCTATCTGGAGTTTATGGGTCTCCAGCCCTAATCCCTACAGAGTCCTACAAAGAGCCCAATACTCTCCAATGTTGGGCAACAGACCCAGGGGGCTCTTTCCCAGCAACAGAATGTCCTCAGATAGTCTGTCTATGAGCTTTCCTCAGGGCACTCTCCCAGCTGTTCCCTGTGTATCTTAGGGCCTTCCCTGTTCTCAATGCTTCTAGGTCCTTTTGTCTTCCAATAGTTTCTGTCAGGATATAACCCAGAGAAAAGCTTTTGATAGTCAGGGTCCATGCTGAGCCCTCCAGTGACAGCTGAACTGATCCATAGACAGCCTCCTTAAGGATTCTTTGAGAGCCTTTATAAAGAGCTGCATATGGTAAGAAAATCTGAGATGTCCATTTTGCTCTTGAGACATACTGAGGAGGGAGGATGGGGGACAGGAACAGAGCCAAAGAGTTGATGAGGATGGACACAGGAAAGAATAGAACCAACATTTCCCAGGAAAAATAGAACTAACATTCCTCCTGCTCAAATGAGTCTTGATCAAGAGCCTAAATTTTTCTTCATGGCTATAGGGTAGTTAATACAAACTGAGTCCCAGAAATGGTTTTATTTATTCACTCACCCCCAACAGTTTTTCTGAATATCCAGTGGTTATTGCCTTGTAGCTCAGAAGGCACTATAGCCCCACATTAGTGGATATTAGATTTTCTCCTTTGACATTGCTATGGTCTATGGTTTAAGACACATGGTTACCTTGAGAACAGAAACATGATCTCCTTGTAACACAGGATTCAGATTACAGTAAGTACTCTTTGAATGTTTGATGAAAGAATGAATGAGTATAGGAGTGCTATTCACAATGATTCAGAGTTAGACTACCCTAGAATAATTTTGAACCAAATAAGTCTCTTGGTGAAACCATCCTCCTACCTTGATTCTTTATATCCATCTCAGTAGAATTAAGGAGTGTATGTATTTCTCATACAACCTTTTTAAAACTATATATTACTAAATTTCAGGCTTAATGACTTTTCACAGGAAACCCACACCCTATGTTGGGAGTAATCTCTTGGGATTCACCTTAGACCATCACCCTTTGGAAGACACCCAGGGGATGGAACACAGTCTATATCGGACAAAATCACCCATTTCTGCCATATCCCCTCAGGTTCCTGAGCAGGAGAGATATCCCAGCCAAACAAATCATCTTTACTCCTAGACAGAAATTCCCAGACTGCCTTTCCCTGAGCTCAATCTCTGCCCATGATCACAGATTCCCTGATCTCTTTTCCTTCTCTTGACCTTTAAGAAATTTTGGAACTTTCTTACAACTCGGGACCTGCCCCCAACTTCTTCTCGTCAGGTCACATCTATAGGGTTCACTGGCACCTTGACATCTCTTAATCAGGCAGTAACATAGTGACTGAGAATGGGACCCAGAGTCATACTGCCTGGATTCAAAACTCACCTCCACCACTTGCTAGATGGATGACTCGGATCAAGTTACTTACCCTCTCTGTGCCTCCAGTTTTGCATCTCTAAATGGACATTGTACCAGAACAATGCCTCAAAGTCGAGTTTTGAGGATTAAATGGGCTAATCTAGCCATAGCATCTAGCATACAGTAAGAGCTTAACCCATGTTAGGTGTTGTTTTAGTAGCAGTAGTAGTAGTTAAGGGTAGTGTGGGTAGTAGTAGTAGTAATTGTTGTATAGGTATTGTGGTATATATTTAAAGGAACACTAGCCATTAGGGAAATGCAAATCAAAATCACAAAGAGATACCACTGCACACCCACAAGGATGGCTATTCTTAAAAAACCAGAAAATGACAAGTGTTGGGGAAGATGCGGAGAAATTGGGACTCTAGAGCATTGTTGGTGGGAATAGAAAATGGTTCGGCCACTGTGGAAAGCCATGTGGCAGTTCCACGAAAGGTTAAATATAGAATTACGATAAGACCCAACAATCTCACTTCTGGGTATATATCCAAAGAGAGTGAAAATAGGGTTGCAAACAGATACTTGTACACCAGAGTTCATGGCAGCATTATTCACAATTCCCAAAAGCTGGAAGCAAACCATTTGTCCATCAACAAATGATGAGATAAAACAAATTGAGTTTACAAACACAAATGGAATATTATTCAGCCATAAGAAAGAATAAAGTTATGAGATACGCTGCATCATTGAAAAACCTTGAAAACATTATGTTCAGTGAAATAAGAAAGACTCTTAAGAACAAATATCACTTATAAGAAATGATTAGAAGTAGACAATTCTCAGAGATAGAAAGCAGATTAGAGGCTCTGGGGGGGGGGGATGGAAAGGGGGAATGTTTGTAAAAATGAAAAAATAAAAATAAGGTTTTTTTAAAATACTACTAATTAATAAGTCAACTTATTCTCAACTGTCAAGTTGAAAAAATATATGGACTTCAGACTAGGGAATTAAACTTGTTTTTATGTGATTTCAGAAAACAGAACCAGAACAAGTAGTCAGAAATCATAAGAATTCAGTTTGAGATTCAACATAAGAAATAAACTTCTTTGTAAAAAAAAAAAAAATTTTTTTAACACATGTATATAAAGGAACACAGGGTTTCAATACAAACAGACCTGGTTTCAAACTCCAGTTGCATTTCTTGCTAGCATTGGGCAATTCACTTTGCCTGTCTAAACCTTAATTTTACCCATCTGTAAGTTGCAGATAACCATATAATATCTGTCATAGAGTCACTGTGTGGATTAAATGAGAAAGTGAATTTAAAGCATTTAAGCACTATTCCTGGCCCAGAGTGGGCCCGGATGAACAGCAGCTTTTAAATACAGATGATTTGATTCCTCACCTCAATTCCACTACACTTGGTTTTTTTCAACCACATTCTTCCCCCAAGCCTCAAAAAGATACATAATTTTGCAAGACAAAATACTGAACACAGCTAAGCACCAGCTGTTCTTCTTTGTCAACTAACCCTAGTGTGGGCAATACCATTAAAATGCATTAGTTCCTCCATGCTGGAAGGCAGTCTCAACCCAAGAGAGCAGTTCATTTCCAAACCCACATGTTCTCCAGCCAAAATGAGCCACACATCCTTCACGGCCACTTTCTGGGATAGGAATTGTCCCTCAGCAGTCACATAGCTGACATTTCCTCTCATTTACCTGCAAGGCCGGAAGTCTTCCGAATGAAGTCTTTTTGCCTTCAAAGATTGTGCCTCAGGTAGAAGTTCCTGATTGCTGCACGCCTAGGGCTCGGGAAAGCACTCTCTCTATTCCAAATGGTTCATAAGACACGCCTGTGTTTTAAACATATACATGCAAGAACAAAAAGAGCTTTCATAAGGAGTAAAATATCATTTTCCGCCTTTCAACCACTTGAAAACTTGAAAATCTCCTCAAATAGTTTATCCATGATTTTGAGCATTTGCCATTGCGCTCCATATAAATGCAAATCCTGGCACTCAAACAAATCTAAGGAAATGTACAAAGGAGAGTTAGCTACAGTTTTCATAATAGTTATAACCTTATATCCTGAAATTGCTTTTCAAGAAATAGCTTAGGAAAGGTGATTCTCTTTCTACCTGATGGAAGAGGAAACCAAAGTTTAACATCTACTTTATAGTTTACTTGATGTTCTATAAGCTCTGCATCCTCAGTGCTCTTCCCACCAAGTTCCTGATCATTTGACTGTCACCCATGAGACTTCCCTTAGTTTTCACAGATTCAATTTACAAGGAGTACGTGGAGAGACCCTCCAGCAGGAACCTGCAGCAAAAATATCCCCCTCAGGAACATGTACTTGAAGAAATAATCTGAAAACTGCAAAGCTATTTCTTAATGTCAAGAGGAAGGCAACTAGGCATGAGATTGAGCCTAGTAGAAGTAGGCTCTAGGAACGCAAATGCCACCCAGAATAAGCCGGGAAGTGCCATGAGGATGCAGGTCATCTGTGACCCGTTCAAGGTTGTAGCCACATTGCCTGGCACAGTGCTGAGACAGTGGTTTATAAATACTGTATAAATACCTAATATATACCAAACATCTTTTAGATAAGGCCTAGGGCCTTATTCATGCAGTAGCCCACAAATACCTACCCTGGAGTTTTGTTGTTGTTGTCAAATTGTTTATCTGCCTGGTTACCAGTACCATTGAGAATTTATATTCCAGACTCTGAGTTAGACACTAGTATGTTCATTATCTCATAATAGTCACAACAGTCTTATTGGGGAAAGTATTATACTCAATTTACAAAAGAAAAACTGGAGCTCAGAAAGGTTAAACCAGTTGCCACAGGCCACACAGCAGTGAGTGGCAAGAACTAAATATGAACCCAGGTCTTTATGACTCCAATATCCATAACTTTTCTTCTATCACACATATCTCTAAGCATGTTAGTAGCATTAACACACACACACACACACATGCCTACACACAAAAACACACACGCATACACACAAAAACACACACACACAAAGGAGCCATAATCAAATTAGTTTGAGAATCATCACCGTTTTTCTTTACTGCAGGTCCCAGAGCCTTTTCCATTCCAATGCAAAAGATAAATCTCCAAGAAGAGGCTGAGAGGAAGTGTCATATCCCAAACTAATTTTATAGAATCCTTGTTCATGGAGGAGCTCATAGGACCACTGTCCCATTTGCCCTGATTCTGATAAATAGTGTGCTATATTGCTCCACATGTTGAATAGAAATGGTCTGGTCTTCAGTCTTGGAAAAGAACCCAATTATCTAAGAAAAGGTAAGGCATGAGGGATGCTTCTTTCTACTATGTTAATAAGCCCCCAAATCCCTTAACTCTGCATAGATATTGAACAGTGGGAATTTCCATCTGCAGAAACTAGCAAAATTCAAAAGTTACTATAATAAAAGAAGTGAACCTCCACCTGCCCCAGCTTCCTACACCATCAATATTCTCAATAGCTGCTAAATCCTGAAAGGCCAGAAATCCACTGGAGTGCAGAGGAAGAGAGAGGACATTTCACCAAATGGAATATTTTCTAATTTTTCTCCGTATTCCTATTCCAAATATATCCGTTTTGAGATTTACATTCTACATTCTTTTTTCTCTCTCCCTTAAGGATCTGATATATAATCAGCTCTCCAAGGTGGCTGAACAAGTGGTAAAGGAATGATATCCGGCATATATGAAAAAGCTGGAGGTTGGGAAGAATCTAATCTGAGAGTCTTCTAAAACCAACATTCCAGATTTCCAGTGCCAGCAGCTACCTCAGTTACTTTCTCTCTATACCTTTCTGTTTTAGTTATTTATTTTTTTGAAATGTGACCCAGGACAGGCCTCAAATAAAATGTATATGTTACTTTGAATGCCTCTCCCCCACTCCTTTTCTGCCCATCAAGATCAAATTTTCTACTTCAGAGACCATGCCTAAGAATGAATGATGCCTACAGCACAATATTCATTCATTCATTCATATCCATTCATTCATTCAAAATGGGTTCCTGGCCCATAACAGAGCACTGAGGATGCAAAATGAAAAAGACATTGTGCCTGTCTTGAGGAAGCCAAAAGTTTAGCTGGATATTACAACCATTGATAAAGGCTGCTCTAAAAGTAGAACAGAAAGACACCTATATATCAGCCTAAGGGAATACGGAAGTCTTCCCAGAATAAAGCTATAGTGAGTTCGTAGACATTTATGCATTTGTTCCACAAATATTATTGAGCGGTTACCATGGGCAGAGGGCTATTCTAGGCATTATATAAGGCAGTCCAGGTCTTCTTTTTCATGGGATTTGCATTGTAGCGGAAGAACAGAGATAATAAGCAAATAAAAAAGAAAATGTCAGGTAATGCTTCATTGAAAAAATAAAAGAGGGTGATGTGATAGAAAGTGGCTGGTGGGTTATGGAAAAAATCCTCCCTGGGACCTAAAAGACAAGGAAGAGGTAAGCATGCCAAGATCAAAGGGCAGTGATTTCCAGGCATTAGCTGTGTATTTGTGTATTTTGGACAAGTTTTTTCTTTCCCTTTCTGGCTCTCAGATTCCATTTTAAAGCTAAATATAAATGATGTCTGGATTATTTATACCACTACTCCTTCCTAATACTATACATAAACTAGAGTTTGACTGTACCATCCAATTATAAAGACATAGCTTTTCTGTTCCATCTGGTCCAATGAACATGAGTACTCACTAATTGACAGGCACAAATTGATTGGAAAATTCAAGACCAAAACAGTAGAAGCTGAATTGTTCCTCAGATTGATTCAGACAATTTTCAGATGCGAGGGAGGGGGGAGGAGGTGGAGGAGGGGAACCAGGGAGGCAGATCCGAAGCCCATTAGAATCCCTGCTTCTGATCAACAGCCAGCGCTGCTCTACAACTTAAGGACTGTATAGAATACAGAGGAATAGGGCCAGAACACTAAACCTAAAAGCAGAAAGCATTGCTGAGATCCCCAGAGACTCATGAGTTTCACAACTGGGCAAATGGCCTTGTTAGGATTTCACCCAGAGCAGAATAGAAGATGATGTCTCTGATTGCTAAACTGAAATATTTTTAAATTGCCCTTTACCAGCTGCTTGACATTATCAGGAAAGAGGAAAAGGCCTCATCTGAAACAAGAAGGATTTAGGGAAGGAATGAGACAGAACTTCCTAACAGCAAATAGAATGTTTCAGGACTGCTATATAATAGCAAAAAGGGGGAGAGGGGAATCAAAGAATAATAAGGGATTAGTTAAATAAATTGCTAACTTTATACAGCGGGACACTAAAGCAACCTTCAAAATTATGATTTAGATGTATATTTATAAATCTTTCAAGTTGTTCAGAATCCATGGTTAAAGTAGAAAAGGCAAACCACAAATCAGTATGGATAGTATGATTCTCTTTTTTAAAAAACAAAGTATATAGTTGCATCTTCCAACCAAGATTTATGTCTGGGTGGAGGAATGGCAAGCACATTTTTCCATAAATATATTTCTGATTTTTGTTATTTATGTACTAAATAAAAGATGAAATTATAAAGAAATTTAAAGTAAGAGGTATGTACGTTCTGTGGGACTTTCCTCTGCTAACAGCCTTCTCCTAGGTGCTAGATTTTCCCTTCTTCCCTATTCAACTGAGGCGAGTGTAACTTTTCAGTCTGTGTTACCTTGAGCTCTTCTTTGAGTGTCTACTATCATTCCTACTTTTAATTTGTTTCCATATCTTCTGCTTCTAACTTCTTTCTCCAAATTACCCAATATCAGAGTTGAAAGCAGCTTTAGATTTTATGCAGTTCGGCCTCCAACTCTGTTATCAAGTAAGATGTACGTAGGTCAGATTAAGAGCAGAACTCTCAACTGTCCAAACCATGGATTAGCAAACAACCACCTAAAGGCTCAATCCTGCTTGCTGGGCTAATAAAATAAAGTTTGAAATAAATACAATTTTAAAAATTAAGTTTATTGTAACACAGCCATGCCCACACATTTGCATATTGTCTATGGCCTTTTCATACTACAACAGAGCCAAACAGTCCTGACAGAGACTATTTGGCTTGGAAAACCTAAAATATTTACCATATGGCCCTTTACAGAAAAAAACTGGCCACGCCCTTGTCTAAACAATTCCTCACAAAGTCAGAAGTCCAAAGATCACATTCTGACCTACACAACATCCAACTAAAGAGGATACAATCCCGTCTGATATGCCATCTTAAATTCCTCTGGGGTTAAATCATATTTCCCTTCACATCTCATTGATCACAATTGCATCAGCTGCCATCACATGTTAATGCCTAAACCAGTCACTCTCTAGAGAAAGGAATTATATAAATAGCTTCAATTAACCCAGTGGACGAATGAGCTACAACTAGAGACATGTGCTCTGACAGGTGAAGTATCACTTAAGGACTGGGTTTGGCTACGTATAACATAGTACCCAAATAAGAAAAACCTAAGCAAAAAATGGGGTTCATTATTCTTTCATGTTAACAAGAAATCCATAAGAGGGCCTGGACCAGCACAGAGGCTTAAAGATACGTGACCAAGAGAGGAGTCTTCAGTTTTCTGGGCTTTTACCTGAACATTGTCATGAGAGATTGCTGTGGCTCCAGGCATCATATCCATAGGTCATGTAGGAAGATGAAAAAGGAGAAAAAAGGGTGCAAGCCAAAAGACAATGCTCCCTTTTCAAGAGCTTTCCCAGAATAACTTCCCTATTCATCTCATTGTCTAGAATTGTCATGTGACCACTCCTACCTGCAAGTAAGTCTGAGAAACACAGTTGTTCAGCTGGGCACATTTACTGCTCACAATCAAATTACATTTTTATGAGTAACTAAAAATGGATGTTGGGTAGGCAACTAGAAGATTCTGGCAGAGGTGGACCCTTGAGCAAAATCAAGGCTTTGGGCAAAAGAGAAGGATAAATAGTCCATAATATTAACTACACATCCAGTGAAGAAAAACCTCAATAGTATCTCTGATAAATTCTTTTATTTTACTGTCTATTCACCTCATATTGTCCATTCTTTGTCAGCAAAATAAACTGTAAACAAAGCTCTTGCTTCTCTTTATTTTAATAGAGAATATTCAACTGCACTGGGGATTAAAGTCCCCTTGTCCTTTTCATACCTTGATTTAATGATACTGTAAAGGAAAAAAGAATCTTTGACCATGTCCTTTTGCTTTGGATTCTTCATTTGCTCCACCTCCTGGACACACTACTCCTTAATTAATATTTGGGATGAGAGGTGATAGAGAAACACCAGTGTCACAAAAACAAACTGAAAATATTTTCCTTACAACAGGGAGCAATTTTCATCTGTGAATTTCTAACCATGCCATTGGAAATAATGTTTAAAAATCATTTCAATTTCATTCATTCCATCTGACAAGTTAGTGTTGATATGGTTCTTTAAATATTTAATAATTGCTTGAGACATTTCCCTTTATTATAATTCTATGGTCAGAATCCCTCTGCTCTTTCATCAATCCCAGGGTCTGGAACAAACAGAGGCAGTTAATTTCCAGGCAAATGTTAAATCACGTGATCTCTATTCCAATTTCCTGAAGGTCAAATGAAGCACTCAATTGAAGGGTGTGTGTGCATTCTTCTCCTTCCCCTTCACCAGTCATTCTTCTTTTGCTGCCCATCTGACCCCCTCCGTCTACCCACACCCTCCCAATCAAATCAAGCCAGGCTTCTCTTAATCATCATCAGGGAGACAAAAAGGTATAGCTTTGGAGCATCAAACCACAATTTCACACTCCATTTGCACAAGAACTCAGAAGGCTGCTAATGTGCTGTTTGCTTTTTAGCAAGTATCTCAGCAGTCATCACGGAAATGCATTTTGGCGTGCCTCCCAGGGCAAGGGAGCTATTTATGAGAGCTTGTCTTGAAATGCCTACATGCAACATTAGGATGTCCACCGCCATCTGCAAATTGGACCTGGCCCAGAGACAGTTGTGATCAGACCAAAAACATGAGGAAAGTAGATGCCACTTTTCTTCTGTTTCAGCCCTTCCTGGCCCTCCACCAATCTGGTTCCACTTGACAGGCACTTGTAGACCCACCCTCCACCAACTCTCTTTTAGACCATTTGACAGTATAAAGCCTTCTGCATTAACCCATGGTAGCACACTCATGTTATCAACTAGAAATGACTTTCTTTCTTCTCTGCCATCCACACCTCCAGATCGGGAAACATCCTTCCTTGACAATCCCCACAAGAAACATTCAAAGCAGCAAGAGAAACTGAAGCCAAGCGATGATGACCTTTGTCTTACAAACCTGCTCCCATCACCACTGTAAGGCCAATGCTTCCTGCACCACCTTCTCCAGGGCTCTGAGCACTTACTGTTTCCAAGTGACCAATAAATAATCTATAAGAAGGTTCACTTCCATTCAATCACTAATTATTGAATACCAATTTCTGTTCCAGTTCATTTCCTTTCAATCACTAATTATTGAATACCAATTATGTGCCAGGCACCAAGAACAAGAGGAAATTCCTTACCTGGAGATAGCTTACAGTCTACGAGTGTCACCAAAACAAAACAAAACCTAGCGAACAAACCAAATATTATGTGAGTGCTGGGATAGCAGTAAGCACACAGGTAGAGGAACACAGAGAAGGCAGAGAAGGGACCCTTCAAAAACCAGATAAATTAGAGCTGCTTCCTGGGGAAAAAGATACATGATGAGCTGAACCTTGGAGAAAGTGTATGAATTGGGCAGAGACAATCACAGGCACAAAGGTGCAGAACTTAGGGGAGGGGCTAGGAACAAGCAGCTCTGTACAAGGCGCCACAAGTGAAGTGAGATGACACGAGAGAGACAAGGGAGGCACAGGTCTTATGAGGCCCTGTGTACTATACCAAGGAACGTAGATTTCCTTCTGTGCAGGAGAGCCCTTCAAGGGCTTTTAAGAGCAAAGCTATATGATAAGATTTATGTTTTGTATAGGTCACTCTGGTACCTGAGCAGAGGATGGATTTAAGAGGGAAAAGACAGAAGCAGGTGGCAGTTAGAAGGCTGTAGCAGTAGAGCAGAAAGGAGGCTACAAGATAGCCATTGTGTAGCCAAAGAGCAAGCATGGATTGGAATAGATTCAAGAAACTATATGGGAGGAAAAACTGGGCAGATGTAGTGATTATCTGGGTCTATGGAGTTAAGAAGAGAAAGGAGATTAGGATGACTCCCACATTTGTGACTTCAGTGACAACGGATGCAAAAATAGAAGGAGTGGGCATGAGGGGCAGTACACTGTGTTCAGTTAGTGCCTATTGAGTTTGAGAAGATGCTTGGGGGACAGCTAAGTGTATATGTCCAAAAGTTAAGCGGCTACTGGAATGGGAAACTCAGGGAAAAGGACAGGGCAGAAGATAGAGACGTGTGCGTTATTAGCCTTCAGGGTTTATGGAAACCATGAGACAATATGGGGTAATTTTATCAAAATGTGTAGCACAGGGAAGCGGCTGTGGCTCAATCAGTGGGGCTCCCGTTTACCATATGGGAGGCCCCGGGTTCGGTTCCCGGGGCCTCCTGGTGAAGGCAAGCCCGCCCGCACGGCGTGGTTAGCTGACCCAGCGAGCGCAAGCAGCAAGGGGGGGATAAATGAATAAATAAATAAATAAATAAATAAATAAATAAATAAATAAATAAATAAAAAATGTGTAGCACAAGAGCAGTCAAACAGACCACTGCTGGAGGGGCATGAAGAATACAAGTGGTCTATGAAGAGCAGGGAGAGGAATGGACAGAGCAAGAGGATGATCGTCATCAGTAGAAGGTGATGGACAGAAGCCAGGGGGCTAGAGAGTTCTGGGAAGAAGAATGGATTTGTGGAAAAACAAAGCAAATTCAATGCACATATTTACCACTCCCTCCACTCCCAAACAAAAGTGACGGTAAAAATATTTTTAAGTTATAAATGCACAAAGATAATAAAACTTGAGATAACAGCAGATTAGATATGTTGACAAAGTTTTGGAAATTGGAAAGGAGATGGGCAAGTATCAATAACTGGAGAAAACAAAAGATACAAGGGCTTAAGTTGGAGGTGGAAGAATACACAAAAATATGTATGCATAGCAGGCTCAGGAACTGGAGAATATATTCCCCTGAAGTTCCAAGTATCATTGGGGCTGTAAACGGAAAGCTAGTTTGAAAGTTCATATAAAGAATAGTTACACTGACGTCCCACAGCAGGTGACTGCCCTGCCCCACCTCAGCTGGAGAATGGATGCTTAATCTCTGGAGAAGCTGAACAGGAGAGCATCCAGTCTGAGGGACAGCCGGTCCAGCTGAGAGTAGGAATAAGCACTGAAAAGAGGGCAATTCGCTAGAACTCTGGTATTGAGCAGCAAGACCCCTAACTTCCTCTCTTGCCTGCCTCCCAGAATGCTGGCAGCCCCCTCATCCCACCTCCCAAACACACACTCACAGGCAGGAGATGGAGGAATCCTTCTCTCTCGGGAAAAATGAACAGCTAAGAGAAAAGAATTACATATTCTGATGATTGCAGGGGGGAGGGTAGTGAGATGTACCAACAAAAAGGCCAAGGTACCTCTTTATCAACCTTCTTTTAAGCTCTGCCATCCCCACTGAGCTTCTGATCACTTCCAAACATTTTTAGTAATAGGAATGTGCAGTCAGTGATCACCAGATATTTGAGGAAAATAACTTAACATGACAAACAGAGTCTAAGCAAACAGTGTTTTCAAAAAGGGATCTTGGGGAAAACAGAGGTAATGCAGAAGAGCTCCAAAAAGAGTTATAATTAATATCTTCAAAAGACCCATGATATGAGAACAATATATATTTCAAAAATGGAAAATAATAAAACAGAAATGGCTATGGAAAATGGTAAGTATGATATCAAAAACTGAAAGATAGATTCAATAGATGGAATTGGAAGATAAAGTAAGTAAAATATCCCCAAAAGCATAAAAACAAATAAAAATGTAAGAAATTTCCAGAAATAGAGAGATAATATTACCAATGAAATAATGCAAGAATATTTTCAGAAATGAATCACATGGGTTTCCACATCAAGAGAGTCCAACAGGTGCCCAGCACAAAGGGTAAAGGAAAATCCACCCTAAGGTACATCATTGTGGAATTTCAGAAGAGATCCTAAAAACTTCCAAAGAGATAAAATAGGCCATTTATTTATTCATTTATTTAACAAATATTTACTGAGGGCCTACTATGTGCCAGGAACTATTCTAAATACTGGGGATTCAGCAAAGAACAAAACAAATTCCTTCTGTCCTTAGTGGACATATATAGATGGCAGGTGCTATGAAGAAAAATCAAGTGGGTATATGAGAACAGAAAGTTCCAAAGGGCCAGGAGAAAGTGCTATTTTATACTGATTGGTCAAAAAAGATCTTATTCATAAGATGGCTTAAGATTCAAAAGGTTAGCTTTATGGATATCAAGATACATTAGGCAGAGAGACTATCAAGTGCAAAGGCCCCGAGGTAGAAGTTTTCATGATAATGCTTGGTATATAGCACAGAGACCAGTGTGGTCAGAATAGAATGAGTGAGGAGAGTGGGAGGAGGTGAGGTCAGAGCACTAAGTGGGCACAGATCTCATAAGCTTGTAGGTCATTGTCAGGTCTTTGGATTTTACTGTAAGTGGACTGGGATGCTATTAGAGGGTTTTGAGCAAAGGAATTGTATAACTTGATTTTACATTTTTAAAGTATCTACTCTTGTTGCAGCTTTGAGAATAGACTGTAAGGGAAGAAAATTTCAAAGCAGAGACCTATAAGGAGGCTACTGGAATAATCCTAGTGAAAAAGCCCAGTATGGTGCTGGATGTGACAGCAGAAGTGACAAGGGGCTGGATTCTGGGCATATCTTCGATGTATTTGTTATGATATTTGTGGATGGATTAGATGCAGGGTGTGAGACAAAAAGGGCAATTAAAAAATAATTCTAAGCTTTTGGCCCAAATGATTATGAGAGTAGAATTGCCATTTACAGTGATGTGGAAGACTGAGAAAAACAGGTTTTAAGTAACATTTTGGGAAATGGTAATTTAGAGATGTCAATCATACATCCATTCGAGGTATCTAGAAGGGATTGGATAAACAAACTGGACTTCAGGAAGGAGGACTGGGCTGTATATGTAATATGGAAAGTGGTATTCGAGTAATGAAGGCTGCTGTAACAGACAAACCCCAAACTCTCAGGAGCGTAACAAAATAGAAGTTTAAGGGGGCGGATGTGGCTCAAATAGTTGGGGTCCGTCTCCCATATGGAGGGACCTGGGTTTGATCCCTAGGACCTCCTGGTAAAATAAAGAAAAATATAGAAGGTGCATGGGCTGCCAGGCCCCACAAGCGGGCATGCCGTCAGGCCCTGCGTGTGGGCGAGCCAGGCCCCGCGAGCCAGGCAGCAAGATGATGACGTAACAGGAGAGTGACACAAAGGGAGAGCCAAGACGAGACGCACCAAAAAACCAGGAACTAAGGTGGTACAGGTGGCAGAACGTCTCTCTCCCTCATCAGAGTTTCCCAGGATTGAATCCCGGTGAAGATAGGAGGAAAAGGAAGAGAAGAGAGGGCAGGAAACAGACACAGAGAATTGCCCAGCAAACGGACACAAACACAGCAGATGGGGGGGGGGGAGGGCAGTTAAAAATGGATAAAAGTAAAATAAATAAATAAATCTTTTAAAAAATGAAAAAAAATAGAAGTTTAGATTTCACTCATATGAAATCCAGGGGGTAAAATGTGTATTCTTGACTTGCTTGATAGCCCTCGTCATGGTCACTCAAGGACCCACACTATTTCTATCCGTGGCTCTGCTCTCTGCCTCAGAGTCCTCTGTATTCAGCCCAAGGGTGGAGAAAAAAACTGGACTATAATATGAGGGAAGTTTTATGGACCAGGTCAGAAAGGGGTGCAGACAGACCACTTCTGATTGCATGGCCACATCGAATTGCAAGAAAGGCTGGGCTAGGTAGTCCAGCCGTGTGCTCAGAAAGAAGAGGCCATGGGTTTGGTGGAAAACTTGCTAGTCTGCCACAGGCCATCCTTCTGATGAGCAAACACCCATTTCACTTTCTTCTACATAAAAGCACACACACACCTCCTCCCCAAAGGAAACAAACTCGAGTTACATTCGGTTCAGTGACTCCAGGTGATGTGTGGTCCTCACCCTTGTGTCTGGACACTCCTCATAATTCACACCCCCTAAGGACAAAAAAAAAAAAAAAAAGTTGATTGCCTTCTCCCACAACCACAGCCAATATGCAATGGGGGAATAAGGACACAATAACCACCACTAAGCCTCCTTGATTACACTCTGATTCTGCTCTTTGAGAAGAAATCCCTCACCCATTATTCTCCATGGCAACTTCTAAAGTGAGCATCTGTGGAATATACCTTTCTTGATGGCTATTCAACTGGCTTAGCCCTCTTTCTCTTGGTGCACTTTTGAGGCCCCAAAGATTGTGTGAAGGCATGAATAATCACAGGCTTTTTAGTCTGGGCTTACAGTTACTTGGCAGTACAATTTCCTCATATCTTAGTAGGCTGCAGGCCTATTTGTGTCTGTCAGTACCTTTGTCAGTTACTACAGCAAAAGTTCTTTCCTGGGTATAACTCTCAAGATGATGCTGGTTTATTACTTAGCTTCCCTGCCCCTTGTTTTCCCTCTCCTTAAGTAAACAGGAGCTAACTTGAAGTCAGCTGGGATAGGCTTGGGTAAGAAAGCCATATTCTTAATCTGACCTTACTGCAGGGCTCCATCACAATGGGTCTGTGTCTCTCAAAGCCCTGTTTACTTAAGATTTGGGGTCTAGAAACAGATTTTCCAACTGAGTATCTGGATTCTCTCTATGCCTTTCATTCAGCTTATAAACCAGCTGATTCTTTCTAGAGCTCATCTTTTTCATTTAGCACTTTACCAGATACAGCCAGTAGAGACATAAATGAAGAACACCAAAATGAGATCAGGCAAAGGCTATTTATTCAGAACTTGATATAACAAGGGAGTCAGCCACACCATCACTTGCATTTGGCAGAGATTTAAAGGCAGACAGAGGAGTGGGTAATATTTATAGTGGAAAAAAGGAAAGATTTCACGTATGCCCTGATTGGAGACTGTGGGCATGGGCTAACTAGAAGTAGGGCATCCTATATGATTGATTAGGGGAACATATTTGACTTTTTCTGGTTGGTTCTAAGTTGGAAGTGGGCACAAAACTTAGAGAAGCTGTCGGTTTTTTATTAAGTCCTGGCTATTTGGCATCAAGAGCTACAGGGATTGTGAGTTAACTCTCTGTGATGTTTGCTGTAGATAGTGGCCAGTTTCCTGAATCCTTTGCTGTAGGTAATCGGCCAGAGTTTCCTGGTCTGATTACTGCAGACTCCTGCTGATCATCTGGGGAAGGAAGGTAGATAGAGAAGACATCTGAGGACAGACCTGGGACACTCCAAAATTTAAAGGTTAGACAGATAAGGAGGAATCTTCAAATGAGACTGAAAAGCAAAGTTGAGTTAGGCAGAAAACTAAGCATATGTGGACTCCCAGAAGCAAAGCATTTCAAGGAAAACAGAGATCAACAGTTGTTAAATGGTGCTGATAGGCTGGGTAAGATGAAGAATGAGAACTGGGTGTTGAATGTAACAGCATGCAAATCACCAATGATCTTGTCAAAAGCAGTTTCCACAAAGCAAGAGAGATGAATGCCTGAGTGTGGAGAGATTGGGAATAATGAGTAGGGACAAATCTTTGGGGGGATTTTGAGGACAGAAATAGGGTGTAGCTGGATGAGGGTGTGGTCAAGTGAGGGTATTTTTCTTTTTGCTGTGTATTTGGGTTTTTTGTTGCCGTTTTATTAAGAAAAGAATTATTACAGCATTTTTTAATGTTGGTGGCAATATTATGAGAAAAGGTGGGAAAGTTAAGATGCAGGAAAGAGAAGGGATAATTGTTGGAGTGATATCCTGGGCTTGTTGTAAGGCGTTGAGATTTAGAGCACAAGAGACAATTGATAGAAGCGGAAAGGAGGCAAGTATGTGATTCAGATGAAGGAAATAATCGTGAGTATGGATTTTCCCTTTTAATTTCTTCCATTTTCTTAAGGACCTAGGAAGCAAGATAATTGGTTGAGAGTGAGGATGGGAGAGGTTTGGAGACTGGGGGACACTCTTTCTCAAGAATTTCTTGGAAGATGTGTTTCAACAAAATGAAAGAGAAGTCCAATAAAGATCTCTGGATCTAGAGAAAAAGGGGTAGAACACAGGAGAAAAGTAAAAGGAATTCCCCCCTGGGAGCAGAGGTGGCTCAAAGCAGTTAGGTGCCTCCCTCCCACATGGGAGGCCCCAGGTTCAGTTCCTGGTGCTCCTAAAAAGGAAGACGAGCAGACAGCGAGTACAAACAATGAGAGGGGGAGAAATAAATAAATTAATTAAATAAACCTTAAAAAAAAAAAAAAAAAGGAATTCCCAGAATAGTATTGATGGAAGTCTAGGATGACAGCAGGGCATTAGTCCTAGAAAGCAACCAGTTCAGATTTGAGCAGAAGGACAGAATTCTAGGAAGGATTCTTCAAGGAAAAATAATGAAACTGCTATTTGAACCCATAGACAGGAGTTGTATGGTTCTGATTAATACTGTGATTAAAAGAATTACTGATAAGCATATATAAAACAAAGCATGTTTATAACTGAGAAGAAAGAACCAGTGATGAGGAAGAAGATAAAGACACAGGGGAGAAAAAAGTGTATGAGTGGTGGAGGTAACTGCTGGAGCAGTTTATCAAAGAAGATGGGGGATCAGAATCTCAGATGATGATTTGTTCTTGGCCATAAATAGGAGTAGATGTTGCTCATCCTCAGACTGGGAGAAGGGAGGGTGGATGCAAGCATAGATGAGTTTGGTGGGACAGAGGGAGTGGAATGAGGTTGTCATTTTTCTTAGTGACTTAGAAGGCAGCATGGCCTGAGAGTCAAGAAAGAAAATGGCTGAGCATAACAGACTGGTAAAAGTTTGAAACAGTGCTGTTTAAGATTGTTTCATTTGGGATTTGCCCCCTCTTAAATATAAATATGCATGGGCAGATGACAGCGAATATTAGATTTATACTGCAAATCAGCAGTTCCCAACTGGAGCCAATCTTGCGCAGCACATTTGGCAATGCCTTGAGACATTTTTGGTTGTCACAACTGGGGTGTGGGAAGAGGTACTACAGTGGGTAGAGGCCAGGGATCCTAAAATGCACAGGCCATTCCTCTAGAACAAAGAAACCCAGCACCCAAAATGCCAATACTGCTAAGGCTGCAAAATCCTGCCCTAGATGAATAAGAATCACATGCCTTAATTGCATGATAAAATATTTTGATGTGTGGGTTTGCAGATTATAAAAGTCAAATATATGTAGAGACTAGGATTCACAGAGAAAAACTTGAACAATATTATCCAGACACTATTTTGTTCAAAATAATGCCAGCCTTGGCCAGGCTTCCTTTCCAAAGGGGCAGCATAGTGCAAAGAATGTAGGCTTTGGAGTCAAATAAAATTGAGTTCAAACCTTGACTCTGCCACTTATAGCTCCACAATCTTAAAGAAATAGTTAACATCTCTGAGCCTCAGAAAACTTAGGGAAAACCCAAATGAGTTAATATGTTGATAAAATAAGATGGTGCTGTAAAACTACTGCCACAGAGTAATACTAGCTATTGTTTTTTAATGCTAGTAAGCATTTTTCTAAGTGCATTACATAAATTATTGTCTTTAATCCTCATAACAACATTATGTGGTAGTTACCTTTTTTGTTGTTGTTGTTGGGATGGTAAAAATAATTTATTGGGAAATGGGGGGGGGGGAGAACAGAACTTGCTGAGAAATGGGAGAGAAGGATGTAAATACGCACCAAGATTTGGTGCAGACTCCTCTAGGCAGAGAGAGCAATCTCTGGCTTGTGTGGTTACCTTTTAAACTAGTAATTATTCCTCCCCTTGCTAATGCTAAGGGGAGGGGCCCCAGCTGTTATTGGCTTCCCCACCAATGGTGGGAGCCAATGGTGAGGACTGTTTGGAATATCCAGGGCCAAGGGGAGATCCTGGAAAGAGTTAACTGGGACCTCAATGTCAGGGTCAATATCTCGGTGGGATCTCATGACCATGTTGTCTGTCAGTCACGCTGTCTGTTAGCCATGTTGTCTGTCGGCCACGTTGTCTGTCAGCCATGTTGTGGCTCGTCTTTTCCTCATCTCCCTGTACTAACCTGTCTCAACCCATCCCCCCTCAGAGAGTTAATTCCCTTATTCTTAAAAGGGTGCCGAGGGGTGATCATCATTCTTCTGTAGTTACATCCTAATGGTTAGTAGTCCCTGCCTGACAGGGCATAAACCTCTCTGGCTATTCTATTGAGGTCAAGGAAAGACAGGTCTGACACTGTGGTTGGAACGGGATGAAATCCCCGCATGACAATTAAGGCATTGATTCTGTAAGAAATAAACTTAGTTAGAATTTTGAAGATATATGGTCCCACTAAAAGTGTAAAGAGGATGGTGGTGAGCAAGCCCAAAAAGGGTGCCAGCCATGACATATTGGACCATGAGAGTGAGAAAGACCAGGTGACTTCAGAGGCTGCATCCTCCCAAAATTGATGGGAAACAGCATTCTTCCTTGTGTTCCTTTATGCTGTTGGTAAATTATAGGGACTGATTGTGGTAGACCTGTTGGGTTTGGGTATAAATTGCCAACTCCAATTCCCACAGCAGTGGGTATGCTTAGGACAGCTAGGAGAGGTATGAAGAGAGGCACTGCCCTAGACATAAATTCATGAAGACAGTATAGGCAATAACAAGGCAAGCATATGGCAAGCAAAATAAAGACAGTATTTAAGACAGCCATTCTTTTGTCTTATAGGCACATTCATTAACTACTTAGAAAATGAATTAAGTTTACCATGACTGCTCCATGGGAGCAGGCCATAATGCCAATTGTGTTTGTTTAAGTTCTACTCACAGAATTCTGATAATTGTTGTTCCACTTGGTATGCCCTTCACCCAGCCAGCATGCTGCAGCACCATTGACCCTAGAAAAAAGCTAGGAAGGTACGTTCCAGTATTTCACTGGCCTGGTGCATAGCGCCCTTCGGCACTATGAAACAGAGCCAGTCTGGAGGCAATATCCATTGTACATCTGGCTATATCGAGCCATTGCCGGCTGCTGCAGGAGTCTGAAACTGCAGCATATTCTCCATCCACTACAGGAGCATGTTCAGAGATGTAGTAGATGCTTTCATTGTTTTAGGGGTCAGTGACCAACCTAGTCAATAACTCAAATGGAGAGGCAACATGCAGTGTACTGAAGGCTTGGTTTGAATGTACAATAGAATTCGACAATATTGAAATCTATCTTTTCTAAACACTTCCAAATCAAATGAACTTAACTATTTTAGCACTTTGCTTTTTACTTTTACACCATTACCACAACAACATTAATTAACAGGTATTTTACTTTAGTAGTACAAGAAAAACTACTTTCTCAATCATTTTATGAAAACTGAAGATTCCCAGTGGAATCAAGACTATTTTTCCTTACCACCACTTTAATATGCAGACTGAGGTAGCCTCTGACAGGTTTCCCTGTTATGAAGTTACTTTTTGTTATTAATAGCAATTTAGGTTTCTATTTAATAATGACTTCCTGGAATTAGCAATTTAAATGCTTCCATTTAGAAGACGCTTTTACAGGGAAGCGGCTGTGGCTCAATTGGTTGGGCTCCCATTTACCATATGGGAGGCCTCGGGTTCTATTCCTGGGGCCTCCGGATGAAGGCAAGCTGGCCAGCATCAGCGCAGTGAGCTGGCGCAGCAAGATGACACAACAGAAACAGAAAAAACGCAAAGCAAATGGACACCGCGAGCACAAGCAGCAATGGAGGGATAAAAATAAATATAAAAAGAAATAAAATAAATCTTTAAAAAAAAAAGAAGATGCTTTTACAAACTCCTTATAATTAACCATAACTACCCAGACTGTTTACTTCATCTTAAAATAAGTTTATTAACTACAATTGGCAATGCAACCAATGAAGTTTACTTTATTCATTAAAGAGAGGGAAGATCTACATTTCCTTCTTTAACTTAATTTCATTAGACATGAACATACAACTTTCATCATCTTAAAGATTTAATTCATATAATGTTGATTTATTTAATGGGTATTCTATAAACATAGGGAGATTACACCAAAGCTAAATAAAATCGAAATCATTATAGTTTATGCCAGGACTGTTCTTTTTCCTTCCTTTATAGGAGGCTAAAACCTCTTTTCTTTAATAAAATTCTAAAACTATGAATAATCTTAAAAGCATACTGACTGCTAGGTTCCAGAATACATTACAATTGTTTGATTTGTTTTAATCATAATTTAGAAAAGATCTTTCCATAGCTTTCAAGGACTTTCCCTTTACTTACTAAAACTTGACAATTGGATTTTATTTTAACCACTCTTAATTTAAGGCTGGTAAAAGAGTTAAATTGGGAAACTATGGGGCAAACTGATTCTTAATTCCCCAGCCTAGAAGATAGAGTTTTAATCTGCCACACCTAGCCCCTCCCTCAGAGCTCTTGGAAAGAGAAGGCCCTGGGGGCTGGGTAGGTCAAAGTGCTTAGGAAAAACTTTTTCCCTTTCTCAATCGTTTCTAGATACAGATTTCTATATAACCTTTCCATCTTGCTTAGTCTAATTTGGGCTCCAGGAATATTCATTCACATCTATGACTGCATGTTTAATTTTTAATAATTTGAATACAGCTCTTTCAAGAATTTTCATTTGTTAATTTGATATTACCATCCTGATGTATGAAGATATACATTACACAAATAGGCAGATCCAAATAGAGAGTTAGACACAAAAACACAACTCACTAAAGTTACTTAGAACTTTCATTCTTTTATATAATAAGTTTAACTGTAAAATAACATTTAAAAGATTTCTTTGAAGGCTATTTCTAATTACTCTAATTTTCACTGTGACCATGCAGTTTTGCACAAGAATTTCATTCCTTTTAATTATTGGCTTATAACCAAATTGTCCCCCCATGCTTTAAAATACAATTTTCCTTTACTTCGGAACTTTGCTTACTTCCCATTTTGACTTTGGCAGACCTTGGATGAAAAACACTAATTCCAGTATATACTCACTGAGGTCATTGAAGCCTCAGGGAAACTGGTTTCTCTCATGAAATGCTGCTTTTAGGAACATCAACTGTTGAGGTGGGAGGCCTTCCCCACTCCCCAGTCCTTGGAGATAACAGGATTCCGGCAGCCACCAGACTGGAAGAGGGGACGTTCAACCCCAAAGGTCGAGAATTCCACCAGGCAGCAATTTAGTCCACACTTGGAGCCAAGAGAGAAAGCAAGGTTATTAGCACCAGTGGAAGGACAGGAGACAGGGTTGTCTCAAGTTTGCTTTCCCCTGAGCCATAGGAGGCAGAAGCTGTCATGAAATAACCATAAGCAACAGCAAACTCAGTTTATAATGACCATCACAATAGCTGAAGTCTAGGCTAAATCCACCCAGTTATAGCAGTTTCAGATGTTATCCTTCTGCTGTTTTATAATATAAAGGCATCTATATAATGATGTTAACTCTTAGTTCAGCTTCTGGTAAGTTTCCACTTAAAAACAACTTAGGTACTTCTGTTTATTAACTAAGCAACTAAAACAATTTTATTAGTAACAACTTTTGCTAAGTGTTTCTGCTTTTCCCACAGTTGAATTAATTTCACTTGTGAATTATACATCAAATTCAATTGCAAGACAGTATTGACATTTAAAGACTCATTTTTTGGGTTACCTTTCACTGTTATCCAATTTGTAACAGGCAAATACCAAATCTGATTTACAAGTTCCTAGGCAAGAGCAGACTAACAAAGTCAAAGCAAGCATAGATTAGAACAGAAGAGAGAATTTTACCTACTTAGCTTAGCTTAGGGAAAGACTTGACTTTGAATCACCTAGATGCAAAGCTCCCAGTGTCTGTCCATGGCAGAAACTTCATGCAGGACCTCCAGTTTAGTTCCTCCAGGACAATCCCTGGGCAGCAGCTAAGTATGGAGCTAAGGGGTCCAGAGAAGCCCTGCCCCTAAGGAGACATAAATTGGGCTGCATCCCATTAGTTACCTTCCGCAAGGGGTAAAACCCTGCAAGCCTTTTTTCCTGGAAGGTTGGAGTGTTACAAGGAAATAGGCAGGGAGCCAGGAAAGCCAAGAAACTTTTAATAGTAATTGATGGTACATGTGGAGGTTCCTTATTCTACAGGGAAGAGGATGAGAAAATGGAGTGCATTTCCTCATCCCTTTAAGGACGCATGGCCACATGGTCTCTGGTCCTCAGATCTGTCTGTCCTCTCCTCTCTTACACAAGTTTAAGTGGAATTCAGGGTCCCAAACAGAGGCCACTCATAGCCATCCTATGGCCACGTGGTATGGCAGGAAAAGATTAGCCTCTTTCTTTTTAGAGCATCAGTAGGCAGATTGTCCCAACTTCTGAGAGGGCACCCCAATGGGGGGAGTCTGCTGGAATGCTGGAAGAGCCACCCATCATCCTAGGGGAGGATAAAATGCATTCATCAGTCTGGGGGCATCCCACTGCTAGACCTGACTGAACAGATTGTTCACTGAGCCAGCGTCCTGGAAATTTGGGAGCCCTGCTTGCTGTCCCCATCTTCCAGGGATCTGGAGCCTTATGTCTCTGGGCATCTCCAGAGCCTTAGAGCTCTTGGGGGCATCTGAATCCAGCTCCCAGACTGAACACCCAAGCAGGGCTAATCTTAGGTAAGGGGCTGGCTAGGGACCTTTCTTTTGCCTACTTTGCAGAGGTCTTAGGAGCTGGCTATGAGTGCGCTCACCTCATAACCACTCCCAAGGGCCAAGTTTCTCAGTTAAACCCTACCTCAAAAGTCCATTAAAAAACTAAAGACTAATTGTCCTGTGACTTGCCAGCAAACACCCTCAGGGATCCCCTCCCCAAGACAATCTCAGGGCCTCCCCAGGGCAGAGAAGGAGCAAAGCCCCAGGGGTCTACTGAGGGTGGAGCTCATGCCTCACTAAAAAATGCAATTTCAGTTTCTAAGGCATTCTAAAGCATCTCACAGACCCAAAATGAGGATAGCAGTAGTTGGAAGAGAAAAGGCACTTTGAATTAAAAGGAGTTAACTAGCAGTCTAAGGAAATGATACAACAGGTGATAGCCATTCTAACTCTCAGAGAGGGCCTGGTACTCCCGGCGGACTCTTGCTTGATGCAGGCCACATGTGCAGTCAGGTCTCAAGGGCGGTTTCACCCACCACTCAGTTTTTTTGGATCTACACAGCATGGAGACTCGTCCCTACCACCTCCAGAGTGGGATCCAAAAGTCTGGGCAGACCAAATTTATGTCCCATGGGGGCCTATCCAGGAACCCCTTTAAAATGGCAGAACCAAAAAGGGCAGAGACAGGCTATAAAAAGTTTAGATTCACCTGTCTCGGGGTCAGGGAGGATTACCTGCCTCTAGAACTCCTGGCTGTTGCTCACCAAATGAAGCCAGGGAAGTGTTGGATCCCTTTAGGTTCTTGGCTATGTCACATAAAAGAATTTAAGAACATGTGAGTTTAGTCAGGACAGTAAAAAGAATTTATTGGGAAATGGGGGGGGGGAGGGAGACAGAGCTTGCTGAGAAATGGGAGAGAAGGATGGAAATACACACCAAGATTTGGTGCAGGTTCCACTAGGCAGAGAAAGCATTAGTTACTCTTATTATACCCAGTTGACAAAGGAATCTCAAACTGGAGCAGTCCTCCAAATCCATTCCTAACATAATACATAAAGTATATGTTAAGTGTCCATTACATATTTGAGCTTTACCTAAACCCTAAACACAGTTCAGTTTCTACCTTCTCAGTCTACAAAGAAAAATCATATAGAATATTTACCAGCTTTCAAAATTAAAACATACTAAATGGGAAAGAAAGTCCCCTGCCTTGGTTTGACCCAAAGGGACAACCTCATCTTGGCACTTTTCTATATATAAAATTTTCCCTACAATTGTCAATTTCACTACAGCATTAGTGACTCTCCAAATTGGAGAGTCCCAAAAATGTGTTTATTTGACCTCCCTTCTCAAGCTCTAAATTCATTTTACTACTACTTACAAAACCCTTCTATAGCAAAGAGCCTAAGACATAGGAGGCCAAGAAGTTGCTACCCTCAAGTGGCTCACAATCCCAAGGAAAAGAAGATACAAAAATAATTCACTATTCTCAGCCAAGGGTGATATTTACAATTATAGGGGTGTAGACAGAGAGAAGAGTGACAGGATGTGAAATTATAGAGAAGACGAGACTGGTGGCAGAAATGAAATACAGCAGAGTGAAAATGTGGGGACAAGCTTTGGGACTGAAGTTATCAAAAATCAACATGCAACAATTGAGATCAGCTGCTGGGGTGAAAAAAACTGATTCTGAGAAATGGTTTATAATTTAATTCATGTCAATGACCATGGTCCAGCTGATATACCAGCTACTAAGGATGCAAGATAGGCATCTTTTTCCCCCAAGAAGTTTCCATATTAGTGAAGAAAACAGATGAGGAAATCACAATATAAAGCAGTATCTGCCGTGGTAGAGGTAAGCATGGGATGTCATGAAGCACTCAGGAGGGCACTTAGCCCAGGCTTGGAGGGAGGTGGCGGGGGGCTTCCTGGAGGAAGTGACAGCTTCCTCTGCATGAAGGATGAGTAGGAGTTAGCCAGTCAAGGTGTCTGGGAGAAAGAGAAGAAACGTATTCTAGTCCAAGGAAAGAGCAGTGCAGAATCCCTGATGGCACGGTCACTTCAGGGACTTGTGCAGAGTTAAGCACAGCTTTAAGGGGGATAGGGAGAGTGGCTAGAACTGCTGCTGCAGAGCAGAGCAGGAGCCAAATCTTGAAGGACCTTGTATGTCAAGCTAAAAGATTAGACTTTACTCTGAGACCAAGAAGCAGCCATTAAAGGGTTTCTGGCTGAGGAGGCACATGATTAGATTTGTATTTTAGAAAACTCACTCTGGCTACAGTGTAAAGAATGAATCAGAGGCATAAAACAGTGCAGACAAGAGCAGTTACAAGACTGTTGTGGGAATAAGAAATCCAAACCAAGATTATGTCAGTAAAGATGGAACATAAGAGACAGATTTGAGTGGTGCTAACTAGTCCAAATCATCTCTAGATCTCTATCTGAATGCAAATTATAGCTAAAACAAAATAAAACTAAAAAAAAAAAACAAACAAAAAAAATAGGTAACTCTTTTCTGAGTGGTTATGAGGTGCTCCTACTACTAAATCCTAAAATGCATGAGAGGGGACGGATGTGGCTCAAATGGTTGGGCGTCTGTCTCCCATATGGAGGGACCCAGGTTCGATCCCTGGGACCTCCCGGTAAAATAAATAAATAAAATAAAATAAAAATGTATGTGATGCAGTTTGAAAACTTTATTTTTAAAAAATGCATGAGAGTGTATTTAGTGCATTCTTTTGCCTTCAAGAACAACTGCAATTCTGCAAACTCATACCCAAAAGAGCTTGATATAAAGCAGGTAACCAACAGCTCTAAAGGTGGGTTGAGTTCATGGTCACTTTCTCTCCTCCATCATCAAGCACACACTGGGGCGTTATCATCAGATTATGCAGAATGTAATAATAATAATAGTTAACACATAGCACTTACCCTGTGTCAGACACTTTATGCACATTAACCCTATGAGGTGGGTATTGTTATCATTCCTTTGTTGAAGATTGACAACTGATGCACAGAAAGATGAATAAACTTACCCAAGATCACGTTGCTAGTAAGTGCTAGAACCAGGATTCAAAACTTGGGGATCCTATGTTGTTAATCCTAACACTGTAAGAACAAAAATAATAAACATCTACTCCTCCATGGGGTATACATTTCATCCTGCCTACAAAGAATCTTGCCTCAAAGTGGTAATTCAACAGCAAAGACAGCCTTGACTTCACTGCCACTATTCAAGCTCAAAGGGAAACTGAACACCTGTACTAACAGTCAGAAGAGATTCTCATATTTATTAACTTTGGAGGGGTTGGGGGGGTAGTGGGAGAGACAATACAAGGGAGATTGCATTTAGCAACAGAACAGTTGCTAAAGTCAGTATAAGCAGACTTCAAAGGACTTTGGACAAACCATAACTTATGCTGAAATTGACAATAAAAGACATAAAAAGGAATTTATTTTCTCATTCATTAAACAAATGCATGGATGTTTATTTTAGTTCATTTCTCCAGTTTTCTTATTATAACTTGAGTCAGTTGAAAAGCCGCTTACTCCCTTTTGATGTTCTGTGCATGATAGGAGAATGGTATGCAGACTCCAACAGTGCTCAAAAGGAAGTAGAAAGCAAAAAACTTCTGCGATGACATATAAAAGGCGATCTCCTTCTCCCACCAACCTGGGTTGCTCTAGCTTCGTTCCCAGGCAGCTAATTCTGCAAGGATGTAGAGTTAAACTTTGTCCATTCCATCTTTTGGCCTCAGTAAATCAACATTTGAACAGGTTAGTTGTATGATGCCTTATTGAGGTCATTTTGTTATAATCTACACCATATTCCATTTCTATCCTTATTTACAGTGACCCTGAAAAGCAGTTGAGGAACAGAGCTTCTATTAAAGACACATTACAGAATCCAGCTGTGCTGTCACGTAATTATCTTCTCTGCACTGCAGCTGATGTTTTACATAATTACTAAGTCATATGTGACTTTAGCTTTGTCTAACACTTGAGTGAGTAATGTATGTGTTCTACAAGCTGTCAAGGAGGGGAAATTTAAACCTTCTTTGGGGATTATGCTTTTTGAAGGTTTTCTTGATGGAATAGGATAAGTATAAAGGCTTTCAATGAAAGGAATCCAATTTTACCTCTAGTACCACCCTCCCCAAAGTTTCCTTGAAGTCTCTAATGGCATTTCCAGTGACTAAAGAGCTGCTTGGTGTTACTAGGACGACGTGCAAGTCAGATGAAGGAGAACAAGGAAACATCAACAGGACTGTTAACAGTAGCATATGACATGTTTTTGTGTCATAAATTAACATCAGACCAACTCGGGAGGAGATGCAATAGCCCCACATTAAGACTAGGAGGTGAACAAGTCAAATGATGCACTAGCACAACCCCTAAATGTCACAATGCCCCCAACGAGCAAAGACCAGAAAGAACAAATTTACACCTTCAAGTATGTAATTTTCTCTACTGAAAATACAAACATGACCTTATTAATCCAAATAAAACCAACAACTTGTGACATTTTTCTCATTTGAAAGATTAATATGCAAGCAAGCAATTTAATTTCTAACCCTGAGTTCAAAAATCTATGAACTCACCCCTGCAGGGTTCAAGAACCCTAGGTCCTTGGCGGCAGGAAACATAATGCAGCATAGTTTGGGATTCGTGAGTCACCTCACTACATCCTAAATTCTCCAAGGGTGGTTGGTTGAACCTAATTCTTCCTACCAGGCTCACATCCAGAATCAAAGGCATGTAAACTTGGAAGCTGTCCTGCTTGCAAGTGCTGATCCAGTCCATCTTTCACTTGTTTTATTCTACACAATTTGAATCTCTCTCTCATATAAACATTTAGTTCCTTCTATGTGTTGGATGCTACATGATTTCTGGAACTGAGATAAATTCTGCATTCATTAAGCCACACATTCTCACCAGGCCTTCCTGGCATGATCTGAAATTATGAAGGCAAAGTACATAAACCCATTTAAGTCTCAATCCTATAACCCTGAACTCATTAACTGAGTGCCCTAACTAAAGAAAATAACTCATCATAGACGATACCAATCACACAATCACTGGCATAGCAATATCCATAAATTTCAAGAAAATGATACACAGTTAACTTTTAATTATCCACGCTAATGAAGGGGAACAGTGGCATGGTTAATCCAAAATAGTTTACAATCAAATAATAATTTCTATTAGGATTTGGAATTCATTATGTCACTTTCTTCCCAGAAGATTTACCTTCTGATTATGTTTTCCATGATGAATATTCAAGCAAGAAACTTAATTTCTATCTTAGAGTTTTAAACTTTATAAACTTCAGCCTCAATCCCAGGCTTGCAAAACTAAAATCTAATGCCTTTGAAGAAGGAATCATAGTTCACTGAAGTTTATGATGCTGCCATAAGTTCATACCGTCCATCCTGAACTCCCCATGGATAATGGGTTATCAGTAGGTCCTAATGCCATGCTTCTCCAGGAATAAATGTGCAGGGATTCAGCTCGCAATTTCTGAGCTCTTCCTCTCTTATCCTTTTAACTTGCCCTGTTTAACTCTGTATTATTCCTTACATATTGATTCAAACATTTGAGAAGCTGGATTAGTCAGCTGCTCCTGCACTAATTCTGAGTAACAAAATATCTTGAAACCAAATGGTTCAAACAATAAGCATTTATTTCTTGCTTACGGGTCTTCAAGTTGGCTAGGCTCTGGTCAATCCTTTGATTTGGGTTCAAATTTCTTCCATGAGTTTCCTCAGATGCCTCAGACCAGTGGCTCCACTGGATCACAGGAAGTCAAGCCAAGGCAGCCATGTATATTTAAAGCCTCTGCCAATATCACATCTGTTCACTTTCCACCAGCCAGAGAACTCACATTGCCAAGCTCAAAGTCAGTGGGCCAAAAAAATATATTCCACCCCACGGAGGAAAGAATGAAGGTAAATTTTGACTGAATTTTGACTGATACGATCTATCACTGAATATGCATAAGACTCTGAGGTAGATTCTAAAGATACCAGGATGAATAAGTCATGATTCCTGTTCTCAAAGAACTCAGGGGAGAGAAAGTACTAAAAATACAATATGGAAATTACTAAATAGGGATATATCCAAAATACAGTGTGGGAGGGGGGAACAACTGAAGTAGTCTAATGCTTCTTGAGTCACTCAGCAAAGGCTTGTCACTTGAGTGTTTGAGGAGGACCTTGAAGACAAACATGAGCTGCTAAGGAAAAAGAAAGAATAAAGATGGGAGGAAAGAGTATGTTCAAGAAATGGCAGGACATACAGTATGACTAGAATCTAGTACATATGAGAGAGACTAAGGACTAAATCAGTCTTATAAGCCAAAGTCAGGTTATGAAAAACCTTATGGAACATACTAAGGAGTCCAGAAAAATCCTAGAACCAATGAGGAGATTTTGGTGAATTTCACACAGAGGCTCAAGAGTCATCCCCAGAACTTGATTTTGAAAAGACACCCAGGTGGCAGAGTGGAGGGAAGATTGGAGATAAGGGATATACCAGAAGTGGGAATATCAGTTAAGGGACTATAGCAGTAGTTTAAGTAGTACAATCAGAGCCTGAACCAGACAACATCAGAATGAAGGAAGATAAGGTGATCAATTTGAGAAACATTTTGGATGTGAAAGCAGAATCTGGATTGGAAGTAGGGAGAAGGGTAACAAGAGGAAGAGGACTGGAACTGCTCTCAGTTTTACAAGCTTATGCAGCTAGTTAAAAAGTGAAGCTATTACCTCATCCTACTTTCCAGAGCACTCTACATGGCTGCTCCTCCTTTCCACATCTCCCCTGAAGTCAATGAATTTCTGCTCCTTAGCCTAATTGAAAGTCCTGGGGCAGCAGAACAGAAGAGTAGTTGAGGCAAAGGAAGAGTCATTTGATGAGAAAAGATTGATATATCCCTTTCCATAATCAGTGGAACACAGGTGAATAGATTGAGCAAGTTCTTTATTGAGTGCCTTTAATCACCTAACTCAAATCAATACTCCTTTAGAGGAGCGTAAATTAATTCTCCAAACAAACAGCTAATGCCTGAGGAGAGATGTCTGCAGTGTTTACACAGCTCCCTTTTGTTGGGGGTTGGGGATAGGGAGTGGTGAAAGGCAGCTGTGAAACCAAAGGCAGAATCTGTGCTTGGAAATGCACAGAGTCAGGGAGCAGAAACTCCTAGCTACTCTGAGACTTCTATTTTTCCACCATCATATGGATTGGTGTGGATGGACAGTTACCCACAGATGATACAGCCCCCAGCTAGTCATAAGCACTCAGATGCTAGAGAGGATGGCTCTGGCTGTCTCCACTTTGAGCTTTTCCCATCTATCCCCATCCATCAGATTGGAAGGGCACAAAGTGAGAGGGGCTTCCCAAGGTGGCAGGTTAGCTTCTAGAACTCCAAGATCCCCAAACAGCCAAATGGAAAAGACCAGAGACAGGCCTGTGTTCTAGTCAGCTTTACTAGCTGTGTGACACTGGGCAAGTCAATTCACCTCCCTGAGTCCACATTTCTGCATCTGTACAAGTGAAAATTAATACCTACATCCTTGCTTAGAGTGCTGCTGGGATAAGGTAACACAAAGAGCCTGCAACCTCAGGTGCACTCAAAAATGTTAGAATATCCCCTCCCTCAGCTAATATATTACTTTGGTAAAACAGGGCCAATTTACCTAAAGGCCTGTCAAATAGAATTGCTTACAAAATTTCCCCAACTTGAAAGTCTGCAGAAACAATATGTAGTTTATGCAATAAGACCTAGCGTGGTGTTTACCTCCCATCTTCAATCTTTCTCCTGCTATTTCCTCTGACAGGAAGAACCAGACCAAAATCCAAAGATCAGCCATCCATGCTGAGAGCAAGGCCATGGGTTAATACAAGACTTTAAATGATTCCAGTTGTGGTTCTAAATAATAGTGGCCATTATCAGTATTATTAATAAGAGCTATTCCACCAAATTGGTGTGTACATCCAGCTTAAATGGGAGGTGAAGAGGTCAACACAAGAAGGATGAGACTGGGTTTCTTTTCTTCAGACTGACCTCAGGGCAATTTCTAAGAGATTCCACCAGCAAAGGAAAACAGGCACATGGCTTCTTCTTGCTTCTGGCCTTTCCTCCAGATTAGACACCATCTCTACAGCCAATAATACTCCTCCAGTTTGGGAATTGATATGCAAATTTGCTAATTAGATGGCCAAGAATATTATAGGTCTCACCTGGAGTGGCAAATGATTTCCCAGATCTCTGCCTTCCTCAATAGGGGGTCTGGAAGCTCAATTTCAGAATTGTCATGGAAACCATTAGTGCCACTAAATTAACCAGACCTCAGAATTAGCCAAGAGAAAGTGTGTATTGATCTGACTCCACAATGCGAGGACAGAAGCACTTTCTTTTATGATTAACCTCTTCGGTGCCCTCTTAAGAGGCTCTTATACTTCTCAGTTGATGGAAAGATTGCTGAAGAATAAATAAAATGTTCCTAGAACTACAGAGAGAGTCTTGTGCCATTATTTCCCCCTAAAATAACAAAATTATACAGAAATGTAAAATTTACAGTCCCTAACCCCTAGAAACTTACAATTTAATAGATAAGAATAATTATCATTGCCATTTCTATATTATGCAAACGTTAACAAAATGCTTTTCATATGCATTTTACCTATACCTTTACAGGGAAGGATAATAAAGCAAAAATAAGTCAAATAATTTACCAAAAGTTTCATAACTTGTAAGAACCCAGATGAAGGAGCAATTGACTGTGCAAAGATGAAGGGACAGTATGAGAAATCAGGAAAACCTACTGAAAAGAGATGATGTTCTAGGTTTTACAGTTCCAGTCACAGTCTGATGTATCAACACAACATTTATAAACATCTCCTGTGAGTCAAGAGTTATGCTTGGCACTGGGGATGTCAAAAGGCAAAGCAGATGCCATCCCTGCCACAAGCAACTTACACTCTAGTAGCAGACAGGGCATACAAGAGTCAGCTCAAATTCTGCCTATGGTATACGGATAAACTACAGCTTAAACCCTCAGTGACCTTTTTGTGCCTCCACCTTAGCTACGAGTCTCTTCTCCACTCAGCTACTCCCCAATAAACAGCATTGGTACCACTGAAGAAATGGCCAACCAGAAGCTGTTCTCGCACAGACTTTATTGCCACTAGCCTAGATCTCTAATTCAGCACCATGCAAGTGGGTGAAAAGGAACAAAGAAGGCTGAACAATGGGTCCACCCCTAGGTGCTGGGCAACCTCTGCAGCAGATATGTGGCCAGGCATTCCTGGGGTCCAGGGGATATGGGGCCAGTCTCTTACTGGCTAAAGAGGACACAGCCAAAGAGTCATCTCAGAGACAGGTACCTGTGGCCAGCCCTCATGGATCCCCTTGTTCTGGTGAGGACAAAGGGGCCCTTTGGATAGTTATTTGGGGGAAGAGGTATAAACAGAAGCAGCATAAAGGGGGTTAAAAGCATGAACTTGAAGGTCACACTGCATGGGTTTAAGTCCCACCTCTGCCACTTAATTGTGTTACCTTGGGAAAGTTATTTAATCTCTCTGGACTCAGTTTCTCATCTGTAGAATGGGAATGGTTATTAATAGCACCAACCTCAGAGGATGATGAAAGTATGAAAAGAGTTCATTAGCATACGCAAAGTGCTTAGAATAATGTTTGGCGCATAGTAAGCACCATATAAGTGTTTAATGCTTCCATATATTGCAGTTGGGGATGAAAAGAGGGACTCAATCATTCTGATCTGCTTCAAAAGCATGTCTTATAACCAATTAAATTAGTTACATTTGATTCTTTGAATGATTATTTCCAATGTACAATTCAAATGTTCACCCCAAAGCAAGGAATTTACATCTTTCAAGCTTGCTAAAGCCTACCAGCTTGGGAAGCATGACAGCTTTTAGGGGTATTGTCTGGCATTATCTTACAATCTGCTCTCTAAAAACTTTTCCAGACACACACACACCCTGTACAACAGTGTAGTGTAGTATAGTGTCTCTGGTGGCTGGTAAATCCAGAGTCAAACCCTAACTGTATGTGATGAGAAAATTAGTTAAATTTGCAGAACCTCAGTATCTTCATCAGTAAATGGGAGTAATAAAACCCATCTTAACTGAAACTGACTCCTGTCAATCAGCATGTGGTCAGGGTCTGCCATGAGGAAGTATTCGATAAATGGCAGCTAAAACACCCAAACGGCATTACTCACCTGGAAAGGGGCCTCATAGAAATGATGCAATTTTTCTTTCCAATGAGGTTATTGATTCCCTTTAAGGAAACTCTCAGCAGGATAAATGACCCTTCATTATTTCCGTGGCAGACTTCTGGCATTTTTCGGTTGCAAACAAATCTTACTTACCACATCTGTGAGTCCCAAAAGTCGATAGACATTGCTTTATAAAGGCAGAAAATTATCACATCAATAAAAATTGACCATTGTTCAGAAACCGATTTCCACCAAAAAGGACAAAGAATTACCTGGGACATTTGGAATGGGGGAGGTAGGGGAGGATCAGAATCTTCCATCTTTATCCAGAGAGCCCTCAGGGCACACCAAGTTCAGTCAGGAGCAGACCAGAGAAGAGAAAAGAGCAATTGATCTTCCTGCCCCCAGTCATCAATCCCCCACACTGTTTCTAAGGGATTGTCTTAAAAACCAGATTTAATTATGTCACTCTCCCCTTAAGATAATTTAATGGCTCCCCATTTTGCATTAGCTAGAATCGACCCTTACCTTCCCTCACTCCACCTCCTCAGCCTCATCTCTTGCCATTCTCCCACAACATTCCCATTCCCTATACTCCAATCTATACTCCATTCCCACCAAATTTCACTGTCAACTCATGTCCCCCCTCAACTCAAGATGTTTTAGACATCAACTTTTTGAGACAGCCATTTTACTGTCAGCCATTTTGAGTACATTTTGACAACCTTTGCTTTTTTATTTCTATTCCAACTTTGTTTAATATAATGATTACATTTTCGCTCTCCTTTTAGCCATGCCAATCAACACCCAAACCAGAGAATGATTTTTGTCGTGAGTTACTTTAGGTCATGGCCAATTTCCCATCATTTTTGACATTTATGGAGCTTATTTAACTTTACTAGAACATCAGGTTCTACATTTGAGAATGCCTGTACGGTGTCTTAGATCACTCCTCAAAATCGTCTTTATACTTCAGCTCACTTTGAAACAGCATAACACCAAGACCAGTGAAGCATGAACTGAGAATCCTAATCAAGAGAAAAGCATGATTTGATTGGTTGGTTGCAGCATCCTAACAAGAGTTTCCTTCGGCTATTGGGGTATGTTTTGTACCCTTTACATGGCACATCCTAGATGCAACCTAAGACAAATATTAGGAGGATATGCTTGGGAGACAGATTACCTGGGGTCTTGATTCTGCCACTTTTGAGATGTGTGACATGAGTCATATTATTTAATTTCTCAGTGCCTCTTTCCTCCTTTGTAAAATAAGGATAATAAAAATTCAATAAGTGTAAAAACCCACATACAGGATGAGGCATGGCACATAAAAAACACTATATAAATGTTTGTTAAATAAAATAAATGCAATACTGGTGATGCGGCAGATGCCCCATGTCAGCTGTCAAAAGCTGAAACTTCAGTTTCATTTTTAAGGTAACAGGTGGCTTTATCTTACTGTTGTCAAAATGTTCCAATTCATTCTTTGTACTCAAAATGGAAATCAATACCATTAGCTTTCATCAAACATTACTAACAAAGGTCAGAAATCTTTGTTTTCTCAGGGAGAAAAACTTGTACAAAAGCTGATTGTTATGAATTATCAAAAAAAGCATCAGAATATCTTGCTTGATCCAGTTACACTTCATTCCCCTGAGAGCAAGTTTCAGCCAGAAAATATCAACACCACTGCAGACCACATTTGATAACTGGGGCTAAAGTGCCCCTTTCATCCTTAAATGATTTCATATGTATATGAAGATTATTAACCACCACCAACAGTGAAAAATCACGCAGCAAAACTACAAGGCACAGCACAGAAAGAGAAGTTCAAAACAGACACATTTAGAATAAAGGAAATGAGACTAACAAAGTCTACCACTACTTGCAATTTACAAGGGCACACTAAGATGTGCAAGAGGCCAAAGGGCTGTGGGCCCTGCCCAAGCCTTGTAGAGCTGGGGAGGGAAGAACAGCTGACCATTTGCTTTGAATGATCCAACGGGTGGAGCATCCACAGGCTTCCTGGCTAGAGAATCGTTGTTCTAACACCTAGTGTCCATAAGAACTTGGATTACAAGTTTGCCTTCTTTGAGCCTCAGTTTCCCCAACAGTAAAAGGTAGATAATACCTTATTGAGCTGGATTTATTTGACAAAATGACTACAGAGCCCTTGAACACAGAAAACATCAAATTGTCTACCCCCTCTTTTTTAACACACTATAAGTAATAAATCTCCCTACTCTGTGGAGAGAAATTAGATCATCATATGATACTTATCTTTAAATGAAAGTAACATATTCAATGTGCTTCCTATGCTACACGTATCCTCGAGTTTTTCCCAACACCCACTAGTAAGGGTTCTTGTTGCAAGTGGGGAAAAAATCAACTTTTAAGTACTTAAAAAAAGGAATTATTGAAAGGGTGTTAGGAATTCTCAAAGTCATTAGGAGGCTCTGAGGTCCAGACCTGAAAACCAAGCTGGAACAAGATTGCCACTGAGGATTGGCAGCAGGAGTCCTTGGCAAGAGTCACTCAACAGTACTACATATTGTGTGATTCCATTTATATAAAATGTAAATATAAATTTATAAAGATGAAAGGAGATTAGTGGTTATGTAGGTCTGAGGAAGGAATGTTAAGGGGTGTAGAGTCTTTCATTTTGGAGTAAGAAAATTGTTCTAACATTTTTGAGATGATGAATGTACAACACTATGATTATACTAAAAGCCATTGATTATACACTTTGGATAGAATTGCCAGAAACAGCAGGTATGTACAGTGGGGAAAGCACAGAGAGATTGAGAGCTGAGGAATTTTCTTGTTTGTCTGTTTTTTATTTATTATTATTATTGAAATAATGAAAGTGCTCTAATAATGATTGATGTGATGAACGCACAACAATGTGATTATACCAGATACCATTGATTGTACACTTTGGATGAATTGTATGCTTTATTGATGTGTATCAATAAAATTGGTTTTTTTTTTAATTTTTTAATTAAAAATAAATAAAAATTCAAAAAAAAGTCACTGAACAGAAAAAGCTGGTTCACAAGACACACTTTCCACCATGCTGAATCTGACATCCAAATCACCCTCCATTCGTAGGTCCATCATTCAGGATCCTCGATTAATAGCTCTTGGAGCACATGCCTAACCTGGCTGCCCCAATGTTTGGGTAGAGGAAGGAAATGACCTCCCTTGCATATAAAGAGGGAGGCAATCTCAGGAAAAACCTTCCTACCAATATAATGGGGAATTCCTCCAGAAGGGAGAGCAAGGTATTGAGAAGAAGAAGAGCTGGGAGCTGGACAAGCAAAACACAACAAATCACACATATTGAGAAGAAATGGAGGTAAATGACATGCATAGTTCTCCCCAGTTTGAAACAGGCTCCAGTATACCTCCATCTGTTCATTCAACAAATACTTTTTGACAATGTACAATGTCCCATTCACTGAGAATACAATAGGCAAAGATTCATGGATAATCCCTGCCCTCTAAGAGAGAAATAAAAACAAATACTTGTCATAGGTATTGCCTGCAAGTAATCACATGGTCAGGGACACCTAATCCAGTCTTGGAGAAGGAATAAGCAAGAGCTGAGACACAAGGTAGAAAACAAAAATCTACTCCTTTGCACAGTATTTAAACTTTTGCTCCCACCTCTTGCTTCCTATACACATTGAACCTAGTCTAATTCAACCCCAGGCACCCCCACCTGTCTCCCTTCCCAGGTCAACAAGGGTTAAACTAGTTGGCTTCACCTCTATGTTCAGAGGAGGAGCTAGTCCAGCTCTGAACTAAATTCTGACCTAAACTATCTGTGGCTCCTCCCCACTTCGTTTTCTGTCTTGCTATACCCTTTCAAATGCCAACATCCTTTCTGCTAGATATCCTAAAATTCCAAACCCACACTGTAGTCCCACTCACACCTGAGATGGTCTAAAGTGTCCATGATCAGCACTTAGAAGAACTTAGAAATACCAAAACAAAATTGTGAGATTTATAAAATTAAGCCTTTGTGTGGGTGTTTGTGACCCCTACATTCATATTTCTAATAACAAGTAACTGAAGCATTTCTAAAGTCAGGCACCCAGAGTAGAGCTTTCTGCCAGATTTCTTCTACCTGCCCTTCCTGATCTATGACTTTTCTTTACCCTTCTCTATTCCCTGTAAGTTCAACCTGAATGAACTGTATTAGCAAACTCCCTTGCCTTCTGGTAAATCAACTGATGGGAGATCAGAGGACAGCAGGAGAGTGGCATCAAGGTAATTATTACCTTGGCTTTTTCTCTCTGCCAGATTTGCTATCCTTTTACTGAAGGTCACAGCTCCTGCCAAGCAGGGTGGTAAAGGATCCCCAGTAGCTGGTCTCAGGGTACTACAAAATTCCTTACTGTTTTTTCTAAACCAAGGTTTGTCACCTTCAGCACCATTAACATTTGGATACCTGGATAATCCTTTGTTGTGGGGAGCAGCCCCGTGCATTATAGGATGATTGGTGTTTTCCTGACCTCCACCTACTAGATGTCAGTGGCAACATCAGCGTGCAAATATCTGTTTGAGTCCCTGATTTCAATTATTTTGGATATATACCTAGAAGTGGGATTGCCAGGTAATATGGTAATTCATATTTAACTTTCTGAGGAAATACAAAACTGTTTTCCATGGTGGCTGCCCCATTTTATAACCCCACAAGCAATGAACAAGTGTTCTGATTTCTCCACATCCTCTCCAACACTTGTTATTTTCCATTGTTAATAGTAACCATTCGGGTGAGTATGAAATGGTATCTCATCGTGGTTTTGATTTGCATTTCCCTAATGGATAATGATGTTGAGTATCTTTCATGTGCTTACTGGCTGTTTGTATATCTTCTGTGAAGAAATGTCTATTCAATTCTTTTGCCCATTTTTTAATTGAGTTGTTTGTCTTTTTGTTGTTAAGTTGTAGGATTTATTTATATATTCTGGATATTAAACTGTTATTGGATATATGGTTTCCAAATATTTTCTCCCATTTCATAGGTTGTCTTTTCGCTTTCATGAGGTCCTTTGATTCTCAAACCATTTTAGTTTTAATGAAGACCAATTTTCTACTTTTTCTTTTGTTACTCATTCTTTTTGTGTAAAGACTAAGAAATCATTGCCTAACACAAGGTCCTGAAGATGCTTCCCCATGTTTTCTTCTGGCAGTTTTTATAGTGTTAGTTGTTATATTAGGCCGTTAATCCATTTTAAGTTAATTTTTGTGTATGTTATGAGGTAGGGGTCCACCTCCATTCTTTTGTATATGGTTATCAAGTTTTCCCAACACCATTTGTTGAAGAAACTATTCTTTTCCCATTGAGTGTACATGGCATTCTTGTCAAAAATCATTTGGCCATAACCGTGAGGGTAAATATTTCTGAACTCTCAATTCAATTCCACTGATCTACATGTCTTTCCTTGTGCCAGCACCATGCTGTTTTAATTACTGTTCTGATTACTGTAGCTTTTTAATATGTTTTAATATCAGGAGATTTGAGTCCTTCAACTTCATTTTTCTTTTTAAAGTTTGCTATTTGAGGCCTCTTACACTTCCATATAAATTTTTTGATCCGCTTTTCCATTTCTGCAAAGAGAATTTTGATTGGGGTTGTGCTGAATCTGTAAATCCCTGTGGGTAGAAATGACATCTAAACAATATTTATTCTTCCAATCCATGAACATGGAAAATCCTTCCATCTTTTTTTATTTCTTTCAGCACTGTTTTATAGTTTTCCATGTACTAGTTCATTACATCCTTGATTAAATTTATTCCTAGATAGTTGATTCTTTTAGTTGCTATTGAAAATGGATTTGTTTTCTTGATTTCCTCTACAAAATATAGGAACACTACTGATTTTTTCATGTTGATCTTGTACCCCATCACTTTGCTGAATTCATTTATTATCTCTAGTAGCTTTGTTGTAAAATTTTCAGGATTTTCTACCTATAAGATCATGCTACCTGCAAATAATGGATGCTTTACTTCTTCTTTTCCAATTTGAATGCCTTTTATTTCTTTTTCTTGCCTAATTGCTGTGGCTATAACTTTCAGTACAATGTTGAATAGCAGTGGCAATAGTGGGCAACTTTGTCTTGTTCCTGATCTTAGAGGGAAAAGTTCTCAGTCTTTCACCATTAAGAATGATGTTAGCCATGTATTTTTCATATATGCCCTTTGTCATATTGAGGAAGTTTCCTTCTATTCCTAGTGTTTTAAGTGTTTTATCAAGAAGTGGTGCTGGAATTTTGTCAAATGCCTTTTCTGTGTCTATTGAGAAGATCATGTGGTTTATTTCCTTTGTTCTATTAATGTAGTCTATTAAATTAATTGATTTTCTTACATTGAATGATCCTTGTACATCTGGGATAAATCCCACTTGATCATAGTGCATAATTATTTTAATATGCTGTTGGATTTGGTTTGTTAGAATTTTACTGAGGATTTTTGCATCTATATTCATAAAGAGTATTGGGTTGTAATTTTCCTTTCTTGTGGTATCTTATCTGGATTTCTTACTAGGATAATGTTGGCCTCATAAAATGAGTAAGGAAGTGTTCTCTCCTCTTCAATTCTTTAGAAGACTTTGAGCAGAATTGGTCTTAATTCTTCTTGGAATGTTTGGTAAAATTCATCAGTGAAGCCATTTAGTCCTAAACTTTTCTTTGTTGGGAGTCTTTTCATTACTGATTTAATCTCTTCACTTGTTGGTCTATTGTGAACTTCTATTTCTTCTTGAGACAGTATAGGTGTTTGTTCATTTCTAGGAGTTTGTCAATTTCATCTAGGTTATCTAAATTGTTGGTGTACAGATGTTCAACATTCTTTTATAATCTTTTTATTTCTATGGGGTTGATAGGAATATCCCCATTTCATTTCTGATCTTATTTTTTTGGATTCTCCACTTCTGAGGTCACGTCTCTGATTTGAAGTTTCTTCTTTTTTAATGTAAGCATTTAGAGCTATAAATTTCCCTCTCAGTATTGCTTTTGCTGCATCCCATAAGTTTTGATATGGTATGTTGTTGTTTATGTTTCCTCCAAGATATATCCTAATTTTCCTTGTGATCTCTTCTTTGACCCATTGGTTGTTTAATTTCTACATATTTGAGAATGTTTCATTTTTAACTCTGTTACTGATTTGTAGTTTCATTCCATTATGGTCATTGGAGATAAATTATATGATTTCAGTATTTTTTTAATTTATTGAGACTTGTTTTGTGACTTAACATATGTTCTGTAGCAGTTTGGCAATTTGATATAGTTATGAATTCCAAAAATAGATATTGGATTATGCTTATGAACTGGTCTGTTCATCTAGGCATGATTAAGTTATGATTAGGGCTTTGGTTGGGCCACATCAGTAGAGTGTTGAGCCCCACCCCTTGGTGGGTGGGGAATCAAAGGTAAAAGACATGGTAAAGGACAGAGTTGGAGTTTTGAGTTTGAGTTCTGATGTTGGAGTTTTAATGTTGGAGACCAGGGAAGCAAGCACACAGAGGAGCTTGGTCATGAGGAAGAAGAGAAGACCCCAGCAAAAGAGACGAGCTTTTCTCCTGATAGTCTACAGCTGGCCTTGTGGGGAGAAGCCAGCCTGAGCCAAGAGAGAAGCAAGCCCCAAGAAGAGAGGAGCCCAGGAAGCCTGAACTTTTGGCAGATGACGGCAGCCATTTTGCTCCAACACGTGGCAACAAACCTTGGTGAGGGAAGTAACTTATGCTTTATGGCCTGGTAACTGTAAGCGTCTGCCCCCAAATAAACGCCCTTTATAAAAACCAACCAATTTCTAGTATTTTGCATCAGCACCCCTTTTGGCTGACTAATACATGGTTTATCCTGGAGAATGACCCAATAGCAGTACTGACAAATATGTATTCTGCTGCAGCTGGGTAAATTGAAGAACATTATTTCTTAATGTACATTAATAGAAATTATTGGACTTCTCTGTCTTGTATGTCTTTTGGTTATTAACTACCCACATAGAAGCTAATCATCCCTGAACTCAAAGAAAAGTTGGTAGACCAGAAAAAAAGGGAGAAAGATTCTGGGACATAGAAATTTAATTGAAGTACAGAGTAAAGTTGTATGGGTTCTTTGTAAACATGTGTTAGCAATAAAAACCTGCACCTTTTCTACATGGCCAGCCAATCTAAAAATTTAAATATTAGAAATTGATTCCTTTAACATATGGATTTTGTCCCCTATTTTTAAAGTACATGTATTACAAATTACCCCCAAAAACATAACAACTGAAGTCAATAAACATTTATTATCTCACAGTTTGTGTGGGTCAGGAATTTGGACACAGCTTAACTAGGACCTCTACATCAGTGTCTCTGAACTAGGCTTCAATCAAGGTGTCAATTAGACTGTAGTAATCTCAGGGTTCAAGGGGGGAAGAATCCACTTCATGTGGCACTCATGTGGCAGTTGGCAGGATTCAGTTCCTTGTGGGATGTTAGCCAGAGAACAATGTCAGTTCCTTGCCTTACAGGCTTCTCCAATTTGGCAGTTTGCTTCATCAAAGCATGCATTTGAGAATCTGCTAGGCAGAAGGAAGTCATAATCTTTTGTAAACTAATAAGAGAAATGACATCACATCACCTTCACCATATCCTATTGGTTAAAACAAGTCATTCTATAGAATATAGAGCCCACATTTTAGGCAGGGATTACAGAAGGGAGTGAGTACCCAGAGGCAGGGACCATTGGAGGCCATCTTAGAAGACTGCCTACCACAACGAAAATTACCAAAAGAGAAAAGATCTTTTTCACAGATATAGAGGCAGTTGGGTTGTCTTGGTTGGATAATGAAGATGAAGAGGAGCCTCAGAAACTTGCTAGGGCATGGAAGCTGCATTTTGTCAAAGACCAATGTTATCTAGAATATTGAAGCAAAGACATTTAGAACCTCAAAATGGCAGAGGTGAGGGAACCAGCCATCCTTGATCACCCACTAGTTGGCAGATACATTAAGTCTTCATTTAATCCTTACTTCACTATTTAAAAGTAAATATTATTATCCCTAGTTTACAGCTAAGAAAATTGAAGAACCATAAAGTTAAGCTTCTATTTCAAAGTCACACATTTAGTAAATAACAGTTCTGATTAACAACATAGACATTAGAATTAGACTGAAATGAGCTTAAGACCCCACTACTTATTTTCCATGTAACCTTTTGCAAGTAACTTGTTTTGATTTGTTTGCTGCTGTATTCCCAGAGAGCATATGTTCAATAAATGTTTCACTGAATTAATCAGCCTCAGCTCTTACAGTAAAATGGGTTTAATAATTAGATCCTACCTCAAGGATTGTTGAAAGGATTACATATGATTATTCAAAACACTTAACATAGATGGTTTCTATTATTATTCAGTATGCCCTGATTCCAATATTATCCTCAAACACTGTGAATCCAGTCTAAATGCAATATTACCTATTTCTTACCATGAGCCTCCAGCTTCCCAGTGCCTACCATGAGTCTCTGCCTGGTAAAACTCTCAGGCCATGCCTTAATTCTCAGTTCACTAAAACATCTGCTCCCACCCTTCCTGCATAGACGGACATGGTTCCCACATCCTCTACACCAGGAAAACTAGTCCCCATTCTTTCCTGAATGGCAAATACATGGTTCTACACTAGATCCACCCCTTCCCACACACATACCACATGGTCCCCACATTCTCTGCTCTAGGAAAACTGGACTCCACCCCTTCCTACATGGATACTAAATATTTCCCACATCTACATCATTGTTGGCACTTGTGGCTTGTTTGGTCAGATGGAGATAAACCAACCTAAATTCAAGTTCCAGCAAATCCTTTATCCTCTCTGAGGTATGGTTGCATCAGCCATACAATGTAATTCTTAACAAATGGCCCAGTGAAACGGAGTGCACAATTAGAGTGTCCATGGAAGAAGCTGGCAGAGATGGTTGCCCTACTTCCCTAATAACTTGCCCTGTACAGGAACTTAACCTCCAGAAGAACACTACCATCTTTTTGCTTTATTTGGCCTTATTGTTTCTCCATTTGGGAGCCAAATTATAGCCTCATAAAACAGCATGAGTGCCAGGGAAATTGCTTAAATACAGTAACTATTAAAACCTCAAACTGCTGTGCTAATTAAATTGCCTTATTGCAATAAATTTTGTAATACAAGGCAAGTAAAAATGCCAGTTTCCTTCCTTAGCAAGAGGAGATAACTCCTTCCAGTTATGTTCACATCTGACTTGGAAGCAGACCCCAAACCAGGGAGAAAATCTGTGCCTGGATCAGCTGGCTGGATTTCCCTCTTCCCCACAAGGACTCCTTCTACTCAGTTGGTTAAAGTTACTTGGGGATTGTCAATAACAACAGAAAAACAAGTAAGGGCCATCAAATTAGAGTTGATTTCTGACTGGATCCAAGAATTCAGCAGAGAAGCTCTTAGGATTTTGTGCAAACAATTGGTCAGTAATGATTAAGCACCTCACATCTACCATGTAATATGTGGCTGGAAAAGGGACATTGGTGTTCAGTCTCTGCCCTCAAACAGCACACAACGCCTTGAGAAGGACAAGCCAAATGAAAAGGATAATTAATGTAAACCTTTAGATTAGGATGGATAATAATTCTGACCAGAGAATTGGAATTCCAGTCTTGACTCTACTTCTAATGTGAGACCATTTTCCTTCTGTGGCTCTAAATTTATTCATCTATAAACTAAGGGAATAAGAAGGTAGAGTTCAATTATCTCTAAAGCTCTTTCCAACTCTACAATGTTATGATGCATTAGAGTTGTGCTTGAATATATCACACATAACCAAATACAACTGAATTAATGGGTCAGATTTCTCCCATTAATTCATCCAGCAAGTATTTATTGAGCACCTAATATATGCCAGGTATTGTTCTAGGCACTACGTATACACCAGGGTCAGAAAAAGAAGAGTAGATTAAGTCCAAGCATATTAAGACATAAAGCCTTGGTTATGTGGACATTGTTCTTCTCTCTGCCTTTTACTGCCTCTCAGAGTCTAAAGCACACATACATGCATCAGTCAAGGTCCCAGAAGGAAAGAGACAGCACACACAGATTAAGATAAGTAAAGGAGGATTTATTAAAGGGACTCTTTACAAAGGACATGGCAGCATGTATGGAAACTAAAAAGACCACCATAGGTCTGAGGGGTCAAGAAAAGAAGTGGTTACCAGAATCCAAAAACAAAAAGGAGCTGTCAGCCTAAGTGATCCAGCAGGGAGCAAGAGATTGAATGAGGGAAATAAGTTCTTTGGCCTCTCCCCTCCTTCTGATTTTTTGTTGGGGCTTCCCATTGGTAGAATATAATTAGATACCAGAGGGCAAGGGAGCCCACTGATATGGTCCACACAGGTCCATCTGCCCATGAAGACAGCAGGATGGAGAAGGATGGGGAATGGAACCAGAGGGGCAAAGGGACATCAGCACACAAAGGAAGAACATATCCGATTCAAGACTGGAACCACACCCAGAAGAGCTGGAGCCATTTCTGTTTCAGGGAGGGTCTGCAAATGGCCTGCTAAAAAAAAAACCTGGGTTGAAGGTTGCCTAGAGGTAGAGCAAGCAGAGATAAAAGAGGAAATTTTTCTTCATTCCAACTCTTCGCCTCTTCCTTCATCTCAGCACAAATTAGTACACCGTGGGGAGAAGCAGGTATGATTTAATTCATTTCCACCCAACAGGAACCTTCTGTGAGTAACTCCTTCAGGCTCTCCAGGATATTTAGAAGCCTATTGTGTACCAAGGACTACTGACCTCACCTCTGTTGCCAGGAAACTGGCTGCCGATGCTAGTGCTTGAGCCCTCACTCACTGCTGTTCCCAGATGATCCAGGAGTCAGCAATGCTGATGCCTACAGTCCTACAGCTGGAGCAGAATGAGCAGCTACGCCCCTACTGTGTGAGAAAGCCATCTCTGCTCCTGCAGCTTAGACTAACCCCTGCAGGACACACCCACAGCAGGTTGTGGAGAATGCATGAAATTAATAATAGAACTCCTTGCCTAGTCCTCTGCTAGGGGAAAAGAAGGAAGACAGCAAGGGGATAAGCAGCCTAGATCATGCATTCTCTTTGGGGGCAATATTTGTTTCTTGTGGGGCAAAAAATTCTTACTCTTCTTGTATAGAAAGCACAGATAGACACACGGTACATAAACAGATATACAGTATCTGTGTGGCATTAAAATTTCATGGGGAGGAGGACAATTAGAAAAGAAAATATTTTAAAAGACTTCTTAAGGAGGTGTGATATTGAAAGAAAGGTTGAGGAACACAAGTCAGATTCTGAATCCCAGCTCCACCCCTTACTACCTGTGTGACCTTAGGCTTTTGTGACAGTTTGAATTTTGTGAATACCAGAAAAAGATTATGCTCTTAAACTAATCCATTCCTGTGGGTATGGGGCCCTTTTGATTGGACTACATCAGTGAGGCATGACTTTAGTTGGGTCTGCACCCTTTTCCTGGGTCTGATATAAACAGAGACAGAGAGAGAGATAAAGAGGGAAAGGAAAGTTACCATTTTTTATCCTGCCATGTGAGAGGGGACTTCAGGTTCTCCTATAGGTGCAGAAAGACAGAGAAGCCCTGAGAGACTGAAAGACTGAGAGGGGAGGCCCGGAAAGAGACAAGCCTATGCCTGGTTGCCCACAGCTGAGCTCCAAGAGACAGTAGATTCTGGAAGGGAAGGCAGAGACCTTGGCAGAGGTCACCCACCATCCTGCTTCACCACATGGCAGCATGCCAGGATCACCAGCAGCTAGTTTTGGTGAGAAAGCATCTCTGATGGTGCCTTGATTTGGACATTTCATAGCCTCAGAACTGTAAGCTTTTACCTTAAATAAAATTCCCATTATAAAAGCCAACCCATTTCTGGTACTTTGCATCAGCAACCCTGTGGAAGCTAAGACAGATTTCTTAGCTTACTTAGTCTTTCTATGCCTCAGTTTTGTTACCTGAAAATTGGGGGTAATAATAGCACCATCTCTTAGGTACTCTGATTAAATGAGACAATACATATCAAGTGCCTAGAAGATTAGCTGATATATAATGTGTTTGATAAACGTATGCTATTGTTATTAATTCTTTCAACAAAAAATGTACACCTACCAGTGTTCTACCAGTGTAGAACCCAGGCCTGGCCCTTACGGAGCTTTATAAGAAGTGGCCTAGCACAGGGATAAAAGTTTCAGCTTTGCAGGCAGACTGGAGTTTGAACCCTATATTCACCACCTGTCAGCGAACCATTTAACTTCACAAAGCTTCAGATCATCTTTCTATGAAGTGGAGGAAATAGGACTTACAATATTTATTGTCTTTCAGGCCAAGTAGGAGATGCTAGAAACAGAGCAGTGAACAAAGCAAGCTCTGACTCTTGTAGAGCTTACATTCTAATAGAAGTGATAGACAATGAACTCATAAACTACTAAATATGTCATAAACTGTCAGAGAGTGGTAACTGCCCAAAGGAAAGACAAATTGGAGTTGATTTTAGAATAAAAAGTGATAAGGAGTGTTTTTAGGCAGAGTTGCCAGGAAAGGACTCTTTGAGGAGGTGATATTTGAGCACAGACATAAATGAAGTGAAGAAATGAACCCTGAAAATACCTGGGGTAAGGGTGTTCCAGGAAAAGAAAACTTTCAGTACAAACACCCTGAGATAGGAACAGGCTTGTTTTCTTAGCTAGTGTTGCTGGAGTACCGTGAGCAAAGGGGAGCTGAAATCGAAAAGCAAACAGGGAACCAAGATTTTATTATAAATGTGACAAAAGTTGAGAACAATATGATCTGCTTTATGTTTTAGGAAGCTCTCCCTGACTGTTGTATGTATAATGGAAGTAGGAGCAGGAGGGAAGGCGGAGAGAGTAGTTAGGACATTTTTTTTTTTTCCAAATGATTAACTTTTATTTATACATAAAGTGTCACTGCCAGTTTGTTTGCAGAGAGGAATCGGGAAAACATTCTAAAGACAATTCCAAAGTAGCTAGTTTATCTATTGTTAAGATTAAAGAATGCAAAAATTAGATACAAATGGAAAAAAAGCGAGTAGTTAAGACATTATTGATGTAGGTAAAGCATTTAGCATTGTGCCCAACACAACAAACATTGCCTAGAGGGGGAAAAACAAAAACAAAAACAAAACCACCATGAAGAACTTCTGTCATGCCTTTCCTGGCGTTCCTGGTACTCATGTCAGGGCAGAATCCAGGGTCAAATAGACCACTGCTCTATCCCCATCTGGTATCTCATAAGCAATATTTTATCCCATGCAGAAAAGCTCTAAAATGTTATCCATTACCAGCTTTCCAAACTCCTTTTTTTAGACAAAACCTTTCTAAGACTGTGGACAAAGTACTTCCATCCTAGTGATCCATGCCATCTGAAAACAAATATATACATAATTCCGTATATTACAATGGTATCAACTTTAAATGACTCAAGTAGATCAAGAAAATATTTGGGAACCAAAGAGTTGTGCTTCTCACCAAATTTTACATATAAACCAACTTTATTCCCCAGTGCCTGGAATACATGATAAGTAATCAACAAATATTTATTGAAGAATGAATGAATACGTAAACAATCCTGGCACAAACTCTGCACTGAGACAAGGGACCTAAAGCAAGGGTGAGTTTGCCCTTTGGGACTGTTTACCTTACAATTAGTAAAAATACGAAGTCTCTTGCTGATTGTTTATTTCTGGAATGCAGGAAACCAAGTGATACCACTGGGCAAAAGACTAACACTTAGCTGTGCATCTCCAAAACGAATTTGTTGAATCATAGCTTCTGAGGTGTGGAGAATTATCCTGCAACTAAGGCCCATGTTCAATAAATACACATTTTAGTAGAACTCTATTTAAAAAGATGCTTGTGTCACTTTTCTCAAGTACACTCCTTTCCAAATCCCTCCATGTAAAAAAATCAGTGAGTTCTTCTGCTTCACTCAAAACCATTTTAGGAAAATGATCAACAAATACAACAAGGTTCCTTTTCTACCCTGACCACACTTTGTTCATCAGGAATCAATTCCAGAAGGTTAATCTTAACTACATCAGCAAACCTGGAGATGCAACAATGCTCAGTGGAAAAGCCTACTGGAGTTGTGCCTTTACTCTTAATAATGGCAGTCAGTTTCAGCTGACTACTGAGATCTATTCCTATCACAGAGGAAGAAACAAGGATTGATGAGAGAGCAACGCCATGGGGTTCTTATCCACAAAGCAACAAGCTGGAAAGGAACAGGTCTTTGCAGATACATCTGTCTCTGAGAGACATACCCTTTACCATCTTCCTCATCTGGGACTGGATTAATAGCCTGAGATTAGGTGACTGAGAAGTTCTCAGACATCAAGGCAGTTCCCATCTACATTCCCTTCCTTGACCCCCTGGTTCTGCCCTCCACTGTCACTGTGGAGTGACACTCCTTGTCACTGTTCTGTCAAGAACAGAAGGCCTTCCAGTACCCATCCAGTGGAAAATGAAAAAAGATCCAACTTTCACCCCATATCATTTTCATCTTTCATCTTAATTATCACCCCCAAAAGTACAGAAATCATTATCTTTACAATGATGAACGTCCAATTAGCATTTCCCATATAAATTTCATATTATAAAGGAGGTCGTAATGGATAATCCAAATTGCTAATAGCCTTTTTTCCTGAGCTGAAAAATTGAGGTGCTTAACAAAATGAAATTAAATCTCAGCCATTTTCAAACAAGTCAAGAACTTTAATTACTTAATGGGAAAAGAGAAGGAGAGACAAACTACATTTTTCAAACGATCATATTTTTAAATAGTTTCCCTTTCCACCACACTGCTCAAGCTATCCCTCTAGAGAGCTAAGTACTTGTCTTGTTTTGCTCAATGGGTTTTAAACTATTGTGAAAATTGTTAAATGTGATTTTTTTCATTAGCAATACTATTTAGTAAGTTGAAAACTTATTCCAAATAAATATCCTGTTTACTCCGTGGCATTTTAATTGCTTCACATCTTCCACAGTTCTTTACAAAGACCAGTGCTGTAGGTAATATCATGTCCTTTCTAATGAAAACATGCTGATTTGAGCAAAAACATAAGATATTGTGATTTACTGAAATAGAATCCTAGAGCTGTCCAGTCAGATCCAGCTGGCAAGATGTTAGGCACTGTGACAGTGGTTAAGCATGCATGTTCTGAAGTCATACAGACCTAGGTTGAAAGCCTGGCTTCTCAGCTTACGACCTTTGTCAATTAATCTTCATGAAGTGAGATGAAGGCAATGACTCAGAGCTGTTGTGAGGATTAAATGGCACGCTATATATAAAGCACTTAGAACAGTGACTGCAAAACAGTGTGCTTGTTAGAAAGAAAAGTGACCTCAATACTGGCTATGAAACTTGTAGGGGAACTATTTATTCATTCAATAAATATGCATTCAGGACCCAGTATGTACCAGCCCTGTTTGAGACACTTGATATGTAACAGAGAAGAAAACAGACCAAAAAAAATCCCTGTTTTCCCTTGAGGATAAACAATATCAATAAACCAAATAAACAGATAAATCATGTAGTAAGTTAGGATGTAGTAAGTGCCCAATGAAGGGGGAAAAATAGAGCGGGTAAGGGAGATTGGGGGTGGGGTATGGAGATGCTTTTCTTGTTGCAATTTTAAATAGGATAACCAGGCTGGATCCTAGACTTTGAAGGTAGAAGCAAAAGGATTTCTTGAAGGATTGGTTGTGGGATGTGAGAGAAAAAGAGGAGTCAAGGATGACCCCAAGGATTTGGGCCTGAGCAACTGCAAGACTGAAAATGACGTCAATTGGGTGGTGAGTGTGTGCGTGTGTGTGTGTGCATGTACATGTATGACCAACCATCCTGGGTTACCTGGGATTCACCTGGGTTTAGCACTGACAGTCCTGTGCCCCTCAAAACTCCCCAGTACTAGGCAAACTGGAACATTTGATCGCTTTAGCAGGGTTAGATTGAGAGATCAGTTTGGGACTTTTTAAGTTCGGAATTTCTATTTGGCATCCTAGTGCAGATATCAAGTTGACAGATAAATACACGAATCGGGAGTTTAGGAGAGAGGAGAAATAAATCTGTGTGTTGCCAGTATATAGATGGTATTTAAAATCATGAGACCATATGAGATCACTATGGGATTTTACGTTCTGTAAAAGTATTCAGTCATAGAGACTTATTTAGTACATACTGAATGCCAAGACCTTGGAATATAGATTATAGTTCCATCCCTTTAGAGAGACAAAGTATAGCAGGAAAGACAAATAAATAACTAGTTACAGTACATTCAGATGTGTTCAAGTTCAGTGGTGGCCACTTCAAGGACAAGTCTTTGAAGAATAAATAGGCATTTTTCCAGGTAGATGAGGTAGCAGAGGGAGGTAGAAGTTATTATGGGCAGGAATATCTTACATGTATGATAATGTAGATAATGAAACAGCATGGCAGGCTTGAAACAACTTCAAGTTCAGGCACACAAAGTGAAATTATGGAAGTGACAAGAAATGAAATCAAATGCTCCATGTATCCCCAGTGGGCAGAAACTTGAATTTCAACAAAACCAGAAGCAGCAGTACAGAAACACAAAACATACCGACTAGAAACACAGGTGTTCCAAAGGCCCACTATAAGTAAAGGCAGCATGGAGTTGTAGGAAAAGCCCATATTATGCTCCAAATGCTCTTCAAGTTCAAGCCTCGCATCTCATTAGAAATACAAACATGGGCAAGTTGACTTGCTGTTTTAGTTCCTTCATCTAAAAATAGAGATAATAACCATCATTAAATATCCGGTCAAGTGCTTTCACAGATGTACAGGGATGTAGCAAATGGGAATAATAAAGTAAAAGTACTAAGTAAACTGATGGTCTTGCAATGTTGATACTTCTTTTGTAAATGCATTGACTTTATCATGCTGAGCAATGGTGAAAACCCACCACTCCTCACTGACAAAGGAGAAGTCATACTGCAAATGCATTTCTGATAAACTGGGCAGCTTGAGGCTCACATCAGTTTTGTCAGCCATAGTTGGGTAACATGAATATAAAATATTTTAGAACTTGAAAAGAACATATGAATTACAGGTTTAGTGGCTTTTAAAATTGTTTTAGGCACACAGCCTTTTGTTTTACAGAATCTTACACAGAACCTTAATTTATAAATTTAATAAAAATGAGAAAAGCCTGGATTGGGGAAAGGATGAGAGTCCTTCCTGTTCAACTTGCCCATAACCACCCTCATTGGTTACTGAAATGCATCCCAGAACCCTAGGATTCCACTGAAATATATCCCAAATTCCTAGGATTCAAACTGCACAGTTTGAAGACAACTATTAAAAATAAGCTAATCTGGGAAGCGGCTGTGGCTCAATCGGTAGGGCTCCTGTTTACCATATGGGAGGCCCCGGGTTCGGTTCCCGGGGCCTCCTGGTGAGGGCAGGCTCGCCTGCACGGCGTGGTTGGCTGGCCCGGCGAGCACAAGCAGAAAGGGGGGGATAAATGAATAAATAAATAATAAAATCTTTAAAAATAAATAAATAAATAAGCTAATCCAATCCTCTCACTTTATAAGTGAGAAGACCAAGGGCCAGGAAAAGAATGTCACAGAGGTAATCAACCCCTGCTGGGTATGCCTTCAGCTGTATCATATTGCCTTCCTATAGAACCATGCCCTGTCCTCTGCTAGTCTTCTCATTTCTCAATTCATGGGATCAAACCTTTTTATACACAAAAGCGTGTATTGAGCACCTATTTCTGCCAATAATCAGTTAGTAGTAAATGCACACATATATAAATACCTGTATACATCTATTTTTAATGCATGTGTACACAACGCCATTTTACCTACCTAAAGAGAGGGAGGTTTGTCAAACAAGAACCTCTCCGGGAGTAATACAACCAAATATTATCAGAGACAAATAAAAACAGCATAGGATAAAAGAAAATTACCATCTCTAGATGCTAGAGAGACGGTATGGCATAATGCTAGAAGCATGGGCTCTGTGAGATATTAGACAAGTTATTTAAACTCTCAATATCTCAGTTTTCTCATCTGTAAAATGAGACAGATAATAATGGTAACTCCTTCATAGGGATTAAATTAGTTAATGCATTTAAGTGTTAGAACACTTCCTGGCACATGTAGGTGCTTAAAAACTGCTTATCTTTAAGGTCTCTATCAAAAACCAACCCATTAAAGAATCAATCTCCATCAAAAGCAGTGATTATCTCCACCAAGCACATCCCACTATTGGCCTAGACCAATAACAATTTGGAAACAATAAGCAAAAACACTCTGGCTGATCTTACTTGTCATGTGGGGCCAAATAAACCCTTATTAAACATCTTACCAAATTATTCTTAAATATTACCATGCATACCATGTCTCTATTATCTTCCTCTAAAACAAATTCTGCAAAAATTCTTAGTCATACTTACTAGAAAGCCCATGCTTTTTCCATTGGGGAGTTCCCAAGAGTTGCCAAAAGGCCAAAGATAAAATTCTCATTCAAGGAAAACAGGCTCCTGTTACTATGTCATTTCCTTCTTTCTTACCCTTCTCCCCAACACCAAGCCTTGACACAGTTTATTGCAAAACAGCAACAAAGAAGAAATTCAGGAGAAAGAAGAGTCCATTTTGCTGCATTTTAGGAAATCTACTTCCTAGCAGATTTCAGCAAGCTGTGAGAGTAGAAAATTAGCAGGGACACAAATAGAACAAGACTGAACAGAAATACACATTATTCATTGCCCAATGGCACCAAAGGCTATTCATCCATACTCATTAAATGCAATCAATATTCTATAATGGAACCATCAATTGCTAATGCTTCTCATAAACAACCAACACACTAAGGCTAAATTAAGAAACAGACTCAGTTTTCAGACACTGCCTTAAAGCTCACTGCCCAAAAATACAGTGGGGAATTAATTTCCCCTGGGAGGCAGCAACCAAACAGCATTATGACTGTCATTTTACATGTTCATATTTACAATCTCTCTCACCCCCTCATTAACCCTCTTTCTGCAAGCCAACTTGCAAGTCCATTCTTTTCTTTCTTAGAAAAATTGGTAAAAAGTTGTATTGTTCTCTTTTTCTTTCAGACTATACTTAAGTTAAAATTTTTTTTACCTATAAACATCCATCAAGAATTTATCTTCCTTGTGACTTTCAAAATAAAACCAAAGACCACTAGGACTTCAAGGGAAGATGAAAAATGAATCACACACCTTTACTCTCTCTCCAACAACTCTCCAAAATGATAGTAAAGAAATGAAAACTATAAATTCATAATGACAAAGAAAATAAGAGAGGGATGGCAGTGGAAAAGAATTTCAATAAATTTCTGGAAGACAGAAAAAGTAGGAGACATGGTGTTTTAATTTGCTAAAGGCTGCTGGGAGTAATATACCAAAAATGAGTTGGCTTTTGTAATGGGAATTTATTAGGTTAAAAGCTTATAGTTCTGAGGCTATGAAAATGTCCAAATCAAGGTATCATCAGAGATGCTGTCTCACCAAATGTCAGCTGTGGATGATCAGGCACATGGCAGGCATAATGGCAGCTCTGCCCAAATCAAGGCACCAAGCTGTCTCCCTGGACTCAGCTGTGGGCAATCAGTCATATGGCTCATCTCTCCCCTCTCCTCCAGCTTTCTCTCTCTCAGCCTCTGGAGGGGCCTCTTTTTATGCCTCCATGCTCTGCTGATTCCAGCCTCTGGCCTCCAGCACCTCTCTCTCAGCCTCTCAGGGTTTCTCTGTCAATGCCCCTTTTTTTCTGTGTATCTCTGCCTGCTTCTCCCATTTATAAAAGACTCCAGCAAGAGGACCAAGACCCACCCTAGGTCACGCCTCACTGAAGTACTCCAGTTAAAGTCCCCCCCCCCCAACCTGAATCCAATCCAATCAAAGGGTCCCACTCAAAAGAATGGATTAGCTGTAAGAATATGATATTTTCTGGGATCCACAAAAACCTTCAAACTGTAAAACATGGTAAATGATTTATGTTTGAAAGAGAAAAAGAAGATGAGAGGGAAGGAGAAAGAGTTAGAGAAAGAGAAAACAGTTTGTGTGAATACAGAAGGAAAAGCATTCAAAAAAGAGCTGATTTTTCACTAAATCCCAGAGAGGCTCCTGATTTACAGTCACCAGATACAGTTGATCTTTGCAGTGGGTCAAAGGTCTGAAAACAAGAAGAATGGTTAAATGTCAGCTTATGGAAGAGTCCATCTCCCCACCACACACATACACACACACACACACACACTTACAAAGAAAACATGTGTTTCCAGATTGAAAAGACCCACTGAGTACCCAGCAAAGTAAATTACAAAAGACCCATATCTTGGCATACCAGTGTGAAATTTCAATGTTTCAAAGTTTTTTTTTGTTGTTGTTATTAATTGTTTAATTATTGTTATTTTTTGTTGGCTTTGTTTTGGAGGAGGTTTGGGGTTTCAGAGGGGTTGCAGCTGTGGTAGCAGTATCGGTAGTGGGGGGATGTGGGGGTGTGCACCTGGGGCATGCCTCTATGGAGTATGAGTATGTTCATGTGATCATAGGGTGTTGTCTTGTTGGGTGAAGACCTACAGGATAACCAACGGAATATTGAATTCCCATCCTGGCAAGATCTGCTGCATTCTCTCATAGAGTGGTGGGAATCTCTGGAGTAAATGGGCAGTGCCTAGCAAAGGAGGGCAGACCAATGTGCCAGGCCCTTGATATTGATGCTTATACTTATGAACCCTGATCTTGTGAAATCAAAACCTGGCCTGGTAATATATATTGCCTTAGAGTTACCTCCTGAGGGCCTCCTTGTTGCTAAAATGTGACCTCTCTCTAAGCCAAAGTCAGCATATAAATTCACTGCCTTCCCCTCAATGTGGGACATGACTCCCAGGGATAAACCTCCCTGGCACCAAGAGATTAATACCAAGCACCAACTAACGATGCATTTGGAGAAAGACCTAGAACAAAAGGGGGAAATATTAAGTGCAAATGAGTTTTTATGGCTAAGAGGTTTCAAAGTGAGTTGGGAGGTCATTCCAGAGGTTTGCTTATGCACATCTTAGGAGGATCTCACTGTAAATAATACCTCAATTAGAGGTGCTCTTGGGGGCTCTAGAGACATCTAGACACTATAAGCAGGGCAGACAACCCCATGAGATTGACACCCCATCAGTGGGTCTTACCTTGGAATATATGATAACCTATCTCCACCAATGTACAGAGTTAGACTCATTTATACTATTCTTACACATGGTTCTTCTATACCTTTTATTTAAACCTATAATTAGTGCTATACCCATTAAATATATGTCCCAGAGATTTAAATCTTCCTGCTGTTCATATGCTGGATGAGCCCTAAATCTCATCAGATTTGCAGCCAACACCTACTCTCAAATTCATCAGACTTACCCAGGACAACCAACAAAAGGATGATAGTGGACAGCGCCCAATGCAAGAAGCCGAGAGTATCTTCAACTGCAAGCATGACAGTTCTATCCATTTGCCCCATGGTATCTAAGCCCCTTCTCATTTGGAAGCAGAGTAGGCATCATCATCCCATAATCCTCAAGATAGAGGAAAAAATTAACATAAGGGGGATGTAACTGTGGACTAAAGTAGACTTATTATTATTCTAGTAATGGAAGAACATGTAATATTGATATAAGGACAGTGGTCACCAAAAGTTCTGAGGGGAGGGAGAGGGAACAATAGGTGTAACATGGGGCATTTTTAAGACATTGGAATCATTCTGCATGATATTACAATGAAAAATACCAGTCATTATACATCTTGCCAAAACCTATAAAATTATGTGGTGCAAAGTGTAAAATATAATGTAAACTATAGACCATGGTTAGTAGCAATGCTTCAACATGTGTTCATCAATTGTAACAAATGTACCACATTAATGAAAGATGTTGTTAATGGGGGAGAGTGTGGGAGGGGATGGGTGGGGAGTATATGAGAATCCTCCTATATTTTCAATGTAACATTTATGTAATCTAAAGCTCCTTTTAAAATTAAAAAAAAAATTTTATTTTAGAAAAATTGGGTGGGAGAACTCAGGAATAAAAAAAAATTTCAGAAATAAAGACTAAACTAAAAGGTACACAAGAACAAATAACATAATTGATAATGACTTAAAAGAAACAGATAAGTCAAAGGAAGTAAAAAAATTTTAAGTCAGAAAGGAATGAAGCAATAAAAGAATTTGGGAGAAAGTCACATAGAAGATATGCAAAGAAGATCCAACTTACTTATAGGAGTTCCTCAAAGAAGAGGACAAAAGCAAGGGAATCAATAATATACTAAATAACAAATCCAAGGTAATTTTCCTCAAATGAAAAGAAAGACTTGAAACTGCCAGTTAAAAAGGCACACTGTATACATGGGAAAATCAATACAAGAACAGTCTGTATTTACTATATTCTAGTAAAACTATTTCATTAAAATGGGGAAGCAGGATGAAAGGAGGGAGGGAGGAGAGGAAAGAAAAGAGGGTGGGAAGGAGGGAGGGAGGGAGGGAGGGAGGGAGGGAGGGAGGGAGGGAGGGAGGGAGGGAGGGAATAAGAATACTTTGGACAATCATGCAAAAAAATTCAGATTGTCATCAGTCCTTTTGACAGACATGTTTTATTCCATTAGATAGCATATTTAAGACTCTCAGGGAAAAATAGTGGATCAAGAATGGATTTTCATGTGCACTAAAGATAATTTAAGTATAAATATAAAGACAAGATTGTATGAATATGCAATAATTAAGGAAATATTTCTCCTATGAGCCTTTCCTGGGGAATCTCCTATGGACCAAGATTCAGATGACAAAATGACTGTAAAGAAATGGAAGGGAGTGAATGTGACTCAAGCAGTTGACTGCCTGCTTCTCATCGAACCAGTTTGAGTTTCCAGTACCTCCTAAAAACAAAAACAAAAAATATATAACAAGCAAACAAACCAAAGGTCCTGAGTTCAATCCCTGGCCCTGGAATCTCAAAAAAAAAAAAAAAAAAAAAAATGGGTGTAAGGCCTAAAGGTGACCATAAATATATATTTAGCTGTAAAATTAAGATTAAATGATGGTAATAAGCGAGATGGTGTAATGGGTATATGCCCTGATGATATAGATAGTGTACAACTCTCAAAAACTAGCACAGAATAGAAAGAGTATTTGAAAAGTTGAATAAGCTCACTAGTTTTCTTATATACATTAATTGGGAATAAAGGAACACTACTTCAAATCAGATACTTGATGCAAAGGGAGAGTGGAAAGAAAAAATTACTGGCTCTTTTCAGCATTGTTCATAGTTAGGAACCAATAAAAATAGACCAAAAAAAGAGTATGGTAGAATGGTATTAGCTTGAAGATTATCATTTTTAAAATATATACCAAAAAGGAGAGATAAAAGGGATAGAGTAAATAAAAATAAAATAAACTATATAATGAAACATATTTGTATATACACACATATATACATACATGCATGTGTATATGTCTATATGCATGTGCTTATATATATGTTTGTATTAAAAATGGAAAAATAAACCACATTTTTAAAGACATTAGCTACAGAGAAGAGAAGAAATAGGTTGGAAGAATATAGATTTGAAGCTATAATTCTTGTAGAATACCTTATATTGTAGACTAGACATTGGAACTGTGTATATAATTTACACAATTATAAAACAAAATTAAACTAAAAGCAATCCCTAAAGTTGAAAAGTAAATGAAAGAAATGAGTCTAACTGTATATCCAACTGGTGGCATAGCCACCAAAGAAGAATGATTCCAAGTGACTTTAAACAACAGTAATTTGGCTGTGCATTCTTAGCGGGATGTACACTAAGGACAAAAAAATTTAACTATTTTGAATGATCACATTTTTGGTGATAGTGGTGGTACTGTTTGGAAAAAAACAAACTAATTACTATTTTGGCGTCATTGAGCACCAAAAATTTCAGCATAGATGAAAGTATATTGACTTAAGATCGATGAAATTAAATAAAAATTCTGTAATCCTAAATTTGAATTAAATAATCAATATAAGCCTATGAAGTACATTTTCTCTAAAAAAAGTTAAAAATACAAATTTCCTAGTTCTTTCTTCTCTAAAGACCTAGCAGCAATTACTAACAGTAGCAAGGAGCACTCTGTGGTCTCCAAAAATCATTTCCCACTAAAAACACCAGGGATCCTTGGAAAAATGGCTCAATCCAGATCTGTAGCATAAAATTTCCATCTTGTCATTGAAAACTGTCAAAGCCTACAAAGTTCAAGTGGAAAAGTCTCAAGAACCAAACTGAATGATGTCAAATACTGTCAAATACTGTCAAAGATGGGACAATTTCTTGATTAGAAAAAAATAACAAATGCAATTATTTGAAACACATCATTTACATTTAAATCCATGAGATCATAATTATATTCAACATATTTCACATGTATCCTCTGGTACAGCACATGGTAGAGAACCAACTCATTATTTTGAAAGCTGAGAAATAAATGGAAAGAATCAAGCAGTCATCCTCCCTTTTCTATTCTTTTAGGAGAAAAGAACTAAGGTATTTTCTTAGTTTATCATAGGGCTGCCAATGAAAAGTACAGAAATCACTTTTATAATGGCGATTTTATTTAAGGTAAAAGCTTACAGTTCTGAGGTCATGAAATGTACAAATCAAAGCACCATCAGAGATGCTTTCTCACCAAAGTCAGCTACCGGTGAGTCTGAAGTCCTCCAACATGGCAAAGATGGTGGCCGATCTCTGCCAAGGTCTCTGCCTTCCCCTCTAGAATCTACTATCTCCCAGAGTGAGCCACCAGACATAGGGCTTGTCTCTTTCCAGGCCTCCTCTCTCAGACTAGGCTGCTCCACTTTCTTCCTGAGTTCAGCTGTGGGCAGTTAGGCATATGGATCCACTCTTCAGCCTTAAGCTGTTCCGTGGGCCCAGCCTTTTCAGGGTTTCATGTTTAAGCTTTGGCTGCTACCCATCCTTGTGTCCTCTCTCACGGTAAGGTAAAAAATGGTGGCTTCCTTTCTATGTGACTCTCTCTCTCTCTCTCTGTCTCCATTTATATAAAGCTCCAGTAAGAGGACAGAGACCCCACCTGAATCATGCTTCACTGATGTAGTCCAGTTGAAAGGACCCCACACCCACAGGAATGGATTAGTTCAAGAACATAATCTTATTTGGAGATTCACCAAATTCAAACTGTCACAGGTATAGAAAAAGCAAGATGATGAAGTCCAAAATCTTACAAAATTAAGCAACAGAACTGGTGATAAGATGACCAGCTCTTCCTAGTTTACCCAGTGATTTCCTGGTTTTTGCACTGAAGCCCTATGTCTCCGGAGACCTCTAAGTTCTAAGCAAACAAGGATGGTTGATCACTCTATCTGTGAAAGTAGTCCGGAGGCCAAAAGCTCACACAAGGGGCAGAAGCTCAGTTATAACAAGCACTAGTTTGAAGGTCAGGGTTCTACCATTGTAGATGTAACTTTGTCCATTGTAAAGGGATAAATTGTACTGAACAGTAGTTGGAATTTAATGGTCTCTTTTGAGCTATAATAAAAACAATAGCTTCTGGTGATTGAAAACCTTGATATAAATACTTAACAAGTAATTTCTCATTGAATTCATGCTACCTTGTGAGATAAGTACTATTTTTACTTCCATTTATAGATGAGAAAACTAAGTTCCCATAGGTTGTTACTTTCCCAACATGGCCCAGCCCCAGAGGCAGAGTCTGGTTTAGAAATTAAGTCTGTCTGACTTCAAAATTTGTCCTCTTCATCATTACACCATATTATCTCTTGCTTACTCTCTCCTCCAATTATTTTAATTATCAATTATTTCAATCATCAATAATCAAGAATTAAAATCAGAATCTTAAAGTCCTCCCTCCTCGCCAACTTCAGAAGACGTTTTGAATATACTTAACTATAGAACATAACTCAAGAATATTACTCTCCAGGCTACCAAATCTAAGTCTAAACTGCCAATAGCAATTTGGCTTTGCTTTATGGAAGAATAGAAGGAAGAGTCTTTATAGCCTATAAATCCAATTCTTGTTTATCTTAAAAACCCAAAAGATTATATGGGAAAGTATGAAAGTTTACTATCCATGTATATAAATAACAGAATTTCAAACTTCCTGACAAGGAACAAAAAAGAAAACTGACAAGTGGAAATCAACGGCAAAGTATGTAACGGATTCTCCAAGCTCACTCATTAAGATCTCGTAATGGTGGTTGGCAAGTCTCTGCATTTATGGAGGCAGAAAAGTGAAAAAAAAGTGACCCCTTTCAAGTCCCTAACTGACAGCCAAAGATCCAGTTTCTAAAATGCAGCCTTTCCAGGAATCAATAAAAGTCACCCTTCACAAAACTAAACAGAGACCATCTCCAGGGAAGGAAAAAGAACTCTGAGTCCTATAGGCTCTATTAGTACCAGGGTTACAGCTGTAGATAAATTCACAGATAATAAAGACACTATAAGTTATTAAAAAGAAGTTAGAAGGAATTGATTTATTTAACAAGTAGGTGGGCATCTGTATAGTGTAATAAAAAAGTTTGCAGGCTTTGGAACCAAGCAGACCTGAGATCATATTCTAGCTCTACCAATTAGTAATAATAATATAATTACAATTATTACTATTACTAGCACTTATTAATTATTTAGTGTGCATCAAGCACTTTAATAAGTGTATTTGACTTTTGTACTCAGAAAAGTCACATAGGTATTGAGTGAGTCTAACAGAGGTCTGTCTGGCTTTAAAATGTATTTCTAACACTTAAAGCCCCTCTTACAGAGATCTGGGGTCTCCCAGCACTTCCAAAGAGGTGGGGTCCCTTTCTGTCAACCCTAACCACACATCCCCCTCATTCTCACTCAGTGTACTTACTGGAGGTGGGAATTTAGAAAATTGCTATGGAGCCTCACCTTTTTCATTGGCTGATGCGAGGATTACATGAAATCATGGCCCACTACAGGGTTTATTTCATGGTAGGTCTTTTATCAACATTAGCTCCCCTTTATACAAGGCTGTGCTAAGTAGCAATGTGAAACTCAAGAATTATAAGGCCTCACCCTTGCCCTTAGAATATTCACAATCTATTGCACATCAGCAAATAGCCTGCCCTTACTAGCCATGTCTTGACTTCCGTGTTAGAGCAAATTTCTGAGCTAAATGATGCACTAATTTGATCCAATGGGACATTCTGTTGTTGTTGTTTTTAGGTCATATGTAAGATTTAATCCAATTTAGTTAGCTTATACAATGCCCTCCCTTGATCAGTTTCCTACCTCTGAAGGAAAAGACCTTCCAAAATCTTGCCCTAAAATCAATGGAAACACATTCCACTTCCTGGCAAAACCACCAACTATGTCAAGCATCTTCCTGAAACAAAGCAGATTGTGCATGAGCTTTTAAATGCTTGTAGCTCACCAAAGAGCTCAAGGAGCATGGACACATGTGATCTCTCTGAGTCTCAGTTTCCTCACCTACAAAATGAGCAAGCTTTCCCAGCTCTAAAGAAGCTCAAATATAATATGTAAGACAATCTTTCTTTTTAAAATGAGAAATTTTCTCTTTCCAACTTCCCAAACCCTTATATGCTACTCTTTATGATTCCAAGTGTGACTGACAAACACCTAATCTCACCATCCCCTAAAGCAGAAGTTCTAAGATGTAGTGTGTCCCCATTCACTGTGAAGAGAGGGTCACCACCTATTAGTTATCAGTGATGGCTGAGATACCAAAAGCACCCAATTACTTTTTTCATAAATTTAAACATGACTATAACAAAACGTTATCACTCTTAGTGCTAGCTTTCTGATTCATTTTGCTGAGTGTGGAATTATGATCTGCCCGTTGGAAATTATTCACATGAGGCTCATAAAACATAATTGTCATAAATTAGGTAGAGAACTACTGATCTGCTGGGTCAGCAGCTTTGGTGAAAAAGTGAAAGAGATTTTTATCCTGGGCCAGGACATCAAGATATATATCTATGGCAGTCTATTATATCACCATGTGCTCTTCTAATAAATTAATTCAAATGATCATGTAATAACTCAATTAGCTACATATCCAAGCTCTAGACTCTGTTTCAAATATTATTCTCACACTTTCTATCCTTTTATACACACTGTTCTTCTGAGCTTCCTTCTCCAGCCATCAGTTAAAGATCATTTGATCATTATATCGATATCCCATACAATTAGAAAACAAACTTCTACTACTATTTATCTAAAGCCAATGAAAAGTAATTTTCAATTCCTGCAAAAAAAAACCATTGCTGAAATGCACAACTCCATTCATCCATTCACCAGATATTTATTAAGCATCTACAATTTTCCTGGAACTCCACTAGGTATTTACAGGGTTATAAGGGTAAATTAAATGAAGACCTTACCTTTGGAGAGTTTCTAATCTAGTCTTGAAAATAAGACATATTCATCAATATCATATTATATGCCATAGGAAAAAGTAGTAAAATCACAGTGGTTAAGACTTCAAGCTTTGGAGTCAGACAAACCCGGTGTTGTATTCTGCCTCTGGCACGTCATAGCTTGAATACTGTGGGGACTTGGAGAGGGTAGTGACAGTTGTCATTGTACTGAGGATTATTGGGTTGGGATGGTTGCATTGTGGAGGTTGTGGGGGTTAGGGTTGTGTGAGTACTGTGGTGAGTGTGGTAGTTGATAAAAAAGGAGCACATACAAAGTGCTGCCACTTTCCAAGAAGGGAGAGGTTCATTCCAACTGAGGTTATAAGGAAAGGCTTTGTGGTGAAAGTGGCATTACAGCTTGGTCTGAAAGGATGAGTAATTGTGGTTATTTGGAGGAAGACCAGAGAAAGGACATTGCAAGCAAAAGAAACATTATGAATAAAGGATAGAGAAATGTGTTGCAAGACGTATGTTCTGGAAACACAAGCAATAAAGGACAGGAAAGAAATAAGATGGGAAAGATAGGTGTGGGATAGATTGTGGAGAATTTTAAACTCCAAATAAGCTAAGGGATTTAAACTTCAATTAGCATGGACATTCACAAGAAGCCTAAAAGTGCTCCTTAAGGGAAAGTAATAAGGCATAGGTTCCAGTACGGGGTGAGAGTTTAATAAATTTCTATTACTATTATCACTGAAAAAAATCAATAACTCTATGGTGGATTCCATGCTGGAATCATGCCTGCTACCTATCAACAGACCATAGAGAAATGGTTTCTAGCAGCTAGAAACATAAATTGAGGGAAAATGTGTTTATTGGTGCTTAGTTTAATTTATTGCTGCTTTAAGGACTTGACAAAAAGAGAAGGCAAGCTTAGAGGAAAGTGGCAAAGGTGGTAACAGGGCTCAGATCATTTTAAGGCAGTATAGAAATGTTTTGTTCTCTCCAAACCATCAAGACAGAGAACTAAGTTACTATTGAAGTGGGCCTTTCAAGGTTTTAGAAATTGGAAGGGATTCAGGAAATCAATCCACAGGCCACCAAATCAGGGCTCCCCATGAACAGCTAGTTAAATTTTAAAATGCTTATTTTTTTAAGCATTATTTACATTGCAGCTAATTAAATAAAAAATGCTTATAGGGTTAAAAAAAAAAAATCAAAAAACGCTAAGACTTCATAAACTACTGCAGCTCCATACAATTCTCACTTCAGCTTCTGATTATGTTATTGAGGCTCTTTCAGCCACAAGTGACAGAAGCTCCTCTCAAACTACCCAAAACAGAAAAAATTAACTCAAATACCCGCAAAGACTAAGAATTCAGGTATAGATAATTCCAAGTGCTCAAATAATGCCCTGTTTTCACGCTCACTCGGTCCTGCTTTCCTCTAAGTTGGTTTCATCCTGAGAAAGAAAATCTTCATTAGGAGGTAAGGATGGCCACAGGAGTTTCAGATTATTTGATCTTTGTAACATATGATCCAAAGAATTAAAATATCACCTCTAAAAAAAAATCACCTCTCTGTCAGTGTCATTTATCAACTTTCATGGAAGTGTTCTGATTAATCTTGCTTAAAACATGTGTCCCCCCCACCCTCCAGACCAATCATTATGGTCAGTCAGAAAGAGTCTAGCTCACTCTCCTTTATTATTAAAGATAACACCAGCTGCTTTATCATATTAACTCTGAAATCTTAGAGTCTTAACATAAAAGAGGTTTATTTATTGATCAAGCATAAGCCAAAATGTATGTTCTGAACAGGCAGGGGAGAACCCTGCCCCATGCAGCCATTCAGGGATCCAGGCTGATGGAGGCTCTACCATTTTCAATATGAAGCTTCCATAGTTTACCGAGTATCAGTTTCCATGTGAGAAGTGGGGGGAGAAGTTAGAAAGGGAAAGGCAGGCAAGAGTTTTTTAGTGGCAAGGCCTCACAGTTCTGCATACCACTTCTGCTCATATTTCATGGGCTAGGACCCAGACAAAGGACAATATCTAATTGCAAAAAGGCTGAGAATGGGAGTCTCTATAAATATGGAGAGAGAAGGAGCTTGGCCTAGTATTAAGCTAGCAATTTTTGCACAATTCATCCTTCTGTTGACCTGGTATATATTATATCTTTCTTTCTACTCACAGAATACATTTGTGCCCTCCACAAGAGGAAGCACCAAAAATCTCACTCAACCATTGCATCCAATTTAAATCCGAAGATTTCCAAAGAATGCACAGTCTTCTCTATCATGGCCCTTCACCATGAAATACCTTTGAATAAAAAGGCAGGTTAACTATCCCCAAATACATCCAATACATAATGGTGCAGCAGGAACAAGATGACCACAATAAACACTCCTAGTCATAAAAGGGAAGGATGGAAGACAGGCAGCAGTCACCATTTATGATGGTTAAGCTAATGTGTCAACTCAGCCGGGTAATTGTGCCCAGTTGTTTGGTCAAGTAAGCACTGAGCTAATTGTAATACAAGGACATTTATGGGCTTTAGTCATCAGTTAGTTTACTGCATAGATGGCTGATTACATCTATGATCAACCAGAGAAATTGCCATCAGCAATGAGTGACGTTTATCCAATTAGTTGAATGCCTTAAAAGGGGAAGTGATTTTGGCATTCAGAGAGAATTTCCCAGCTAGTCTTTGGACAGCCAACTTTTCCCAAATACTCATCAAGGACCTTCATTGGACTTTCATTGGAGCCCCTGGTTTGCAGCTGTGTGATCCAGAGGAAAAGGAAAATGGTTTCATGACAACTAGTCAGACTCTGACACAAATTACATATTATTTGTCCTTACATTCTCCAACCTTAATTTCATATTTGCACTAAATTACTATGATTTCTAATGTCAGCATTTTTTGTTTATAATCTTGATGCTGGCCAAAGTCACCCATAGAAGATTTCACTACCTGGCAATAAAAAGGCTAAGGCACCACCTTCACTATCCAACTTCCAATTCAGCAGAATGGTTTAAAAAAATAAAATAAAGAATAGAAAGCTTTCTTTGAGTTACACAGATGAGCATCCCATGTTTCCCAATCAGTAGATCCTAATCACTGATCCGTTCTCCAGCCACAATCTGGGACAGAGCTCCAGAAACATGAGCAGCCTCACACCAGAGGGTGAAAAAGAACCTAGCCAAGCAGAACATCCCCTTGAAATCTACTGCATGTATCATATCATATCATTTCTGGCCAAACAATTTAAATCTCTTCTTCCTTTAAGATAATAAAGCCATGCTTATTAATCTCATTTCTGGCAACTACAAGGGCAGGCATCCCACACAATCAAGGGGGATATTTCATGCTCTTCAGAGAAGGACTTACACTGGACTCACCAGAAAGCAGAGCCTGAGGCAAAGGCTTACAATATACTATTGTATTGGGGAGTTCAAATACATGGAACATGAGTGAGGGACAAGAGAAGTGAAACAAGGATGAAATGAGAGAGCTAAAAGAAGATGTGTTATCAAGCTGGCCACTAAGTGCAGCTAATTGCTTAGTCTTGTAGTACAATCATCTGAAAAGCTACATAAACTGTGTCTTGAGGTTTTCTGTCCATGGAGAGGCAGGGAATAGAGTCTATCCACTAGCTTCTTTCTCCCACTGGAAAAGATTTGCTTCATTTGGGTATGAATATCTCCAGCACTCCTGCATGTTGCACATGCATGTGAGCTGATTATTCACCATGTCATACGTCAGCATCAACAAGAGACCCAAATGTTGTACAAGCATCAGCACTATCTATTTCAGGGACCCGCCAGCCCATGGTAACCTCTAACCTACTTTCTGTCTCTATGAATTTGCCTACTTTAGATATTTCATATAAGAGGAAGCATATAATATTTGGCCTTTTGTGTCTGGCTTCTTTTACTTGGCATGATCCCTTCAGAGTTTATCCATGTAAACTTCGATCCTTTTTATGGCTGAATGATATTTCATTTTGTTCATCCATTCATGGACACTTGGGTTGCTTCCAACTTTTGGCTATTGAGAATAATACTGCTGTGAACACTGGCATACAAGTATCTGTTTTAGCCACTGTTTTCAATTATTTGGAGTATGTAACTAGGAATGGAATTGATAGGTCATATGGTGGTTCTACGTTTAAATTTTGAGGAACCACCAAACTGTTTTCCACAGTGGCTGCACCATTTAACATTCCCATCAGCAATGTATGAGGGTTCTGGTTATTTTGTAGTCTGGCTAACACTTGTTATTTTCCATTTTATTATTATTATTATTATTATTATTGCCAGCTTAGTAGTTGTTAGTGGTAGCTCATTCTGGTTTTCATTTGCATTACCCTAATTCCCTAATGACATGACTTTGAGCAACATTTCGTTTGTTTATTGGCCATTGTATATTTCTTTGGAGAAGTGTCTATTCAAGTGATTTGTCCATTTTTTTTAAGTGGGTTGTTTGTCTTTTTGTTGATGAGTTATAGATTTAATTATATATTCTGGATATTAAACACTTTTATGATTGGCAAAATTTTTCCCACTCTGTGGGTTCTCTTTTCACTCTCTTGATAGTGTCCTTTTAATGCAAAAGCATTTTCTCATTTTAATGAAGTCCAATATATCTATATTTTTGTTTATTGCCTGTGATTTTGGTGTCATATTTAAGAAACCATTGCAAAATCCAAGATCATATAGATTTGTCCCTATGTTATAAGACTTTTATACTTTTACCTCTTAAATTTAGTTTTTTGATCCATTTTGAGTTAATTTTTGTATATAATGTAAGGTAAGGGTCCAAATTCATTCTTTTGTATATGGATATCCAGTATCCCCAGCACCATTTGTTGAAAAGACTGCTTTTTCCCCCATTGAATGGTCTTGGTACCCTTGTAAAAAAATTGATGGACTTCCAGTCAACCAAGATGACAACATAAGATGCTCCGGGGTACTTTTCCCTACAGAAACTTTGAACAACTAGCAAAAACCATCAGAGCCACCTTAAAACTCCAGAAAACAGAGTGTTGCAGTAACTGGATGACTGCCAAGTCAAGAAAACACAGTTTGGGGAAGTGGGTGGAGCTCAGTGGTTGAGTGCCTACTTTGCATGTACAAGGTCCTGGGTTCAATCCCTGGTACCTCCAGAAGAAGGAAGGAAGGAAGGAAGAGAGGGGGGTAGGAAGTGAGAGCACAGCTTTAAAAATGGTAGGAGAAGCTCCCAGTGCCCAGGCTGACCTCACCCCCACCCTCTCCCTGGCACAATGTGGAGCGACCTTGTGCTTCTATTGCGGCTCACTAGACCTGTTCCAGAAGGATCACATAATATGGTGTCTAAATGTTGGTGCAAATCTATAGGGTGGCAGTCTGAAAGAAAGAACAACCAAGACACTCATACCAGGCTAAGTCACCCAGAACTACCCTGCAAGCTGAAGCAGCTTGCTGACAGCTAAAGCATTATAATAATGTAGGCAAAAGATTGCCTATATTAGTCATACAACAGAGCACCTGGGAGGGGGGAAAACTCAATTTCATAGGAAGTAGAGGAGACATTCCAATTCCTGTAAATGGGGAAATTCCTAAGGTCATGACAAGCCCAAGCCCAGGACAAGATGTAGGCTCTGGGAAGGCTCAGATAAAATAGAGAGGAACTTACCCTTCATATTCACCTCTGGCTTATCTCCTTGATAGGAAAGCACCAGCCAAAGCAGAGCCAATTTGCAAAGACTATGAAAGGTGCTTTTAGCAATGGTTTGTTTGTTTTTGTTAAATTCTGGCACCCAGGGAAATCTCTGTCATAACATTATCTGGATACAAACTCATGAACTTAATCCAAGACTTAACATTTAAAATATTTAAATGCACAGAGTACAACAAAAGATTACAATAAAAACAAAGAAACTGGAAATGATGACCCATCCAAAGGAATAAGATAAAAATCCAGAAACCATCAATGAAGAAGAACAGACTTTGGACATAAAAGACAAAGAATTTTGAAAGGATGATCCTCTATATGCTCAAGGATATAAAGGAAAACACAAATAAATAACTAAAGGATATCAAGAAAACAATGAATGAACAATATGAGAAACTCAATAAAGAGAAATATTTAAAAGGAACCAAACAGAAATACTGGACCTGAAGACCATGATTACTGAAATAAAAAATTCCCTAGAGGGTTACAGCTGCAGATTGGAGCTGGTTAAAGAATCAATGTTCTGCAACACAAGACAAAATGATTCAGAATGTGAAGAAGGAAAAAAAAATTTTTTTTTTAAGGGAACAGAGCCTAAGAGACCTGTAGGACACCATCAGGCACATCAATATATGCATTGTTTCATCAATGGTAACAAAGGTACCAAAGTAATGAAAAGTGCTAATAATAAGGAAAACTGTGAGGGGGGAGGGAGTATGGGAGCTCTATACTTTCTGCATGATGCTTCTGTAAACCTAAATATTCTCTAATAAAGAAAAAAATTTAATCAATTGATCATAGATGGAAGGTTTATTTCTGATTTCTAAATTCTATTCCATTTGTCAATATGTCTATCCTTATGCCAGTCCCATACCATTTTGATTACCATAGGTTTGTCGTGAGTGTTGAAAATGAGAACTTGAGTCCTCCAACTTTGTTTTTCCATTTTAAGACTGTGTGGGCTATTCTGGAACTCTTGAAGTTCCATATGAATTTTAGTATTTTTTTTCTTCCATTTCTGAAAAAAAGCAGCTGAAATTTTTATTCAATGGTATTACATTGACTGTATAGGTCACTTTTGGTAGTATTTTCATCTTAATATTAATATCTTCTAATCCATGAACGCAAGATGTCTTTCCATTTATTAAGGTCTTATTTAATTTATTTCAGCAATGTTTTGTAGTTTCAGGGTACAAGTATTGTGCCTCCTTGGTTAAACTTATTCCAAAGTGTTTTATTCTTTTTGATGCTATTGAAAATGGAATTGTCTTATAAATTTCCTTTTCAGATTGTTCATTGCTTGTGTATGAAAATACAACTTATTTCTGCATGTTGATTTTATATCCCACAACATCATTTTTGTTTATTAACTCCAATAGGTTTCTTTTGGACTCTTTAGGGTTTTCTAGATTTAAGATCATGTCACATCTGTGAATAGAGATAGTTTTATTTATTCCTTTACAATCTGAATATCTTTTATTACTTTTCTTGTCTAATTGCTCTGGGCTAGAATTTCCAGTACTAATTGCATAGAAGTGGTGAAAATGGGCAACTTTTCTTGTTCCTGATCTTAGAGGAGAAGCTTTTAGTCTTTCACCATTGCGCATGATGTTAGCCGTGGGCTTTTTATATGTGACCTTTATCACAGTGAGGAAGTTCCATTATTTTCCTGTTTTATTGGGTGTTTTTATCATGAAATAATGTTAGATTTTGTCAAATGTTTTTTATGCACCAATTGAAATCATGATGTAGTCTTTCCCTTCATTCTATTAATGTAGTGTATTAAATGATAGATGTTCATATGTGGAATCATCCTTGCATTCCAGGGATACATTCCACTTGGTAATGGTTTATTTTCCTTTTAATATGCTCCTGATTTCAGTTTACTAGTATTTTTGAGGATTTTTGCATCCTTATTCATGAGGCATATTGGTCTATAACGTTTTCTTTTCTTTTAGTGTCTTCATCTGCCTTCAGTATCAGGGTAATGCTGGCCTCATAGAATGAGTTACTTGTTATAGGTCTACTTAGATTTTTTATTTCTTCTTGAGACAGTTTTGATAGCTTGTATGTTTTTAGGAATCTGTCCATTTCATATAGGTTATCCAATTTGTTGGCATACAATTATTCATAGTATTATCATATAATCGGCAGTGTCTCCTCTTTCATTTCTTATTTTTATTAAATTAAGTTTTCTCTATTTTCTTTTTTATTCTTTTCAATCTAGCTAAAACCGTCAGTTTTGTTGATCTTTTCAAAGAATCAGCTTTTGGTTTCACCAATGTTTTGTTTTTCTATTCTCTATTTCATTTATCTCTGCTCTAGTCATTATTTCCTCATTTCTGCTAGCTTTGGATTCAGTTTTCTGTACTTTTTTCTAGTTCCTTAAAATATATGATGAGGTTATGGATTTGAGATCTTTCTTCTTTTTTATGTTGGCATTTACAGCTATAAATTTTCCTCTGAGCACTGTTTCCACTGTATCTCATAATTTTTGCTATCCCTCTTCATTTTTAAAGCAATTCCACACATATCATAAGTCACTGGCTATACTATAGATTCCTGGCTCCCCCCCCCCCCAAAAAAAGTTGCCCATTTCTGGTTGAATCCACTGCACCTTAAGGCTGGAGCCCTGTGGTTGCTGTCCTCTATTTGAGATTCCAAATCGCCAAATCACTTGCTTCTCCAAGTTCTAACCAACTGAGGCCAGCACAGGAGCAAAATCATCATCAAATTAAAGTATCCACTTTATTATTGGTATACCAGGGCTGGATATCATGGCATGGCTTCCCCAATTCCACCTCTGCTCTGAACTTATCCACCCAATTACATACAAAGATCCTAGAACAGAGACAGACCAGAGAAAGTAGAGGCCTAAGCAAAAGTAGATTCTTTCTGGTCAACTTACCATATATAGAATGGAAAGGGAAAACTAGCCCACTCCTTTGAGCAACCTTATTAGCCATTGGTCAAGTAATAAAATAAAGAAAATTAAAGAAGAATACAATCCAGTCCTTTAGAGGGAGTAAAAGTGCTGGCAGACATACTCTTTACTTTGAGAAGAATTAGAAATGTGGGGTGAGAAAAGAGAAGAACTTCCTTCTCCTGATTCATCTGGTTCTGCAGATGGATGCCCCCTGTTCTGATTCCCAAGAACTTCCAGCATCCACAGAGAACTAAAAATTCTGCTTTCCAAAGAAGGTCAGAGCAGGGCAGCCAGAGAGCAGGAAGGAAGCTACTCAGTGATATTCAAACCTGTACATAAGAATCTTATTGTATTCCCCTTTTGCTTCAGAATTGAAATCCATAAGATGAGGCAACTAGAATCCTAATGAATTTCAACCCCAAGTGGATATTAATCAGAAGAAAGGCAAGCAATAAGCATGTCCAATGTGTACTCCTGATGGAAAGGCACTGGGGATGTGTTCAAAGACACTGTGTCTCCTGCCAGACTGGCAATTTGAAAGCCATTTCTTGGAATGCCAATACTGAATCTTATATTTGACTTATTTTCCCTATCTCAGGCCAGCTGCAGAGCTCTCAGTAATAGAGCCTAATCACACTGCCCCCCCCAAAAAAAATTCCTTCTTTTTTATGGTTTGAGTGATTTGTCTCAGCATTTGCCCAAAGCGGTAATATAATTAGTTTTAGATGGGTTCTTGATGCACAGGTTTCTGCCTGAACAGATCACCTATGTACAAATAGGTATGAGATAAGAAAGCACACACATGCAAGGACAGGATTTTCCTCAAGCCATTTGGGGTCCACTCCAGTGCACAGACAAATGGGCAATCAACATCCCAAAATCATTGTTAAAAAGACTTACTTGGGGCCTCAGACAATGTGAGGAAGGGTGATGAAATACTTTGCTCTTTCTTTTATTTGCTCATTTATTCAACTAATATTTATTAAGTGCCTACTATGTGCCCACAGTTATTATAAAAAGTACACATAACAAAAATTATTTATATACGTAATAATATGTGTCTTACATATAAATGTATGATCAGTTTTCAAAAGTATGTATGAAATGGAGATAAGTGGCCACTCCATTACTGCCTTGTCCTTATCTCCCCTGCCTCTATAAATTGGATTGTTTCAGACCTCATACCTCTTCTCTACATATGCCCATTTCCTGGCAAGGTCACCTAATCTCAAGGTTTTAAAAGCCATGTCTTTCAGATGACCTCTAATTTATATTTCTAGCTCACATCTCCCTGCTGAACTTCAGCCTAGAATATTCCAGTCCCTGCTTAATATCTACAGGCTGGTATCATTGGCTAAATATACCCAAAACCAAGTTCCTAATCTTCCCCCACCAAACATGTTCCTCCCACAGTCTTTCCTTTTCATTAATGACAACCTCATTCTTCAACATGCTTATCCCAAAAGCTTGAGTCATCTTTAGTACCTCTCTCTTAAGTAACCACAGGTAACCAGTTAGCAAAGCATGCTAGCATTACCTTCAAAATATATATAGAATCCAACCACTTCTTGCCACTATTACCACCACAACTTCTCCGGAAGAAGCCACCTTCAATTCTTGTTTCAATTATTGTAACTGTCTCCCAAATTATCTTCCTGGCTTTGCACCTTGGCCCCTTAGAGTCTACTCTCAAGACAGCAACCAGAGAGATCTCTTAGAAACTTAATTCATCACACTCCTCTGTTCCAAACCTTCCAATGGCTTCCTATTTCACTCAGATTAAGACCCAAAGTCCTGCTTTATTAGTCAGGGTTCCCCAATGGAACAGAACCAGCATGATATATAGATACATACAGAGAGAAAAGATCTGGAAATATTAAGAGATTATTATAGGAATTGGCTCACATGACCATGGGATTGGCAAATCCTAATTCCATAGGGCAGACCACAATTTGGGAACTCCAATGAAGGTGAAATTTAATTCCCCAGGAGAAGCCATAAGTATGAAACTAGGATGAAACTGATGTTGAATTCCCTAAGAGAAGTTGACTGGCTGAAGTAGAAATAGAAATTGTTCTTTCTGACTTTTTAAATCCTCTGGCTTTAAGATCTCAAAGTGTTTGGATGAGAGACTCCCAATATTGCTGAGGGCAATCTCCTTTGTTGATTGTAGATGCAATCAGCCATAGATGCAATCAACTGACTATAGATGCAAATCCATCTATGAAATACTTTCACAGGAACCATCAGGCCAGAGCTTGCTTGACCAAACAACTGGACACCATAACTTAGTCAAATTGGCAAATGAAATTAACCACCACACCTTTCACTGGCCTATTAATATATAATATAGCTCATTTCTTCACTTTGGACATGTCAATTTGTATATAAAGCACTACAAGAAATAAGGGCTTCCCATCAGACACCTTATTCTCCTATTGTGTTTTATTTTTCCTCTGGGTATTTGTCTACCATCTTACATACCAAGATTTTTTTGTTTATTTTTCTCCATGAAAGCATGGACTTTGTTTCATTCACTGGTATATAGCAATGGTCCCTGGCACATAGTAATTTCTCAATTAGGAAAAGGTATACACCATTTGATGCATGAATAAATTATATTTATATAATTTATATAATATATAATATTATTATAGCTGGTAAAAGAATTTATCTTAGGAAGAGAACTGACTTTGTTGGCAAAATACCATGATAAATTCTCGGGATAGAAGGTGAAGTCTTAAGGGCATGATTGTAAGCAAGAGCCAAGGGAATAAACAGCAAAATCATGAGGTGATAAGAGGCATTTATTTTTGTTACTGAGAGAAATGAGAAATAGAAGAAGGGACAGAGAAGAGAGGGAGAGCTAGGAAAATTGTGTGAATGTGAGGTGTGAATGGAATTTATGGCAATTTTTTGTCATGTGTATTGTCTCAATCAATAAAAGTTAAAAATGCAACCATTATTTTATAAGGGTCTAGGAATTTTTTAAAAGGGTTATATTGTTTGAGAAGGTTGGAAACCATAGATTAGGGGCATAATCTGAACATTTTTTAAAGTAAAATAACCATTTGTCTATTACCTTTTTTTTCAATAGCAGAGCCATAAAGTATTTAATTTTGAGCAATGTAACTTGCAGAAGTTATCAGATTTCCCTCTCCAAAACCTCCCAACCACTCACTTGAACCCCACTCTCTCAAGTTGCAAAACATTCTTAACTGAATGAAATTCCCAACTTTAAAGTGTTATTAACTATAGTCCAATTAAATGTTGAGGGATTTTTTGTCAAAAATGATGACTTGGGTTTTAGAATAATTTATTTTAATCTTTGGGGAGCAGTATTTATACACCAATCCAGTCATTTATTATGCCCTCTCCAAGTTCCTGAAAGTAATAATGTATCACCTGCATGAAATATAATACTTATCTTTCTCTTTTTTCTGGCACAAACATGCATCTATTCATCCAAGGGTAGTTTCAGATCATTAAGATACATGTTAAAAATTAAAGAGGATGGAAGATGTACACCAAAAATTTCCCTAATTTACCCTTCCTATGATAGTGATACGTGAAATTTTCATGCTACACATTATTTTCCTCCTGGTAGGCACTTGGTTACCCAGGCGTGATAGCACTTAACAGAGCCCAATATATAAACTTTCAAATAACCTGGATTAGCGGAGACTACTTCAGTTGCAAGTACAGCTTAACTAAAATTAACATGAGGGAATCAGCCTTTCTGTGTTTACTGACTCATCCTCTACAATTACTGAAGAGCTTCCTCCATATGGTAGTAAACATTGCCAAAAAGCAATTCACTTCACATTCTTCAAGTTTTGTGATCCCCAATGGCAAGGCACCATCCTCTGCAGCTCCAAATCAAAAAATCCCAGGGGACAATTTGATTAGATGCCCACCTTTGAGCCAGCCACCAATCACTGTGGCAAGAGGATAAGATACTGTGATTGCAGCCTTAGCACAATCGTTTGGCTAAATTGGGACAGAATAGCACCCCAATGAAAGTGGGGGGATATGGATATACAAGAGAAGCAATTGCCACACACAGAGTATTCCGGAAGGAAATATTGGGTTAAAAATGCAGGAAAATGTCAAGAATAAAGGGGGGAACTTCCAGTTGACAAAGATGGTAGTGTAAGACACTTGAGGGTGCCAGGCAGTCGGGAAAATGGTACATGAAGGTAATGGTGCCCTTGCTAGCCGCATCCACCCTCCCCAGCATGGTGTGATGCCAGCCTGCACTCCCATTGTGGGTCCCTGACCCTGTTCCAGAGGCAGCAGAGTAACTCCTATGCCCACACTGGGGTGCCTATATGTCAGTTTCTATCTATCAGGTAGAAGCTTGAAAGACTGAACCAGCAAACTTGTCTCAGACTCACTCTCCCAGAATTTGTCTAGAAGGCAGAGAAACAGCTTTGAAATAGAAAATGAAATGGAGGCTTAAAAACAATGAAATAGCAAAGAGTTTTTTCTTCATCTTTCTACACTTCCATTCCCAGCTTTAGTGTAGGTTTCACCTTCAGACTGACATCAAGATAGCTTCAGGTGTATATCCAAGAGACCTAAATCTTTCAGCTGTCCATGTGCCAGTTGGGCCCTTAATCTCAAAAGAGTTGCAACACCTACTCTCCAGTTCATTGGACTCACCCAGGACAACTAACAAGGAGATGATGATGGACAACGACCATCCCAAGGAACAGAGAGAATTGGCAACTGTGGGCAAGCAAGATAATCCCATCTATCTGCCCCATGGGATCTAAACTCCCTCTCAATTAGAGGCGGAGTAGGCATCACCATCCCAGAATTTTCAAGATTGGGGAATGAATGATGGATGAAAGTAGACTTACTGTTACTCTACTAAACACTTACTGTTATTCTAGCAATGGAAGAATTTTTATCACTGATGTGGAAGAAGTGGCTACCGGAGGTTCTGAGCGGAGGGAGAGGGAAAAATAGGTGTAATATGGAGGCATTTTTGGGACATTGGAATAGTCCTGAACGACGTTGCAATGACAGATACAGGCCATTATATATCTTATCATAACTTAAAAATTGTGTGGGAGAGAGTATAAACTACAATGTAAACTATAATCCACGCTTAGTGGCAATGCTCCAATATGTGTTCATCAGTTGTAACAAATGTACCACACTAAGAAAAAAATGATAAAGTGTGTCCCTTGAATATTAAAAAAATAAAATAAAATAAACGGCACTGCCCCTCCCCCCCAAAAAGATAGCTTCAGAAATTCTAGACATCATATCCAAACACAATATTGTCCAAAAAAAGAAAAGAGACTTTTTCTGCCTTTATTTCTCTCTTGGAAAAAAAGAAATTCTTTTTGAAGTTCTCTGTAGACTCACTCTTTAAACCAAGCACTGGCAAAGGAAAGGATATTATTCTTAGAATAATTTGGCCCACCCTTGGAGGTAGTGTCAGCTTTCTACGAGATGTAAGGCTACATGGGGAAGGGGTAGTTTGTTAGGACAGAAGAATGGGAATGAAGAAAATTGAGCTGCATCTCTTAATAATGATTGCCTTGCTCAATCCAAATATTTCATTGTTGAATCCCAGCACCTAAAACTGTGTGCTCACTAAATGCCTGTCAAATGAATGAATGGTTTTGAATGTTCTCAGCCAAAAAACACACAGCATTTAGAATTAGTATAAAGAGCATATGAGAAAAAAGTAGAAAGAAACTGGTCACAAAACACCAGAGAACCATGTGGCCCAGATTTTTGGAACAATAATGACTCCATGTAATTTTATTCTTTCAAGGAATGGCTATAGGTTAAATGAATAACTACAAATGATTGAACTTTATGCCTTCTAAGAAGCTTCAATTAAATAAATTCCCAAATGGAAAACATAGACCAGTTGGGATATTGGTAAATATAGTCTTCAGTGTAGATGAAGTAGGTACTCCTAAGGCCCTTAAATTTTACTTTCACCCATCTCTTCAGCTTAATGTTTGCGCCCCATTGAAATGTAAATATTCCCAGGGGAGGTAGTATTCTCTTGTTATCATTCTTGTACTACCAATGTTTTCTTTTTTTTTTTTTTTTTTTTTTTACCGGGAGGTACTGGGGATCGAACCCCGGTCTCTCCATATGGTAGACGGACGCCGAACCTTTTGAGCCACATCCGTTTCCCAAACTTCATGTTTTGGCGACAGTGACTGTGGGCCACAGCAATGCCACTTATCCTTTTTTTTTTTTTTACCGGGAGGTCCTGGCGATCGAACCCGGATCCCTCCATATGGGAGACGGACGCCCAACCAGTTGAGCCACATCCGACCCACCCTATCAGTGTTTTCTGCTCCTAATTGGAGCTTTGTGTTTTCATAGAAGCCTTATTCTTTCACTTATTCTCAGACTTTATTACACGAACAGATTAATGGCATGACTGCTGTTCAGGGACCCAATTTCCCTATTATCTGTGTGGGATAAAACTGAAATCCATCTGGAATCCTCTCCCTGATTCTCAGGGAAAGATAACTTTCTAGCATATATCACAACTGCTCTCTTCCTCCTACTGCCCTTCAACCTACTATCAGTTACCATGATGGCACTTCCTGGTTTACAGCTATCAGGTGGTCCAGATAATCTATTGTTACAAAAGAATTCATGATCTACGACTTTTACAGTACTCCTCTTGTACTTAGGGTGACAAATCTATGTTCTGGCCTCTTCCACCTGGGTAGATAGAGGGAATCAGGCAGGAACTGTAAGAAGTACTAAGTCCAGAATATGAGTTCTGGTGCCATCACTTCTTAACTATAAATCCCCGGACATATCTCCAAGATTTGATTTCTCCAACTGTACATAACAGGTAAGAACTGAAGATGCAAATATAGTCACATCACATTTATTAACTTTATTAGCAATAAAGCCAGTACCTCTCTCTTGAAGCTCCCCATTCCAAAGAATTATTCAAGTAACCCAAGGGATTTATAGCCCAAAGTGTCCTTCTAGTCCAAGGCTTTGGAAAAGGGAGTCTTATCAGTCAACAGGCCTGCTGTAGTTTCTTTGTTGGAGCTGATTCTATACCAAAGTTGGTGTGGATCCACTTCTGTGGAGCAGACCTACAATCTGCAGCCTAAAATCTGCTCCAAATCCCAGCACTGTCTTGCAGTGATTCATTGAGAGAGGTGTGTCTAAGACCCTTTAGAGCTAGGCTTAGCCAACAATGCCCCAAAGTTGGACTTCTGCCAGTTATAGACCTAATGACCCACATCACATATCACCACTTCCCAGACCACTAACTGGCTGAAGAAATGCTGGATCAATATTGGTTCTTTGTCTTCTGCCTCTCAGACCCAGAACCACCATATACTTTCTTCCCAGACTAGGGAAACAGGCTGCTTTTCTTCTGATACTCTCAAAACTGAAATAGTCTGATTATAGCCTCTGTCTTCAGAATATGGGGCTGCTTGTCTACCCTTCTAAGAGTGGCCCTCCCAGGGACTTAAGGACAAATCCTATCATTCTAAGGACAGCTATCCTCAGAGACTCGAAATGCATTTACCCTTGTAAGGGGATGCTCCCCAAGTGATGTTAAGGTGAAAATACCTACCCTTCTGAATGCAGGCTATCTCCTTCTATGATTCAAGGTGTTTTCCTGAAGTCCAAAGGATAGAAATAATAATCTCTTGTGGGACACACTGCTAAATGTCCAACTTTGTTATTGGAAGGATCATATGTGATAATGTGCTCCATTAATCTCAGCATACTATACTGACATTAATTGTGTCATAAAGATGGATGAAGTAGTCTAGCACTGTGGAAAGAACATAAGCCACAGAGTTAAGCAGATTAGGAAAAGAACTCAGCCCTGTCACTTACTATCTGTGCAACTTTGTGTAAGTTACTGAACCTCTCTGAGCCTCTAATCATTTTTTTTTTTTTTTTTTCATTTTACTGGGAGGTCCTGAGGATCAAACCCAGGTCCCTCCATATGGGAGATGGACACTCAACCATTTGAGCCACATCCGCCCCCTCTAATCATTTTTAAAATAGAAATATTCATACCTATCCAGTGGAGTTGTAATGAACATGAATCAAGATGACACCAGTAAAATATTGGCTTTCACTCCAGATGCAGAGTACTGAGGGCTCAGTAAATTGAGGCTAATGTTATTATTTTAATAGCTTTTTAAATTACAGCTAATATTTATTGAATACCAGGTATTATGAAAAACATTTATATTTATTAGTTCATTTAAGGCTTATCTATGTGGTAGTTATTATAATAACCATTTGCAGATCCATTGAGACTTAAAGAGAGTGGTAGAAAGCAGTAGAGGGAGTATGTGGACCCAAGTATTTACACCAACTGCATAACAAATCACCCCCATACTCAATGACTTAAAACAAAAGCATTTATTTTCATACTCATGAATCTGTAGGTCAACTGTGATTCAGTTGATCTAGGCTATTCTCAGCCAGGCAGCTCAGCTTTAGGCCACAGATTGTAGATCTGCTCCACATACCTTACTCTGGGTCCCAGGTTAAAAGGAGAGCAGCTACCTGAGGTATGTCCTTTTTGTGATGGATAACCAAAGAACAAGGGGACAGACCCAACTCAAGCACATATCAAGCCTCTGCTTCCAACACATCTGCTAACATCCCAAAGCAGATCATATGGCTAAGCCCAACATCAATGTGGAAAGGAAATACATTCCTCCTACAGTGGGATGGGAAATGGACATTTGCTGAACAATAATTCAAACTATCACAGCAGGTCTCACCAACTATAGAATCTGAGCTCTTATCCATTGTCCTGCAGTACCTCTCAGCTGCTCTGGGACAGTACCTCTCTAACCAAAAAAAAAAAAAAAAAAAATTATTAAACTCCTTTTTCACTATTAATCTCCATAGGATTTTAGGTTGTTCCTTTTATTTATTGTCTATAGTCACCTGGCTTGGCCCTTCCAAACAGCTGAGAGAGCCCAGCTGGAGGGTAAATGTAAAGTTGATAGCCCATCATTCCATGCTCATCACAGAGGCCAGGCTGTGCAGCACCAATAAGCAACCTGCTGAGTCTACAAATTTGCCATGCTTCACTGTTAAAATTTTATTGGGCACAGTATGGAAACTCAATTAATGGTGAGAATGACACTAGCAAGTGTCACCAGAATTGCAACCAATTATTTTTCCCTTAATATCTTTTTAAATCACAAGCTGACCAAGCTCAACAGGGGCCATGTCCTTCCACAAGGCATATTTAGCCTGTTTCTGCCTTCCCCATTAGCCTCCATTGCCACAGTTTCACAACTCTTACCAACTATAAGCCTTTCTCTTCTTCCCACAGCAGTGCAGCTTTCCCCACAAAGGAACTAATTGAAAACACAAATCAGACTGTATGGCAGGATTTTGTGTTGTCAGTAGTTTTTTTTTATTTGGTCTTTCTACCCCCACCCCCCAAGAGTCCAAAATTTGCTGAGTTTCTTCTTTCTTCTTTCTCACAATGGTCCCGATATAAAAAGCAAAGACACAGAAATAAGCCCCAACGCCAGCCTGAATTACCACTTAAAGAAATGCATGTGGATGAATTCAAAGCCAACAAGTGTCTGCCCTTAAAATAGGCACCCCAAAGTGTCCAGAACCCCAGCTGTCCCACTGGACTTTCCATCTGCAGATCAAACTTGGAACATGTCTGGCTCTAAGTAGTGGCCGAGCTGTACAGACCCCACAGTTAAAGGTCAAAGAATGACTAATTTATCCATAAAATAATTGGCTAACTAATCTATGATTTTCAGAAAAGAACCAAAAACTACTATCTGCAATGCTCAATATAGAAAAGTCTCACAATTGTGTGTTGTCACACTACTATTTACACTGTTTTTTCCAAGCCTTTTAAGCTGAAGTCCAGATGGGCAGGGGAAGTCCATGTCATCAGAAAAGAGAAGATACATGTACTTTAGAGTTTCTCCAAGAAAAAAACTTTCCATCTTGTCTGTTCACAATGGCTTCTCGACATATTTCAAGGAAGAACAGCCACCTGAAGGGATGTGGATACACTTGTTGAAACACTGCAGGATCTTTCAGACTCAATCCTGGTATTTCTTGTTCCCCCTGAACCGGTACAGTTAGAACACGCTCTCCACAGTCTCTGGTTGCAGTATATTGAAATTATCTTCAGCCATGACCATCATGTCTTTATGATTAAAGCCAGGCTTCACACTGAAGTACACAGCTTCTGGGCTCAGCTCATTCTTAAAGTGATGATACATCTGGTTAACAGGTCTCCATAAGAGCTTCAGCTAGTTTCATATGGTCAATGGTCAGTACATGGTATACACCTAGAGCTAGAGTCCCAGGCAATAAGCAGACCAAATGATTCATCTTGGCTATGAATTGACCATTGAAAATTTCCCCCAGGAAAATCAGTTTGCTAGGCTTGGACTGCTGAAGCAAGTACTTTTTTATTCCTTCCATGGCTTCAATATAGTCTTCTACCAACTGAATTTCTTTCTTTCCTCCTTGGATCCACTGCTTTAGCAAATACTCATAGTAGCTGTCAGCTTGGCCTCCAAGAGTAAAGTGAGGCCGTGAAAAGAATAAGCCACTGTCCAGGAGGATTATTTTGGGCACTTGCTTATCCTTCTTCCCAGTTAGAGAATGGATATGTGCTATCACATTCTTCACTGCCTTCTGAAATGTCTCATTTCCAGTGAGGAGAGCTCTCTGAACTCCAACTGAATAGTTGTTACATCTGACACTACACTTAAATATGAGAAGGACTCACCAGTGCCAAGGTTTACAGCGAAATATTGGAGAAAGTTCTGAAGGCAGGCATTAGCCTATTTTTGCTATCTTTAGTTTTGCTTTGTTTTTTTTCTAAAAGAAAGGCTATCTCTAGATAAATGGTAAGCACCAAAAGTCCACCCAAGATATGGATTTACCTCCATATTTCTTTGAAACTGTAATTTATCTGATACCCACTGCTTGGCTTCTTCAAATTCTTTTTGTAGACCCATAATCCATATGGTGCCCAAGGCAACAATCAGTCAGGCCAAGCCCAAACACCACAAGTGAATGATTTGGATACAGAATTCAGCTGATTCTGTCCCCAAGCAAACTCTTTGTATCCTTTCCAAGCATGACAGAAGGCAGCTAACACAGCTTTCTGGCGCTTACTGGGAGGAGCTTGTTTTTTCTTAATTTTAGATTCCGCTAATGAAGACTTGGCTGAGGTCTCTGCTGTTCTGGAAAGGGGTCTGGTGCCCTGCTGGGGCTGAATTACTGCTCCTTTCCTGCCAAGGATCCTTCTCAGAATGTTACCTTCCTTGTGACCTTGGCTCAGTTTTACCTTCCCCTTCTTGGCATTACCCTGCATCCGATCTTTTAAGTCTTTACGGGGGACTCTGATCCTCAAGCAGAGCGGTCTCCCTCCTAAATGATTTGCAAGTATCTGAGGTAAAATCTCTGGGCAGTCTCCCAGGTAATCTGGGAAGCCGTTTGGGCAGATGGATTTGCAGGTTTCAATCCAGAAATCTGCGGTTCCATCTTCTGCTTCCAGTCCCAGCTTCACACCTAGTCAGAATGGCAACCAGGAAAAGAATTACATTCTGCCGTAACAGTGAAGGTAACCTCTTTCCCCCAACAGGAGCGCGGCCGCCAGTTTCTATGGCCCGCTTAGCGCTTGCCCAGACATGAGGCCCCCAAGCTCAAGTCTGGAGGAGCAGGCCGCTCTGAGAGAACTCCCGCTCGGCGGTGCGGTTTCGCGCTGCGGCCCAAAAGACACCGCCCCCTGCGCGCCGGAAGCGCCGCACTGCGCCTGCGCCTCTGCCCTTCATTTTGGCCAATTTTTCAGCGATGCGCAGTTTAGTTACTCGTCTTATAGTTGCTGGGCGTGTCCTTGTCCTATGGTTTAAATGCACTGGCTGGCACTTCCTACCTCCTCTGCACAGCAATGCTTTAACTAAGCCCCGAGGGCCTATACTGCAGTGGTTCTCAAACCGGTATGCGTAAGAATTGCCTGAAAGACTTATTAAAACAAAGGCCCTTAGGCCCCAGCCTCAGAGATTGATTCAGGGTGAAGACTCGAATTTGCATTTCTACCAAGTTCTTAGGTGATGCTTATGCCAATCTTTGTAAGCCACATCTTGAGAAACACTTTTCTTGTCAGGCGGTTCACGCAGGGGCGGGGACGGGGGTGGGGGTGTGGGTCCATAAGCAAGGCGAGGGAGGCCTAGATGTCAATGCTTGAGCGCATCCTTCACTTCAACCAAAACAGGACCCCAGCATCTGGTTTCACCATGGGATTTTATTTGGGTTAAGGTTTCTGCATAAAAATGGTGTGCAAACCACTTCTCTAGGTGGTGTTGGTATTTGGGATTGTGCAACTAAAGGGTAGTAAGGATAAAGTACCTCAAGAAAATCAGGCAAGAAGGCATCCATTCACTCAGCAAAAGCTGAAAGGTTGTATGAGTGGGATGGTGACCACTTACTCAAAATAAAAGTTCTGAAGACAGAGAGTTGGACTAGAGGCAGCAGTAATTTCTTTCTCAAGAGAAATGGCACACGCCCAGGCTAATGGAAGCGGGCAAGTGCGCGTGACTAGCGTAAGAACAACAATTATATAGTTCCCCTGACGCAATGTTCCATTTCCCTCCTTCCCCAACCTTACCCATCTCCCATTGGCTGGGGGTTGTGTGTTTACGATCTTAGGTGCAAAAACTAAACCAATCCTAAGGCGAAAAGTGTAAGGGTAAGTTCTCAGTGTTCCAGTTCATCCCCTTTACTGACGTGGGTTTTGGGGGAAGTGACTCGAAATCATCAGGAAGTTGATTGCATCTATGGCTGATTACACCTGCCATCAACTGAGGAGATGGCCTTCAACAAGGAGAGAAGTCTCATCCAATCAGTCGAAGGCTTTAAAAGGAGAAGTGATGATTTCAGCAGTCAAAAGAGAGACAACTTCTCCTGGGGAATTCATCGAAAATCTTTATCGGAGTTCCCGGCTTGCAGCCTGCCCTATGCATTGAACTTGTGCACCCCCACAGTTGCTGAAACAATTTTATAAAATCTCATAATATTTACAGATGTCTCCTGATGTTTCCATTTCCCTAGAGAACACTGACTAATACAGATGTGAAAGAGAAAGAGAAAAAATGTTATTAAAGATAACTGTAAGTGCATACAAGGCCAAGAGACGGTTTCAAAAATTTGACTGGATCTGGTTTATGGGCTGTGGAGGTGGATATAGAGGGAGAGGTTGAAAAATAGGCAAGAAAGGGAATAACATATTGAGCAAGTTCTCAGAGGAGACTTGAGGCCAACAAGCTTTCCCAGCATTCCCTTCAAGTTGTCTTCTAACAGCTTCCCTATTAGAAGTTGTCTTCTCCACTTCTAATAGGGAAGCTGTGATGGAAGCAGGAACACACAGCCAAATGTCTCAATGCTCAGACTCAGAGGAGAAACACTAAACATCGTGTCTGATGGAGACCAAGGTTGAACCACAGAAGAATGTCCAAAAAGGCTTGGGATAGGAAGGTCAAGGGATTAGGGTAGTCGAGAATAAGAAACATCTCAGAGTTGACAAAAAGGCAGTGGTCTGGAGGAATTCTAGAATGAAGAGAGGTAATCTACCCATGGGGACTTTCACTGCTCCCAACAAAAGTCTGCATGGGAGGACTAAGGATGTTTAGAAGAGCTGGAATGAAACAGGCAGAAGCAAAAGCTGTCTTGAGATTATGACCAATGCTTAAGGAAATAAATCATTTACTCAAATAGTTAATGAAAAGAAAGCCTATGTCTTTTATCTTTAGTGAGATATAATAAGTAAAATAACAAGCACTTACCACATACCAGGCAGTGTGCTAAATGTTTTATAAGCATCATCTCCTTTAACTTAATCATTGTAATACCTCTGAGGTTAGAACTATCATTATTTTCATTTCATATATGAGGAAATTTATGTTTGTGAAAATTAAAGCACTTGACAAGCTTGTGTGTGACAGAGCTGAGATTTGAACCCAAACATGTTAGCGTCCAGGGCCACAGCTCCTGTCCACTCTGCTCTATATACTTTCTTCGAGTCCTCTGACTCCATACATACACTGGCCCACTGGCCATACTCTGTTTTAACTTTTCCTAGTGCTCCTTCAAGGCCCATCAGCCTTCCCTCTGGGAAGATTTCAGCAACATCCCTGGTCTCAATTAGTGGTATTCTGCTCTGCCTTCCCATAGTCCCATAGCGTTTCGTATTTACCTCTCCTAGAGTTCTCACTGCATTAGATGATAATCAGCCACCTGTAGGTTTGCCTCTACTGTTGAGTTGAAGTGAGACAGAGGAAAGAACATGGGCTTTGAAGTTAGAACTTGTTCCAATTCCATTTCTTCCTCTTCTTAGCTGTACAAACTTGGGCAAATTTCTTAATCTCCATGAGTTTTATTTATCTCATTTGTAAAATCAAGATAATGCCAAATGGGGGTTCTTAAGAAGACAAATAAAATAAGTTTATGTCAAGCCCCAAACATGGTAGATGCTCAATAAATGGTAGAAATTATTTTAACTGTTTATTTAACTTTGGATGAATGAAAGGCAATTTTCATCTTGGCTCTACTTCTGACAACCTGAGATGGCAACATTTCCTCACAGCATAAATTTCAAGGAAAATATTTAACCTTCTCACCTCAAAAAAAAAAAAAAAACAGGTTTTTACAACTCTATATTTACAAACAATTAAAGTTTTCCTTTAAACATGCTCCTTAGAGTCATCAAAGTAGATCCCAAGACCTTGGCTTCCTGATATGTTAATCTAATTTTAGTTGTATAAGACTTTAAAAATAATAAAATTACAATTGTCTTTAAATGACTATGTTCTTACTAAATTAGATTCCAACTTCTTTCCTCCAATTAATCTAAATGAGTTAGGTTTGATTGCATTTATATTTCAAATGCAAGAGTAAAGTAAATAAGACAGAGAAATCTACAAATGTTGAGGGAAAGCCATAGCAAAAGATCTTTGCAGATTGGCTAGAGGTAAAAGGGCTTCTAAAGGAAACTGAAGCCAATTCTCTATCTGACAGTTAAGTATACGCTTATATGAGAGCATAAATGAAGAAAGACTAGCTATGTGAGTGTGGATACATGGGGCTTCATTATTCTACTCTCTGTATAGTATGGAGATGCTTGAAATTTTCCATAATAAAAGTTTCTTAAAAAGACAAGCCAAAAATGGCACCATCACCACCACTGTTCTTAAATTTATTGAGTTTACTAGTTGTACCATTTTTTTTTTCAATTCATAGAATTATCATTTCCATTTGAAGAAGAAGAAACCTTAACTAAAGAGATTAGATAAATTTCCCATTCACACTCCTAATAAGTGGCGGATTTCAGGACCCCAAATTTTAACCAGCTTAAGATATCCAGAATGAGAAAAGAAAAAAAATGGTATTCTCCAAGGAAAAGAATTGTTTCTCCTATGTGAAAACTGTAAGCAGCCATCAACTAAAGGCCCCAAGCTGAAGGTAGATATGGCAGCTGGAGACACTTATATGGCCTGTCGACTCCTAGGCAATGGGAAGTGGAGCAGACAACAGCATACCTGGGAGGTGAAGCTGGCACAAGTGAAGGAACAGCACTTCATTGGGATCTATCAGGTAGATGGAGAATTTTTTGAATCCAGAAATTCAGAACATGCTGTGTGTGAAAACTGGAGAAGGAACGAATGACCCACCCTAATGGAGATGCAGCCTCAGAAGCTTCTTCTCCAAGAAAAAGTGTGAACTGTGTGCTTTCATTTGCATTTCAGGAAATTCAGGCAGCATGACCAAGTGAAGCACATATCTCAAAATTTAACAGGTAGAACACAATCTCTGTATGGGTAGAGGAAGAAAGTGAGCATTCATAGCCCAATATCAACCAGGAATTCCCAATGACAGTATGGGATACACACACTCAGTAGTTTTTGTCAACATGCAACAAATAATTTTTATCAAAATTTTTATTGACACTGTGCTAGATGCTGAGGTTCAACAGTAAAGAAGATAAACTCAGACCTCCCAAGCCAGTGGGGAAAACAGACAAAAAAAGAGTGAAACACAAAACAAATAAAATAATTAAAAACTGCTTACTGCCATGAAATTGAAAATGCTGGTCTCACCTCTTCAGAGGAGTCCTGCCTAGCCAACCTGACTAGATTAGAGTCTAAAAGGTTCTCATAGCATAAAGCACCACCTCCTCATGGTATTTGTCATAACTGCAATTTTACATTTACATGTGTGATCACTTGCTTAAGGCCCACCCCCCCTCTCCTCACTGTAAGCTCCATCCAAGGGAGTAAGAATTTTGTCTGCTTTTGCCTACCATGTTATCCTCACACTTAGCCTTAACAGTGCCTGACACATAGCAGGTACCTATAAATGTGGTAAAGAAAAGGATGAATGAATGAATGAATGAATGAGCATCAAGATTGAGAACAATGGTGGAGATGGGGAGTTAGCATCTAACCTGAGACCTATAGGATAGGACAAGGAGCTAGTTATGTGTGAAGCAAACAGAACTCCAGACAGAGAAGAACATGTGTGAAAAGAATGAAGAAAAAACTTGATACAGTGTGTAATATATGCATTACACAGTACCATATGTTAATTAAACTTAATATGTCAATGAGTTAACACTATCTTATGTTTCTGATATTTTCAGATGTGCTAAGAAAGTTTAGAAGAACAGGCAGCAAAATCATATGAAGCTATTTACTTTGTTGAACTCAAATAAAAATGAACCAAAAAGAAATAGCAGGGCCCTTCCATATGACCCAGAAATCCTACTCCTAGATATATAACCAAAAGGATTGAAAACAGGGACTCAAACAGATACTGTACAACAATATTTATAACAACATCATTCACAATTAAATGAGAGGTGGAAACAACCCATTTCCATCCACCAATGAATGGATAAACAAAATAGGGTATATACATACAATATAATATTCTTCATCCATAAAAAGGAATGAGGTTCTGGACTTCATGGATGCTAGGACGTGAATGAAACTTGAAAACATGCCAAATGAAAAAAGACAAATATTGCATGATTCCATTTATATGAAATACCTAAAATAGGCAAATTCATAGAAACAGAAAGAAGATTAGAGATTACCAAGAGCTAGGGAGAGGGGGAAATGGGGAGTTATTGTTTAATGGATACAGAGTTTCTATTTGGTGAATGAAAAAATTTTGGTAATAGATGCTGGTGCTGGTTACACATCATTTTGAATATAATTAATTCCACTAAATCGTATGCTTAAAATGTTTAAAATGGAAATTTTATGTTATATAGTTATATTTAAATTTATGTATATATATACAATCACATTAAATTAATTGAAATACAGCAGGGACCAATAACCCCAACTTTTTCCCCAATCTCAAATGCCAATCTGTAGAAATTCAGCTACCACTGATACCCTGTGATATGATAAGACTTTATTATGATTTTTCAACTAAATTGGATATGAACTTAGGCTGTTGCTGTACATGGGCTTTTTAGAGCACCGGATCTGTTCCAGGAATTCAAAGGTTGTTTCATTGGTTTTGAAATTTCTCCAGTGGAATAACTGTCTCCATGTATGCAAAGAACTTTGAAAGATTTCTAACACAAGGCTTTATGAGTCTTTGTGATAAGCTGCATTTGGTAAGATAAGCAATAAACATGTTAAAGCTTTTGCTCCTAATGTATTTCATTACTGGAAATACATAAATGTGTGTATGTATATATATATATCTTTCATGAAATAATCACACATAGGATGCACTGTGCAAAGGGGAAAGAACAGAGTCTAACGATCAAGATAGCCCATATTTGAGTTCTAACCTTTGCAGTAACAAGCTGTGTGACCTTGACTGCAACATGACCCCAACATATTCATGTATGTGTTTATCTCCATTGCTAGAGTATAATTCCTTAAGTACAGAGGCCATATTTTATGTTCTTTTCATCTTCACCAGCACCTAATGTGACAAGCACTCAACAAACACTGAGTGACTGGCTTACTGGATGGATGGATGGATGGATGGATGGATGGATGGATGGATGGATGGATAAATGAACAGTCCCTAGGATAGATAAGTCTTGTCCTATTTACCAATAGCTAACTGAAATAAAATATATGTAAACATTCATAGGGTAAAAAAAATATCAGGGGCAGATGTGGCTCAAATGGTTGGGTGTCCATCTCCCATATGGAGGGACCTGGGTTCAATCCCCAGGACCTCCTGGTAAAATAGAAAATAAAGGAAAGAAAGGAAAGAAAGGAAGGAAGGGAGGGAGGGAGGGAGGGAGGGAGGGAGGGAGGGAGGGAGGGAGGGAGGAAGGAAGGAAGGAAGGAAGGAAGGATATCTAATCATGGTGATGATATACTGTACTAATAATAAATTCAACAAAGAAAAGATAACATAAACCATCTTGTCTCCAAACTTGACAGAGACTGTACTTGAGAACTTAGTTAGATTTTGACTCACTTAAGAACACCTCTAATTTTGATGTATAAGTTGCCTGGCAAGGAGACAGCAAATAGGATTAATGATTCTATGGTGCCTGGATTCTCTACCCTGGGAGTCATCCCCTCTCCTTAAACTCTTCGAACTACAGTATATCCATACTCAGGTCCTGCTATGTAAGGAAGTGATCATTTCCCTATTTTATTTTTCAAATCTAATATTTTTACCTGGTTCTGTTTTCTGATTGCTAATACCTTCCCTTATTTCCTTAAGTATATTTATCATACTTAGGTTACATATCCATTTGTTCTAATACTTTTGCTTCAGATGATAAATGTTGACCAGTTTTATATGATCCCTCTTTGGGGATAATTGTACTTCTCTGGTGTCTGGTCATTTTGGTCTGTGAGCTCATACTCCCTTAGGGGTATCATCCAGCTTGTCTGGTTTGTGTATTTGGAAAGGACAAAGGCCAAGCAAATTCTTTCTCATGACCACAAAGATTAAGGAGAGGGGAGAGGATGAGTCCCAGGCACCAACAGATCTACCACTCCTGTTTGCTGTCAGCTTACTAGACAACTCCTCTGGTCAGGGTTTCACATTTAAATCCTTATTTAGAGAGAAGCAGCATCTTCCTAGTTTGCAACACCTGAGGGTCTGGGGAGAGTGGAGCAGTGAATGTCCAAGACTAGTCAGTCCACATCTGCTTTCCATCAACCCCTCACCCCTGCCCTAGTAGTATCCCATAGTCACAAACAGTAGTGGCCTATCACTAGAAGAATTAGGCATCAATCGTCCTAAGGCAATGGGGGAAAGAAGAGAAAGCTGAACATCTAAAAGATTTCCTCTGAGCTCTGGTGACTTTTGTCCCTGACCACCAACTTCCTACATTCACAGTCCTCTGGGGCTTCTCCTGGTTTGTGTTATTTGTTTCTGGATTCCACATCTCCCTCTCTCGCTCTCCTACAGATTCCTTAAGGTTGATTTTGGAGTAGTTTGCCAAGCTCCAATGTTAGTTTGCCTGTTTTGAGAACCAGGAAGACTCTCCCTTTAATGGGTTTCTTTTAGCAGACTTTCTCAATGGCTTTCCAATATTATTAGTCAACGTGTAAATTGTGATACTATTTGAGAAGCAATTTAGCCTTGAGTATCAAAGTTTTCTCATGTATTTAGCAATTCCCCTTTTAGAAATTTATACTAAGAAGTTAAGCTGCTATGTACTCAAATGTGTTTAAGATTGTTTCACTGCAGTGTTATTGCTAATAGGAACAATTTGGAGACAACTGAGTGATTCATCAACAAGGATTGGATAAAATCTGGTAAACGAATGCAATGCAATACTATGTAGCCATAAAAATAATGATAAAGATCTATATTTATGGGCATAAAAGATGTATTTGGTGATTGTTAAATTGCATTTATAATAGAATCTCATTCATATAAAAAGACAGAGAGAAAGGGAGAAAAAGGTATGGACTACACACAGCAAAATGTTACCAGGTGTTTTCTCTGGGGTTGGAATTTAGGATTATTGTTGCTTTCTTCATTGTGATTTCCTGTATTGTTCAATATGCAAAAATTCATTATTATAATCTTTATGATTAGAAAGAAATATAAATCTATTTTAATTTTTAAATATTAAAAAATAATATCACCCCCCAGACATGAGGCCACAGCCTAAACTTCCCTGATGATTCATAAAGTAACAGAGGCTTCAGAGTAATCTGCTACAGGCCTTCAGCAGTAATTTGCTTACTTTATAACTCAGCCACTGTAGTCCAAGGGTACAATAAAATAGGAGTGCTACTTCAGTAGAGCTGTTGCAAGACTAATTATCCTGGGGAAGAGGGCTTCCACTGAGCTTAGTCACTTGTGACCTATCGTGGGACCACCACGGGCAAAAAGAGGGCTACTGACAGCTGATGAGTTATTCAGGGTCTTGACAGCTTGGAGGGGGTTCATTGAAGCATTGTTTATACTGCTATTTCCTGCATGTATAAGCTGACCAATCAGCTGATGTTAGGTTGGAAGAAAGAAGAAGCAGTGAACTTAAATGTCAGGTTTGGGTGTTGAGAATGAGTCAAAAATCTTGCTGCTTCTCCATGGCCTTCTGACATTCGGATTCTAGGCTTAGAGTCTAGAAACTTAATTCAAATCAGCTTATGGGTTCCCCTGGAGCAAAATAGCTTTTGGTCTGGGTGAGTAATGAAGAAATAGTTATAGTTTCCTGATGCATCAGGAAAGGATCAACACTTGAGCCCAATACAATGATTACAGCTTCCCAGGGTGAGAGGAAAACGGCTGCAGGTTAGCAGGATTCAGCAGCTGCTGAGTTTATTATCAGTATTAAAATGCATTTACATTAATTAGGAATTTCAGGACATCAGATTTTTCCCACTATCTAAGATGAGATGGGAAGAATAAGAGACCTGGTTAGCTCACAATGTCTCTTCCCCACTGCATGAAGAGGTTCAAAGGAGTCACCTCCCATAGCTTGGTGACCCGAGGAAAAGTCATTATGCTGATGATTTGAGTAAATTTAGTGACTGGAAACTAAAAGGGATTTACATTTATTGCCTATTCTGTTCCAGGCACTATGCCAAACACTTTATATGCATAATCTTGTTTATTTCTGACAACACTGAGCAAGATAGGGAAATTATCCCCAAGTTACAGGTAAGTAAAATGGGGATCAAAGAGTAATTATCTTGCCCAAGGTTAAAAGCCAATTAAAAGATTCATACATAGGCTTTAGCAACAGAATAAATGCTCTTTTCACGCACTCACCAAATCGTCTCCCCAAACGCCTCTCATTGGCACAAAATGGCTGCTATTTTAAGTTCTTTAGCATAGCCTCCAAAATGTGTCTCAAATTTGAGACTCTAACAACTTGGGTAGGTTTGGTTGTAGGCACATGAATGCTTCTTACCACAGACAGAAAACTTGTTGGTTGTCTACCCAACATCCATTCCTCCTTCCCTTTTCCTTAGGGAAAGGCTGACTCCATCTGAGCTCCAAGACTAAGTCCTAACTTGCATTAGCCAGACAGTATATTCCACTATCCTGGCCACGGTCATTGTATTAGGGAAGGCATGTGACTTAAAGTTATAAAGTTGAGTTTCAGGAGTCTTCCTTGAAATGCTGGAATGATCTGGTGTACATTTGGTGAAGCCTGGAACTGGCACAGCCTTTTTCCCATCATATGGAAGGCCTGGTTTGGGACAAAGCTGACACAATGAAGAACAGGAAAAAAATAATAATAAGTGAAAAAAACCTGAGTCATCAATGACAGCATTAAATTGCCAGATAAACCAAACTTGTGTCTGGATTTTCCTCTTGTGTGCATCAGTAAATATTCATTATTATATAAGCCAGTGCCATTGTTAGGACTGATACAGAATTTTGTACGGGGAGAGAAGTGATGAAAAAGAGAGGCTGAATATACAAACAATGGTCACATCATATATAAAAATAGAGCGCTGGCCCACTATCTGAAGCAACCCTTACAGGAAGCCAAATCAGAATCCCTGTAACAATCAGCCCAAAATAGCCAGGATTTTATAAATAAATCACCCCCTTCCCTAATTTTTGCTTCTAACTTGGGACCAGCTGAGAAAACCAAATATGTTCCTCCAACCAATTAAACAGGATGCCCTAATTCTAATTAGCCCACCTCCAACAGCCTCCACTCAGGGCATACTTGAAGTCTTCCCTTTTTTCCACTCCTCTGCTTGCCTTTGAATCTCTGCCAAATGCAAATGATGGTGGCTGACTCCCTTGCTATTGCAAGCTCTGAATAAATAGCTTTTGTGTGTTCTCATTTGGATATCCTTCATTTTTCCCCACAAAAGTAATAAATCTATAAATGTGGAACTGGCTGAGAAGGTAAGGTGGAGAACAATGAGAACCCATCAGTCTCACTCTGGGAAGATGGTGATTCTTGTATGATTATGAAACCTCTGGTTATGCTACCTCCTGTTAATAGTATGACCATATAGTTTATTGTCCAAACTAGAACACTTCTGAGAATGAAGGAGAGATGTCATTAATCATTTTGCGAAGGTGCTATAGCAGTTTGATATTGTTTATGAATTCCAAAAATAGATATTGGATTATATTTGCAAACTGGCCTGTTCCTCTGGGCATATTAGATTATATTGGATTCAGAAGTTTCAGTTTTACTTGATTAAATAATGATTAAGGCTTTGATTGGGCCACATCAGTAGAATGTTGAGTCCCCATCCCCTTGGGGGGCAGGGACTCACAGAGAAACTGCATCACAGAGAAGGGAGGTTGGAGTTTTGATCCTGGAGCCCAGGAAGTAAACACACAGAGAAGCAGATATGTGAGAAAAGAGAGAAGGCTCGATTAGACACGGCAGAGACCCCAGGAAGAGAGACGAGCCATTCGCCTGATAGTCTATAGCTGGCCTTCTGGAGAGAATAGAGCAGCTGAACCTGGAGAGAAATGAAGAGAGGAACCCAGGAAGCCTGAACTCTTACAGATGTCGGCAGCCATCTTGCTCCAATACGTGGCAACAGACTTTGGGGAGGGAAGTAACTTATGCTTTATGGCCTGGTAACTGTAAGCTTCTACCCCAGCTAAATACCCTTTATAAAAACCAACAGATTTCTGATATTTTGAATCAGCACCCCTTTGGCTGACTAATACAGTAAACACTCACATTTCAGGTTTCAACTCACTTCTTTTTTTAACCCTTGGAGTTTAACAATGCATTTATAATGTTTATGTGTTGGAATTTATCCAGAAGCTAGTGTGTTTTTGCTGAAATTTCCCTCAGAGTATGTAGTATATCTTTGCAGTGGAAGTGGAAGTCCTTAACAGTTCATTATGGCTGGAGGGAAATGTGCATATAGGGAAGAGGCAGGACAAGAAACTAGGAAATAGGCAATGGCCAAACCACAGAAGCCTTTTATGCTGAACTAAGGAGAGAGACTTTTTTCTTGAAGATGATGGGAAACAAATACATGAGTTTTAAGAAAAGTAGTAATCTGTTGGTCTTGCATTTTTTTAAAAAATCACTCTTGTTACAGTGAGGAAGTAGTTAAGGGGTAGGAAAGCCATGTGGAGGTTACTGCCCTATGAATAATTAGTGGGTTTTTTTTGTTTTGTTTTGTTTTTAATTAATTAATTAATTAATTTTAAAAGAAGCTTTAGATTACATATATGTTACATCAAAATACAGGGGAAAGGAAGCAGATGTGGCTCAAATGGTTGGTCGTCTGTCTCCCATATGGAGGGATCTGAGTTTGATCCCCAGGACCTCCCAGTAAAAAAACAAACAAACAAACAAACAAATATATATATATATAGGAGGGAAAAAAAGAAAAACAAAAAAATTTAAAAATAAAAAAAATAGGGGATTCCCATATACCCCACCCCCTCCCCCTCCCACACTTTCCCATATTAACAACATCTTTCATTACACAGGCAATGGTAATGTGTATGAGTAGGAAGAAATAAATTTGAGAGAATGAGAAGTCAAAGGAGAGAACAATTCACCTGAAGCCTATTGCGGCAGGTTGAGTTGTGTATTCCAGAAAAATACATATTCTTAACTTTAATCTATTCCTGTGGATGTGAACCCATTATAAATACGATTTCTTAAGGATGTTATTTTTAGTTAAGGTGTGGCTTAACTGAATGAGTTAGGATCTTAATCTGGAGTCCTTGATAAGCAGAAGAAATTCAGTAGTGGAGAGAGAAAGCCACATGGAGGAGCAGAAGCTGGAAATCAACAGGATCCAAAAGACAAAGAAGACATCACATTGTAAGGAGAATCAGAAGGATTACTGGCAGGCAGCGCCAAAACCCCACAATCTTTAGGGAAAAAACATCGCCTTGTTGTCACCTCAGTTTTGTACTTCTCCTAGCATCAAAACCATGAGCCAGTTCAAAGTGAACCCCTGAACTGGGCCATAGACCAGTCTCCCCACAGAGCCCCAGATGGCCGGGAGAGCAGTAGGAGCCTGGAGCCTGGGGCTACAGCCCACGACCTGCAGAGGACACATCCAACGTGTCATTTGAGAAGCTGTGGGAATTGCAGAGCCAAGCGGGAATAAGAGGTATAAACATTTGGTCACTGGAAATAGCACTAGGAAGCAAGGTTCTAGACCACCTATCCAAAATGCATGTGTTATAGGTAAGCACAGGCCTCTGGAAACATCAGCTAAGTCCAGGTGCCATATTTGTGTTAGGTTGTCCCCATCAGTAAGAAGGTGGCCTGGGACTCCCACTTTGATGATCTGTCAGTGGAATATAATCCTGCGGTGTTTGACAAACGCATCAATTCCTGAATGACATCCAAGCTAAAGAGAAAGAGATTGTGAAAAGCAATTGAAGAAGCACCAGTCCAGGGATAAGCATGAGAAACTGCAGGAGCTGCTTCGGTGAATGGAATAGCAGAAAATGGCACAGCAGGAATGAAAGTGGCAGCCGGAGCTGCACCTGGTCCTGAAGCAGAAGTGGCAGGCTCAGGCCCAGTAGGGATGGGTCACTCTTCCTGGAGAAATCTGAGCAGAACCAGTTGACTCTAGCTAAGAAGTTCCAGGAGCTGAAAGGCAGCAAGAAGCTGGAGAGTTTGTTGAGTTAAAAGTGGCACCGAAATGCAAGCAGGACAGGAGACCTCTCCCTTTGGGCAAAGAGGAATAAGGAACTGTCAGCTTTGCCACTGCCCCAGGGAGACATGGATCTGTGGGCTTTGGACTTGGCCTCTTCTCCTGGTTCTTTCCCATTCAAGGGCAAGGGTCACAGCTGCCCTTGAACTGGGTGGACTCAAAGAGTAGAGGGCTCTTGGACTGCCCCTAGGGTTGGGCAAGAAGAGCTGCTCGGCCACTTTCCTTGCCTCACTGCCTCTGCTTGGATCTGGTTTATCATGTCCTCAAGTCCTTTTCATATCCTTGCCTTAAACCATTGACTCTTGTACAGAAGAAAAGGGGCCAGTGAGTAACCTTGACCTAGTAAAGGCCACAGAGTCTGTTGATGGCTCCCAGAGCTGGGACTCCATGCAGGATCCTTTATGCATTAAGGACTTTATACATTCTCATCACTCATCTTTTTTTCTACATTTTTTGTGGGAATTGTGGGTGACCTAGAGCTACTGTTTGAGTGAGCCACATGTGGAACAGACAACAAAACCAAAGATTCCTACAAAGTGGGAAGTCAGATCAGAGACCCATCCTACCTAAGTCTGGGACCTCAAAAGATGACACCATCATTTAAAGTGTGAACCAATCCCACAGAGGAAACTTACCCACCTAACTTTGGTTTTGGAAGCAAGGGGAGGTAGAAGGTGGAGACAGAAAGCTTCCCCAATAATTATGTAACCACAGCTGGCCTGCATGCTGTTTGAGACTAGAATTCATACTCCCATGTGGCCTGGAAAATCCTCAAGCTGATAATTTAGTTTAAAGTGGTCTCAGGTTGGTAGTGCCTCCAGGCACCTGGCAAGAGCAAGCGTAATCCTCTCTTGAGTATTATATATTAAACCCAGACCTCAAGGAATTCCTTCAGATAAAATTTCAAGAATATGAGCTTACAATTAAAAACAAAGCACACAAGGAAAGAAACCACCATGAACAAGAGTCATTAGGAATAAGAGTCAAAAGAGTCATACTGAGATGGGATGTTGGAATTATAAAATATAAATTATAAAACATTTTAGGAAGTGGATATGGCTTAAGCAGTTGAGCGCCTGCTTCTCACATGGGAAGTCCCAGGTTGGTTCCCCATGCCTCCTAGAAACAACAACAAAAAACAACAACAACAAGCAAACAAACAAAATGACCAGCTCAGGGGAGCCTATGTGGCTCAGTCACTAAGTGGCAGCTTCCCACATACTAGGTCCAGGGTTTAGTCTCCGGTCCCAGTACCTCACAAAAAAACAAAACAAAACAAAAACCATTTTACTATGTTTAAAGAAAAAGTATGACTAATAAAAAGAATATCAAAAATGAAAGAAAAAAAAAAGTCAATAAATTCCCGTTGTTCAAGCCAACCCATTGTATTTGTTTTAGCATTGACATATTGGCCTAAAATGCTTAATATAAAACTGGTATTTCAAAACTGATTTGACAATTTCATCCCTGTTTTAGTTTCCAAGGCTGCACAAGCAAGTGCTATGAAACGGGTCAGGTTAAACAACGGAAATGTATTTGCTTGTGGTTTGAGGCTGGGAAAAAACCCAAATCAAGACATCATCAAGACAATGCTCTCTTCCTGAAGTCAGTGGCATTCGGGGGCTGGCTGCAAGCGATCCTAGGTCCTTGTCACAGAGCAAGACACATGGCTGCATCTCCTGGTCTCTTCCTTCTCTTCCAGGTTTTGTTGATATTCAGCTTCTTGCTTCTTGTGGCTTTGTCTGTCTGAATTTCATTCTGGCTATAAAGGTCTCCAGTAATAGGATTAAGACACATCCTGTTTGAGGTGGGCCACAGCTTAACTGAAGTAACCTCATCAAAAGGTCCTATTTACAATGTATTCATACCCACAAGAATAGACTAAATTTAATAGCATGTTTTTCTGGGGTACATACAACTTCAAACCACCTCAAGCTCATTTTGAGAAGTTTATATTCTTTTAGGTTTCTTTCATCTGCTGCATTATTTCATAGACCTTTTATCAATTTATCTGCAGGCATTTTCACATTTAGATCATATAGCTCCTAAGTGTTTAACAAATGCAATGCATTTTGTGTACATTTCATATAGTCCATTTTGTGTATTCTTTTTATTTTTTCAACTGTCTTTTCAAGTTATGCCTACCACTGAGCCTTTCAAGGATTTTTGTTCAGTCATTCTAAGGGCACATCCTTCTAAGTTTGACTTTTCTAATAAATGTTTATCACACTTGTAGAATTTCACATATGACTTTCCTAATTTATCCCTTTTAAGAATACTTGCCTCTTTCTTGCTGGATTTTGTGTATGTGTTTTGCATCTTTTGAACACTAAATGTATTTATCAAGAAAAATTGATTGTATTTTAATATTTCTCCAAGTTTGGCTAAGTATGGCCTTTTATACAGTAACAATCAAAGGTACAAGGAGTACATGAAAAGCAACATTAGTGCCATTGAACTGCATTTTTAATAAAATAATACTGCGTCCCAACATTCTTTAAAAACAAATACAAGACCTACCATGTTATAAGCAACTGCATGATTGTAATCAGAAGCATCACCATGGTATAAGTCCAGTGTAGCTTGACTAGTAAAATGAGTCCAGAACTTGAAGTCAGACCAAGAGTGGATATGACTCCTCTAAATTGTGAGGTCATTACCTAATTATTGCAGCCTTCTGGGCCATAATTTTCCCAAAAAGTATTAAAATTTGTCTCATAGGATTGATAGAACGTATAGTAGATTGGGTTATGTACCCAATTATAATAGCATCTCTTGAAGATGTTATTTTTAGTTGGGGTATGGCTCAACTGAATGAGGATGGGTCTTGAACTTGCATTACTGAAGGCATCATGAGAGAAAGCTGCAGAAGGAACTAGAAGCCAGAAGTCAGGAGGAACCTAGAAGAGAAAGGAGAGACATTGCCACGGGACAGAAAAAAACACAGAATCCAAGGATCACCAGAGCCAGAATACTACTGACCCTGAGAAGAGGCAAGCCTCCTAGCCTCGGCAACCATGAACCAAGTAATTCCCGTTATTTAAGCCAACCTTTGTGTTATATTTGTGATTGCAGCCGGGCAAACTGAGACATAAAAATTATATAAAATAATGCATAAAACACTCAATGCAGTACCTCCTGCAGAGGAAGCACTTTAAAAATAGTAGCTATTGTCATTAATGCCATGTCAGATTCCTCTACTATCTGTGAACTGTATAGAAACCCAGTAAGATGCCAGCTGGGCAGCTTGTGACTATCTTAAGTAAAATCATAAAGACTTTAGTTTTCTTTAGTTTCCATAATAGTAACTATTACCTATCTCTAGGGTTATGGTGAGAATTAAATACCAAGGTATATAAATATCTGGCATTGTGACTGGCACATATTGGACACATTATTATTGTTCCTAAACTTAGCTTGAGATAGAAAATATGCCCAGGCCACTCATGATTATTGTTTAGCCTTCTAAAACAATGATCTGATAAAGAATTGAATTGGTTATATATGGTTTCAGCTGCTCTTGAGACCCAAAATTTGGTCTCAAAATTTATTTCTCTCATTTAATGGTCTACATTTTCATAAGCAGTCCATAGCAGCTCATCAGTGTCAGGAATCCAAGTTCTTTCTGTGTTTTTACTCCACATTCCCTAGGATATTACCATTATCTTTAAGGTCCAGGATAGCACACCTTGATGGCCTCACTTCAGCAGAAGAGTAAATGGGGAAGTCATGTGATTATGGATCCAATCAATCATCTCATAAGAAGCCAGGAATAGAAATGTGATTTATCCAGGAAAAATCTGTGGAAGACCTTCTTATCTAGTTGCTTGGATCACCATGAATTACATATGAGATCAGCCTAGACTGAAAAGAACAGAGATGAGATGAAAAGAAGGAAGAATGATTCCAAGGGCAGAGCCATAGTTGCAGGTCTGGGCCAAAAGAAAATCCTCTGAGACAAGAGGATGGGAAACTGCCAGGTGTTTGGAAAGGGCAGGCCATCACTCCAGTGGGCCCAAAGGACAGAACATCAAGCCACAGAAGAGTGCTATCAAGTCTCAAAATATAATGCTTGCTTTCAGACTTGCTTGGGGCCCAAGACTCATTTTTTCCCTCCAATTTCTCCCTTCTGGAATGAAAATATCTATCCTGTGCTTGTCCCCACCATTGTGTTTTGGAAGCAGATAACTTGTCTTCTAGGTTCCATGGGTCCAGAGATGGAGAGGAATTTTGCTCCAGGATGGACTATACCCACAACTGATTTAGATAAGATTTTGGGCTTTGGGGATGGCTTTCAGCTTTGGGGATGTTAGGGTGTATTTTGCACGTGGAAATGATATGAATTTATTGGGGGAGGGGGGGAGACTTTCATGGGTTGAATTGTATCCCCACAAAAAATAACATTTAAAATCCTAATCCCAAGTCCTATGAATGTGACCTTATTAAGAAACAGAATCTTTGGAGCTGTTATTAGTCAAGATCAGGCCAAATTGGATTAGAGCGGGCCCTAACCAAATATTACTGGTGTATGTTCTTAATAACAATGGGAGACTTGGACATAAACAGATGAGGGTAAAATGCCAAAGGTAGAGAATACCATAAATTGCTGGTAAGCCACCACCAGAAGCCAGGAGAGAGGCATGGAAGAGATCCTTCTCTACAGACCTCAAAGGAAGCATGACCCTGCTAACACCTTGATTTAGGACTTATGGCTCCCAGAACTGACAACAGTTATTGTTTTAAGATACTCAATTCATGGTGCTTTGTTATGGCAGCCCTAGGAAATTAAGATGGGGGCATGCCCCTTCCCTTCAAAGGCATGATGTAGAATTTATATATGTCACATCCACTCATATCCTATTAGCCAGAACTTGGCCCGATGAACATCCGCCTGCAAGGGAGGCTGGGAAGTGTTTTTATTCTGGGTAGCAATGTGCCCGGCTAAATTTTAGGGTTCTGTTATTAGGGAAATGAATTGAAAATAGACATTAAGAAACAATTAGCAGCCTCTGCCCCCAAAAAGGCAGTTTAAATTAGTGGTTAAGGACACAGGCCTTGAAGTTTGAGAACGTGGGTTTGAGTCATGAAATAACAATTAAGTAGCTGAATTAACTATCAGTTAGCTGGATGACCTTGGCAAAGAGACTTACCCCAAAAAGCTACCGTTTCCTCACATATGGTACCTATTTTATAGGATTACTGAACGGATTAAATGTGCTAATCCAAGTAAATTTCTGGGCATAGTTCATGGCACATAGTAAGTGCCCAATATGTGAAGTATTATTATCAGTAATTATGAACATCAGCTCATCATCAGGGTACTCTTCTAGTAAGACTGTACACACCTTAAGGGCAAGAACTGTGTCATGGATTTTCTTTTGGAAAAGGGGTGAGTGTATTTTACAGGCAGTAAGTAGGGAAGCATTTAAGACCAAGAGGGCAAACTGAGATAGATCATATTATTTGTTCAAAATATTCAATGCTGATGTCACTCTATTGCAGTGGTTCTCAATTTTGGCTGCATATTGGAACTGCATGGGCAGCTTTAAAAAATACTGATGCCCCAGACATTCTGATTTAATTGGTTCGAGATACAGCATGAACCCTGAAAATTTTAAAAGGTCCCCCAAGTGATTCCAAGGTACAGCCTAATGCTCCATTAGGTAGATGGGGAAGGGAGAGAAGGAATAAGGTCAGTTTGTGGTATAGGAGATTTACGTTCTAAGTTTTATAACAGAAATTGTTACTACTGAATATCAAAACTTAAAGATATTATCTGACCTTTGAAAAAAAATTTTACCACTCTTTCTACTAGGCCCAGCCTACAGAGCTCCTCCTTGATGCTCCTTCCTGTAGGAAGAGTTTATATCCCACCCCACTGCCTTTGAGCAATGGAAAAGAGTGGGAGAGGATTGTGTCATGTCTGAGAAGAAGTTTAAGAAACATTGTGGGATCCACCATCACTCTTTTCCCTCTCATAAGAGAGACACCTCCCAGATAGGGGGTGCTTCTTCAGCCTGGACCACAGAATGAAGACAACAAAGCCATGACAAAACCAGCAACTGATATAATATAAGCATGAGATAAGCAAGGAGTGTTTTTTTTTTTTTTTCTATTGTTTCTAACTGCAGCATGGTATAAAACATATTTTTTAATTGCTTGTTACTGCAGCATGACCTAGACAAAGTTAACCAATGCTGAAATTCTTGGTTTGTTTTTTGTTGTTTTTTTAAATTCTAGCACATAATGGAGTAGCTAGTTCAAAAAATGTTTTTTTTTTAAATGAGCACCAGCCTCCAGCTAGTCTCCCTATGTAACCTAACTGACAACACCCATAATTTAATAAATCAGGCCAGGCAATGAAGGTAAGACCCTCGTGACTATTTATTTTTTCTTCTTTTTCCTGTAAATTAGCACAAGTTAATGGTGGGAGAGTTATGTTTCTTCACTCGCTTGTAAGATAGTTCTATCTCCATCCTAACTTTCTTCTTGCAGGGAATAATTCTAAGAGACAGCTCCTTGTTGGGTATGCAAGAAAATAGTTCGGTCAAGAGGAACTGGTAGGGAAGGTTTTGCCTTTTGGGTCACAGAGCTGAAAGGATGTCAGTTAGAGGTAAGCAATCACCATCTACCCTACCCCTTCCAGAAAACCAGTCTGCAGTAAGAGAAAACGAGGCCAAAGCAAAGAAGAAAGTAGAATCAAGAGTGAAGGGAAGGATAGAGAAAGTGAGAGAGTAAGACCAAAGAGGCTGAAAGAGAGAAGATAGGGAGGAAAGTTTGAGAGAGAGCATAGGAGAAGGAACAGGGATTGGAGGAGGGGAGTGACAATTTCATTTGAAGCCATAGATCTAAAGTCTGACTTCCCATGGACTTCCTGGGAATGTGAGACCAATAAAACCCCCTTTTTTGCTAAATCTCCTATGACCTGGTATAGCAGTTTGGCAGTTTGATGTAATTATGAATTCCAAAAATAGATATTGGATTATGCTTGTAAACTGGTCTGTTAATCTGGGCGTGATTAAATTATGATTAGGGCATTGACTGGGCCATGTCAATAGGGCGTTGAGCCCCACCCTTCGTGGGTGGGGTCTCGAAGATAAAAGACATGGCAAAGGACAGTGGTGGAGCAGTTTTGAGTTGGAGTTTTGATATGGAGTCTTGAGCTGGAGCCCCGGGAAATAGCATACAGAGGAGCTTGGTCGTGAGAAAAGAGAGAAGGCCCTGGAAAGAGAAGCAAGCTATTTGCTTGATAGTATACAGCTGGCCTTGTGGCACAAAGCAAGACTGAGCCCAGAGAGAAGCAAGCCCCAGGAAGACAGGAACCCAAGAAGCCTGAACCCTGGCAAACGTCGGCAGCTGTCATACTCCAATACGTGGCAACAGACTTTGGTGAAGGAAGAAACTTATGCTTTATGGCCTGATAACTGTAAGCTTCTACCCCAAATAAATACCCTTTATAAAGACCAACCGATTTCTGGTCTTTTGCATCAGCATCCCTTTGGCTGACTAATACACCTGGGATTCTGCACCAAGCTACTAAAACTATCCCAACTAAACAATATTATTCCAAGTAATATGGCCATTAAAGGACTCAGGGAATAATATATTTCATTTATTCATCCATTTGTCAATTATTGATCTTGTTAGGCAGTATTCTATCTATTTTTACATTCATTATATTATAGGAGGACAGTAATAACCAAGGACAATTAAAAATTTATCATGAGAAATATATCTATCAAGTAGTACAGATAGTCAAGCTTACTGATCAGTAGACTCATCCTGAAAATAAGAGGTCACAAATTGGTTGTCTGTTATGTTTGATTTGCACAATTCTTTTTTCCACTCTAAAATCCTAAATTTCATGTATCCAGAGACCTAGCTTCTGCTTTAAAATAGGACCTATTAAGACCCATTCCTACATGGCAACATTTAGCTGGAACTGATTTGTAGAAGCTCCTTCTAAAGTAGGCATTTGCTGCCCACTCTTCCACAGTTACTACCACTCCATATTATAAGACACAAGTGTCACTAATTATTGTTGCCTACCTGGCCTGGTCTCTCCAGCTATTGAGTTTGCTACCTGTGTAGTAGTCAGCCTTCAAGAAGGTCCCCAATGATCCCTGCCTGTTGGTATTCACATCTTAGTATAGTCCCTCTCACATAGTGCCAAAGTTGGCCTGTGTGACTAATAAAATATGGCCAAAGTGATAGTACGTCACTTCCAAGATTAGGTTCTAAAGTCTCCTGTGGTGGTTTGGAGCTGTATGTACCTCCAGAAAAACATGCTTTCAAACTTAATCTATTCCTGTGGGCATGAACCCATTGTAAGTAGGAATAATGAGGTTACTCCAGTTAAGCTATGGCCAACTTCAATCAGGATGGGTCTTAATCCTATTACTGGAGTCCATTGTAAGTAGAATGAAATTTAGACAGAGAGAGAAAGCCCTAGAAGGAAGAGCCAGTAGCTGAATATCAACAGAACCTGGAAGGAAGGAAGAGACCAGGAGATGCCCCTTGTGCCTTGCCATGTGACAAGCTGTATTCGTCAGCCATAGGGGTGCTCATGCAAAGTACCAGAACTCTGTTGGCTTTCATAAAAGGCATTTATTTGGGGTAGAATCTTATAGTCACAAGGCCCTAAAGAGTCCATCTCAAGATACCATAAGAGGTACTTTCTCACCCAAAGTCATTGACCATGTGTTGAAGCAAGATGGCAGGTGATGTCTGTGAGGGTTCAGCCTTCCTCCCTCCTCTTAAGGCTCTGAGGTCCCACCTTCTTCCAATCTCAGCTGTAGGCTAGTATAAGTCTTGTCTCTCTCCCCAGGTCTCATTTCTTTCTGGGCTCAGCTGCTCAGGTCTCTTCACAAGGTCAGCTGTAGACTCTCAGGCTCATCTCTCTTCCCGACGCCGCTGCCGTATCTAATGAGCTGTCTCTCTTTCTCTGTGTTCTTCTTCTCTGTGCATTTACTTCCATGTGAGCATCTGTTTTATCCCCAAGGGGGTTGGGACTCAAGCTGAGTCACACTCTAATGACATGTTTGGATCAGAGCTCTAATCTTAACATAATTTAATCAAAGATATCTCAGCTGAATCTAATACAATCAAAGGGTTACCATGTGTAGCAGTTTGGCAGTTTGATATAGTTATGAATTCCAAAAATAGATATTGGATTATGCTTGTAAACTGGTTGTTAATCTGGGCTTGATTAAGTTATGATTAGGGTGTTGACTAGGCCACATCAGTAGGGCATTGAGCCCCACCCCTTGGTGGGTGGGAAATCAAATATAAAAGGCATGGCAAAGGATAGAGTTGGAGCAGTTTTGAGTTGGAGTTCTGATGTTCGAGTTTTGATGCTGGAACCCGGAGAGGCCAGCAGACGGAGGAGCTTGGTCGTGAGAAAGGAGAGAACACTCCAGGATAGAGATGAGCCATTTGCCTGAGAGTCTAGAGCTGACCTTGCAGAGATAGCAGAGGAGCTGATCCCAGAGATAAGCAAGCCCCGGGAAGAGAGGAACCCAAGAAGCCTGAACCCTGGCAAATGTTGGCAGCTGTCTTGCTCCAACAAGTGGCAATGGACTTTGGTGAGGGAATAAACTTAAGCTTTATGGTCTGGTAACTGTGGACTTCTACCCAAATAAATACCCTTTATAAAAACCAACCAATTTCTGGTATTTTGTATCAGCACCCCTTTGGCTGACTAATACACCATGCCGGAGGAACCGACCAGTTTACAAACATAATCTATATTTCTTTTTGAAATTCATAAATAATATGAAATTGCTACACAAGCTAAGGACAAAGAATCACCACCAGCAGCCATCCCTAGAACATCAGAGTCTTCAGAGAGAAATCATTGTCTTGATGATGTCTTGATTTGGACTTTCTCTTTGTCTCAAAACCGTGAGCTAATAAATTTCCATTGTTTAACCCAGCCCATTTCATGGTATTTGCTTGAGCAGCCCGGGAAACTAAAACAACCCTACACTTCGATCTTCCCTCTACTCTGTCTCAGATCTATCATTCCGGGGGAAGTCATGTACTGTGATCCACTCTGTGGAGAACTTAAGCCTCCTACTAACCGTCACATGAGGGAGGCTGTACACAGATTCTCCAGGCCCTGACAAATCTTCCAAGGCCGCCGCTGAACCAAGGCCTAGATTTGAGGGTGAGTATTATGGGTTGAACTGTGTTCCCCCTTTCCCTCCCCAGGCCTCAGCAGGCTAACTGCAGGCACAAAGAAGCAAGATTTTTTTTAAATGATTCATCTCAAATCACCTGGTACTCAGAAGAGGAAGGCAGGGTTTTATGCCCACCAAAAAGACCTATTCAAGTCTTAACCCCCAGTCCTGTAAATGTGGCCTTATTTGGAAATAGGGTCATTTCAGATGGAATTAGTTAATTAGGTGGGCCCTAATCCAATATGACCATAGTCCTTCTAAGAAGGGGAGAATTAGACACAGGCAGACAAAGAAAATGGTCGTGTGACAGAGGCAGAAACTGTCTTACCACAAACCAAAGAATGCCATGGATCGTCAGCAAACTGCCACCAGAACCTTACACACTTCAGAGGGAGCAGGGCCTGGCAACATCTTGATTTGGACTTCTAGCCTCCAGATCTGCAAGACAATCGATTTCAGTTGTTTATGGCACCCCTAGGAAACTAAGACAGGGTCATTTCCCAGAGGCCAACAGACTCCATCTTGGGAAGATGAGTCATTTACTGGGAGACCAGATGGTGCCTGCCAGCTTGCATATCATGGCACCAGGGTAAAATGGATGAGGCTGCTAAGGGCTGGAAGTGACCTTCAAGGCTCCTGCCACCCCAGGACCACCCCAAAGGGGAAGAAAGCCAATATCTCAGTAAGCCTCTAAGCCAATCACACTGATCTGGCTAGGGAGCTCTGGTCTAGAGAATAATGAACGGTGAGAAAAGTATTTTGGGGGTCCAACTATGCTTAGGGTGGTACTGTGTGAAGCCTCTGATGGGCACTTAGAGAAAAATCAGTGGATGGTGTCACGTAGTGGGTAAGAGCACAGGTTTGAAGTGACAGGGCTCTATAAGTCCAAAACCCCTTTCTAGGATTCATACCTTAGACAAGTTATGTAACCTCATAAACCTGAGTTTCTTCACCTGTAAAGTGGAGTTCTTTCCTAAGAAGGTTGTTTTGAAGATAAATGAAATACTGTGTGTAAAACAAATTTCACAGAGTATGATGATTTTGGTCTGTTGATTAAGCTATGCCAAGTGCTGCAGCAGCCGGCACGTATAGTTGTTAGTTGGACTCTCTGGCTGATCAGCTGGCACCCTTTGGTTGTTGGTTGGGCTCTTTGACTGATCAGCTGGCACCCTTCAGTTGTTGGTTGGGCCAGCTCGCTGATCAGCTGGCGCCCTTCAGTTGTTGGCTAGGCCAGCTTGCTGATCAGCTGGCACCCTTTGGTTGTTGGTTGGGCTCTCTGGCTGATCAGCTGGCACCTTTCCGTTGTTGGTTGGGCTCACTCTTCAGCTTCTCTGCAACCCAGGCTCGAGGACGGGCCAGCTCCTTATTTAGGTGACTCATGTCATTGAGGGGGAGGAGGTAACATGGATTCCAGTTTGTCCTCCCTCTCTCCTGCTTTACAACCCATTTTTCTTCCCAACTCCCCACGCTGCTGGCTTATAGTGCCTTCAAGTCCACCACCAGCTTCAGAGACAATAGCCTCCCTAGACTGCCTCCATGGCTTCTGCAAGTGTGTAAGGCCTAATTCCTATTTTTAAAAACCTTGATTGCATATCACCCATAGGGCTTCTGCTTCCTGATCAAACGTTAATTGATACACTGTGCCTGGCACATAGTAAGTGCTCACAAAAGGAAGTATTGGCATAATTTAGGTGTAGATCATTGTTGAGAGTACAGTCTTTTGGTTCCAGCTCAAGCACCACCTTAGACATGTCTCTTAGTCTTTCTGAGACTCCATTTCCTCAGCTGTAAAATGATGATAATAACATGATCTGTTTCATCAGACTGCGGAAATGATCAAATAAGATCGAGCAAGTCAGCACAGGACTTGACATCTTGAGTAATAGGGAGGAAACCTTTATTTCCCATTTTAATTCTTGGATTTAGTATTTGGAAATCCCTCGCCAACAGGTAAAAGTCTTCAAACTGTCTTTGTCAGTAATGAAATAATATTTGTCTCCAATCTGTTTTTTCCATTATGTTATTTATCGATTGGTTTAGAACTGGGCCATGAAAGAGGGATGCTATTTACCAGGCTCCTTCAAAGTACCCGCCCGGGCCCCCCACCCCACCCCCCCGCCGCCAACTGTTAGGACTCAATAAATAATAATTATAACCCTTTGATTTGGTCAGGGTTCTTTAGAGACCCTTGTATCATCACTATTACATGTATACTCCCCTAAGAAGGCGCACACAGATAGGGTTAAATAGAGGGGCTCTCCAGTCACTGCACTAGAACTCAGAGGACCTTGCTTTCCATCCTGGCTTTGCCAACAAGCCATCTCTGAGCTTTGCTTTCCTCATTTATAAAGGAATAGAGTTGAATCCATAAGGTCCTTCAAACCCCGGCAGTCTGTAACCCTGTTTTTATTTTGATTTTTATTTTATAAGAGGTTGAAGGGCTTAAGTCATTGATTTCCAGAGTGGGGTCCCTGGACCAGCAGCTGCTGCAGCATCACCTGAAATTTATTAGACATGCAAATTACCAGGCCCCACTCCAGACCCAAAACTCGGGAACTGGCGGTAAGACCCACAAATCTGTATTTTAACAGACGCTCCCAGTGATTCTGATGCTCGCTCAAGCTGGAGACACACTGATTTAATCAGGACCATGACTTCTTCTCAGTGCTCTATGGGTCTGAAGAGAAGGACCTGATATGAAACAAATGCATCTGAAGACAAGGCCGGTCAAAAAGTACAGGCAAAAGGGAAGGACTAACCCTGAGTAGTATTCTAAAAATCTCAGCTTTCTACAATTGGAAACCTTGATCCCTGACCCTAGGTTGGAGCTGGCTATTGTGCTCCCTGACAGAGTCATCAGGACTTTTCCCCTAGAACTTAGCTGGAACAATTGTCAGATGGCAACTGAGGAATCTGCTACTTGTAAACAAGAGAGTGCAGCAGAGATAAGGGATGGTATTAACTAAATTCGAATTCAGCATCTGCTATTTTCAGTTCTCTTATTTAACATATACACAAACATATATGCTTTCATAAATGTGTAAACAAGGTAAATTCATGCATGTTTCTAGGTATTTTTATTTTTTTCCTCTTCCTTTTCTCTCTTGATTCAAAACACCTATATACTTTCCTAATCTCACTCAGATAATGCATGTTAATAACCAAGTGTGTGACGTATATTTTTCTCCATACTTAGGTAATCAAATACAAACCCACACACACTCTTTGACACATATCTTGTTTTATTCATACCTCATGGAAATTCTTCCACAATGAGAGCTATAATACAGCTCCCATCCATTCTTCACAAAAGCTGGGTAATATTCCATGACATAGACTTAATGATAATTTATATGACCAGTTTCTGAATAATGGACATTCACTTAATTAGCAAATTTTCACCACCTCAACTATTGTTGCAATAAATAACTTGTACATATATGTTCGTGTTGTGGCAATTTTATTTACATAGGATACATTTCCAAGAGTGGAATATCAGGCTCAAAAACTCTGTGTATTTCTAATTTAATAGATGTTGCTTCATGGGTCTTCAAAACGGCCATGACAAAAATTCTATTTTTGTAATGTGTTATTGATTTAAAAAATTTTTTTTTATCTAAACATTGCTATTTTAATTTGCATTTTCCTCTCTACTATTGATTTTGGCCCTCTTTTCATGTGTTTGTTGGCTATTTGGACTTATATTCTATGTACAGACTATTCAAGTTTTTTTTCCCTTTTCTTCTTCTGGGTCTTTTGTCCCATTCTTGACCATTTTTAAAGAGCCTTAGATATATTAGAATATTAATTCTTTGTCTTCCATCAGCATTATAATTATTTTTACAAAAGTAGTCATTTATCAATTATCTTTGTTTATGCTATCTATTATAGCTATTTTATATAGTCACAAAACTTAATTTATCAAACACTCTAGAGTGTTATGTAACCACCTCAAGTCCTTACAGAATTTTTATTTTTTATGTTTATAAGTATTTTATAGGTTTTTCACTTTTGTGAATGGATTTTATTTCTTTATTTCCATTTTGAGGTGGTTCTTGTAAAATAAAGAACAGTTACTGCTATTTGTATATTTATTCAACTCTTTACCGAATTTCCTTGCTAACTCTAATAGTTTTTTAATAAAGTCTCTTCAGTCATCTAGGTATCATGAGAGAGTCAGAAAATGAGATAATACGACCTCATTTTCCAATATTTTTATAAGTTATTAAATATTCTTTTCTTATTGCATTCACTCATTGTATTGAAATTATTCAACATTCCAAGATAATATTGAATAATAATGATGATGGTAATCACTATCTGGTCCTGATTTTAATAGAAATTTTAAAGGGCTGATTATCAAATTCTTTTAAAATATGCTAATAGAGGGATACAAGAGTTGCTCTATAATTGGCTGCTAAATTTTCTGCTATTGAATCACCTTTGCATTCTGGAAGAAAATTGTTGGGAGCCGTCACTGGAGTCTGCCAAGAGAGGTGCCAACAACCTAAGCAATAGCAACCTGTGGTCACATGGCGCAACATGGCGGACGCCACAACATGGCGCAGACACAAAATCTGCTTTGTCACTTCCTTGTTCTTCTTCCTCCTTGCTCCTTTGTTCTCCGGTTCCCACCACTGCCCAGGTGAATGCAACAAGTACGCAGGCGCAGGGCGCGAAAGTAAGATCTGCCCACTACTCCAGCGATAACACCCTCCAATCCCGGAGCGCCACCCGACCCCGACTCACTTCCTCTCTCCAAACAGCATATAAGCCCTGCTCCCTCAAATAAAATTTGCAGCTTGATCAGAACACTGTCTTGCTGTCATTCTTCGCGTCTCTTGTCCCACCATTCTTTCTCGGCAGGTTTCGGGTCCTCGTTGATGTCCCGCGGGCCGGGACAGAAAATTGCCTTAGATAATAGAAGGCTTTGTAATAGATGCATCACTATTCTATTTGTTAATATTTTCTTCAGGATTTTTGTATTTGTATTTAAAGTAAAATTGATGTACAGTTTTCCTTTTTGTACTATTTTAATCAGGTTTTGGTATTAAAATTCTGCTCTAGTCCCAAAATTAATTGAAGTGCTTTATGTTTTTTCGGTGACCTAGAATAATTTAAATAACTTAAAATTTTCTTTAAAATTTTAAATAAAACTAATCAATGAAATCTAGAGTTCTGGTGGCTTTTTCAGAAATCACCTCTGTTCTTTTAAATCACCTCTGTTCTTCCCTCTGGTTATTGGTCTATTCAAGTTTTCTACTTCTTTTAGTTTAAATATTTTGCTAGAAAATTATCAACTTTCTATAGATCAGGGGTCAATGGAATTTTTCTATAAAGGGACAGATAGTAAAGATTTTAGGCTTTGTGGGCCATAGAGTGTGTCACTACTACTCAACTCTATCAATTGTAGTGCATAAGCAGCCAAGCTCAATTTGAAAATGAATGGGCATGGCTGTGTTCCAATAAAACTTTATTTATGGACTCTGAATTTGAATTCTGTATAATTTTCACATGTCACACAATATCATTCTTACTTTTTTTTCTTAACTCAAAAAATGTAAAACCCATTATTTGTTTGTGAGCCATACAAAAACATTCAGTAGGCCAGATTTGACCAGCAGGCTTTAGTTTACTAACCCCTCCACTAGATTTTCAAAATATTTCCATACAGTTGTACAGTATATGTTCATAATTCTTAATTTTGTAATTTAAAATATAAATACTATAAAATTAATTTCTTCAATATCAGTGACTATGTTGCTTTACTAATTTTAATTTTGTATTTTTCTGGCTCTCTCTTTGACTAAGGTCAGACTTACTAAGGATTTATGTAGTTCTTTCCAAAGAACCAGTTTTCAAATTTATCCTTATCCTTTTTTATTTTATATTTGATTGATCTCAACTTTTATCTTTAGCTATTCTCTTTTCCCAAGTCCTTTTGATTCATTTCATTGATATCTTTCTCAATTTTAAGAGTATCATGCTTTTTTCTTTACTAATAAAAGTAATGAAGTACAGCTTTCACACTGTCCCCTTAGGATTGGATTTTCAATGATCTTTCTCTTTTATATCGCCTTCTAAATAAGCAACAATTTCTCTTTTGATTTATTTTTGATCCAATGGCTAAGACTATATTTCTTAATATTCTAAGTAATTAAGAGTTTTGGCCATCTTTTTGTTCTTTTTTAATGTATTAGGTTATGATTAAAGAAGGTAGCCTATAAAATCTCAACAGTTTTGATTTGTAAATATTTACTTTGTGTTCAACTTTATGATTGACTTTTGTAAATATCCCACAAATATATACATACAAATATAATTATATGTATGTATAAACTGTGTTCATCAATTTTTATGTCCTTAAGTAGGGTTCGTCTAACATACCCATGCAACTGGGAAAAAGAAGTAAAGTACTGAAGTCTATCTGTATTTTTAGATTTCCCTGATGCCTTAGCCTTTCTTTTCTATATATTTAGTAACTGTATTGTTTGGTTTATACAAAAGTTTTAAAATTTTATATTTTCTTTATAAATCACACCTTCTTTCATTATATAATCCTACCTTTATTCTGTTTAGTATTCCTAATCTGCAATGTCATCTTGTTTGATATTAACATCCCCACTTCTGATTCTGTTTCCCTTTCTCTTTGCCTACTTTTTAAATTATCTTTCTTTATTTCTTTACATCAGGTGCATTTATAATTGGGTTACTTCTTATCCTTGGATCAAAATCCTCAGTTCACTTTCAGCCAAAATGAAACACTAAAAGAAATCCCTACAACTACCATGTGTTCCTTCTCCATCCCATCCACTGCCTCTCTCACATGAGGAAACCACTGCATCCATGAGTTCCTTGATTTTTTAATATATTATGACATACACAACAATTCTTTAAAATCTGTTATTCTAAAGTATTTATGGTTAAGTGTGATAAAGTCTGAATTGTCTCTGAAAAATCCAGGGATTGGGTAAGTATGTAGAGATAAAGATGAAACAGGATTGAGTATGAGTTAATAATTTTTGTTGCTGGATAATGACTACATGATGTTCATTAACCTATTCTTTATATTTTTTGTATACTTTACATTTTCCAGAACAGAAAGTTTTTTACAGGTATTATTTACTTTTAGCTGTTTATAAATATGTAGAAAGGGTATTGCCTCCATCTAGTCTTCTGACTTCCTTTTTTCACATATTGTTATACTGCTAATAATTATCCATAACATTGGGAGTAGCAACAGTCAATTCATTTAGACTCTCCTGTAATATTTCTTTGAGTGACTATGCCACAGTTTGTCTATTCTTATGTTAATGGGCTTTTATTTTAAGTGTATTTGTAAACAACATGTTCCTGGAGCTTTTTTTTTTTTTAACTTTTTATTTTGAAAGAATTATAGATTCACAGGAAATTGCAAAGAAATGTACAGGAAGGCCCCATGAACCCTTTGATCAGCTTTCCCTAATGTTAACATCTTGCATAATTATAATATAAAAATCAAGAAATTGACAGCGGTGCAATCCACAGAGCTTATTCAGACTTCACCAATTATACACACACACATTTGTACACAGATTTGTGTGTGTATATGTATGTATATGGGTATGGGTCTATGTAGTTTTATCACATGTGTAGCTTTGTCTAATTACCACCACACACAAGATACAGAACTGTACCATCACCACATGCTCTCTTTATAGCCACATCCACCCGTCTTGCCATTTCTAACCCCTAGCAACCGCTAATCTGTTCTCCATTTCTGTAATTTTTAAATCAAGAATGTTATATAAATGGAATAATATACTGTATGTAACCTTTTGAGATTGACTGAGGTTTATTTTTTCAATCCAATCCAAGTCTTTTTCTTTTAATAGAATTAAGTCTGAAAACATTCAGTATAATGACTAACTTTATTTTTCCATCTTATTTGATGTTTATTCATTATTTTACATTGTTCCTTCTTTTAATATGTTTCATCAAACATATTAAAATGTTTTATGATTTATTATTCATTTCTGTTTCCTTCTTGTTAATTTGGGATTAATTATTAGCTTACCTTTTTCTGAGCTCATAATTAGACTCATGTTTATCCACTATTATCTTAGTTTTCTACCTGCTAAAACAAATACCATATAATGGATTGATGTAAGCGCAAGAATGTCTTGGCTTATGATTTCAGAGGCTAGAAGGCTTGCTTGGGGTCAGTGACTTCTAGCTGGCCAGCAGCTTGGAGTTCCATGGCTTTTCCTTCACATCGCAATGCACATGGTGGCATCTTTTCCTTTCTTTTCTGGTTCTGTTGACTTCCAGCTTCTAGCTGCTCCCCATGGCTTCTCTCTGTCTGCCTGAATTTCATTCTACTTATAAAAGATTCCAGTAATCCAGATTAAAGCTCAACCTGATTCAGTTGGGCCACACCCCAACTAAAAATAACACCTTAAGAGATCCTATTTACAATGGGTCTACACCTACTGTAACACAGACCAAGGTTTGAGACCTGAACATGTCTTTTATGGTGACATCATTCAATTCCCAACAGCTATTACTGGAAAACAAGGTATTATTTATCCACTAAAACATATTCTGCTCCTCATCCATCACCAGGGTGCTTTATTTATTTCCACGTTCATCCAGCTAAATAAGATGTGATCTTTAGAAAACTTTTACTTCCCTCCCCCTCTTCTTCACTCTTCCCTCCCCAGGCCCCCTACTATGAGACTATGTTAACATGGAACACTGTCTCCCTACCTATTTTCCACTCCTAAGATTTGCTAAAACTAATTTATAATTTCTCTTAAAGTACGTTCCTTCAGTTTCAAGGGTCCTTATTTAACATTTATAAATATATTCCCAGAAAGTTCCACAATTATCTGCTTATTCACTACTGTGTCTTCTACTTTTCTCCTTCCCTCATCTTAAAGTTTTTCATAATGGTTAATTTGTGATTTGATTAGAATCCTTTCTTGTTACCTTCCTCAGGTCAAGTACCTAAATGATGCTCTCTGAATTCTTACATCTCCACAAATAGGTTTCTTTTGGCCTAACAGAATGATGATACTTTGTATGGTTATAGGATTCTTGAATTAGCCATTTTCTTTCAATAGTTTCTAGATTTTATCCCACTGTCTTATACCTATTTGTTCGGCTGGTAGGTATCCGATATCAGTATATTTTTTCCTTTGTTGAATAAATGGGTATTTATCTTCTGTTCTTTCTTTCTTTCTGAATGCTTGAATGACTTCCTTTTTATCCTTAGAATTCAGGGAATTTTACTAGGATAAGCTTAGCTATGTGTTATTGAATCTTAGGGGAGTGTCAGTAAATAGCACCTTCACAAATTGGAACCAACTGAGAAATAGATACAGGCATCAGATAGATGAAGATCAAAATGTCAGCTTTATTACTGATGAAAGCAAGATTGGAAAGGCAGCTTAGATGTGCGGCCAAATGGGCTTGCTAACACTGCACCTCAGATTAAATTAGCCTAACAAGTCCCAGACAGAGCTAGACAACCACAGGCCTGCACCTGAGAGTGAGCAGAGCTCAGAACAGAACACATGGCTCCTACAGACATGTTGATTTCAAGATTGGAAGAGACTGTGCCAAGCATGCACAGTTTCTTCTTCCAATTTCACCAATCAGAAACCACTCATCCTTCCAGGAGAAGGGTGAGTAAGGGGGTGAGATGAATAAAAAGGGAGAAAAAGTCTAGAAGCATGAAAATAAACACACACGCACACATATACACAAATTCTTTTCTGATCCATGCTTCCAGAACCCTGCAAGCTTTTTCAGTATGTAGGCTCAGACCCTCCTCACCTCAGGAACATATTTCTTTTATCATTTGTTTCCTGTCTTCCTTTTTGCTCCTAACCTAGAGCATCTATTATTCTCATGTTACCCTTTTGCTATGTTTTCCATTTATTTTTCCTTTTTTTCAGCACTTTGAGAGAAATTTCATCTATTTGCTCTTTCATGCCAGTAATTTCTGTCTTAATAGTGGTATTTTTTGCCTTGATTTATCGATGGATGTGGAAAGTATTTTTCAGCTCCAGAAAGTCTTTTGAAATTGCATTCCAATCTTATTAATTGTACTTGTTGTTTTTCTACCCACAGTGTCATCTGATTCCTTAAGCAGATCTATTTCATTGTGCCTGCAATCTATGAACTGTAATGGACCTTGCTTTCTCTGGTTTGGACATACTGTTATTTTTCTTGGTTGGCTCATGGGGACCAGGTGTTGCTCTCAGAATACCTTAATCAGGAGTTCTTAACAAGGAGTCCATGAGTTTGAATTGAAATTCAAAAAAACACTATTCTTGTGGGGACTTGTTGGTGCAGGTGTGATAATATATTTATTAAATAATACACGGTATAGTGTGAACTTAGTAAGGGTCCATGGTTTTCACCTGACTGGCAAAGGGGTCCATGGAACAAAAAAGGTTAAGAACCCTACCAGGTAGCTGACCACAATTGAAGGAAGGCAAAGCTACCCTATGCAGGAAACCTCTGGGTTCCTCATGGGCAGGAATGACTCAGCCTTTCCTTTCACTACTCCTTGGCATCTTGAGTATCATGGAGTTCTAGTACAAACTCAAAAACCTATCAACCTTCCAGGATCTACAAATCTCTTTGAGCCAAGCTCATCCCAGCATCCCCCATGTTACAGTACCTGCCTCAGGGCCCTCTGTCACTGGTGTCCAGACATTCGTCCTGCCCACAGAACAAAAAGCCCTGCACTAGTTCTCTCCATTGTGACTCCCACAGAACTCATGGCCTCATTTCCACTTAGCAGCTGGCAGCCCCCAACTAATTGACTCAAAAGACAAAGAATACTATGGAGGTGATAGTGGAAGGAAGAAGAGCGAGGTTCCTGTTGCTGTCTTTCCAGACCCTCCCTGTAGAATCAAACTCTTCATCCAACCTCACAAGTCCTACTAAAAACGTCATCAGCTTTGGAATCAGAGACTTGTGTTCAGATCTTCCCATTACAAGTACAACTTTGTAATCATTCTGAGCCCCAACTCCTCATGTATGAAACTGTGAAGAACAATTAAATAATATATTTAAAGCACTTTTCCCAGTGGTATAGCACATGATGGGTTTTGCAGAAATGGTGTCCTTTTGGTAGATTAAATAATGTCCCTGACAGAGACAAGTTCAAGTCCTAACCCCTGGTTCTATGAGTATGAACTCATTTGTAAATAAGATCTTCAAAGGTCCTTTTAAAATGAGGCCAAACTGAATTAGGGTGGGTATTAATCCAGTATAACTGGAACCCTTATGAGCAAAGGATAATTGGATATGGAAGCAGTAGACACCAGAGGTGATAGAAGGGATGGCTATGTGACAGAGACAATGATTCCTAGCAAGCCACCACCAAAATGCCACTGACTTCAGAGCAGGCATGGCCTGCCAAAACTTTGATTTTGGACTTTTAGCTTCCAAACTTTGAGCCAATAAATTCCTGTTGTTTAAGTCAACCAGTGTGTGGTATTTGCTCAAACAGCTTTCCTTTCCTTTGCAATTTGATTCTGAAGAAGTGATCGTTGACCAGTTTGTTCCCCATTATTTTGACATTTCAGCAACAACTGTTCTTCTCAGTCTCTACTCCTTATACTTGTTTTTACTCAATCCATCATCTTGAAGTATCTAGGTTAACAGTCAATGTTTCAGGCATCTTGCTGTCCCAATGCCTTCCTGCGGGTAGTAATCACGCCTTAAAATTATGAAAACCACATATCATAAAGGGTAAATCTGCTTTTGGGGGAATCACTACTGACCTCAGGTGTAGTGTTAGAGGCCAAACTGGATGAAATTGCTCAGAAATCAGTTCTAATAACAAGGCTGAATGCATTAAGAATATAATTATCCTTTTAAATGTTATCATGTAATTGAATCTCTAATTTTGCTTGAATGTAGATTGATTCACTCCACTGAGATCTCCAAGAAAAAGCCCTATCCCCAGAGCTCTGCAGGAAAGCCAAAAGAATTTTTAATTGCATCAAATTACATGAAGACATTCTGCCTTATGAAAGAGGCAAAAAATACAGCAAAGCTTTTTGGGATAATTAAAGTGAAGGACATCAAAGGCCTGTTAGTAAGTGCCCTGACATCCATGCAATGAAAGATGTCAGTGTCTACATTTTGAAATATTCTTCTCTGTATAAACATGTAGAAAGAGTTTGTTCTCTCTTTTACCCCCAACACCCTTCACAATGGCGGTACTTTAGGTTGAGTCTGAAAAATTCTGGGCAGACTGATCGCTAGGTTGTCCTAGATGTCTCAGAATGCAGTGTTAAAATTCAGAGATTAATTGACTTGCTTAAGATCTTGCAGTTAGTAAATGATGGAGAAAGACTAAAAATAGGTTTTCTGACTCCCCAGCCACTCATCTATAAGAACAGAGAGGAAGGAACAAACTAAACTCTTCGGTGAAATGTTAAAGATTTTAAAAAATGGAGAGGGGTAAATCTGAAAAACCCTCTGCAGAATCCCTCATAGCTCCAGCAAGAGCCTACTCAAAAAGTTGAGTCATTTTAATTTAAACAATCAAAACTGTTTATTGAATTCTTACTATGTACAAGACACTATGTTGATAACTATTGAAAATGGGAAAGAGTAGTACTTTCCCTTAAAGAGTCTGCAATATTGAATACGAAAAATGAAGCTCTTTTCTTAATTCATACACCAAGCATTGGCCTTGAGAAGAGTTGTGTGTATAGGACCTGAAGAGTAGAGGATTCCAAAGAAATAGGCAATAAGAACCCAAATGGCAAAGGAGAATGGCAAATTAATTTAGCAAATGCTATTATTTATACAAAAGTCCATTACCACACACACACACATCCTTCATGTTTATTATATATCTTGCTACTAAATCTGAATAAGAGGAGCAATTACGCAGGGAAGTCGTTTCCTCATGTCACTAATGTGATCACTGAGAGAGCAGCTGAGGACTTTGTAGGCAGAGCATCCCAGGACACAGCTCTGCATGCTCAGAGATAGACTCTGATGACTGGTTTTGTAAAACATTATCACTGGGTTAAACTGGGTAAAGGGTACATAGGCTATCTCTGTATTTTTTCTTATAACTGAGTGTGAATCTACAATTTTCTCAAAATGAAAAGTTTAACTTAAAAACTAAGGAGGTAATCCTAGAAAATAACTAGTGAGTATAATCAAAACTGGTTGACTCTGTGGCAATTTGAGATTATTTTATGAATCCCAGAGAGAGAAAGGTTATGCTTGTAAAGTAATCTATTCCTCTGATTGTGATGCCCTTTGATTGCATTAAATTCAGCTGAGGTGTCTTTAATTAGATGACCTGTTAAGACTAGGGCTTTTTGATTTGTCTGCATCAGATGGTGTGACTCAGATTGAGTCCCACCCCCTCGCTGGGTCTGATATAAATGGACACCCACACAGACAGACAGATACATGGGAAGAGAAAGCTCAGCCATTTTTTATCTGGCCATGTGACAGAAAGAAGGGTCAAACAACTGAAGTCCCGGGGTCAGATGAGTTGTTTTGTCCGATGGCTTACAGCTGAGATTGGGAAGAACAGCCGAGACTGATATAGGAAGCCCTATGTTGGCCTCCAGTTGAAATCAGGAAGAAGCTGGGCCCACGGAGCCTCAAGAGGAAGAGGAAGCCCAGAGGGGAAGGGAGAGACCAGACAGAGATCAGCGACCATCTTGTGTCAACGCACGGCGACTGACTTTGGTAAGTAAGCAACCTTGAGTTGGACTTTTTACGGCCTTGTAACTATAAACTCTTACCCTAAATAAATACCTTTTATAAAAGCCAATCGATTTCTGGTACTTTGCATCAGCAGCCTTTTGCCAGACTAATACAACTCTTGAAAGTGGATGTCAAGAATGAAGAAATAGGGGGAAAGGGATAGCACATTTTCGTTAAAAGCCTTGTAGAACCATATGAATGTGTTGAATGATATGATAAAAATTAATTTTAAAACATGCTGAGAGATTTTATTGCAATGAAAGAGGCTAAAATAGGATGGACTTGTGAGGCCTTGTTTTTTAACAGAAAGAGAATGTTAACCTATGTGCTGAGCACTTTATATGCACATTCTCATTTAATCCTCAGGAAATGTCTGATTAAGTAAGTGCTATCCTTCCTGCCATTTTACTCATGTACAACTAAGGCTCAAAGAGTTTAAGGGATTTTCTCAAGGTAACTAGCTGGTTAGTAGCACAGGTCAGCCAGGCATTCTAACTTCAGAACCCACTTCTTAATGATTCCCTGATAATCCTTAGGAGGTAAATATCAGTTGCTAAAGCCTCTTGGTTCCCAGGGCTACTCCTGGGTAAACATCGGGGAAGAACTGATACGGGAATCAGACAGAGCTGGGTTTAAGGCCAAAATACACAAATTATAGTTGTGCCCGCTTGGATGAGTTACTTAATTAGTCTAAGCCCCTGCCTCCTCATCTAATGTAGGAACAATAGCACTACCCACCTCAGAAGATTGCTGGGTGGATTAAATAAGGTAATGCTGTTAAGGACTCAGATCTGTACCTGAGAAATAGTCAGCTCTCAGTTAAGGGATAACTTTACTATTGATAAGATTTTGATTACCATCATTTTTCACATTATTTCTCACAACAGATTTCAAGTCAAGCTCTTTCTCCCAACCATATCCAGTGTCTGTTGAAATTTCCATTAAGATGACTCTAAACTTTGGTGGGGTTTTTTCTCAGATGAACGAGCAGGAAGAGCTGACTTTCAGAATCGACATCAGAAAAGCACCAGGGATTCTGTGAGTGCAGAGTGTGGTAGATTGACTTATGTATCTCAGGGAGGAAAAAAAAAAAGAAAAAAGAAAAAAAAAAAAACCATGTTCTTAATCCATTCCTGTGGGTGTGAACCCGTCGTAAATAGGACCTTTGGAAGATGTTATTTTTAGTTAAGGTGTAGCCAACTGAAGCAGGGTGGGTCTTAATTCTATTAAGTCTTAGGGAGAGAAAGGGGAGGCACCAGAAGCCAAAAGAGAAAACCACCATGTGAGGGGAAAGCCAAGGAAGCCGAGGATTGCCGGCTAGCTGGGGAAGAAGCCAGCCTTATTGCCTCTGAAGCCATGAGACAGTAAATCCCCATTGTTTAAGCCAAAACCAGTTTGTGGTATTTGTCACAGAATCCTGGAAACTAAGACATGAGCTTCTTTCCTTTGATACAGGGACTCAGGGAAAGATGCTACCTGGGTAAGTGGCTACTGTTTTTCCTTTTCTGTTATTGTTTTCTTATTTTTTGAATGAAACATATAAACCATGCAGGAAAAGCAGACTATTTTAATACCCATGTTCCCACCTCCCATATTTAACCAATATTAACATCTTTCCATATTTTCTTCATATCCTTTTAAGAAATAAAACATTACAAATACAGCTGAAGGTCCTTCCCATATCATTCTTCTCCCTCCATCCCAATCTCCCTTCCTCCCAAGTGCTAACTTTCCATGGCATCTTTGAATGGCAGGTCACTTTCTAGCTTGAGAATGGGCACCACATATAAATCTATCAATTAGGAAACTTTCTTCACTGAATGTCTGCCCAGTCCAAAGTTAAGTACAAAATAAGGGCCCAGCATTGTCCAACTGATAACAGCTTACAATAAAAGTGGGATGAGAGACATTGAGGTAGACATACACCCTGATTTCTCTTTGGAGAACCCTCTGGCCACACGGTTCAAATATTATTAACTATGCACCATGCATTCTTCTAAGTACTTTTCTTGTATAAACCCATTTAATCTTCACAACAATCCTCTAAGGTAGATTCTATTCTGATCCCCAGTTAATAGTTGAGGAAACTGAGCACAGAGAAGTTAAGTAATTTACGTAAGATCAATATAGTAGTAGAGTATGGACCTGGGATTCAAATCTAGGAGATCTGAGATGGAGTCTAAATTGTGAACTACTACTCCTGCATAATTCAAAAAGTGAATGGCTGTAGGAATTCATGATAAATGAGAAAATGTGAGCCACAGTTATCAAGGATAGTACATTTCATAAAGGGCATTGTGTCTTTAACTGGGCCTTAAAAGGATGAGATGTAATAAATGGGAGATAAGGAAAGGAAAGAGCAATCCCAGAAAGGGAGAATTCTTGATCAAGGGCAAGAAATTAACAGTAGCATTGTGTTTTGAGGGGAATGAGCAAAGATCTTATATTGATATTTTTCAATTCTAGGGAAATAGGGAACTCTGTATAAGATTTTATTTGTATCATGATACTCTAATTCTATAATTACTATTTCAGGGATACTAACAGGAAAAGGATGAATTTAGCCAAATCCCTGACCAGATTTGATTTTGGGTTGTTAACAAGGAAAGCCAAGTACCTTCTCCACAAATATCCCAGTTCCTAACCACCTTGTACCTTCAAGGGGCAAATCTTGGGATCTGGCTACTGGTTAAGAGCTTTAGAATCAGAAGACTAGAGTTCAAAACCCAACTCTGCAATTTACTAGTTATGTGACCTTGGACAAGTTATTTAATATCTCTGAGGCGATTTCCTCATCTGTAAAATAGGGTTAAGAACCTCTAACTCAAGGCATTGTTTCACAAATTAAATGAGATCATATAAATAAAGTGCTTAACAGAGTGCTTGGTACAAATTAAATTCCCAGTAGGATGGTAGGACACTATCAGTAATATTATAAGGGCAAAATTGAATGAGAAAGAAGGAGCATGCTGTTCCTTGGCACTGCAAAGAACCATTCGGCTGGATCATCTGAGCTTTCTCTCCAGCCTGGGGGTAGGAAAAAGAGCCATAGAGGCCAATGGAAGTCGTCTATCCCTATTCCCTTTCCAAGCCAGCCAGAGTAATTTTTCAGCCACTGAAATAATAAAGAAGATGTCCAATCTGCTGATAATTTGATTCTAATTAGAACCTCCATCCACAACACTGGAATTGTAAAAGGAAAAAAAAAGAGAAATGAAACAGCAATTAACCTTTGGTTCTGAGCTTATTTGCTCCTACCCAATATGGGTCAGTTGCCATAGAGATTATACCTACGTGATCTGCAGATGTGACTCAAAGCTGGCTGGAGCCTCTGAACCGACCTCCTCTCAGTGTGACTTTGGGATAATTAAAAATATACTAAAAGAGAATTGAAAGTTGATCTGAGCTCTAATCCAAAGCTGACTTGAATGGAAGTGGAAGAGAAGGGGGGGCAGGGGGAAGGCAAGGAGGATGCAGAGTTGGAAAAAGCATAAAGAACACATACTATTGCCTGGCTTTGATAAAAAGCCAATCTCTTTCATCCCCAACTTTCCAGAGTCTGTCTGCAGCTTAAGAGACACTGATATGATGGGGAGGGAATGAAAGGTGTGAAAAGAATTTGCTGCTTCTAATAGGAGGAGACCTCTTGGCTTCAGATTGTGGCCAAGCCTGCTTTAGCCAGGGATGCTAAAGGGAGAAAAGGGGTGGCTATAGTAAGTTTTCTATTCTAGTCACTAAGAGAGTAGTTGGGAGTGAGGCAACCAAGTAAAGCCAGTGGGTGGCATGAAGACTTCATAGTCCCAAGTCAGACTAGCAATTGCATGGAGACAGCTCTCTGGACCATGACATCTAGTCTGAAAGAACAAGAGGCCAACAAGTTCAGTTACAGGAACCATACATCCCTTCAGGCCACCCATTCCCCGTTTGACCAGTGGATTCCTTCTTAGCTGCATGGAGCTTGGTCTATATTTATCTCCACTCTTTACATTGATCCCAGCCCCTTACAATCCTCTTGACTCAACAGTCTCAAAATCAAGGTCAGCCAGATAATTATTTCCCCCTCCAAATCTGAGATCTGTTAATTACCCAAGACAGTTCTAATCACTATTAGGCAACAAAATAGCATCTGACTTAAGTGGATTCTAATTAAAACTTGAGTAGTATCTCCTAGAGCAGTGACTTTGAAGATTTTTTTTTTCTGACACACAAGATGTATAGCATTCATCTAGGAGGCACATTCCCTGGGGCCTCTGTAAATGCCACCTCCTCAGTGACCACCCTCTCCAAAGCAGCCCCCATCATTCTTGATCACGTGACCCTGTTACATTTTCTTCATGGAAATTATCACTTGCTGGAATAATATTGTTTATTCATTTGCTATGAGCTTCATAAGATCAGGGAACTTGGTACCTAGCTTAAAACTGTAATTCCAGTGCTTAGAACAATGCCTAGACAGAGCAAATACTCAATATGCATTTTTGAATGAATAAATGAATATTCCCATAGGCTTACCCAGTTTGTGTGCAGTTTACAGCAAGCCAGTTAAAATTCCATCCCTTTCTTTCCCTCTCTAGAAACTATTTCAGAATGTGTGAGTAAGAGTGACAGGATTATTGAACTAGTCATTCTTTCTTTCAACAAAATTTATTGAATGTTTACTACATGTCAGGTACTGTGCCAGGTGCTGGCAATAAAATGGCAAATGTCAGACAAGGTCCTTGCCTTATGGCGGTTCCATTATAGTAGCGAGAAAAGCTGCTGTCCAATGATATACATGTAAAAAGCAAGCTTTATTCATTAAGGATGATGACCGTTGTTGTGAAGGAAACCAATAGGGTGATATGATAGAAAGTAACTGGGGGCAGGGAGTGGGGGGATGCCACTTCAGCTCAGGTAGTCAGGGAAAGCCTCTGCCTCAGGGTAACAGTTGAAAGCCCATCGTGAAGAGCTGGGGTAAAAGAATTCTAGGCAAAGAGAACAGCAAATGAACTCTGAGGTGGGAAAGAGCTAGGCACTTTCAGGAGCTTGAGGGTGGTGGTCCAGGGGGAGAGAAAGAAATGTCAGTGGAGACATGCAGCCTTTTCGAGCAGTGCCTTGTGGAGGGGGATGGCGTTGAATTTTATTTTGAGTACAATGGAAAGACACCAGCAAATTTAAGCCAGAGAATGTCACTACTGGATTTTCATTACAAGAACATTACTCTGGCTGCTGAGAGGAGAACAAGAGGAGGGGCAAAGACAGGTGTGCAAGAGCAGTAAAGGGGCCACTGCCGTTATCCAAGCAAGAGGCATGGCTCATGGCTTGTCCTGGGGTGGTTGCAAAGGCAAAGAAGAGATCATCTCATCTCAAGCTTATATTTTTAAAAAATTTTTTATGAAATCATTTGCAACTGTGTGTTTCTTCATGATAGTAACAGGATTCATAGTATGCCATGACATAGTGACTGGGAAAGGCTGTTCTAGAGCTGTCAACCCTCCTAGAGCAGGCTGAGAAGAGGTCTAGGCTGCCCAGGGCTTATATACATACACCCATGATCCTGTAGGTTTGACTGTCCACCCCTCCTGGCCTGTTATTGGATTTGTCACCTCTCAACACCACAGGTCAACCTCAGACCTGACCTCAACAATGTCACTTTATGGTTTTCACTCAGGGCAGATTCCATGGCTGCTGGGTTACTTAACACCCTGCCTCCACTGTCATTGGTCTCAAGTGACCCATATTATTGCACAGTGGCCATTGAAGGGTGTTTGCTGGTGACCAATCTGACTGGAAACCCACTCACATTGAGAAACATAGGTGGACATAGCCAATGCTTCACCATCAAAGTTATCTGCCTCCTAGAGTTGCCTTATCCAGTGATTCTCAACCTAGTTGCACAGTTGCAAGCTTTCAAAAAAAAAAACACACTACAAAGCCTTTCCCTAGATTAAATAAATAAGAATCTCTGGGTGTACAGTATGGAAATCATTGTTTTTAAAACTTCCCAAGAGGCGGCCAGGGTTGAGAACCACAGACCCTAACCCAATTGTCTTATCTACACCAGGCTCCCTGATTTAGGATCTTGTGGGTCCTCCTACTTCCCCTTCCTTCCTTCCATGTTGGGCTTTGACCAACAAATACATTCCCACAGGCTCTAACAGCTACCACTTCTTTGGCATTCACCATAGACCAGACAAGGTGATCAGTGCCTTATAGATGGTATCTCACGTAAGCCTCAAAACCACCCTCTATGAGGTAACAGCATGAGGAGAGAATGAGAAAATGCAGGCTGAGAAGTTATATAACGTGCCCGAGGTCTTACGATTGCACAGCCCGTTTGTTGTTGTTGTTGTTGTTGTTTTAGGAGTTACTATGGATTGAACCCAGGACCTAGTACATGGGAGGCAGGCATTCAACTGCTCCCCATGTTCTTAATTGCTGAGCTATTGAACACCATCTTTAGAGAAACCAAGGCTTGAGTCCCAGTCCTGCCCTTTAGTGACTGTGTGGCTTTGGGCGAGTTATTTAACCTGTCTGAAACCCATGTCCTCCTTCTATAGACTGAGAATATTGATATCTCCTCTGCTGTATGTAGTCTTTGCCACCACAAGACCACCCTCCCCCATACTTTGTCATCTGAAAATCATCAGTTCTCAGGAGCACTCATCTCTCTGCTACCAGCCTTGGCCTCTATCTGCTATAGGCATCTACCATGGGACCCTTCAAATCTTGCAAGGACCATCCTTCGGCACCTAGCCCAGAGGTTGGCCCAAATTAAGCAGTCAACATCCATTGAGCTGAACAGAATGGCCTCCCACTGGGATGTGACACATAATTTGGGAATTTGGATACGCTCTGGTATTCAGCCAAATCCCCCACTAGAGTGCATTGCCTCCCTATCAGATGGCATGGGGCACTCAGTGAAAAACTTCAAAGGGCAAGCTGTCTGTGACCCCAGTGACTTATTTAGGAGGATTGACTATATTTGCATAACTTTGCATATGTTATGCATCAATCTATGATATAGTTATTCAAGGCAAAGAAGATGCAGATGTTGAATCTCAAAGATAAAAGTTTCTTCCAAGAACATACACTGCAAGTGTTAGAGAACAATGCAATTCTACTGCCCTCCCATTTCAGCCAAAATTGGGGTTTCCATACTATCAAAAGATGACCCTTGTCAGTCTGCAATGGAGAATAAGCCTAGGTCAGAGCCAAGATCAAGAAACTTAATCAGCATCCCTGTCTCCACACCTACACTTTGGCTATTCTTGAAACTTGAAGACTTCAGGAAAGGAAGCTACAGGTTTACTTTTGTACTCTTAAACCCCTTGCAAAGTACCAAGAAAACATTTGCAATTTGAGAACCTTTGCATAGAGAAAAATCAACCGTCCTTCAATCCCAGAACAGATTTTTCTTTAAAAGGTCTTTGTGAGACAGCAAGTGTTTGATATAATAATAATGCTGTAGTATTCATGCCTGTTCTCATTAACTTATTCATTCAACATTTATTGAGCACCACTGAGAACCCTTGTCCCTTTCACTGTGCTAGTGGGACTAGAGATATTTTATTATCAAATAATAATAAAAATATTATTTGATTGTTGCTAATACAGAACTCACAATCTAAAGGGACAAAAAACAATAAAACACTACATGAAATTGAGCAACTCTATTCTTTGAGCCACCATTTCTTTACCTGAAAAATGGAGAATATAATACCTAGTTTTCATGGTTAACATAATATATAATAATATAATATAATATAAAATAATATAATATAATATAATATAATTAATATAATATAATTAATATAATATAATATAAATAGCACCAGTGTGGCATCTGGCAAATAGTAGGTACTCAGTAAGTAAGAATAATTGTCACTATTATTATTGCTATAATAGAATGAGGATACAATGGAATAACAGAGAAAGGACCATCTTGTTGGCAATGCTGGCTTCTCCAACCCTCTAATCTGCCTATTCCCCCAGCAACCCAGCCACCTATCCCTTTACACTGTTCATTTTTAAACTCCCCAATCCCCTGCCGCCACACCCTCTTGTAACATATATAAGCCCAAAAGCTTCCTCATTAAACGGACTTGCTTCACCGAACCTGTCTCCGCAGTTTTTATTTTCAACTGCGCCGTCCTCCACACCCGTGAACCCCACGAAGCCCCGCAGAGGCTTCAATTGGCGCCCAACTTGGGGCACGGTCGTCTGCCGCTGGCCGGTAACCTCCGCGAACGGGTAAGGACTACGTCTGCCTTGTTCCATAACTTGGCAGACCCCTATTCCCTTCGGTACCTCTCTCTCCTGAGATTCGGCTTCTTTGCCCCCGGGGTACCCCCTCCCTTTTCTTCCCCCTGAGCTTTAGCCACTTTGTCCCCTGGTTCCCTTTCTTTTTCCTCCTTCCATTTATCTTGCTCTTTTCTCTTAGCCTCCTCTACCATTTTTGTCCCCAACTCTCCTCTTCCCTCGTTCCACCGATTGTTCTCTGCCTCTTCCTCTTCTCTCTCGTCATTCTCTGTATTCTAATCTTATCTCTAGACCATGGGGGCCTCCTTCTCTTCTCGCCAAGCCCCTCAGGTTAGGGCTCTCGCCAGCCTTCTCGCATGTCACCAGTGCAAGGTTTCAGCAAAACAACTTCAAAATTACTGGGACCTCCTTCTCCCCTTCAACCCCTGGCTTCTCACAGCTAATCTTTGGGATCCCGATACCTACCGCTTGCTCATCGACAGAGTAACTTCTGCCATGGAGCATGAGAATAAACGCCTCCCCCCCCGGCCTCATTCCTACACTTATTACCATCCGCTCCTGCCTACTCGGCGCCAAGCCTCTAGAGGTCTCCCTTTCAGAGCCCTCCTCTTCCGTGGAGGACTGTGAGAACTCTAACACCCTAGTTTTCCAGCTTAACAACCTTTTGGAAGACTCCGATATTGCTTCCAAACCCCTAACAAAAACCGCTAACAACCGCGCTCAAAATGGCGCACTTCCGCCTTCTTCACCACCTGAAAAGCGGAACCTTCTATATCCGGAACTCCCCTCCTCCGCTGAGGGCGGAGCTATACTTCCTCTTAGCCCCGCCAGTCACCCAGGCACCACACCACTTCCTGCCAAACCTCCTGACCCCCCTGCTCCCCCACCCGCTGTCACACCCCCCGCCCCTTTCTCTCCCCAGCGGCCTTGGTACCTCTGCCCCCGCCGCTCCCTATCCGCTTTCGACTTCGGCTCTCAATGCCTCTCCCCAGAGGCTGCTGCGGCTGTCCTGCAACAGCCCCCACCGTCTTCCCTGCACCCGCAACAATGTTACAACTGTCGCTCAGGTTACTCCGGCAACGTTCCTCTGCCGTTTGGTCGTGCTCCTCTCCCTGATTGTTCCTGCCCCGCTCCCTCGCTTTTCCCCGTCAACCTTGCACCCAACCCTCAGCGTCCTCTTCCGTGGTACCCCTACAACCCTTCCGAGCTCAAGCGCCTCCACGAGGCGGTCAAGGAGGATGGTTTAGGGAGTCCCTTTGCGCAGCAGCTCCTCACTGACGTCTCACTTAACCTTAACCTTCCTTATGATTGGCAAGCGGTCGCACGGGCCATTCTCACCCCAGGCCAGTACATCAACTGGCGCGCCCATTTTCAGGACCAGGCAGAACAGCAACAAAGGGCCAACCAGGCACAGGGAATTAACTACCCTCTAGACGCCTTTACAGGCAGCGGAGACTATGCCAACCCAGCGTCCTATACTGGGGCTAACGCCCTCTTCTGGGACCAACTCCGGGGCGTCGCCATGCGCGCCTTTGGTAATTGCTCTGCCATTAAAACAGATACCTTTACCAAGCTCCTGCAAAACAAGGATGAGGATTTCTCCTCCTTTGTCTCTAGGGTCCAGGAAGCCTGTGCTCGTAAAGTCAGTAATGAGCAGGCCCAGACGGCCCTAGCCCGAGAACTTATTCTTGAGGGCGCTAATACAGTCTGTAGACAAGCCATCGCCTCCAAAAGACAGGGTACTATCCATGACTGGATCCTGGCCTGTAAAGACCTCGACCAAACGTCCCATAATCTGGCCACTAGTTTCACTTCTGCTCTAGTCTTGGCTGCAGGACCATGCTTTCACTGTGGGGAAGAGGGACACTTTGCCCGTGAATGCCCTTGCCCTAGCAAAGGCATTAAACTTCCTGGCAAACCATCAGCGCCCAAAAGGCCATCCAGGCCACCCACTCCGTGCCCAAAATGCAAAAAGGGATATCACTGGGCGAGAGAATGCCGCTCTACATCCGATATTAATGGCAAGCCTTTAAACTCCGCAGGGGGCAAGTCTCAGCCCCGCTCCCAAGAGACCCGGCCTCCAAGGCCATAAGATGGACCATTCCTGTCCTCCGAAATCGCCCCACCTTAACCCTAAAGATCAAAGACGAATGGTATACAGGAGTTCTCGATACTGGGGCAGAGGTGTCCTGTTTTCCTGAATCCTATGCCCATATAACGCCTACTGAACAGGGTCCGGCCATTGATGGCGCCACTGCAAAAGGAGCTTCTCTCCAGTCCACCCTTCTTGTCCCGTGGCAGGACGAGGAGGGACACTCTGGTGTTTTTTGTCCTCTCTTTGTCCCCCATCTTACCACCATCCTCTGGGGCAGAGACATATTAGAGCAAATGGGAGCAACCCTCTCCTCTGGCAGCACTGATAACCCTGCTGCCTGCCCTATCTCCCTTGTTCAGGTTACTTGCCCACCTCCAAGGTGTTCCCCCCAAACATACAGGCCGTTGCTCGATTAACTCCACCTACGCCCATTCCTCTTATCTGGGACACAGAGGAACCTGTTTGGGTTGAGCAATGGCCCCTACCGTCCCATAAATTAACAGCTTTACATGAATTAGTAAAAGAACAGTTACAACTTGGGCACATAGAAAAAAAGTTACAGCCCTTGGAACTCCCCTGTTTTTGTAATTCAAAAAAGGGGTAAAAATACCTTCCATCTTCTCCATGACTTGAGAGCAATAAATGCCCACATCAAACCCATGGGTTCACCCCAGCCAGGCCTCCCTCATCCATCCGCAGTGCCCTTGGATTACTCCCTGGTCGTACTGGATATAAAAGATTGCTTCTTCTCCATTCCCTTGCATGAAACAGACAAGGAAAAATTCGCGTTCTCAGTTCCCCAAATTAACCACCAAGGGGCCAATGAACGCTATCAGTGGAAAGTACTCCCACAAGGCATGAAAAACAGCCCTGCTATTTGCCAGATCTATGCCAACTTCTTCGATGCCTCTCTATGAAGCTGTAGCCTTTAATGCTTCTTTCTTCACAGAATCCAAAGAAGAAAGTCCCTCGAAGTACTTATGGAACCGCACCGCAAAACTAACATTCCAATCGGTTTCTCAAAGCGGACTCTGCATAACAAAAATCGGAGGCACTGTTCCTCCAACCATGCAAACTCTCTGTAGCCAGACAATTACCCCTAACATCACCACAAAATTTCTCATTCCCACCAATAACACAAACTGGCTTTGTTCCTCTACAGGTCTTAACCCTTGCCTCAACGTCCAAGTTCTCAACTCCACCAATGAAACCTGTGTACTTGCTCTCCTGCTCCCCCATGTCTTATATCACAGCGATGACTCCTTTTTTGATTCCTGGCAGCGCCACCTCCTGCCAACATACATACAAAGGAGAGAAGTCATTACTGCTGTTACAATCGCCTCCCTCCTAGGTCTTGCGGGAGCCGGCACCGGGATTGCAGCTCTAGTCCAACAAAACAGTGCCTTTTCTTCCCTTAGGCGGTCCATCGACCAAGACATCGCCCATCTTGAAAAGGCCATCAATCACCTAAAGAATTCACTTAATTCCCTTTCCGAGGTAGTCCTGCAAAATCACAGAGGGCTACACCTTCTCATGCTTAAAGAAGGAGGCCTCTGTGCTGCACTTAATGAAGAATGCTGTTTTTATGCCAACTACTCTGGTCTAGTTGAAGACAACCTAGCAATAGTTAGAGAAGGGCTCGAAAAACGAAAAAGGGAAAGAGAAGCCCTAGGAAACCTTTCCTGGGGACTCAACGGCCTCCTTCCATACCTCCTCCCCTTCCTTGGCCCTCTGATTATTATTCTTCTTGCTCTAGCAATCGGACCATGGGCCGTCAAAAGAATTGTCCAACTCGCCAAAGATCACACTGATGCAGTTTTTACATCCTTTGTCAGGGTCCACTACCAACAACTCGCCACTGCTGAAGACCCTCCAATCCCCGTCTCCCGCCCCCCTCCCGCCGTTCCTTCCCACAGGTCATCAAAATCTTCTCACAAGCCGTAACACCTCAGAGCCCCTCTCCTGGGGACCTCAGGGACTCCTTCCTTACCTTCTTCTCTCTTTTGAAACCGCTCATTACCTTTCTCCTGTTGCTCTCTTTAGGCCCTTAGGCCATCAAAAAACTCACAAAATTTATAAAAGATCAAGTTAACTCTTTCTTTAATAAGCCCATCCAGGTCCAGTACCAACGAATTCTCACTGCAAAAGAAGCCTACCATCAACTATTCACCTCCAAAAGAGGCATCGCCAAAGGAATTATTTCAACGCGCACTAATACTCAACGCTCCAACCCTTAGCTCCTCCCCTATCCTTTCTTCCCTTCCCTCATTCCCCTTCCCAGCTGCCAACTTCAACAAATAACACCTCCATAAAATCATGCCTCGTTAGGCACTGGACTGGATAGTCAATGACGGGCAACTAGACCCTTATAAACTGGGTAATCAACCTAACCCTCCTACTCGCCTCGGCTAAGCCACTGGATCAATCTAAGACAGGAACCAGGCCTATTGTTCCCGGCCAATCTGGCCAATTGTTGCCGGCCAATTGCTGCCATGGTCTCCAATGACGGGTAAGATCCAGTAGCCGTATAGCACAGTCTAGACCTAAAACAGGCACAGTCCCCCTAATAGCAAGCGAGGCCCATCAAATAAAACAAAAGGAGGAAATGTTGGCAATGCTGGCTTCTCCAACCCTCTAATCTGCCTATTCCCCCAGCAACCCAGCCACCTATCCCTTTACACTGTTCATTTTTAAACTCCCCAATCCCCTGCCGCCACACCCTCTTGTAACATATATAAGCCCAAAAGCTTCCTCATTAAACGGACTTGCTTCACCGAACCTGTCTCCGCAGTTTTCATTTTCAACTGCGCCATCCTCCACACCCGTGAACCCCACGAAGCCCCGCAGAGGCTTCACCATCTAACTCTGAAGAACTCTTCATTGGGAGAATAAAGACATCGTGTCATCAAGTGAATATTGTACTTCAGGATTTTACAGCATCACTGCTTATGAACCACTTAGCAACTCCTAGATGCCTATTAAGTTGTCACTTGGAGACCTCAACTCAGGGCTTTGTATCTCTGTCCACAGTGACATCTGATGTCCAGCTCTTCACTTTCTCTAATAGACCTGAGGGTCTGGAAAGGAAAAAAATAGAGGGAAATTGAGAGTACATAACCATTAAAATTAATTGCTTGCAAACATTAGAAACCAGATACCCATTGCAGCCATGAAATATGGATAAGGATTTGCTGAAAGCCATTTATATTAAATTACTTTTATAATAATATTTAACTTTTAAGCATTAAATATTTAGTACCACTTTTCTCATCATTTGCAAAGAAGCTTCCAAGTTGTTTCATAGATGGAGAAATCCATACCCAACCTGAGTGGGGACCTACAGTATTGAACATCAGACCCACAGCTCTGAGAGTTGAGACCAGCAGATCTGTCAGTGACTTGATATTAGCCAGCTCTCATTCATTAGGCAAAAATATACCAGAATCTGTGGTATACCAGATACTGGGCATACAAAGATACAAAGCATGGTCGTGGAACTCAAAACCTAGCAAGAAAAGTCAGACACAAAAACCCAATAATTACAAAGTGTTCTCTATATTTCCCAACACTCATTTCCAACAAAATTATGTAATAGTTTGTATCTTGCTTTTTCTTACCTCCCTGCCTACACCCACCCTGTCCCTCTGCCTTTAGCAGCCGCTCTGCCTGGCCATCTCCTACCTCTCTTTCTGGACTTAGTTCAAGGGTTACTGGTGTCATTTCTCCAGGAGGCTTTCCTGGGCACCACCTGCAGTGTGATCTAGAGGCCTCTCCTACTAACCTTCAAATGCATCCTGTGCATACTCAGTCATGACAACTGTCATGCTGCCCTGCCTTTGTTGATTCACCTGAGTCTCCCCTATCAGCCTGGGAGCTACTGGCCTCTAATTCATTATTGTATCCCTGAGGTCCTCTGCAGCACCTGACACAGAGCAGGTTTTCAATAAACTTGGGGGAAATCAATGAATAAATTGAATAATTAATTTGATATAAATGTTACAAAGGATGTGTTTACTTAGTGTAAGGAGAGCATACAGGAGGACACAGCCAACTGCCTCTAGGGCGTGAGGAAGAGGGATGCTCTCAGGGAATATTTAGAGGAGCCAGTGAATGACATTTAAACAAATTTCTGGAAAAAAAAATTATGGTCCTTAAAAACTCAAATTACTTAATTATCATCATGCCCTCAAAAACCTACTTCAAATAGTTTCTTGTCTAATTAACTTTGAATGGCCTCTGGTCCTCTCCTTACTGCATGGTCCATCGAACCACAAACACCACCTTGAACACTAAAGGACCAGCAGGAACAAGGAGAAGAAACATGGTCTTTCTTCCATGTCCTCCTACCTACGTTTGATGGTACAAAGCCCCCCAACCAGGAACTCTTCTGCTAAGGTATACAAAAAACTCTATCCAGGCACCTGCTGACGCCTAACCCAACCCTCTGATTCCAAACCATAAGCTAATTAAGACTATCCCCTTCTGAGTTGATCTCTTTATCTACCAAATGCCACAGTAGCTACGGGATTCATAGAGATACCAAATTGCCTACTAAACTCTATTTTGCGATCCCAAAAAGTTCTTCAAAAGACAGTCAACAAAGTTCTATGATTCCCTAGCCCTATATTAAGGAGAATCATGTGGTTATCATGACCTAACATAACTTCAGTTCCAGTCACCACCACGCAAAGCTGATGAGTCTCTGAATGGGAATAAAAAGCTAACTGCCATGATTGCTAAGAAAAGTTTCTTACATGAGAAAAGATTAAATCTGTCTCCCAATAAAGGAGCAGGGCCTTCATCCGCTTGCTCTGTAACTTTGAACAAGTTTATTCAGCCTTGCTGTGCCCTGGCACCTCCACTAGGCACACCCAAGGGAGAACACCTACCCCTTACGGGTATGCAGGCCTGAGGCACATACTTGTTTCCTTGTGCAAATCCATTTGAGCTACTCTCAACATGTGCTTTTAATGGCTCTGCTAGATCCTCTTGAATTTTCAAGATAAAAGAGTTAGCATTTTGTATTATTTAGGATGGCATAACATCTGTAAAAATAGATCCAAAAATGTGTGGTAGCTAAACACAATAGACATGTATCTGCTGTCCACATAATTGGATGGGCGGGTGAATGGGGTGTGGGGTGGGGCCGGGGTGGTCCTGCTGCACAACCTACACTTACTGACTCTGCTGCCTTTCTTTTTTTTTTTTTTTTTTTTTAAAGATTTTATTTATTTATTCATTCATTTATCCCCCCCTTGCTGCTTGTGCTCACTGGGTCAGCTAACCACGCCGTGTGGGCTGGCTTGCCTTCACCAGGAGGCCCCGGGAACCGAACCCAGGGCCTCCCATATGGTAAACGGGAGCCCTACTGATTGAGCCACAGCCGCTTCCCATGCTGCCTTTCTCGTGGCGTTTTCACCTTTGGGAAAATCTCCATGACAACCACCTGCAAGGAGAACTCCTGGGAGTGGTGTACCTGACTAGAACTCGGTCACATGGCCACATCTAACCACAGGAGCAGCCGGAAGAGGTACTCTAGTTGTATGCTCAAGAAGAAAAGAGGAACATGGAGTTTGGTAAGCAGCAGATATTGAAGGAAAACATCAGAATTTTTTTTTTTTTTTTTTTTTTAAAGAGCATCCACGCAACTATCAGCTTATCCTGGGCAATAGCAAAATTAGGGCCTCAAGGGCAGGAACAGAGGTAGACCTGAATTCAAACCATGCCCCGACCACCACCACCACCACCTAGCTGTAAATCTCTCCAAGCCTCAGTTTTCTCCTCTCCGAAACAGAGATAAACACTAATATAGGATTAAATGAGCTAATGCACGTATGATAGTTACACTCATGTGCCTACTCGGCCTGGTAATGGTGCCCTGTTGTTTGGTCAAGCAAGCACTGGCCTAATTGTTACTGTAAGGACACTTCATGGATTTAAATCCGTATGAGTTGATTGCATCTATAATCACTGAAGAGCTTACCTTCAGCAATGAGAGACATCTCATCCAATCAGCTGAAGGCCTTCAAAGGAGAAGTGCTGATTTCAGCAGTCAGAAGTGAGGATTTCCATCTCTACTTTAGCTTCTCCTGGGGAATTCATCGAGGACCATCATGGGAGTTCCTGGTTTGCAGCCTGCCCTAGGGAATTTGGACTGATGCACGCCCACAGTCACATGAGACAGTTTTATAAAATCTGATAACACTTAGAGATATCTCCCCTCAATTCTGTTTCCCTAGAGAACCTTGACTAATATACATGTAAAGCACCTATTACAATGCCTGGCACACATAGGTATTCAATAAATGGGGGGCGGAGGTAGTAATTTGCAGTTAATCACTATTCATGGGGTAAGAGATTGTTACTATTTTCAGGGTGGAAAACAAGTTAGTTCCAGGTTCAAACCTGTGCTGGGGGAATTAGCTACCTCTGTCCACACTCTCCTTCCCCCACCTCAGCACTAGCCCCCCTGTAGCCCCCACACAGCCTGCACGGGAACACTTAGACCTTGATAAGGGATGAAATGTCCCATCCCTAGTCTGAGAGTGCTCCTGTTTGGCCTTAAACTGCAGCCCAGAAAAACCACCGGGATGGCTCTGCCTGTCACTGCCCAGAAAATTCCAACCACATACATTGATGACATTGTGCCCACCACTGGGTGCACAAATGCGCGCTGGCTGGAAGGAGGTCCGATTGCCCAGCGAGTCCATTCGTTCCTTGCTTTCAAGTGATCAATCATTTACTCAGATTTCAGTGCAATGGCCTGGAACGAGGAAGAAGAAAAGAGCCCAGAGCTGGGGCACAGCAGATCAGAGGCAAGTCTCAGCGGCGGCCCTGGGCAGGCAGCCACATCGTGAACAACACCCCCAGGCCCAGGGCTTCCCAGCCAGGAGCTGTGGGCACAGCGCATGAATGAGTCTCAGTAGGGAGCCCCTGCTCCAACCCAGGGGATGCCCCAGCTCTCGTCACCTGCCAGCGACACTTAGAGCCTTTTCAGTTCAAGGTCCCTCCTGGAGTCTAACCTTCAACTTTGGAAGCACCTGCCCCTCTAGTTCATTTCAGGCAGTCCTTCCTCAACAACAGCCCATAATCCAAAGCTTTTCAACTATTCAGATCCTTCTAACCTAGCAATTCCACCTTCAGTAATCTCTCCTAAGGGAATAATCCTGGATATAGAAATAGCCTTATACACAAAGTTGCTCACTGCAAGACTATAGTAACAAAAGTGTGGGAATAATCTATAGAATTGTAATACCATCTATATAATTGTAATACTACTGCCAGTCAAATATTAAGGAAATTGCTTAAAGTATGGGACATCAAGACATATTTTTACCATGTTTACCATGGATTTATGATGAAGGAAAATGTATAGATTATTATGCTACATATGAAGAGGAAGAAACAACAGTAGCACGAATACAGCTCTGAAAAAAAAACAGAAAAATGGTTATATAAGATATTATTGGGGGAAGCTAGGTAAAGGGTACATAAAAACTGCATAGTATTTGTGCGACTACTTGTGAGTCAAACTATTTCAAAGTAAAAAGTTATTTTTAAAATTTCAACATAAAAATTTTAAAAAAACTGCACAGGGAGGCAGCATCTTAGAAGAGTTAAGAGTACATGCTTTAAAAAAATAAGTGTAGGAGGACATGAAGGAAAGAACTTTAAATCTGACCCACTCTTTCCATTTATCTCTGATCATCATATAGCTCCCTTAAGACTCCTTTCTGACACTCTCCCCACCCTGCAGCTGACCATTCTGTTCCTTGGGGTTTCTCAGCAGATAGACCAGTGTAAAGCACTGCTGCTTCATGGAGCTGGTCTCTTGTAGCTGTCATCATCAGGATAGTGGTAGCATTTGTAACATTCATCAAGCATCAAAGGAAAGCCTTTGACCACTGTTACTCCTTAATCACCACAACTTTCAAAGACGGGGATAAGAAAAGGAGATTGAGAGAAATCCATCTCAGTGGCTGATCAGTAACCCAGGCAGGATTTAAACCAGGTCCACTGAGCTTCAAATCCCAGGCTCTTTCCACCACAAGGTGTGCACCAATCATCGAATTTTGTAAAGTTTCCTTCCACGATGTACCAGCACAGACCCTTCCAGGGCCACATTTGGCTCATCTCTGAAAACAAGTGGTTGGACTGGGTCAGGGCTGCAGTCTCCCCAGCCCTGAGACAGAGGGACTCCCCAAAATGTAGTCCTCCCTCTAAGACAATTTCTCCAGCGGTCAATGGTCTCCCAGCTCAGGGATACTCAGTCCTGAATGTGAATTCTCATTACTCAGGGAGTTTTGACTGCCCAAGCCAGGATCTCAAACCCAGAAAGTTTGATTTACTTAGTTTGGGATGAGCCCAGTCAGAAGTACCACACCCAGGATTGGGAACCACTATACTAACTCGTTGACCATTCTCCTCTTCTCCCAAACCCATCCTACAACTCCCAACCCCTCCTTTCCAAACCATGCTTCTCACTGGAACCCGAATAATCTTGCTAAAGCCGGTATGCCCATGGGATGCCTCTGTTTGTACAACTTTGGTTGCTCCCCAGGGTTTACCACATAAAGCCTTTATTGTGACTCATAGGGTCTTTCCCCAGCCTGGCCCCAAACCACACCTCCAGCATCCTCTTCAGCCACCCCAGCTTGGCACACCCACAGACTACTTGGCATCACCCAAACATACATGCTCTGTCAAACCACTCAGCCCAAGCCTACCTGTTTCACCTTATCTAGAACAACCCCCACTCCCAATCTCCTGTATCCACTTTATTCATTTGCTCAGCATTTCAAATCCATTGTCGCTCCCCTCCCCTCGTACCTCCCCACCTCTTCTGATTCTCTCAGGCAGAACTAGTAATTCTCTTATCCACATTCCTCTGTCTATGAGGCAGCTTTTGCAGCCCTGGCCACACTGAACCGTTAAGAATGCACACATGTGTCTCTCTCCTCTCTTTTGAGACTGGTACCTTCCTGAGAGTTCTGCCATGTCCTCTTCTGCAATTCCATCATGTAGTAAGGTAGGTGTCTAGAACAGCCCCTCAGTATTCGTTGAATAACTGAATAAGTGGACAACGAATGAGCAGGCAAATGCTGTGCGCACATTTCATTGAGAAAGTGAAGCTATTTCCCGAAGAGCTTCTTCCTCAGATCAACAAGGTCTCCTGACGAACAGCCCACTTCCATTGAAAAAGAAGTTTCCAACTTCGAGTTTACAGCAGGCTTCTCAAAGGGACAGCCCACACACTAAGCAAGCCTGCAAACGTATTTTGTTTGGCCCAGAAAGTATTTTAAACTTTGGGAAATTTCACACAAAACCCAGCTTTATATTTTCAGAAGAATATCAGAGGGTTAGGCAGCCCTCCACCAGGGTCCCCACCGGGCTGCAATGGCAGGAGCTGGGTAGCTGCTGCCGCCTTTTTAGGAACTGCTTGTGCTCTCCTTTGCCTCGGATCACAAAAGTTTCTGTTATCTTCACCCAACTCACCTCTTCCACTTCTGTTTCCTGCCGGCCCCTGGAGGTATTTGAGATTGCAAGTGCTGGTTTATACCAAGGGCTTGGTTTAGGTGTTAAAATACCTCAGTGTGCACTCATTCTTTGCACCAAAGAATAAGAGATAGGATCTCTTCAGCTCAGTTTCTCTTCTGGTTGATGCTGTGTGGATTTAGCCCCGAGAATGCCAGGGGCATGGCTGTGAAAGGAGAGCAAGGTAGGGATGTGGGCAAGGTATGACACAAAGAAGCCTCTGGAAGGGTGACCCTCTGGTCCTCCGGGCTGAGATAAGCTCCTCTGCAGAAGTATTTATGTGAGATGAGGAAGAAGCTGGACACAGGCCCAGGCGAGACAGTCGGGCCGGGATTCCTGAGCAGGTCTGCTGGAGAAGCAGCTGTCTTATGAAGCTTTAGCTCCACTCACTGGCTGGCTATAAATTAAGCTCTGGGAAGTCAGTAAAGCTGGACAATGTTTTGAGGAAGCCACACAGAGCTATCTGGAAGAGGACCTTGAGTCCATGCCCTGCAGCTTTAGCAGAGCCCCTTGAAAGGAGTCACAGTGACCTTTGCTAAGAATAGGGACAGCAAGGAAGAGTTATCACCTGTCACCCATCCCCGTTCTGTATCTCACTTTGCCTATTTCCTCCTCTTCCTTTCCTTTCCACTGCTGAGAACTCTGACTAGGACAGAAGGCAGCTCACTTGTTCTGAGTACCCACAGGCCGTATCCAGGTTTGATGCTCACACAGCAGTTACCCTTTTCTAGAGAAAGGACACAAATTTAGGAATACAAACTAGACTAGAGGCTTAGAAGGCAGGGCTCCCAGGAAACTGCCTCCTCCCATCCAGGCATTTCCGCATTCTATGTCAGAGCACAGAGATGAGACACCCATTTGACACTGCCACAGACTAGCTTGTGGGGGGGAGGGAGCAAGTAAGTTAATCTCTCCAAGCCTCAGTTTCCTCCTCTTAAAAATGGGAATAATAGTAACTACCTGTTAGCAATGCTGAAGGATGGAAGTACTACATGTAGATGGTATTTGCTTAATAAATGTTACCTACTATTGTTACCCCCATTTTATCCTCATGACAGCATTGTAAAGCAGCCATTCTCCCCGTTTTTACAGGGAAGGACCCTGAAGCCAAGTCTAGCTTCCTTTTTCACCTTACTTTGCTGACTCAGATCCATCTCAAATCCTGCTGTTTTACAAGGTGAGTAAATTAGACACAATCGATTCACATGCCTTTACCCCCATTTTCCACCCAGGCTGCCCCCTAGCACACAGGAGCCCTGCATTCATCCTCTCTGTGCCTTTTCTCCCTTGTGTTAGTGCCCAAGTCACCTCCTCCCCACCCACTTCAGAGCCACATCCAAGCCTACCTCCTCTGGGTGGGAACCCAGAATGTCTTTTTATATCCTCACTTGTAACCAGAACTGACAAGGTAACTTCTTCTCAGTGAGGGCACAGCTAGCCAATCGGACAAACATTCACTTGATATGTCAATAGATGATAATGCCTTAGCAGATACCTCCTCCTTGATGCACATTTCAGCAGGAGTCTTTATGAAACAAAGGCTTTACTCAAGGGATGGAGATATCAGGAAGCCTGTGGTAGACCATTGAAAGATAGATGAGATGATACAGTAGAAATGGCACCAAACTTGGAATCCGATAATTTGCCAGCCTTGTGTGGCTCAAATGAGACTATGTATGTGAAAATGTTTTTGTTGCAGTGACAATAAAAAATAAAAATAATAACAACTATGGCAGCTGACAGTATTTTAAGCACTTCATGTCAGGCCATGTTCTAAATGTTTCACATACATTAAAGATTAATATTTAATCTGCCAACAAACAGCCCTACTAAGTATTACTATTATATTGTCATTTTACAGATAAGGAAACTGAGGCTCCTAGAAGTTAAATAACTTTCCCAGGTAAGAGCCTGGTACAGGCAGGCCTGGGAGTTTCTCTCCCCTTTACTCCCAGAGCCCTTCATGTAGGTCTGTAGTAAAACACTTAGCATATTGCAGCATAACTCATGGTTAAATTTCTCAGCAGCTACTCTAGGTCAGATACTGTACCAGACACGAGATATCAAAGATGGAGAAGATACTGACTCTGCCCTTTAGGAGTTTAAAGACTAGAACAGAAAGCAGAACCTGCTGTCACAGACTGTGCTAAATACAGTGGTGAGACAAAGGAAGCAGTGACAAATTGTGTTTGGGAAAGGAGGCAGGTTGGAGGAAGCTTCTTCAAAGAGGAGACCTTTGAGTAGAAAAGTGAGTCTGGCAAGTGAACAAGTCCTGGGAAGGAATTTGCAGACAAAAGGAGCATGGAAGCATGAAATTGCATAGTGAATTCAAGGAAAGACATGGTTCAGTAGAGCACATGTACAGAGAGGAAGGTGTAGATAAGACCAGAGAATACAGGCACTGGGACCTGGAGAGACTCAAATGCCAGGCTAAGGACTTTGAGCTTTATTTTGTAGGTTATGGGGATTCTTAGACAAGTCTTAGGTAGGGGAGCCAGTGGTAAGTTTTGTGTTCACTCTGTGCAACTGAATTAGTGAATAAATGAATGAGCATTGCTACAGCCCATCTACCCAGGTTTTTCCTTTCTGAAATTTTAGGTGAACATACCTCCTCGCCCTCTCAACTAACTAATTATATTGCCTAAATGATAATAGATACTGTGTAGTAAGAATTTGGTCTTTCCCAAAGAGAGGTCTGGTCTCTGCCCTCAGTGTCTGAGAAGTAATCTGTCAAACCTAATATGACATACCTTTTTTTAGGGCAGGGACTGACCTTCATAGTGTGGAGCCAGCCATACCCAGTAGTCATACAGTGGGGGCTGCTGTGCCAAAAAGACCAACCATGTAATTAGAATGGGGGTTTTGGGTCATGAAATCAACCTGGAGGCTAAAATTAACCATGTAGGCAACCAGTCATTCATGCCTATGTAATGAAGCCCCAATAAAAACTCTAGACACTGGGGCTCTGGTGCACTCCCCTGGTTGGCAATACTCTGTATATTGTCACACATTGATTCTGAGAGGGTAACACATCCGGAGGACATTGGAAGCTTTCCATTTGGAATGCTCCTACATTCTACCCTATGTGTCTCTTCCTCTGGCTGATTTTCTATATTCTTTCCCTGTAATAAATCATAACTCTCAGTATAATAGATTTCAGTGAGCTCTATGAGTCTTTCTAGTGAATTATTGAACCTGAGAGTGGTTCGAGGAAACCCCAAATTTATATTTGATGTCAGAAGTGAGGGTGGTCTTGTATGGACCCTTGCTTCTAACTTTATAGTTGGACCCTATGTCCTTGCAGTTGGTATCAGAAGTCTTCACCTACTTGGCAGGTTGGAAGACCATGCCCTTGGGCTTTGCAGTTTGGCTAACTCGGGTAGATGCTTAATGCAAGAAGAATGTAAATAAATTAACATTTTTGAGGGATTTCTATATACTGAACATTGTGCTATGTGCTTTAGATATATGATTCTGCATCATAAGTCTTATTACCCTATTTTACTGATGAGGAAGTGGAGGCTAAAAGATGCCAAGTAACTTACTTGGAATCACAAAAATACACACAGCCAATAAGAAGCCTGTATTCAAACTCATGCCTGTCTGACTCCAAAGGTCATCTTCTTTCTACTACTCTGCCACCTATATTCTATGAATAAAAATATTTCTTTTCTTTGAGCAAAGAGTATAGTTTTCAAAGAGGAGGCAATTGGAGAGACAGCCTAGCCAAGTTCCTAGACGTGAGTTTTTCAATGAAAAGTAACATATTTTAATATACACCATTACTTCAGCAGCCATACTAATTTTTTTTTAATACTAATTAAAAAAATGTGTCCTGCATATAAAATGTTTTATTTAGAAAAGAAAGCATAAATGATTCAAATGAAGGCATATCTGAACTGGAAAGTTACCCCAAAAGATACCACAGAATGCTGACTGGTTTGTGGCACCCAGAACCTTCTTGAACAAATGTTTATTTAATATACACATTTCTTAAAATCATGTAGTCAAAAAGAATAAAATTAAAATCTTCTCAGCAGTAGGGGATGCTGGAAAAAAAATGAGTCCAAGTTCTTAATTGCTGGGTAGGTAGGTCAAAAAGTGTTTGAGCCTCAGTTTGTTCATCAGCAAATCAGGAATAATAATAATACTTATATCATAAGTGGCAATGTGAAGGCTGTTTGAAAGGTGTAAATCCATATTCTTTATGAATTATTGATACTTAATACATAAGAGCATATCAGTTTTAGATCCAAGAATAGTTTCTTGTTTCCAAGGTATTCAGGATTGAATTATGTACCCCAGAGAAACATGCTGTTTATCTCAATCCATTCCTGTGGGTGTGAACCCATTGTGAATAGGATCTTTTGAAGATGTTATTTTTAGTTAAGGTGTGGCCAACCGGTGGGTCTTAATCCTATTACTGGAAGCCTTATAAAGAAGGCCAGAGAGAGAAGCCACAGAAGCAGCCAGAAGCTAGAAATCAACAAGACCCAGAAAAGAAAGGAAAAGACACTGTCATGTACATTGCCATATGATGGTAAAGGCAAGGCCAAATATGAGCAGCAGCCAGCCCTAGAATCCCATGATCTTCCTGGAGAAAGCATTGCCATGCTGACTCCTCAATTCTGGTCTTCTCTGAGCCTCAAAACTGTGAGCCAATAAATTCCTGTTATGTTATTTCAGCAGTTGCTCTCTTGTGAAAGGGAAGTATCTGGAGTTTTTCCTAGCATCCCTTAGATGAGCTCGAATGAATACCTGCTTTAAGCATGTACAAGTTCACCACACACAGCCTCCAAGACAGATTGAATACCCAAATCATTGGTCATGGGCCTGGTCTGGTGTCAGGGACAAGCTCACTTGATCAAAAGGGATTTTCCAAATTACCAAAGGGGGACATAGCATTGTCCGAGACAGGAAAAAATGATGAGCTTCTAGCCTACTTAGGGTGAACTGCTCTTCTATAGAGTAGCATAGAAAGTTATCTGCCTCCTTTTGGCCTGGTAATTCCCACCTAGCTTTCCCCTTTTATGAAATGGGCCAATAATGATCAGCCTCATGGGACTGCTGTGAAAATCAAGTGGCATCAAGACAATGCAAAGCCTATCCACAGAAAAAGAGTTGTCATTAATAAGGTGAAGAGTCTCACACCGAGCCCCTAAGAAAGCATGAATTTAGGTTTATCAATAGTCAGATTGCCCCCCTGGAAACACATTCTCCCTTTATGTCTATATTACAAGGGAGTATCACAACAGGGTGATCACCAAGGCTGGGACTCTCAGCCTTTCTATGCCTCAGAACCTGGGGAGCTTTTAAAGCATGTCCATGACTAAACCCCTCCTCCAGAGATTCTAATTTAATTGGTCTGTGGGTAATGCCCAGCATTAGCAAGTTTTTTAACTGGCCAGGTGATTTTAATGTGCAAAGAGAGTTGAGAACCACGGTACTAAAGGGTTCTATATCAAATAGCTCTGCATCCTCCTGAGCCACCTATATTTCAAGTGGCTCAAGTGGAGCCTGTCTGAGAGGACAGCAATGAAAGTAGTGACATCAAAAATAATATTCCAACATTTGTAAAGCGTGTTACAATCTCAAAGAATTTGCACAGACCCAGTCTCATTTGGTTTCATCAGAACGCTGAAAGGCAGATATTATCTCTGTGATTGTCCTTAGAAAAAAGAAAGAGAAGCTCGAAGGCAGGATGGGATCCAAAAAACCATTCTCACAAGCCAACATCACAAATGTCACAGGTTTAGGAAGGAGAATTCTGTGAGGCACTAACTAGAAAGAACATGGAAGGAGTCAGAAGACCTGGTTTCTAGCTCTGGCAGTTTGGCCATGGACAAGTCATGTGCCATCTCTGTGAGGCACTTGCCCCATTTTGTAAGATGAGGGGTTTCCCCCTCAGCTCTAAGCTCCCATCTGCCTTGGGCATGCTATGGGGCAGGAGCTTAAGAGTCTAGCCCCAGATTTGTCTTTAAAGTGTGACTTCAAAACTTTCACTTCTCTGAGCCTCAAAATGTTGTCAAATTGGGAGAGATCATTGAATTAAAAGAACAATATCAGGGAGTGCAGTGAAAATCATATGCTCCCTCTCCCTATGATCTTGTCAGCCAATAAAATGCCTCTTGGGTGTATTTGGTAGAAACGGTTGCCTTCTACACTTTCATTGGCTTCTCCTTCCAAGAATAGGAAATGATACATGTAACAGATGAAATGCTAAGAGGCAGACATCTATTCATCCACATATCTTTTATCAGGGGGAGGTGGATATGCTGAAGATCCCTCGCATGAAGGACCCTCCTCTCCTGGACTCTGGACTCTCCTGGACTCTGGACTCTGGCTCACTGTGTGTAAGGCAGCCACATTCCTCACTGTGTGTAAGGCAGCCACATTCCTTTATTCAGCTGGCTGAAGACCCAAACCTTCCCAAATGTAGATCCCAAGGTGTAGACTTCAGCAGGGGCATGCATAGGGGCAGTATGTAAAAGGGCATGGGGGTTCACATGATAATAAAAAATAAAAATAAAATTAAAAAAAAGGGCATGGGGTCCAGATCCAAGACGCAAGTCCAATCCAACTTTTCAAGCAAAAAAAAAACCTGGAATTGGAATCCCTTGCTATTGTATATATTTCTCAAATTATCCAGAATTCAGAGGAGGGGGGAATATGGTTAACAAACCACTAAACTCCCACACAAAACATCCCCCCATATATCTTTTCTTGAAATTTTTTATTAGAGAAGTTGTGGGTTTACATAACAATCATGCATAAAATACAAGATTCCCATATCCCACCCTATTATTGATACCTTGCATTGGTATGGTATATTTGTTTCTATTGATGAAAGTATATTTTTAGAATTGTGTTGCCTTAAGGGGTTGTTGTAAGGATCCAGAGAGGTGGTAGATGAGACACTCCTTTCTCCCCTATTAATTCTCCCGTAAAAGAAAGTGAATTCCTCAGAAGCTGAGCAAACCGACATGTGGCCTCCAAGGCAAAATGAAGAATATCATTTATTCCATGGATTCTCTAAGGAAGGCAACTTCATGTTTTAATCATGAGTTTCAGTAATTACTTAATTAGCATGGCATTTTTACCTCCCTGGTGCCACCAAGGTATGTTGACCCTCAGAATCCTAATGGGAATTTCTCCTTCAGCTGAGTTCAATCCTGGCCTGTCAAGATGCTCAAATGGCTTTGTCATGCACTCTGCCTTTTGGTAAAGGGAGGAAGAGGCACAGGAGAAACTCAGTAAATGTGGAAGGCAGAGCCGGAGTGAAGCTTTGGGCTGTACAGCAAAAGGGGAGAGGAAGGCAAGCATGGTGGGACCAGGCAGGATGGGCTTGACTTTGGGGAATTTGTTTAGTTTTCCTGGCCTCTGTTTTCTTGTCCATAAAATGGGGATAACAGGAGTACCTCTCTCCTAAGGTTATTTTAAAGATTCCATAATACTGTGTCTAGTACTGTATTAGTCAGCCAAAGGGATGCTGATGCAAAGTACCAGAACTCTATTGGCTTTCATAAAGGGTATTTATTTGGGGTAGAAGCTTACAGTCACAAGGCTCTAAAGAGTCCAACTCAAGGTACCATAAGAGGTACTTTCTCACCCAAAGTCATTGGCCACGTGTTGAAGCAAGATGGCAGGCGATGTCTACAAGGGTTCAGCATTCTTTCTTCCTCTTAAGGCTCCATGGTCCCAGTTTCTTCCAATGTCAGGCGTAGGCTGGCATAAGGCTCATCTCTCCCTGGGGCTCTTTTCTTTCTGTGTTCAGCTGCTCTGTTCTCTTCATAAGGTCAGCTAGAGACTATCAGGCTCATCTCTCTTCCTGGGGCCTCTGCCATGTCTAATGAGCTGTCTGTCTTCCTCTGTGTTCTTCTTCTCTTTGTATCTACTTCTCTGTTCTTGATTAAACATCCATTTATATAGCCTACCAAGGGGGGCAGGGACTCACAACCCTGCATGCCCTAGGACTAATCAAAGCCCAAATCTTAACATAATTTAATCAAAGACATCTCAGCTGAATCTAATACAATCAAAAGGGTATCATGCCCAGAGAAACAGACCAGTTTACAAACATAATCAATATTTCTTTTTGGAATTCATAAATAATATTAAACTGCCACAAGCATCTAGTACAAGGCCTAAAACATGTTAGATACTCAATTCATTTAGCTAATGTTTAAATTCTCAATCAGCCACTCACTAATAGTTGTGCAAGATGCACAGTCTCTCTGGGCATTGATTTCCACCTTGATAAGAGGGATAATAAATATCTACATTGAAAGTTTATCATGAGAACTAGGAAGAGACCATCATCATATCTAGCACTTAGAAGGTGCTCAATACATGTAGCTATTATTACAGTGATCATAAAACTTTGGGGAAATTAAATGTAGGTCTTCATCAGGAAACATTTTAGGATGTGCTTTTTAAAACTTATTCTTGGCAACAAGCTCTTCAAGGGAAGAAAATCACTTTTCATCTCTGCACTCACAGTGCCTGATGCCTAAAATGCAGTAGGCACTCAACAAAATTTTACTCAAGTGACCTGGATGAAATCCCTAGCCCATCCCACAAGCTTGACATTATGGGTCAACTATTTCAAATTTTCAGCTAGTGAAGAACCATTCACTTAATAGAAATTAAGGTATAATTTCTAAATTACTGTGTGGCCTTCCTCTAGATGTGGTTAGAGGTAAGGTAACATCTTCTTACAATATGTAGATAAGAAAAGCCTCAGACCTTTCCTTAAGCTCACAGCAATCCTTCTGCCTGGGGGTCCCTCCTCTGCTCTCTTCTCCCATCCCACATCTGCTTTCTTTCATGTCTCAACCTCAATAAATTCTTTCCTGGCCAATCCACGAGCCCATGCATGCTCACTGTTCTCAGAACTCATAGAATCAAGGAATACCAAAATTATATGAGTATTGTACAGGTCATCTAGAATAACTATTCATCGTATGCAATAAGGCCCTTGACGAACACTGCTAAATGCTTATCCCCTTGACTTAAATACCTCTGGTACAAGAAACTCACTGCCCCACAAGGCAGTCAAACCCATCTTGGGCCAGGTCTGTCAGAAACTCACATGAATCCAACCCTATCTCTCTGTAGCATCTACCCCTGTCTTGGCTGTAGCTTTGGCTTTTGCAGGCCTGCAAAGACCAGCTAACTCTCCCTTCAATAACACAACCCTTGAATTTAACTTACTGTGCATGTACAACCCACAGCCAGATTAAAAGCTTCAAGCAGGCAGTCACCTTGTTTTATGTTCTTTATGCCTCATAAGTGCTTAATAAAGACATACTAAATAATTGTTGGAAACACTGCTCTGCAATGTTGCCTACTTTCTCTTGGTCAGACTCATCCCATCAGGACCACCATAAGCAATCCCTTCCTCTTCAGATGCTTAACAGCAGAATCACGTATTGCGGAGTAAATGGAAAGAGAAAAGAAAAGAGGAAGAAACATTTTTTAAAATTCCATCTTCAGGTACACCAGGAGGCAATTTCCTTTCACAGGCACATTATTTGCAACACTGACAGTCACATATCAAAGTATGGAGCAATCTAAGTGTCATCCATTTCCCTCCCAATAAGCATGGGAGCTCATGTTAGGTCTTGGTGAGCTATGAACAAATGGAAAGACATAGAATACATCCTTAATTTCTGTTTGCTTGGATTACTTTGAAAGTGGTCAGAGGGCTTTCCACTTTGCTGAGCATTTTATACAATATGGCCAAATTGCCACTGAATATTTAAAAGTTTGGTCCACATTCAAGCATTTGACAGCTGGTTGAGATTTTTAAACCAAAAGAAGATTAAAAAAAAAAAAATCCCCACATTTCCTGTAGAATATTGAGGAAGGAATTGTTTAACTAATTTAACACTGCCTAAGGCATAGAAATTTAAGACATGGGCTGATTTACAAAATATTCTGATTTTTTTTAATAAAATGATGAGCATTTTATTTGTTTTTATGGGGCTGAGGAAGTAATGTGACCAGACTGTTTTCATTAAAATTATGCAAATAATAGACATTTGATCATATCGCTTTGAAAGAAAATATTAAGATGGCACTTTTCCAATTGTCTCAGTTTTGACCCAGCCTCCTGGTTAAGAACAATAGATGCCAATTTCTCCCGCATGATAAAGCAAGGTGCTATGTTTGTGAAGAGTCCAAATGAGTCTTGTAAATCTCAGTCTAATGAGATTGACCAGCAAGTAGAGAACTGAGTAGGAAATCTTTGGTGGATACTGGGGCATTTCCAAGTGCAAGGGTGGGGAGGTGCAGAGGGGGTGGGGGAAGGGAGAGACAGGGGAGAAGTTTCAGGTGAGGCATTTGTGGAGCTTGGCTGCTGGCCCCTAGAATTTGTAAGAATACAATGACTATTAACTAAAGCATGCCTGAAAAAGTCTTTTTAAAAAAGAGTCTGTCCAGCCTAATGGTAGAGTGAAGGGTTGGGGTTGTTTTGCAAATAACTGCACTCTTGGAGCTTGTTGAGAGGGGGAGCCTGCCTCCTCCTGTAGGCTGACCCCTGCTTCCTCCAGCCCTGAGTCTCCTTGCAAAGGATTTCATCTAAAATGAGCACTTGGGGCAGAAGGTGAGCTCAGCAAAAAAAGAATAAATGTGAACTAGCAGAAATTAGGGTTTGGTGGTGAGGGCGGGGGAGAGTTCCCAGCTAGAGAAATACTGCTAACAATAAGGAAACTGCAGGTACATCAAAGAATCCCACCATCTAAGGGATAGTCTTGTCTTTCTCCTACCTCCAACCCTGGAGGAGCCAGAGGTAATACATTCAGTGGGAGAGGAGAAAAGCCAGGTAGGAAAAGAGAGGTAGAGGTCCCAAGCCTGCTTTAGGCCTGGGCTAAGAGGGAGATAAGAATTTTACAATTGGATACAAACGCAGGGTTTGGAATTAGGCCGAATTAGACATTTCATAACCTAAAAGAAAAGAGCAAGGGAGGGAGATCATTCATTCATATCTAAGAGTGACAGAAAGTGATGCTACCTGGCTAAGATCTCAGCCAGAATATGGGGGAAAAAATAAATCAGTGGGGCAAGTTTAAGAATCATTGGTGAGAAAGAATAATGTTTTTTTCCTGTTTGTATCCCCACTGAGTCCAGTTGGCAAAATACATCAGTAATAAGCATTCTGTTAAAGAAAGAAAAAAAAATCAATGACTTCATATTGCTCTTAGGATAAAACCCCAAATCCTCACATAGCATGTGCCTGTATATCTAGTCCCTGCCAATCTTTCAAATTTCATCTCATGTCAGCCTTCCCTCACTCATTAACTCCAGCCACGTGGTTTTCTCGCAGCTCCTGAAAAATACAAGCTACTTATCCCCTCAAGCACACACTTTACCCTCTGCCTTGGAATCTGGTTTCTTCCTCTCATCCTCACCTGAGTAATTTCTCCTCATTCTTCTTAGAGCACTTTGGCTGTAAGCAACATAAATCAACAGAAACATAAGCAGAAGGTGAATTTATTGGAAAGATATGAAGTAGTTCTCATGAGCAAAGAAAAATAATAATAAAATTCAAAAACCATGGCTGAGAAGGACGAAAAGCCATAGAAGCCCAAAGAGTTAAGGGGGCAGAAGATGATTGACAGGCCCTTGCAGGGCAGAGGGGTAAATCACCCTCAGTTATTTGTTTTGTTTTGTTTTTGCTTGTTCACTTAAGGTGAGTCAGTCCTAGGTTGGAGCATGTGCCCACCCCTGACTAGAGAAGGGCAGAGTATTTGGTAGTGTTACCGGATTTGGTCTAGGTTCTTGACTTGTGCTGCAGAAATGAATTTCAGAGCACGTCGAGTTAGTTAGGCCAGTAATTTATTAAGGTAGGGAGGGAAGAGAAATGGGAGAAAATAACAGATCACAGGTCTCCGGTAGAGGGTAAGGGGCTGAAGAGTGATAAAAAGGGCTGATTTATAGACTACAGTTTCCCATTATAGATTATAAATGCCCAGGTTTTACTTGCGAGTTGATCTGCACAGAAGGGACACGGCAAGAGCAGGCCACAGAAGCCAAGAGGGCCAAGGAGAGAACAGGAGAGCAGGGGGGATTTGACCTTTGTGCCTGCTTTTAAACCATTGATTATTCCACCCCTTTGCTAATGGGCATGGGAGGAGTCCCAGGTGTTTGCTGTTTTGATTGATTACCACACCCATCAATCCCCTGGGTGGGCCCAATGATAATGTTCCTGGAGAATATCCTGGGCTTCTCCTGGGAATCTCTGGGGATCTCATTTTGGGTGGCAGAAATCTCACGAGGGTCTTCCAGCAGTCCTCTTGGGGTATCAGTGTCCACACGGACCGCTCGCCAGTTTCCAAGATCCATCTATTGATTCCCTATTTTACTAGCCGGCTTCAGTAGGTACAAGGAAGGAGCAGAAATTCCTCGAAAAAAATCAGTACACTGTCAACACAACAATAGTAGGCAGGCAAACCAACTGAAATCCACTCCATTTAAGAACCAATTTAAATGTCTCTTGAGCAGGTTGCCTACAGTACCTATGCATAAAGATAGTAAAAGTACCTATGTCACTGGGTAATAGTAAGGATTAAATTAATGAATCCATGTAATCCACTGAGCACAGTGCCTATACATGTAAGTGTTAGCAATACAATTTTGGGGGGCATAATCTCCATGATCTCCCTAGGCTCTGCCAGATCAGCGTGCTATATTTTCTCATCCAAACTTGTATTTCCCTTTCAGCACTTATCACAATGGAATTTGCAGGATTATCTGTGTAATTTTTATTTAAATGTGTAGACCCACTAGCCTGTTAGCTATGTAAAGGCAGGAGAAATATTTATCTTTTTCACCTGTATTCCCAATGCCTAGTACATAGACTGAAGAATGGCCCCCAAAGATATTCAAGTCTTAATCTTTAGCACCTGTGAATGTCACCTTATTTGGTAAAAGGGATGTTGCAGGCGTGATTAAGTTAAGGATCTTGAAATGGGGAGATTTTCCTGGATTATCTAGGTAGGCCTTAAATGGGAACACAAATGTCCTTATAAGAGGGAGGTAGAAAGAGATTTTACTGCACAATGGGGGAAGGCAATATGATGGCAGAAGCACAAGGATAGAGTGATGCAAGGATCACAAGCCAAGAAATACAGGTGGCTTCCAAAAGCTAGAAAAGGCAAGGAAGCAGATTCTCCCGTAGAACTTCTAAAAAGCACCAGCCCTACTACCACTTTGACTTTAGCCCAGTGAAACTGATTCTGGACTTCTAGTTCCAAAACTAGAAGAGAATAAATCTGTGCTGTTTTAAGCCATCATATTTTTGGTGATTTGTTACAGCAGCCATAGGAAACTAATACACAGACACTCAAGAAGTATTTGTCAAATGAATAAATGAGATGAAAAAAGATGACAAAAAAGAGTAAAAAATAACAGCCAGCATAGAAGCTGAAGTATAGGACTTGTCTTCATGACATAGATATCTCTAAACAACTTATTTTGGTCCACTCATTAAAAATTTCATTATAGGTGGGTCAGTTAAATACTGAACAACCCTGTATTTGTCAAGGTTCTTAGCTATAAGCTGAAGAAGTTACCGCTGGCTGATTTCAGCAGAAAAAAAGAATTTATTTAAAGGATAGTGGTTATCTCAGACATACCAGCATGACTAAAGGACCAGGTTCAAGGCCACCATGAAAGTCATACTTTACAACATGGTGGCCCTGTCCAAATTATGCGGCCAGGAGCAACATGGCAAAATTGTACCACACAACTGGTTTGTGAACAACATCATTGGCCCTGCCTCCAAACCCAGCATTTTATCACATTCACCATTAGTTTAGAACACTGGATGCCACCATCATCACTGTAGCCTCTGACTTTCCTGCAACATCATAGCAAGAGAGTTTCTTGACTGTCCTACATTGTGAGAATACCGGGAAAGTAAGGATTGGGCATAGTCAGCTTCTATAATAGGAGGCAGCTCAGCAGACTCCAAGGAAGGGCAGAGAGAGTTTCCCCAAACATAGAAAGAAAGGATTCAGGTGATAGATAAAGGAAAGATAAATAAGTGGTACAATCCCATATCAAAAGCTTACAGTGAACTTACTTTCAAACATCAGATTTCAACGTGAATTCACAACATAAGACTTTATATTCATGCATCTAATAAGCTCCTGTGTTCAATGACTTTTAAATTCAAAGTAAATCAGGTAACAGAATATGGAAGCTATGGAGATTAAATATGTCTTCTTTAATCTCAAATTCAATCCCTGAATTAAATGAAAACAACAAAAGGTAATTTTTGAAGAATGAATTCCTTTGTCAAATTGCCAAATGTCACGATCAGCAAAGAAATGCCTCATTTTTTTCCCTCTAACATTGTCCCATTAGATTGAAAGAAAGCTACATTAGCTACCTATCAAAATAATAAAAGATCATTTTATTTAGGGAGCAACCAAATAACTAGAGTTTGGGGAAGATATTAGATGTCACCATAATAAAGGGAGAATGGAACTCCTAGACTTTGGACTATCAAAGTCTAACACTTAAAATAGTCATTTAACTGACATTTTGGCTTTTTCTGTACCAAGGGATGTACTAATTGCTGAGATTTTTTTTTATTATTAATAAGAAGGAATCCTTGAAGGAATTGATACTCTACAAAGGGACTAAGTGATAAAGACATATAAATAAATTATAACAATAAGATTAATAAGTGCTCTAATAGATGCATGGGTCAAGTGTTCTGTGCAGACATGAAAAAGGAGTAATTCATTATGATTCGGGACAGGAAAGAAGGGACCTCAGAAAAGTACCGTCAGTGGTATATGTGAAAACGTGAAAAGAATTTTCAATGAGCAGAAAAAATACAATTTAAGAAAAGACATACCTTTTGTCAAATGAATATCCAAAAGGATGGAAAGGAATTCCCCAGAGGAGATTCTAAAGAATGAACCTGACTAAATTATGACTACAACATATCTACTTATACTTCTCTGTGATCCAAAAACTTAGTGTCATGCTGGGTCCATCATGTTTGCTGAAATAGTAGATGAAGGAATAACATAGAAGCCGAAACATGTAAGTGACTTCTAAATGGGAATGGAAAAGATGTCACAAATATGAAAGGCATATTCTATTGGCTGAGTGTAGAATAGCAATAAAAAATAAAATTCACTTGCTTCAATTTTCTTGGGCAAGGACTTGTAAATGAATACAAATCCCAAGCATTTAGAATCTGGAGGCACAATTCACTTCCACCCACTTCAGCAGGTAAGCAGAGATGACACACTGATCACTAAGAAAGAATGATCCAAAATGCAAAATGTTGACTCCATGCAGCTTTAATAATTACAAATTTAGCATTCTTGTGAGACTAGAGTTTCATGCTAAATTATGAAGAATATTTATGTAATTTGGAAAATTTATAGGGAATGGAGTTAGATTTCTAAAAAACATTCTAATTTATAAAATGCTTAGCACAAATGTCTACAGATGGTCCATTCATTAATTGCACATATATTTCTTGAGAGAAGTTTTGTGTTAAGCATTGACCATGACAAGAGATAAAGCTTTTCATAAAAATATTGCAAAGTAAGGAAGATATATGAGTGTACATTAAATGGAAATATTTTATGCATTTAGGCTGCTGAACAACTGCCTAATTCATTTTTTGACATTAAGCCCAAATTAATCTACAAATACAATGCATTGCTAATCAAAATCCCAAAATAATTTTTAGTAGAACTGAGGTGTCCGTTCTAAAATTCATATGCAAGAATAAAAAGAGGGAGTGGATATAGCTCAAGTGGTTGGGTGCTTGCTTCCCAAGTACAAGGTCCCAGGGTTCAATCCCCGGTACCTCCTAAAAACAAAACAAAACAAACAAACAAAAAAAAAACCCCAACTCTCATTGGGGAGTGGATGTAGCTTAGTGGTTGAGCACCTGCTTCCCATGTTCCAGGTCCTGTGTTCAGTCCCTGGTATCTTCTAAAAAAAAAAGTTGAAGGACAAGAATAATAAAGATAATTCTGGAGGAAAGAACCAGGACAAGAGACTTGCCTTGTTAAACATGAAGTTTTATATAGCCATAGCATAATTTTAGTTTTGTTTCAAAGAAGACCAATATACCAATAGAACAGAAGATGCCAGAAACAGACCTGTGTATGTATGGAAACCTGATAAATGTCAAAACTGGTATTTCTGATTCCTGAGGAAAAGCTTCAGTGTTGGAACAATTGGCTTCTCATACAAAATAAAATTGCATCTTTCTCATCAAACAAATTTCACAAGTTCCGGATGGATTAAAGACCTAAACATAGAAAGCAAAAATTTACCATGCTTAGGAATATATTATAGGAGAATGTCTTTATGACTTTAGAATAGGGAAGGATTTCTCAGATAACACATAAACCTAACTAAACCAAAATTAAAACTTTTGCAAAACCAAAGTCACGATAAACAAAATTAAAGCCAACCAACAGACTGGAAATAAATCTTTGCAACATATGTAACAGGCAAAGAATTAATAATGTAAAAGGATGTTGTTAGGAAAACCAAGGCCTGGCTGATAAAAATAGATCCAAAAAGTGCATATTTGAAATGGTATATGTGACTGTCAAAGCTAGTCACTCCCTTCAGAGCTAGCTGAGAGGTACAGCTTCAATAAAACTGGTACTACCATCACTCTCAGCCCTCTAATTCGTATATGATGGCTGGGAGGAAGTTAGAGATTGCCAAATCTAATCGCTATTTTGTTTGAAAACAGAGGCGATTTCCCTCCTCTCACATCAGTCTGAGAGAAACGAAGGGGCTTCTTCTTCCCACAACCAAGGGAGTGAGGACTCAAGACAATGATGGAAAAGTTTGATGATGACTGCAAGAAGGTCATTTTTGATATTTGTTTCCTGATAGGATGTTTACTTAGCTACCAGACTGGCTGACCTGCCCTTGCACAACTGGAGTGGAAAAAGAGAAGACTGGCGGGGGAGGTGGCATGGAGGGAGATATCAGGGCAAAGAGAAAGCCAGTATTCCCTCCACCTTGAATTCAAATTCCCAAGAGGACTCAGAAGTTAGGCTACAGTCTTGCTGGTGATAGGTGTAGCATGAGGCAAAGAGGCATCCATATCAAATAAGTGCACAGTGAAGCTGCCACCTGAGAATCAGTGGAAGTTGCCAATGATACAAGGAACTACCAGTGCCTTGGGAAGCTGCTTGAGAGTGAAGCCAGCAGCAGCAGAACTGTTGGAGTCATTACCTCCCTCATGGAATCAATAGGCGTGATGCTCAAACACCATTTAGAACCAACCAAGGAAAGGACTAAGCCTCAACACCTTGGAGCCTCACTTATCACACCCCCTCCTCCAATATGCCATACTGTGTGAGATTAAATGATGTCTCAGACACACCCATACATAACATTCCAAACCCCTAGAGCCACATGTCTTTCTCATTCAGATGGGAGAACTAGAGGAATTTTTAATCAAATATGAATTTTATGTTTTAAAACACTCAGTTGTGAATCCTAGAAAATACAAGACTATTCTAATACCAGAGTATGGCTGGAAAATAATAGAGATGCTGAGATATTGTCCCAGTGGAAAAGGTTTCAGCATAGTACAATTTGCAGCCATTGATGGAAAAAGTGAAACCATTTGTGTTTATTATACCCTGATAAGTTGAGATTCCTCATTAAAACACTAGCTATTGGTATCCATAATATATAAAGAATACTTTTAAATTAATATAGAAAAAGAAATACCTAAAAGAAAATTTTGTGTTTTATTATCTAAACATAATGACTTCAAAGAACTATCATCATTTCTTTGCTTTCAGTTCTGAAATTTTAGCAGGGCCCATTGGGGACAGCTTGTTGATGTTCCATGTAACATTTTCTATGACTGGAATGTCCAAGATGGCTTCTTCATTCATATGTCTGGCACTTTAACTAGAATAGCTGACACATCAAGGATACTTTCTCTCTCCTCATAGCCTTTCCATGTGAATGACTTGGACTTCCTCACAGATCGGCAGTCTCTGGGTAATTGGATCTCTTACGTGGTATGGTGGTTTGGAGATGTATGTGCCCCGGAAAAACATCTTCTTAAGTCTACTTCATTCCTGTGGGCATAAATTCATTGTAAGTGGGATCTTTTGATGAGGCTACTTCAGTTAAGGTATGACCCACCTCATTCAGGATGAGTTTTAAGCCTTGTGACAGTTTGAATTTGGTGAATCCCAAAAAAAGATTATGTTTTTTAACTAATCCATTCCTGTGGGTGTGAAGCCCTTTGATTGCATTAAATTCAGTTAAGGGGCCTTTGATTTGATCGCTTGATTAGCTTGCTTTAGGGCTTTGGATTGGACTACATCAGTGAGGCATGACATAGGTTGGATCTCCACCTTCTTGCTGGGTCTTATATAAAGGGAGACACAGAAAGAAAGAGGACACAGAGAAGTGAGCTCTGCCATTTTGATCTGGCCGTGTTGAGAAAGAGGACTCAAGGATCACTAGTAGCCGAAGCTGAAGCACAAAGCCCCCAAGAGGCTGGGCACACAGAGCAGCTCAAGACTGAAGAGACAATGAGCCTGGAGGGGCCAGCAAGGATCTCAGCAGAAATTGGCTGCCATCTTGCTTTGCCATGTGGCAGGACAGCAAGATTCCCGGTAGCTGACTTTGGTTAGAAAGCATCTCTGATGGTGCCTTGATTTGGACATTCCACAGCCTTGAAACTGTAACCTTTTACTCTAAGAAATTTACCATTATAAAAGCCAATACATTTCTGGTACCTTGCTTCAGCAGCCCTTTGGCAAACTAAAACAATCTTATTACTGGTGTCCTTTATAAAGGTATGAATAGAGAGAGAAAAAGCCATGGAAGCAAGAAGCTGAAATCAGAGAAACCCAGAAGAGAAGGGAGAGACCAGCAGATTCTTCCATGTGCCCTGCCATGTGGCAGAGTTGTCCAGGTTTGCCAGCAGCCAGTCTTCAGGAAGAAAGTATGGCCTTGATGATACTTTGATTTGGACATTTTCTCAGCCTCAAACTGTAAGCTAATAGATTCCTATTGTTTAAGCCAACCAATTTTATGGTATCTGCTTTCAGCAACCTAGGAAACTAAAACACATGGTAACTCCCTTTATCCAAAGCACAAAAATAAAGGTTGCTTTGCTTTCTTAGGCCTAGAATTGGCATGATATCAATTCTGCCACATTCTATTAGTTATCCTAGAGAAATTTGTCCACATTGTGCCAAGACACAAAGATGTTCATCATAATATTGTTTGTGATGTCAAAATACTGGAAACAATCCAAATTCCTAGTCTGTATTGTTTAGATAAATAAAACGTGTTTTATTCATACAATGAAATAAAGCAAAGAAAATGAATTAACTGGATTATTTTTACCAGCAATAATCAAAAATAATGAAGAGTGAGAAAAAATAGTTGAAAAATCATATACTATGAAACAAATTATGTATTTTTAAATATGAAATAGAATACATACTTGTGGGTGTGTGTGTAGTGAAAGTATTAAATCATAGGTTGTAAGGACACACACCAAAATCAAGATAGTGATTACCTATGGGACAGGAGGGAGAAGTGTTCTGAGAAAAGGACAAAATAGAATTCAACTTTATTTATAATATTTAAATAACTTTATTTTTTAGATCTGATATGAGTATCATGAAACTCTAACATTTATTGATGGCTTTTTACTATATTAGTCTCTGAAATTTTCTGAAGTTTCTGTCTTCTTCATTTTTTTTTTTTAATAAAAGAGTTTGTCTAAAGTTGCTAGTCTAGTGTGCTCCAGTAAACTTCATCCGAGCAAATATCTAGAGAATAGAGAGAGAGAACAATTTATGTTACCTAATATCAAGGTTACATACCAAGATAATTTAGTTTGAGAATTGTCAATAATTATAAAAAATCTGTGATTTTGCCTTACTTGTAGGCTAATAAGGTGGCCTTCTTCTGACAGAAGACATGAGATTCCTGGATCAGAGACAAAGGACTTAATTATTCATGGCGATCGCGGAAACCAGAATGTCGGCATTTGTGCCAGTTCCCCAAGACACGATTCCCACAGGGCACTGAAGAGGGTTGCATGACAGGAGATTAACACTGAGTTTAGGAAACTCTAATCTTTGTAATCAGCAATAAGAATGCTTGGCCTTTCCTCTGAGAAAAACACTCTCTCTCTCTTCCAAGGTTGATCACTATAGAAGCATCCTTGAAAAGACAGTCCATGACAAAGATAACCAATGCCTCTGCTCAGAAGATGTTCAAAAATGCAAGTGACCTATGGTGAATTACCTCCTAACAGGAAACTTTCGAACTGTGAAGAGGTCCCCCACTGAAATAGCAATATCATAGGACTAATTATTATATATGTTAGAAAAGGCATATTCAAATTCATAAATTGAACATTGTACTTTGCTTATTCATATTACTTTGCTTACAAAGTTCTGTAAGCTAAAGTCATAAAATCAGTACAATGAACTTTCAGTCCAAGCCAGGTCAGGAAGATATTGATTTTTTTTTTTAAAGCTAACTTGTAACAAAATAATAAAACAGCTTTAGACCTCAAGTGCAATGTTTCTTAAAATATTAAATGCCACTTTAAAATTTTACTAGGAAAGAAAAGGCAACTACATAAGATGAGAATATTTAAAGGTATTCTAACCCATAAATACACTATACTATAAACAAGATGCCATGGTATAAAATACAATGAGCTATAGATATGCTTTAGAATTAACTTAGATGCACATTATAATGCATAATAGCTGCTAGAATCCTTAAACAACTCATAATATATGTTTTACTTTTTTATGTTAATAAGAAAATTCAAAATACCATGCCAAATTTTTTAAAGGCCTACAATGAAATTCCAAGGAAGTCAACCTCAATTTTGACATATAAATAATGATAAGAGATATTTATATAATACTTTTCTATTTGTAAAGCATATAAAGCAGTTTTTACATGCAAAATACTAATTCCAAAGCAACTCACTTGAAAGGAAAAACATTCCAACATATACTATGTTGCTGTCGAAATACTAAGGGATTCTTAGTAGTCAGTGATGTTCACTAAAGTCTTATCATTCTAGTGCCTGAGCACTGAACAGGAGTTTGAAACATGGGAAAAGCACAAGTTTTGAAGTTCACGTTTGCCAGATTTTAATCCCAGCTCTGCACTTTATAGCTCTGTGATCATGAACAAGCCACAAGTTCTTTAAACTTGTTTCCTCATCTGCAAAATAAAGATAATAATATCCAGGTTATAAGTAAAATACCCAGCACTATTTCTACTTCATATTTAATAATCCTAATAAGTAGGTATATTAAGGTTCTCCAGAGAAACAGAACAAGAGATTTATTCAAAGGAATTGGTTCATACAACCATGGGGACTGGCAGGTCTGAACTCCATAGGGCATGGCTTTTAACACCTATTTGGATGCAGAGACTCCCCAAAATGCTGAGGGCAATGTCCTTTGCTGATTATAGACATAGTCAACCGTTTGTAGATGCAAATCCCATATTGAAATACCATTAATAAGCAGGACAGTGCTTCACCAAACGAGTAGACACCATAACCTAGCCAAATTGACCCATGCAATTAACCATCACTACAGGTAAAACAATACAGGTCAGAGTGGCTTTTAATTCCAATTGATTATATGGCAGTAACCTTGCCACATAATTGTGGGTCATTCAAACAGTGGCATGGTTGATTGCATCTTATAGAGGAAAAATAACTTAAATATACCATCTCTTCCCTAAGTCCCAAGACAAGCACTTATCTTGTGTAAGTTAATCCATTCTATCAAACACACAACAGAGAGAGAAAACATGTTGTAATTACTTATCCACAAGTCATAAGACAAAAAAACAAGATTCAGTTTTGCTACTGGGAAGAACTCCAGGCCAGAAATTAGGGCAGGTGAGTTATAGCTCCCCCTATTCTTCCAACTAGCTCTGTGGTCTTGGGCAAATCGTATACTCTCTGCTCTCTGGGCCTCAGTTTATTCATCTGTCAAAGAGGGTTTCATTTGTTCTAATATTTATGGAATATTTTTGTCTCAAGCCAAGATATTTTAAAGGGATGAATGAGGCACAAACCTACACTGTGGCTGATCCTATTAGTTCCTTTCCTAGAGCCATTACCAGGCCTGCCCCACAGGCTTCCTAGATAAAAAATCCACAACTTGTTTAGGCTACAATGTGCCCAGCCCCAAGGGAAAAATCAAGATTATTCTGAGTCAATCAAGGCGATTCCTTTCCTTTTGCCACAGACTCCCTTGCAACTGGGAGTGACCATGTGGCCCAGTTCTGGTCAATAAGGTATAAGAGAATGTCTGTTGGGAATATGGAATAAATTTTCTTCACTAATAAAAGGAGGCCTTTTTCTTGCATACTCCCTTCCTTCCTGCTTGGAATGCTAAAGACATGGTGCCTGGAATTGTGGCAGCCATCCAGTGACCATGAGGTTACAAACACAGAGAAGATGAATCAACCCACTCAAGATGATGGAAAAATCCTGTGTCTTTAATACTGTCACTGAACCACTGAATGTTACCTCAAAACTTCTTACTAAATAAATTATATACGTCATTATAATTTAAGTTTCTGTTCTTTGGGTATTTATTACTTTCAGCTAATTGCATTCCTAACTGATGCACTGCCCTCATGGGAGTTTTCCATCTGGTAGAGGAGGCAGACAAGTCATCAGGAAAGGGCTGTAGAGTTAAATAATTTCTATAATAGAGGTGCTGATATTTGTTTGTTTTACATAACTGACAGCTTGCTACAAGGACAAAGAAGAAAATAGGTAGGAAAATGCTTTTGAAAGAAACATGCAATTAAATGTGACATGTCATATTGGTATTAAAATAAGAATTGTGTCAAAAATCCAGAGAATATCAAATCCTGCAAGAGAGATGCGGTAGTAATGACAATCAAAGCTAACTCTTATTGAGTGCTTCATCTGGGCCAGGCTATGTTTTAATGTCTTTACAGCTATTAATTTATTGAATATTCCAACCAACCCCAGGAAGTCAGTTCTATGACTATCCCCATTTTACAGAGGAGGAAAATGATGCACAGGCAGCAAAAGTTGCACAGGTAATAAAGTATTTGTACTCAGGGAGTCTTATGCCAGAATTTACGGGCTCAGCTACCACACTACACCACCATTCTGCAAAGCTATTAAAAATTACTTGTCCCACTTCTTAAAAAAAGAATAAGACTTAACTTCTGATGGAAATAATAGCTAAGTCCTTTAGGAGATAGTTAACATGAGAGCATCTTAGATCTCATTATGTGCTGATAAAATTGCTTTGGATAAAATGTAAAGGGTGAGTCATTCTACCTTTTTATGAAGCAGGAGACAATCTACCTTCCACACATTTCACAAAGTAGTCCTTCACTACAAGAGAACTAATCTAATGAGTCTTAACCTTGTGTCCTGCATTCACAGGCTGTTAGCAGTGCAAAATTTGTGTTCTGTTCCAAAACTCACTAACATCTAGGGTCATCACACAGAGCTGCACAAGTTAGGCACACCATACAACCCTACATTGTAACTTACATGAATGGTGCCCCCTGGAGCTGTACAGTATAGCAGTCCTGCTGGCATTGCCCTTGTTCAATCTTGCTTTCTCTCCAAATTCGTCAGATCTACTGGAACTTTTAAAAATAACTGAAGGATTCAGCCAAGTGAAGCAAGATAAAAGCTGCACACATGCATACACAACGTATGTGTGTGCACTTGCACACACACACACACACCAGTCCACATGACCACAGTGGCACACTGACTGTGTGTAGGCATTTTTTCTACTTCTTAATGGAAATTCAGCCTATCTATATAAGAAGTGAACCAAAGACCAACTTCAGTGTCATTACTCAACACCTACAACCCTTCTGAGTCATTAAAGGACTTCATCTTGATTCTCAAGATTATTCTGGATACATAGCCAGTCAAGACAAGTTCAGGAAGTCTCTCAGCCATGTAGGCCACACAAGGCCATAAGGGATTTCAATCAGTCTTGAAGCCAATAAATGTGATGTGTCAATTGCCACTTTATTAAATGTTTATTCTGTACCAGGCATTGTGCTGAATGCTTAACATACATTGTTGCATTTAATGTACTCTGGATAAATGACATACGTGCATTATACATATGGAAATTATACATATTGAAGCTCAAAAAAGCTAGCAGTTTTCAGCATATACTGTTGGTTTCCTGTCCCTTCTTCCTTCCTAACAGAGCACAAATTTTGTTCAGGTATCCACCCCTCCCTCAAATTACTCATCCCAAACTCCAAAAGTAGATCTTGTTCAGCCTAAATTAATCATAGTAATTATTCCCCTTGTCATGATTGGCTTAGAAATGGACATGTAAGCTTTCTCTAGCCAATGAGGAGTGAAGAGAAGTTTGATATAAGGTTTGGGGGAAAGTTTTATCATTCCTATAAAGAGACACAAAGAGAAACCAGTCTCTCTTCTGGAGATTTTCTACCCTGGATTTGGTGCCTAGACCTGCTGCTACATCTTTCTACCAACTTGAAAATTAAACAAACCACCTGAGAAGGACAGAACAAAGAGAACCACGGAGAGATGGAGCCTGAGCCCTGACAAACTAGACTTGCAACTTGCCTTGCCTCAATACTTCTTGATATATAAGACAATAAACATTCTTATCCTCAAATCCAGTCTGAGTTGGGTTTTCTATTAAATCCATTTGACAAAACAAATGGCATAGCTGGGATTTGAACACAGGTCTATCCACCTCCAATGTAGGAGCCCTAGACCATGACTGTACATTTCCTGTAAGTGCTGGATATTTTTATCATGTCTGAGGCATAGGCTTAACATTTCCTCACATTCCTGTGAACACACATGCACATACACACACCTGTTGTCCAAGTCACTGAAACTAGTCTTTTATCCCCACCCAGAAGTCATAATCCCAACTACTTGAGCTTATCCAGAAACCAACGATTTGACTAGAGTCAGAAAATTGATCTAGCTTTTGACAGAACCAAGTCCAGTTCAAGGTACAACCCCTAACTCAACTCTATCAGTCATTGGAAAGATTACTTCTTAGGACCACCACCACCACCAGGAACTGAAATGACCATTACAGTCTAAAATGTACTTACATTGTTGAGCATATGCACATGGTCATTCAGCTTATAACTACCACCATTGTTTAAATGGCCTGCCATCTCCTACTTTGGCTCTCAACCCCAGTGATCTAGATGATCTATTTGCTCAAACAGAAGACCTCCCTCCACTCCTATCTGCTTTCTTTATAAAACCCTAGCATAAGATCTTAAAGCTGCTGTCACTTGAAACAATGTCTTAGAAACCAATACTGAAAAAAGAGCCTAGATTATAACTTTGTCATAAAGGGTTACCAATATTCCTCTGAATCATTTAGACTGAATTCACTGCTACTCAAAAAAGAAAATTAACTTTATTTGAGCATCTATGCCAGACACTGTGTTAAATGTTTTATATTATCTCACATTCTCCTAAGAGTAGTCCTATGAGATAGGTACTGCTATACCCCAAATGACGGATGAGCAAATGAAAGTATAGTTAAGTGATTGCCTTTAGGCAATACAACTAGTAAATTACAAAGCCAGAAAAAAATTTTTTCAGCTGTTATTTATTGACATACAGGTAGGCTCTATAGCAACAGGCCTGGAGGGCTGCAGTAGTGGGGGAAATGGGAGGTGGAGGGGGGAGTGATTTTCTGCAGACAGCTGAGTGGAGTGCAGGAAAACAAGTGCACATTGCACAGACAAGGTGGGAGCAGGGCCAATGCTGATCTCTGCAAGATCAGAGGAGAAAGCTTTCTACAGGCACTCTGAACCACCCCCAGCTTACTTCACTGATTAAATAAGTTCACTTATTGGGTCTTAGCTCTAGCCTTTAATGTTATTTTGGCCAGAGATGGTGCCTGTGCTCTCTCTGTCAGACAATGGCCAATGCAATGGTGAGGGGGAAGCATAATAAGAAATTAGGTACAGCTATTGTAAAAGATTTAATAATAGTCATGACTGCAGAGAAAGAAGCAATGTGAGTCATTTTCTACCTTAAAAGAAAGTGTGGGTCAGGAAATTGCTAAGGTTAAACTAAGTCTGGGTCTCATCATAATTCAGCACCATGGGCAGCGAAAGAGGGGCAATAAAACTGAAATATGAGACAGACAAGAGATAAAGGGAGAAGAAAGAAAATGCTTAACTCCCGGGTTCCTCCAAAGGAATTTCAAACCATCTAGGGTTTTATTCACCCTTTCATTCAGGGCTATTTATCTTCCTTATGACATCCAACCTCCTTTCCGCAGAAAAGCATTCTCCCTCATATCTGAGAATACAAATAACTTCCTCCAAGGAACCCAAACCAGTTTGTTTAACTTGTACAGTGGTTTTACTGGCACGGATATCAACTGTCTTTCAAAGAAGCATTTTGAGGAGGGTGAGGCGGGGGCTGACTATTTCCTTTTCTGGTAGAGACCAGACAGCACCTAAGACCAGAAAGAATGTGGCACCAGACTCATCGGCATTACAATTATGCAAGCAAAAACTGGTTCAATTTTACTAATACCACAGAGAGTACTAGCAACCCAAGGAAGTGAACACTCTGATAAAAAGCTGATTGTGACTCTACATTTTTCATTAAACTATAGAAACAACCCTGGAGGTAGCACATAGACCTGAAGAAGGGGTGTTGTGAAAAAAACTATAGTGAAATGGAAATATATTATGAATACATGTAGTGATGTGGGTCACCCAAGAACACACATTAAAGACAAAGATGAACATTTCTGGAATGGAAGAGTTCACGCCATGAATTCACCAAGTGATTTACAAATACATTCAGGCTTAATTTATTGTTAAGTCAACCTGCAAATTTATGAGAATTATATCCAGAACTAATCTTAAAAGAGTTTCTTTAGTGCTCTCAAGTGCTAACTGATCCCCAATTCCACTATGACCAGCCTCCCTCTGTGATTTTCATTATATCATCCTGCCCTGTGCTTATACTATTCTTTGAGAAAGTGAGTACTGGGGAAAGATGACCACAACTTTCACATTCCTAATAAGCTGGTGAACGAACTTCAGAAGCAAAACTCCATGTTTCCCAAAATTGGCTTAATAAGAATGTTTGAATTTTGTTTGGAAAAGAGAACTACTTTCATACTCTTTTCCAAAGAAAAGTTTTCTTCTGTTTGAGAAAGTTGTCCTTATCAGTGGAATAAAGAGGTGAATCTAAAGCATTGAAGAAATAATGGAATATCTACCTAAGCTGACACATCACCAAATCAGCCGATACATAGGGTGACAGATATCATGAGCAGATGAACACCTTCACTCCCAGACTAAAATCCCATGCTGATTTATGAGTGTAGGAGAACTTAGATTCAACAATTTGGACTAAAAGAGCAAGGTATAAGCCTGGCTTGGCATAATATCCCATATGGATGACCAACCCTGTGGCAATTTAATACCATTTTTAGCAGAAAATAAACTGTGTATTCAGAATACTCACACTCAAATTAGGTGTCTTTTAGGAAAAAATTAAAAAGCAAATTAAAAAGTATATATGTATCATTCTTCCAAATATTTATTTGTTTTGCATACACACTATAACATAGAAATAAGAAATTAAAACTTTCCCCAAAAGCCAATTTTGTTCAAGTCATGCAACACATACAAATCTCTTACTAATCCAAAAGAAACATTAAATTGTTCTTCAGTGATAATCCTTTTACCGAAGTGAATCAGTTCTAATTTACTTCTTCCTAACACTTCCTCGCTACTACATCCAATTCCATCTAGAAGAGATGGTAATTCTGCTATTTGCTAAGGAAGTTTTGAACATTTGAGCACTTTGTCAATGAAATGATACCATAATACACCTAATGCCTTCAGACTCAGACCGGGCTTTGAGAACAGCCCATGATCTCATCCCTTTATACCCAGGATGAAATGATTAGGGGACAGGAAATGAATCAATAGAGGCTCAGGTCTCTCCCTTTATGAACCTCCTGGTAGCAAGGCACATGGATCTCTTCATAACATATCCTCAACCTTAATTAGTGGCTGGCATATTAATCTCCTCCTCTTGGAAAGGAACATTGCATTTCACTTCTGTTTTAAAAGCACTCTTACCTCCCTGGAGATTGTCTCCTATATAGTCTCAAAGCAGGGACAAGGCATAATTTTAAGATTATACTCTCCCCTGTTTCTGCATATTTAAATCTCCATATCTATCTGAAATTGTAACCTGGAAGGTCGCCCTTAATTTTGAACAACTCAGTTATTACACATTGTCATTGATTAGCAGCATCCAGCACAAAGCCTCGCAAGTAGTAAGAAAGTGCTCACTGTGTATTTGTGACATGAGGAAAGTACAGAAATGGGAACCATTTTAGCAAGACTAATTAGAACAGTACCATTTCACTCATTCCTTCTTTCATTCACCCATTTAAGAAATGCTTATTAATCATTACAATGTGGTAGGAGCTAGAAAGAGAGCAGTAAATAAGACCTAGTCCATACCATTCTGGAATTTTCAAAGAACTAGAACAAGGCTGGTGTGTCTGGACTAGAGTACAAGGAGAACACAGAGGTCATATTATTGCATAGCTTCAAAGACCATACTACAATTCTGGGGCTTTTTCCTGAGGATAAAGTAAATCTATGGAACCGTTTTAAATAGGCAGGAAAATAGAATATGATTTCTATTTCAAAAGGTCCCTCTGGCTCATTGTGAAAAATGGTTTGAAGGCAGTCAAGAGAGAATGCATGATCCCAGTCGTTACTAGACTGTGCCACAGAAGATGGGCTGAGAAAATTCTATGTCATAATGAATATGCTCTTACCAAGCCCACTGGTGAGTTTGTGCGCACCAAGAAAATCCTCCTGCTCAGCAAAACCTCTATTCTATAATGTTTGTAATCTTGTTAAACATAAAAAAGGACTTTCATTCTATAATTCAAGGAAAAGTTTAAATCCAAACAACCCTGGGAGGCTGGTTTGATAAAGAAGGAAGAAAAGATTTGGGGAAGGTGACAATGTTCCACAGGTGGAAAAAAGGGGCAAATAAAGTAGGGGCATTAAAACACACCTCTGCTCCTTCTCAGTATTGCCTAAGACCTGTCCTTATGCCTGTAACTATATTCATTTCTCTATTTTAGAGGAGGATTGCGCCAACAGTGGTCTGGGAATGAAAATCAACTACCTTGGCATGCCAAAACCCTCATGTCCTCAAAGGCTCAGAATATTTTTTCCTTGATCTGATTTCTGTTTGCTTCCTTTTGTGGGTTAAGACTTTCACTGCTTCTGAAATTACATTGCTCTAAAAACAATAAAACACTTTTCTACATGAAAGAAAAATTAATAAGCTGACTTTCATGAAAGTTAATTTCCAATTTTTCCTTTGGCTTTTCAGTGTTTCTATTGCATTCATAAAAATAATGTACAGAGCCCTCCAAAGGACAATTAAATAAATTACTTTAGTTTTTACATAGTGACTATGTAGCCTACAAAATAATTTCCCTTTAGTAGCTTGTGAATTACACCAGTCTGTTCACCATGAATATGGAATACTACTGATAATCTGTTTTGTAAGACTTAAATTACAAAAATATCCTCTCAATATAAGATGATCTATATGATACAGGCCCAATTAAACCTAGAATTTGTTTTAAGTGAGCTATGGGCACTTTAGGCAATTGATCATTTGGTTTTGTTACAGTTCAACAAGTGGCTTCTGCTCTTGGCAACAGAACAAGACGGCTTCAGGAATAGAGCTGGGCCCTCACCTTTGGCTTGTAAATGTGCAACTTTTTCAGGCCTACACAATTCCAAGCAATGAACACATAAATGCAGTGCTAAGGTTGAGAATAATATTGTTTAGATGTGCGTGAGCAGTTAAGCATCAAGAGAATATCTGATTTGCCTTTTTAAATAACAAATGTGACATTCGGGAAGATGGCAGACTAGTAAGACACGGGAATCTCTTCTCCAGAAAAATAGAGGACAGGCTGAAACAGCCCCGAAATAGATCTTCTAGGGTTTAGGACAGCAGGTGAAGGCTGCATACCACCCAGAGGAGAGAGGGACAGAAGAGGGAAATCACGACAACAACCGTGAGTTGGAACCAGCAACGGCTGCTGCTGCCGGGACCCTCCCCCACACTCTTTAGAATTCTCGGGCCTCTGGGCCTGTGACCACAGACAAAGGGGGCTCCAAGGATCTACCACTCCTAGAAAGGGGAGAGAGAGAGGGACACAGCCTTAGGCCGACTCAGGTTCTGACCCGCAAATTTGGGCTGTGGAGCCCCACGGACCCTTCCACACGGCGGTTTGCCCTGGGAGCCTAGAAAGGACTGGAGAAATCCGACCCTCGCAACCTCCCTCTCTTCTAGCCTGGACTAATTGTTGAGGACTCCACGGGAGAGGGGAGAGAGAGCCTGGGGCTGAACCTGCTTTTGACTCCCAGGTTTGGTCTGCCCTGTCCCGAGAGCCCTTCCAGGCCAGGTGCGGCTGCGCCATTGTTTGCCTTGGAGCCTGCAAGGGGCTAAAGATATACAAAACTCCAAATCTCCTCCTCTACTAATAGGGACTGATTGTTGAGGATTCAGAGGGGAGTGGAAATATTTCCAAACTGGGAAAATGGACAAAGGAACGGGCTACCAGAGAAGACTGGAGAACTCCTCAGAAAGTTTGAATCACAGGGCTCTTAGCCCCCAGACAGGAAGCTCTATCACATTCATCTGGTTTGTGTCACAACAAATACGCTCCGACCAGGCATTGAATTGAGAGCTGCCAACGAGCACCATCTCCTGGCAGAGCAAGGAAGTGCACATAAGAAAATTAATAAATAGGAGAGGCCTTTCCTGGCCTCTAGAGGCTCCTTACCCAAGGCCCTAGGAAACGATTCTACAACCAATTACTGGGTCCAGTACCCAGTTTTGAGCAACCAGCAGGACAATCCTAACAATCAAGGTTGAGCCAAAAATCAAAGAGCTGTGGTAACTCACAGCCTCCTGCCATTAAGACCCTATAAAAGAGAAAGATATAGAGCATCTAAGTAAAATACAAACTAACCAGATGCCTAAGCACCAGCAAAAAAATTACAAGCCATATTAAGAAAATAGAAGACATGGCCCAAGAAAAGGAATACAGCAAAGTCCCAGAAGAGCTGCAGAATTTGAGAGAACTAATCAGTGAGATGAGCACAAATTTCCAAAATCAAATTAATAAGATGAAAGACAATATAGTTACAGAGATAAATGACACCAAGAAGACATTGACAGAACACAAAGAAGAATTTGAAATTCTGAACATAAAAGTAATGGAGTTGATGGAAATGAAAGACACAATAGGTGAAGTCAAAATCACATTTGAGGCATACAACAGAAGACTCGAAATGACAGAAGAAAGAATAAGTGATACCGAAGACAGAACAGCTAAAATTGAAGAAAGAAAAGAACAGACAGGGAAAAGAATGGGAAAAAATTGAGCAGGGGCTCAGAGAATTGAATGACAACACGAAACGCAACAATATACGTGTCATGGGAGTTCCAGAAGGGGAAAAGAAGGGAAAAGGGGCAGAAAGAGTATTTGAGGAAATAATAGCTGAAAATTTCCCAACTCTCACGAAAGAAATGAACTTACATGTCCAAGAAGCACACCGTATCCCAATGAGAATAAATCCAAATAGACCTACAACAAGACACATACTATTCAGAATGTCAAATGTAAAAGATAAAGAGAAAATTCTCAGAGCACCAAGAGAGAAGCAAACGATCACATACAAAGGACGTCCAGTAAGACTTTGTGCAGATTTCTCTTCAGAAACCATGGAGGCAAGAAGACAGTGGTATGATACAATTAGGAAACTGAAAGAGAAAAACTGCCAGTCCAGAATTCTTTATCCAGCAAAACTGACCTTCAAATATGAAGGTGAATATAAAGTATTCACAAACAAACAGAAACTAAGAGAGTTTGCAAAAAAGAATCCAACTTTGCAGGAAATATTAAAGGAAGCCTTAGAACCTGAAAGAAAAAGACAGGAGAGAGAGGCTGGAGGAGAGAATAGAAGAAAGAATAGCAGAATGGATAACCAAAAGAGTAAAAAGAGAGACAAAAACAAGATAACATATGAAAACCAAAGAATAAAATGGAGGAAATAAATAGTGCATTTTCAGTAATATCATTGAATGTGAATGGATTCAATTCCCCAATCAAAAGATACAGGCTGACAGAGTGGATAAAAAAAATATGAGCCTTCCATATGCTGCTTACAAGAAACTCACCTCAGAACCAGGGATACAAACCGGCTGAAAGTAAAAGGTTGGAAAAAGACACTCCTCACAAATAGTAAACAGAAAAGAACAGCAGTAGCTATACTAATATCAGACAAAACAGACTTTAAATGCAAAAAAGTGATAAGAGATAAGGAAGGCCATTATATATTAATAAAAGGGACAATCATCCAGGAAGATATAACAGTCATAAATATCTATGCACCTAACCAGAGTGCCCCAAAATACATGAGACAAACTCTGGCAAAATTGAAGGGAGAAATAGAAATTTCTAAAATAATCGTTGGAGACTTCAACACCCCTCTCACATTATTAGATAGAACAACTAAACAGAAGATCAACAAGGAAACAGAGAACTTGAACAATGTTAAGCTAGACCTAACAGACATATACAGAACACTGCATCCAAACTCAGCAGGTTATACTTTCTTCTCAAGTGCCCATGGATCTTTCTCCAGGATAGACTGCATGTTAGGTCACAATTCAGCTCTCAATAAATATAAAAAGATTGAAATTATACAAAGCACCTTTCCAGATCATAATGGAATGAAACTAGAAATCAATAACAGACAGGAAAAAAGCAAATTTGCAAATATACAACACACTCCTAAATATTCAGTGGGTCAAAGAAGAAATTGCAAGTGAAATCAGTAAATATACTGAAACAAATGAAAATGAGAACACAACGTATCAAAACTTACGGGATACAGCGAAGGCAGTCTTGAGAGGGAAATTTATACCCCTAAATGCCTATATTAAAAAACAAGAAAGAGCTAAACGCAAAGATTTAACTGAACAACTAGAGAAACTAGAAAAAGAACAGCAAACCAATCCCAAAGCAAGCAGAAGGAAAGAAATAATAAAGATTGGAGCAGAAATAAACGAAAATGAGAACAGAAAAACAATCGAGAAAATCAACAAAACCAAAAGCTAGTTCTTTGAGAAGATCAATAAAATTGACAACCCCCTCATTAGACTAACAAAGAGAAAAAGAAAGAAGATGCAAATAAATATAATCAGAAATGAAAGGGGGGAAGTTACAAATGACCTCACAGAAATAAAAAGAATCATAAGAGGATATTATGGGAAACTATATGCCAACAAACTAGACAACCTAGATGAAATGGACAAATTTCTAGAAATGCACAACCAACCTACACTGACGCTACAAGAAATACAAGAACTTAACAAACCAATCACAATTAAGGAGATTGAATCCATCATCAAAAATCTCCCAGCTAAGAAAAGTCCAGGACTAGATGGCTTCACAGGTGAATTCTACCAAGCATTTCAAAAAGAATTAACACCAATCCTGTTTAAACTCTTCCAGAAAATCGAAGAGGAGGGAAAATTACCCAACACATTTTATGAAGCCAACATCACCCTAATACCAAAGCCAGATAAAGATTCCACAAGAAAAGAAAATTACAGACCAATCTCTCTCATGAACATAAATGCAAAAATTCTCAACAAAATACTTGCAAATCGAATCCAACAGCATGTCAAAAGACTTATACATCACGACCAAGTGGGATTTATTCCTGGTATGCAAGGCTGGTTCAACATAAGAAAATCAATCAATGTAATACACCACATTGACAAATTGAAGGAAAAAAACCACATGATCATCTCAATAGATGCAGAAAAGGCATTCGACAAAATCCAACATCCTTTTTTGATAAAAAAAAAACACTTCAAAAGATAGGAATAAAAGGAAAATTCCTCAATATGATAAAAGGCATATATGAAAAACCCACAGCCAACATCATACTCAATGGGGAAAGGTTGAAAGTTTTCCCTCTAAGATCAGGAACAAGACAAGGATGCCCACTGTCACCATTGTTATTCAACATTGTACTAGAAGTTCTAGCGAGGGCAATTAGACAAGACAAAAAAAATTAAAGGCATCCAAATAGGAAAAGAGGAAGTAAAACTCTCACTGTTTGCAGATGACATGATCTTGTATTTAGAAAATCCTGAAGTACCCACAACAAAGCTACTTGAAATAATAAATGAGTTCAGCAAAATGGCAGGATACAAGATCAACACGCAAAAATCAGTAATGTTTTTGTACACAAATACTGAACAACCTGAGGAGGAAATCAGGAGAAAAATTCCATTTTCAATAGCAACAAAAAGACTCAAATACCTAGGAGTTAATTTAACCAAAGAAGTACAGGACCTATATGCAGAAAACTACATAACAAGGCTAAAAGAAATTTGAAAAGACCTAAACAAATGGAAAGACATTCCGTGTTCATGGATTGGAAGAATAAATATCATGAAGATGTCAATCTTGCCCAAACTGATTTATAGATTCAATGCAATACCAATCAAAATCCCAACAGCTTACTTTACAGAATTAGAGAAGGCAATTACCAAATTCATCTGGAAGGGTAAGTGGACCCAAATAGCCAAAAGTATTCTAAAAAAGAAGAGCAATGTGGGAGGAATTTCACTGCCTGACCATGAAACATATTACAAAGCTACAGTGATCAAAAGAGCATGGTACTGGCATAAAGATAGACACATCGATCAGTGGAATAGAATTGAGAACCCAGAATTATACCCTCACCTATACAGCCAACTGGTTTTTGACAAACCTACCAAGCCCACGCTAATGGGAAAAAACAGTCTCTTCAACAAATGGTGTTGGGAGAACTGGATATCTATAACCAAAAGAATGAAAGAGGACCCCTATCTCACTCCCTATACAAGAATCAACTCAAAATGGATCAAAGATCTAAATATAAAAGCCAGGACCATAAAAGTACTAGAAGAAAATGTAGGGAAACATCTTCAAGACCTTGTAGTAGGTGGTGGTTTCTTGGACCTTACACCCAAAGCCCGTGCAACAAGAGAAAAAATAGATAAATGGGACCTCCTCAAAATTCAACACTTTTGCACCTCACAGGACTTTGTCAGAAGGGTGAAAAGGCAGCCAACTCAATGGGAAAAAATACTTGGAAATCACATATCTGATAAGGGTTTAATATCCAGGATATATAAAGAGATGTTACAACTCAACAATAAAAGACAAACGACCCAATTAAAAAATGGGCCAAAGACTTGAATAGACATTTCTCCAAAGAAGAAATACAAATGGCAAAAAAACACATGAAGAAATGCTCAACATCACTCATGATTAGGGAAATGCAAATCAAAACTACAATGAGATATCATTTCACACCTATCAGAATGGCCACTATTAAAAAGACAGAGAACTACAGGTGTTGGAGAGGATGTGGAAAGATAGGAACACTTCTTCACTGTTGGTGGGAATGCAGAATGGTACAGCCACTATGGAGGACTGTTTGGCAGTTCCTAAAGAAGTTGAATATAGACTTGCCATGTGACCCTGCAATACCACTACTGGGTATATACCCAGAAGAACTGAGAGCAGTGACAAGAACAGACATCTGCACACCGATGTTCATAGCCACATTATCACCATTGCCAAAAGTTGGAAACAACCAGGTGTCCATCAACAGATGAATGGATAAACAAACTGTGGTCAATTCACATGATGGAATATTATGCAGCTTTAAGAAGAAATGAAGTCGTAAAGCATATGGCAACATGGATGAACCTGGAGGACATTATGTTGAGTGAAGCAAGCCAGACACAAAAGGACAAATACTGTATGAATGCGTTACTATAAACCAAATATATTGTGTAATATATTGTTTGATTCAAAAAAAAATTTATATGTATCCATTACATTTAATTGAGAAATGTATATATTTATTCATCTGTGTTTACTTTTTAGTTTTTAATTGTTTATATTTTCAATTATTATATGTACAAAATAAAGTTAAAAATAAAATAAAATAACAAATGTAACTTTCAACAGAGACCAAAAGCTGTTAAGCACGGTAAAGGCTTGCAGAAATCCTACTCTCTTGAAAAGGGGTCTAATTGAAGGACCTTTGTAGAAACTTAGAACCTGTTAAATCTGATTTCTCCATCTACTGCTATATTATTATAAGCGTTGGTGGATATTTCCTGTGACTTCAACTCAGCTCGGCAAGTATTCATTAAGCAACTACTATAGCAAATGTAAAAGGGCCCCTGTTACATCAGTCGAACTAAACCAGAGTTTAGAATATTTTTATCTTACTATAAGACCATCAGTGTGCTAGGTCTTGAGGTCCTTGCCAAGTCTGAACTCTAAGATAGTTGCCAGGTTATAATCATAAATCTTAGTTCAGACAATGTTAAAACTGTAAATCACTTCACATGGTCAGGTAACATTTTTCTGCCAAGGGAGTTCAAATAGAACAGTTCAGTTTTTGTCACCAAGGGTGTTTCAAGAAAACTATTTTCACAACTTCTGGATTTCAGAATTGTGAATAAGAGCCTGTGTGCCTCAGTTTATTAAGCAGTAGGCATTATACATGCATTAAGATCCAAACTTCACAACAAACCTCTGAGGAATGTTTTTTTTTTTTAATTTCCATTTTTTGGATGAGAAAATGTAGGCTCACATAAACTAAATAACATGACTAAGGGCGCACATCAGTAAGAATGGTAATGAAGAATCACAGGAAGTCTTTCTGCCTCTAAAACCAGTACACTTTCTACTATGCCATGTATGGCAGTTTGATTTTATTTATTAATTCCAAAAATAGACATCGGATTATGTTTGTAAACTTCTCTGTTCCTCTTGGCATATTAGATTGTATTAGATTCAGAGGTGTCAATTATTTGATTCAATTATGATTAAGGCTTTGATTGGGCCACATCAGTAGGATGTGAGGCCCCGCCTGGGCGGGGACTCACAGAGACAACGACGGGGCAGAGGAGAGTTTTGATGCTGGAGCCACAGGAACTAATCACACAGGACAAGAACACAGAGGACTAGAGATGGTTCCATAGACATGGCAGAGGCCCCAGGAAGAGAGAGAGACTGATAGTCTACAGCTGACCTTGTGTAGAAAACAGAGCAGTTGAACCCAGGAAGAAACTAGCCCTGGGGAGAGAGACAAGCCTTATATCAGCCTGGAGCTGAGACCAGAAGCAGCTGGGACCACAGAGCATGAAGAGGAAGGCTGAACCCTTGTAGAGACCGGCAGCCATCATGCTCCAACACATGGCAACAGACTTTGGTGAGGGAAGTAACTTATGCTTTATGGCCTTGTGACAGCAAGCTTCTACCCCAAATAAATACCTTTTATAAAACCCAACAGGAGGGTGACTCCAGATGGCATTAGTGTAGGAGGGCACACTCTGCAAGCTCCCAGAGCAAGGCGGATTGTGGACGGGGTCCTGCCCAGGGGTCTGTGCTGTGCATGTGTGGAGTGAGAAGCTTGGGACATCTATCTGCACGGATCAACGGCGTGGATGGAACGGTGGAGATTCGTGAGTTTTAAGGCTGCCGGTGGGGGTTGGCACAGACGGCTGAGCCCCACGGTTAGGGAGGAAAAATAAAATAAAATAAAACAGCCACTTGGAGCACGAGCAGGCGAGAAAGTTTTATTTTCTGGGGATCTGGCTGCCTGGCGCCCCTTGGATCTTGCGTGAACAGAACAAATGAGCTAATTGGCACCCGGTGAACCGGAGCTGGGATTCTGGTCGGGGAACGGAGCTGATTTCCCTAGCGACCCAGGGATAAGACCCAGGCTGCTGCGGAACCAGGAGGAAGGGACACTTCCCAAAAGAGAGAGGGTTCTGTTGGAGGACAGGGGAGGGTATTTTTTATTTTTAGACATCAATCTGGCTGCCTGCACCGCCCCATAGCTTTGGGGAGCAGATAAGCTGACCTGAAGCAGCATCAGGCTGAGAGCAGACGCGAATCTGCACTCAAACTGATTTACTTAGCAACTCGGTGACGCTCGAGCTCGGCTCCAGAAGGGGCGGAATTGGCCATCTTTAGCACTCCACACTGACTAACATCAGAGCTACAGCTACCCTGGGAAGTCCAGGAAGTGGGACGTGCTTGATTAATTTCCAGGGGCCCAGCTAGGGTCCTTCCGTAAGGGGGTTGGTCTAGAGGAGGAATTATTTTGGGTCCTGTATTTCGCTAAAAAATTTAAATTTAAATTTAAAAAAAAAAGTGAGAAGGTCACTTCAATAAATGAAAAATAAATTCTTTTTAATTTAGTTTAATAGCTAAAAGCTGCTTCAGGACCTGCATATAGAGCCCTGCGGGGAAATTGATTGATAAACACAAGTAGGCAGGAAGGATCCACGTGTACCCTAGGGAAATCATTGACCCCCCCTTAGCTCTGTTTGACTGCTTGCCTTTGTGGATCTTTGGTTTCTCTCTGTTTCTTTCTGGTCCCTTGCTTTTCTTTCCTCTTTCCTACCCCCTTTCTTTTTTCTTCCATTTTATTTTAAATTAGGTGCTGCTAGCTTGTCGCTTCTTTGCTGTGCTTCTTTTTCAGTAATTTCCTACTCGCTGTATATATTGATTTTGTATTACAAACTATTGCTTATCCTTCCTGCATCTTTCTGCCTTCTGTTTTCTGTTGTGGCTCTTAGATACAACATTTTTTCATAGGCCCACAACTCAAGGGTGTCAATTTCTATTCCATCTATTTTGTTTTCTTCTTCTTTTTTTATTAGTATTAACTTTTTCCTCTCAGACCTTTCTTTACTATTTCTCTCCCTCCTCATAATTCTAGCCTTCTAAATCACTATATATATATTGCTCCATTTGTTTTCCCAGTCCATTGTAGGAAATCCATTTTTTTTCCCGGTACTCTACACTGCCTACACAAGTTAAATATTCATCTCATTAAGTCTCATTTTGCCCCTCTTCTGACTTTTATCAATATTACTATTATCCTTCTGCCTTCCTTACATCTTTTGATTCCTCTGGCCCTAACCTTTTCCCTTCAAGGGAACATAGAAAGAAGTAAGGAAATAAAACAAGAAGGAAAACTGCCAAAGAGAAAACTTAACTCACACGCAGAACCAACAGCTAAATAAAACTCTAGAGCATAGAGAAAAGCTAATCAACTGAACAAACCCATCAAGATAACATGATGACCAGAGGGCAACAGAAAAATACAAATGACTCTGAGAAACTGGAAAACATTGACCAGTCCAATGCACAAAATAAAAACCAGGAAGCAATGCAGAACATCGAACAACTAATGAAAGCTATCCAAACAAATATCATGGACCAACTTAAAGAACTGAAGGAAGAGATTATGAATATAAAGAAGACACTGGGAGAACATACTGAAGAAATAGCAAACATGCCTAAAAAGGTAATGGGTATGATGGTGAACAATGGCACAAGCCAAGAAATGAAAAAGACGCTAGACTCACATAACAGCAGATTTGAACAGGCAGAGGAAAGAATTAGTGATATGGAAGACAATACAGCTGAAATTAAAGAGATTGTAGAACAAATAGACAAAAAGATAGAAAAATTCCAGCATGGACTCAGGGAATTAACCGATTATACAAAACGCACAAACATACGCATTATGGGCATCCCAGAAGGAGAAGAGAAGGGAAAGGGAACAGAAGGAGTGTTGAAGGAAATAATGGCTGAAAACTTCCCAATGCTATTGAGAGAGATGGATGTGCAGATCCAGGAAGCACAGCGCACCCCAAATAGTATAAATCCCAACAGGCCAACTCCAAGACATATACTTGTAAAAATGTCCAATGCTCAAGACAAAGAGAAAATACTCAAGGCAGCAAGAGAAAAGAAAACCATCACATACAAGGGAAGCACATTAAGATTAAGTGCTGATTTCTCAGCTGAAACCATGGAGGCAAGAAGACAGTGGTATGACATAGTCAAAACACTAAAAGAAAAAAATTTCCAGCTGCGAATTCTCTATCCAGCAAAATTGGCATTCAAAAATGATGGAGAGTTCAAAATATTCACAGATAAACAGAAATTAAGAGAGTATGTCAAGAAGAAACCAGCACTTCAAGAAATACTAAAGGAATCTCTACAAGTTGAAAGGAAAAAACAAGGGAGAGAAAGTTTGAGGAGTTTAAAAACAACTGAAAAGACAAAAAGAGAAACAAAACAACATATGACATACATTAACCCAAAGAAAAAATGGCTGAAGTAAGAAATTCGTTATGAGTAATAACACTGAATGTTAATGGATTAAATTCACCAATCAAAAGACACAGATTGGCAGAATGGATAAGAAAATATGATCCATCTATATGCTGTCTACAAGAAAGCCACCTTCAACCCAGGGATTCAAGGAGGCTGAAAGTGAATGGCTGGAAAACCATTTTACAAGCTAACAATAGACAAAAAAGGTCAGGAGTAGCTATTCTAATATCAGACAAAATAGACTTTAAATGCAAAACTATTGTAAGAGACAAAGATGGACACTACATATTAATAAAAGGAGTAATCTCTCAAGAAGAGAGAACAATCATCAACATTTACGCACCTAACCGGGGTGCCTCAAAATACGTGCGGCAAACTCTGGAAAAACTAAGAGGAGAAATAAATGCCTCTACAATTATAGCAGGGTACTTCAATACACCACTATCATCATTAGACAGAACATCTAGACAGAGAATCAATAAAGAAACTAAGACACTCAATAATATATTAGAAGAACTGGACTTAATAGACATATATAGAACACTACACCCAAATACAGCGGGATTTACATTCTTCTCAAGTGCACATGGAACATACTCCAAAATAGACCACATGCTAGGCCACAGAACAACACTCAATGAATTCAGAAATATTGAGATTATACAAAGTAATTTCTCTGACCACAACAGAATGAAGTTGGAAATCACTAAGGGCCAGAGAAACAGATTAGGCACAAGGATATGGAAGTTAAACAACACACTCTTAGACAAACAGTGGGTCAAGGAGGAAAACTCAAAAGGAATCAGTAACTACCTTGAAACTAATGAAAACGACAACACAACATATCAAAACCTATGGGATGCAGCAAAAGCAGTCCTGAGAGGGAAGTTCATAGCCATAAATTCATATATTAAAAAAGAAGAAAGAGCTAAAATTGAAGACCTAACTGCACACTTGGAGGAATTGGAAAAACAACAACAAACTAAACCTAAAGGAAGTAGAAAGAAGGAAATAACAAAGATTAGAGCAGAACTAAATGAAATAGAGAATAAGAAAGCACTGGAAACAATAAACAAAACCAAAAGTTGGTTCTTCGAGAATATCAATAAAATTGACAAACCCTTAGCCAGACTAACAAAGAAAAAGAGAGAACAGATGCAAATACATAAAATAAGGAATGAGCAAGGTGATATCACTACTGACCCCACAGAAATAAAGAGTATCATAAGAGGATACTTTGAAAAATTATATGCCAACAAGAATGACAATTTAGAGGAAATGGACAAGTTTCTAGAAACCCACAAACAGCCGACATTGATGAAAGAAGAAATAGATGAACTCAACAGTCCAATTACAAGTAAAGAGATAGACTGAGTACTCAAAAATCTCCCAACTAAGAAGACTCCAGGACCAGATGGCTTCACAGCTGAATTCTACCAAACATTCCGGAAAGAGCTAATACCAATTCTACTTAAGCTCTTCCAAAAAATAGAAGTAGAAGGAATATTGCCTAACTCATTCTATGATGACAACATTACCCTAATACCAAAACCAAATAAAGATACCACAAGAAAGGAAAATTACAGACCAATTTCTCTAATGAACCTAGATGCTAAAATCCTCAACAAAATACTTGCTAATCACATTCAACAACATATCAAAAGGATTATACACCATGATCAAGTGGGTTTCATCCCGGGTATGCAAGGATGGTTCAATATAAGAAAATCAATCAATGTAATACACCACATAAACAGATTGAAAGAAAAAAATCACATGATCATCTCTATAGATGCAGAAAAAGCATTTGACAAAATACAGCACTCTTTTCTCATAAAAACACTACAAAAGATAGGAATAGATGGAAACTTTCTGAAAATGATAAAGGGTATATATGAAAAACCCAAAGCTAACATCATTTTCAACGGTGAAATCCTAAAAGCCTTCCCTCTGAGATCGGGAACAAGACAAGGATGCCCACTATCACTAGTCCTATTTAACATTGTCTTAGAAGTACTTGCACAAGCTCTGAGACAAGAAAAGGACATAAAAGGCATCCAGATTGGAAAAGAAGAAGTAAAAATTTCATTATTTGCAGATGACATGATCCTATACATAGAAAGCCCTGAGAAATCTACAACAAGGCTTCTAGAACTTATAAAGGAGTTCAGTAATGTTGCAGGCTATAAGATCAATGCTCAAAAATCAGTAGCATTTCTGTACACCAATAATGAACAAACTGAGGAGGAAATCGGGGAAAAAATACCATTTACAATAGTAAATAAAAGAATCAAATACCTAGGAATAAATTTAACTAAAGATGTAAAGGACTTATATACAGAAAACTACACAACACTGTTAAAGGAAATCAAAGAAGACTTAAATAAATGGGAAAATATTCCCTGTTCATGGATAGGAAGGTTAAACATCATCAAGATGTCTATCCTACCCAAACTAATCTACAGATTTAATGCAATCCCAATAAAAGTCAACACTGTATTTTTTAAGGAACTGGAAAAACTAACCACAAAATATATTTGGAGAGGCAAGAGGCCCCAAATTGCCAAAGACATATTGAAAAAGAAAAATGAAGTTGGAGGTATCACACTACCTGGCTTTAAAACATACTACAAAGCTACAGTGATCAAAACTGCATGGTATTGGCACAAGGATAGACCTACTGACCAATGGAACCGAATTGAGAGTTCTGATATAGATCCTCACATATACAGTCATCTGATATTTGACAAGGCCATGAAGCCCACTCAGTTTGGAGAGAATGGCCTCTTTAACAAGTGGTGCTTGGAGAACTAGATATCCATATCCAAAAGAATGAGAGAAGAATACCATCTCACACCTTATACAAAAATCAACTCAAGATGGATCAAAGATCTAAATATAAGAAGAGCCAAAACCATAAAGACCTTGGTAGATAATGTAGGGAAGCATCTACAGGACCTTGTAATAGGAAATGACTTCATGAACTTCACAGCCAAAGCACGAGCAGCAAGAGAAAAAATAGATAAATGGGACCTCATCAAAATAAAAAACTTCTGCACCTCAAAGGATGTTATTAAGAAAATAAAAACACAGCCTACCCAATGGGAGAAAATATTTGGCAACCATATATCTGATAGGAGCCTAATATCCTGCATATATAAAGAAATCCTACACCTTGAAAATAAAAGGATAAACAACCCATTTAAAAAATGGGCAAGTGACCTGAAAAGACAATTCTCCAATGAAGAAATACAAATGGCTCAAGAGCACATGAAAAATTGCTCAACATCGCTTGCTATCAGGGAAATGCAAATCAAAGCTACAATGAGATACCATCTTACACCCATCAGAATGGCAGCTATTAAAAAAACAGGAGACACTAAATGTTGGAGAGGATGTGGAGGAATAGGAACCTTCATCCACTGCTGGTGGGACTGCGGTATGGTCCAGCCACTGTGGAGGACAGTTTGGCGGTTCCTCAGAAAACTAACAATAGATCTTCCATATGATCCAGCAATTCCACTGCTGGGTATATACCCAGAAGAACTGAAAGCAAAGACACAAACAGATATATGCACACCAATGTTCATAGCGGCATTGTTCACCATTGCCAAAAGTTGGAATCAGCCCCGGTGCCCATCAACAGACCAATGGATAAGCAAAATGTGGTACATACATACAATGGAATATTACTCAGTGGTAAGAAGGAACAAAGTGCTAACACATGGAATAACGTGGATGAATCTTGAAGACCTTATGTTGAGTGAAGCAAGCCAGGCACTGAAGGATGAACAGTATATGACCTCACTGATCTGAACTGAGGAAAGTGAGCAGTCTCTGAGAACCATTGTCTAAAAGATAGGTTAACAAGGGAGAGTAAGAGAAGAGCAGGCTTTGAGCCATCACCCATATGGACATAATCTATGGCAAAGGGATAGAGTGTGGTTGCATGTTGGGGGATGGGGCAGATGGGTGGTGGTGTTCATGGGTTTGGTGGTGCAGCATTGGCAGGTGGGTGGATTAGGAAGGGCAGGTTCAAATTCCCAGGGCATGTAACTGTGAATCTTGACATTCCATGGGTCGGGATAGGGTGGTATCATGGGCCCTGGGGGGGCTGGGGGGAAGGGAACAGTCAAGATCTAATGGGGTGTTTGGTGGTCATGGGTAAGGTTTTTCATTAGCTTACAGTAATGGACACAGGATATGGTAAATATCATCAAAATTATTAAACTAGCATCTAAATTGTAAACTATACTGTAAATCATTGACAATGTTTAGTTGCTGTGTTTTGCTTTCTGTATAACAGTTATAACAATGCTAACATCCAAAAAAAGGGGGGGGGTTAATATGGGGTGGGGAAGGGGGGGTGGTTTGGTATCTGGGAGTCTCCGGCACTCCATGTGTGACTTTGCTGTGACCTAAAACTTCTTTGAAAATTAAATGAAAAATTGGGAGCCAATGGGGATTGAGAGGGAGAAGATGTCACGGCACACTGGACATCTGATAACACGGTGATAAAAGGAAGGAAAAAAATGAAAAAAGGAAGGGAAGAAAAAAAAAAGAATAAATATATATATTTTTTTCTTTTTTAAAAGGCATTTTTCCTTTGCTTTTTTGCCCATTTTTTTGAATGTCCCAATCCGCTAACTATATTTTGTTTTGTTTTGTTTTTGTTTGTTTGATTATTTGTTTTGGGGTTTTTTTTCTTGTTTTTTTTTTTTTTTCCCCTGAGTTTCCTTATGTTTGTCTCTTGCATGTAAGCTTATCATAGTTGTTTCTTTTTCCTAGTATATGTATTTGATTGTTTTATGGACTACATGTTCATGGAGGATTTGGATCACAGAAGGGTTACAATGGGTACTGCAGGGGATTATTGGTGGAGGGTGTCTGGGAGGGGGGATTCATGGGAATTAGTTCATCCAAATATACATGAAGATATACAAAATCGTTCTAAAGATCAAAAGATGGGGCATGGTCATGATGGGTGGACAATCACACAATAAATGAGGGAATCTGAATTCCTAGCCTGGAGAGCTCTGCCACAGTCTCCAAGGGAGCAGCAATAGTCCTCTGAGTGCAGGGACAGTGTCTGTCAAAAGAGGATGACCCACTGATGTGTTCTTTTTATTGACGACTACTCTTGTGAATCTTTGCTCTTGTAACTGAAACTTAGCCTGCAGTTGTGGGGTGCCTAAGGTTTGCCACCTGAGAGCCTCCTTGTTGCTCAAATGTGGCCTCTCTCTAAGCCAAACTCAGCATATGATCACATTACCTTCCCCCCAACATGGGACATGACTCCCGGGGATGAGCCTCCCTGGCAACGAGGGATTAATATCAAGTGCCAACTGGCAACACAACTGGAAAAAGACCTTGAATAAAAGGGGGAAAAGGTAAAGACAAATGAGTTCAAGTGGCTAAGAGACTTCAAAGAGAGTCGGGAGGTCATCCCAGAGGTAACTCTTACGCACACCTCAGTAGGAGCTCATAGAACATCTAAGTGCCTATCATCCCACACAGAGGGGCTCCTGAGAGCTCTGGAGACACCCAGGTCCTATATAAGTAGGGATAGCCCCAGAGACTGATGCCTTATCAGTGGGCTCTACTTTGGAATCTGTGCTCCTGAGAGTGACAGATTTGGACTCAAATAAGTCCTCCCTGCACATGGTTCATCAGTCCCTTCTATTCAAACCTATATGTGATGCAGAAGTTTTTAGGTATACTTCCAGAGACTGGAGACTCTGGCCTACCTATGTGCCAGGTGTGCGTGGAATCTCGGTGGAGCTGCAACTCCTACCCTACAGCTAAATGGACTCATCCAAGTCACCTGGCAAGGAGACAACGGTGGACAACGGCCATCCCAGGGAATGGAGAGGGCCTGCATCTGCAGGCAGGATCATCCCACCCACCATATCCATGGGATATAAGCCCTCTCTCACTTGGAGGTGGAGTAGACATCACCATCCCAGTCCCCTCAGGATTGGGGGAAGAACTATGGGCTAGAGTGGACTTGATGGTATTCTGTTGTACACTTATGGTGATTCTAGCAATGGAAGAAATTATAACAATGAGGTGGAGCCAGTGGCCACTTGACACTTTTGGGGCAGGGAGGGGACGAGTAGTTGAAAAACAGGGGCTTCTTTGGGATTTGGAGGTTGTCCTGAGTACCGTTGTGGCAACAGATGTAGGCCATTTTAAATCAGCACACACCACTCAGAACTGTGTGGGAGAGAGTGTGGTCTACAATGTGAACTGTGGTCTATGGTTGGTGGCAAGGCCCCAGGATGTGTAAGTCCATTGAGGGTGGTGGGCCACACTTGTGGGAGATGTTTGTGTGGGACGTGGTGGGAGGTGTGGGGGGTGGGCAACATGGGAATCCCAGGGGGTTCTGTGTAATATTTTCCGTAATCTAAGCACGTCTTAAAATATATTTATATATATATATATATAAAATTTAAAAAAAGAAGTGGAAACAGAGAGATGGAGAGGTGAAGAATTTTCTTGTTTATTGTTTGTCAGTTTTTGTTTACTATTATTATTGAAATAATGAAAATACTCTAATAATGATTGAAATGATGAATGCACAACTATGAGATTATACCAAATACTATTATTGTACACATTGAATGAATTGTATGCTTTATTAATATGTACCAATAAAACAGATTTGTTTAAAAAAATCAAAAAAAAAAAAAAAACCAACAGATTTCTGGTACTTTTGCATCATCACCCCTTTGGCTGCCTAATACACCATGTCTCCTCAAACGACTCCATCAGAATGGGTATTTGGTTTGTCATTACCTCTGTCTACATTCCATTCAGAATTCATGGAGTAGGAATAAGCCACAGTCAAACCATAACTGGAAATTTCTTAAACGGTACTGAACATGTTTGTTTCAGGAAACTTTATTCTACTTTATTCCCATGAGAGATGGGCTCCAATCCCTAACACCGTGTAAATTTTTTTATAATGTGTTTTTTTTATTTTAGAAGTTGTGAGTTTACATAACAAGCACGCATTCCATGCAGGATTCCCATACATTACCCCACCACCAAGATATTATGTGTTGTGACACGTTTGTTATAATTGATGAAAGAGCATCATCATAATGTTACTACTATCTATAGTCCATAGCTTATATTTGGTGTATTAGTCTCATAAACCACCCTTTTAATAACACCATATATTATTATCGTGTATTTGTTTTAGTTCCTGAGAGAACATTCTCATATTTGTACTGTTAGCCACAGTCCATCATTCACCACTTGGTTCACTGTGTTATACAGTCCTTGCCTTGTACAATCCATCCAAGGTGAATACTCTCGGGTTCATCACAGGGATGTGCTGTCATCAGCCCAGTGAATTGCAGAACATTTTCATTACTCCAAAAAGAAAAGCCCATACCCCCTTGTACACCGCCATTATTGACCCTTAGCATTGATATAGTACCTGCTTTACCATTACTATAAAAATATTACAATATTAATGTTAACTGTTGTCTATATATTACATTAGTTGTATTTTCCATGTATCTCCACATTCTTAAGACATTGTAATAGAGCAACATTCTGATTTTGTACTATTAACCACAATCATTATCCACCACCAAAATCACTGTTATTCATTCCCTAGATTATCCTCTAGCTTTCTTTCAATTGACATTAACCTTCCTAGACAACCCCACTATACTCACTATAATGTGTTACCATCAACTCTATCCATTTCCCCACATTTACAATCCACTTTGTTAAACATTCTACATACATTCAGCATCAGCTCCCCCTTCTCAAGCCACATTCTATCTCCTAGTAACCTAGACTTTAGAGTTAAACTCCATGAGTATACTCATCATATTTAATTCATTTAGTGAGAACATACAATGTTTGTCCTTTTCTGTCTGGCTTATTTTACTCAACATAATATTCTCAGGGTTCAAGCATATGTCATATGCATCCCAATTTCATTTCTTCTTATAGCTGAATAGTATTCTACTGTATGTATGTACCACATTATGTTTGTTCATTCTTCGGTTGATGGACATTTGGGTTGTTTCCATCTTTTAGCAATTGTAAATAATGCTGCTATGAAAATCCATGTGCAAATGTATGACGCATCCTTGCTTTCAAGTCTTCTGAATATGTTCCTAATAGTGGGATTGCCAGATCATATGGCAGTTCTATATTTAACTTCCTGAGGAACTGCTAAACTGTCCTACACAGAGACTGCACCATTTTACATTTCCACCTAACTGTGTGGGATGTTGTGGGAGGTGTGGGAGGTGGAGAACATGGGAATCCCTGTAGTTTCTGTGTAATATTTAGGTAATCTAAGTACCTTTTAAAATATATGTATATATATATAACATTTATGTAAGCAAATGCACATATATGCATATATATTTATATATCATTTTACAAATATTGGTAAAAATAAAAAATAAAAAGTGAAGGAGTGTTCTGATTTTTCTGCATCCTCTCCAGTAGTTGTACTTTTCTGTTTTTTTAAATAATGGCCATTCTGTAAGGCATGGAATGATATTGCATAGTTTTAATCTGCATTTCCCTAATAGCTAGTGATATTGAGCATCTTTTCATGTGCTTTTTTTGCCATTTGTATTTATTCTTTGGAAAAATGTCTGTTCAAGTTTTTTGCCCATTTTTTAATTGGGTTGCTTGTCTTTTTGCCATTGAGTTGTATGATCTCTTTATATAATATGGAGATCAAACCTTTATCAGATATGTGGTTTCTGAAAATTTTCTCACAAGGAGTAGGCTGTCTTTTCACCTTCTTAACAAAGGCATTTGAAGCACAAAATTGTTTCATTTTGAGGAGGTCTTATCTATTTTTTCTTTCATTGCTTGCATTTTGGGTGTAAGGTTTAAGAAGCCACCACCTACCACAAGATCTTGAAGATTTTTCCCTACATTTTCTTCTAGAAGTTTTATGGTTGTACCTTTTATTTTTAGGTCCTTACTGCATTTTGAGTTAATTTTTGTATAAAGTATGAGAAAGGGGACCTCTTTCTTTTTTTAAGCTATGGATATCCAGGTCTCCCAGCACTATTTGTTTAATAGATTGTTATGACCCAGCTGGGTGGGTTTGACACCCTTATAAAAATCAGTTGACTGTGGATGTGAGGGTCTACTTCTGAATTCTCAATATTATTATATCGGTCAATATGTGTATCTTTACGCCACTACCATGCTGATTTTACCACTGTAGCTATGTAATATGACTTAAAGTCAGGGAGTTAAGAGTCCTGCAACTTCATTCTTCTTTTTAAAGACATTTTTGGCTATCCAGGGTCTTTAACCCACCAAATAAATTTTATAATTTTCTTTTCCACTTCTGCAAAAAATGCTGTTGGGATTTCTATTGGAATTGCATTGAATCTATAAATCAGTTTGGGTAGAATTGACTTTTAATGAGATTTGATCTTCCAAACCATGAACATGGAATGTCCTTCCATTTATTTAGGTCTTCTTTGATTTCTTATAGTAATGTTATGTAGTTTTCTGAATACAGGTCCATTATGTTCTTGGTTAAGTTTATTCCTAAATATTTGATTCTTTTAGTCACTATTATAAATGGAATTTTTCTCACTTCCTCCTCAGATTGCTCATTAGTAGTGTATAGAAACATGGCTGTTTTTTATCTATTAATCTTGAATCTGGCCACTTTGCTGAACTCATCTATTAGTTATAGTAGCTTTGTTGCAGATCTTTTGGGATTTTCTAGGTATAGGATCATATCATCGGCAAATAGCAAAAGTTTTATTTCTTCCTTTCCTATTTGGGTGCCTTTATTTCTTTTTCTTACCTATTTGCTATAGCTAGAATTTCTAGCACAATATTAAATAACAGTGGTGACAGTGGGCATCCTTGTCATGTTCCCAATCTCAGGGGGAAAGCATTCAGTCTTTCTCCATTGAGTACAATGTTAGATGTGGGTTTTTCATACATGCACTTTACCATGTTGAGAAAGCATCCTTCTATTCCTATCTTTTGGAGTGTTTTTATCAAGAAAGGATGTTGTATTTTGTCAATGCCTTCTTCTGCATCAATTGAGATGATCATGTGATATTTCTTCTTCAATTTATTGTGTTTATTAATTTGATTTATTACACTGACTAATTTGGTTTATTACACTAATTGATTTTCTGTGTTGAACCATCCTTGCATAGCTGGGACAAAATCCACTTAATTGTGATAATTCTTTTAATGTGCTTTTGGATTCAGTTTGCAAGTATTTTGTTGAGGATTTATGCACCTATATGCAACAGAGAAATTAGTCTAATTTTCTTTTTTCATAGTATCTTTTTTTTTTTTTTTACCGGGAGGTCCGGGAATCGAACCCAGGTCCCTCCATATGGGAGACGGACGCCCAACCAGTTGAGCTACATCCGACCCCTTTTTTTTTTTTTTTTCTATTTTACCGGGAGGTCCTGGGGATAGAACCCAGGTCCCTCCATATGGCAGACGGACGCCCAACCATTTGAGCCACATCCGCCCCCCCATAGTATCTTTATCTGACATTGGTTATAGGATGATGTTGGCTTCATAGAATGAGTTAGGTAGCATTCAATTTTTGGAAGAGCTTGAGCAAGATTAGTATTAGATCATCTATGAATGATTGATAGGATTTACCTGTGAAGCCAACTCATCCTGGGCTTTTCATTTTGGGGAGGTTTTTGATAACTGTTTCAACCTCTTCATTTGTGATTGGTTTGTTGAGGTTTTCTTTTTCCTCTAGGGTTAGTGTAGGTTGTTCATGTTTTCTAGGAATTTGTCCATTTTGTCTACATTGTGTAGTTTGTGGCATACAGTTGTTCATAGTATTCTTTTATGGACTCTCTTGTTTCTGCAGGGTCAGTAATGATGTACCCCCTCTCATTTCTGATTTTATTTGTATCTTCTCTCTTTTTCTCTTTGTCAGTCTAGCTAAGGGTTTATCGGTTTTGTTGCTCTTTTAAAGAACCAACTTTTGGTTTTGTTGATTCTATAGTTTTGTTCTCAATTTCATTAATTTCTTCTTTGATCTTTATTATTTCTTTCCTTCAGCTTGGTTTGGGATTAGTTTGCTGCTCTTTGCCAAGATCTTCCAGGTGTGCAGGTAGGTCTTCTATTTTACTCTTTCTTCTTTTTTAAGTGTGAACATTGAGGGCTATAAATTTCCCTCTCAGGACTGCTTTTGCTGTACCCCATAAGCTTCGATATGTTGTGTTCTCATTTTCATTCATCTCAAGATATTTACTGATTTCTCCTGCAATTTTTTCTCTGACCCACTGGTTATTTGAGTACATTGTTTAATCTCCATATATTTGTGAATTTACCCTTTTTCCATTCTTAATTGATTTCCATTATGATAAGAGAAAGTACTTTGCATAATTTCAATCTTTTTACATTTATTGAGACCTGTCTTGTGACCCAACATATAGTCTATACTGGAAAAGAATCCATGAGCACTTGAAAAGAATGCATACCCTGCTATTTTGGGGTGTAATGTTCTATAAATGTCTACTTCATTTATCATATTTTTCAAGCTCTCTGTTTCCTTATTTATCCTCTGCCCAGATGTTCTATCCAATACTGACTGTGGTTTATTGATGTATCCAACTATTATTATAGTGATGTCTCATTCTCACTTCAGTTTTGCCAATGTGTGCCTCATGTATCTTGGGGCATACAGGTTAGGTGCATAAATATTTATTATAGTTATTTCTTCTTGGTGAATTGCCCCTTTTATTAATATATAATGACCTTCTTCATCCCTTATAACAGTTTTGCCTTTAAAATCTATTTTGTCCAATATTAGTACCACTACTCCAGATCTTTTTGGTTACTATTTACAAGGAATATGTTTTTCCAATCTTTCACTTTCAGTCTGGTTATGTCCTTACATCTGAGGTGTCTCTTGTAGACAACATATAGATGGCTCATATTTTTATTATCCATTCTATCAGTCTATGTCTTTTGATTAGGGAGTTCAAGCCATTAACATTAAATGTTATTACTGTAAAGGCTTTACTTACTTCATCCATTTTATCCTTTGGCTTTCCATTGTCATATCTTACTGTTGTCTGTCTTTTTACCCTTTAAGTTAGCCTTCCTAATAATCTTCATTTCCACACTCTTCTCCAAGTCTCTTGCCCTTGTTTTTTCCTTTCAGGCTGCAGCACTCCCTTTAGTATCCCTTGTACTTCTGGTATTTTGGTAACATACTCTCTCAATTGATGTCTGCAAACAGTTTAAACTCACCCTCATTTTTGAAGACAGTTTTGACAGATAAAGAATTCTTGGCTGGCAGTTTTTTGCTTTCAATACCTTCAGTAATATGGCACAGTCTAGAGAAAGAGACTCCAAGAAACATTTTTTCTTCTTGCAGTTTCCCAGCCTTCCAGCAGATGGTGTCTCTTTCAACCCCCACTTGTCCATGATTCTGGTCTGTCCAGAGGTGAGATTCAAAGTGGGCTCTGCTGGCCAAACTCACTGAAGAGAAACCACTCTCCTCCTTCCACCACTCCCTCCCTCTTCCAAGGGAGGAAGAAGTCTGTTCCCATTTCATTTGGTTGCAGTGAACCATGGGATTTATTCAGGCTGTTCATCGTGAGGTTATGGGATGGGTGCTGTCCCTAGCCACGAGGGTTAGAAATTCACAATTTTCATTTTGGCTTCTTTGTCTTTCTGAACCCTGCCTACTATTCCAATGCCATTTTCCTGTAACTCTTATCATGTAATTTTGATGCTTTTGCTAAAAATCAGCTTTCTTTCTAATTTCAGTTTGTCATGAGTCTGATGAAGATCACAAAACTCTATTTTCTGTAAGTGGCAGGAAATTAATTAGCAACATTTCCTGGTATACACCCAACTTCCACTCCCCTCCTTCTCCCGGACCAAAAATTGTCTTGGGTCCTGAAATTTCTCCACTGTTATGAGTGATTGAAAGTTTCATGGAATCTAAGAAATGGAAAGCCCTTTATTTATCAGCTAGTCTAAAGCCTCATTTTATAGATGAAGATTCTGAAGCCCTGTTACACAAATTGATTTGTAACGTTAACAGTAAAGCAATTAATGACAGAGCCAAAGGAAAACCCAGGCCTAATGAATTCCCATCAAATTTTTTCTATAACTTTTTAGAACTTTCATTGCATTTAATTATGACTAAAGAGAAAAGAATTAAACCAATATTTACCATGGAAACTAAATATGATATTGTGTTTATTAAGCATCAACTTAAAGTACAATTCTCAAAAAACAAACAAGCCCAATCAGTAGGAGTGGGATTTAGGGAACCACTATCAATGGCAAGGTGACCTGGGACTTTTTCAAACCTGACAGTATGCAAAAAATTTACCAGTATGCATAAAATATGATGCCATTGCCATCAAGCTGGACATGACTTTACAATTACCTAGACATTCTTTAAAAGGAGAAAACTAATCATGCATGGACATAAATTCCATTTGCATCACTGGCTTTTCCAGTTACATTTTCTATTGTGAGGCTGCTACTGTCCCCAATATTGGCTGTCCTTTGGTCAAGAGACATTCCATACTGTTAATCTGTGTTAAAGACAGATGGAACTGTACAAAACAAATACAGAAATGAGATGTGCCTATATGTTAAATAATAATGAATGTGACCCTATGGGTGAGTCAGCCAAAGGAAACCAGCATGGGGATATGTTTTCACACAAAATAGTTGTGGAGAACACAGAATCTGGAGGGGGCTGAGCCTTGAACTTGTCACTTATTAGATTAGCATGACCTTGGGAAAGTTACCAATTTTTTCAAAATTTTATATATTGTCTATGTATTACTTTCATAGTAAGAAAATAATTAAATTTGCTAGCTTTAAAAAAATAGCTGCCTTTACCATCTAAGAACAAGTTAAGTTTTGTATACATGTATAGGACATCCAGAGATCAGGAAAAAAATGATCAAACCAATATATGGGAAAAGATTGTATCAGAGAAAGAGTATAAGCTAGCACTGGTCCTTATATATCTGTCATTACTTTGAGTTTCAGTTTCCTCATATTTCCTCATCAGAATATCTACCTGGCAGGCTTACTAGGAGATTTGCATTTAAAAATCCAGCCTCATGCCTAGTGTATACTACATGTTCAAAAATAATAGCTATCATGTTTATTATGCACATGATACCCATATGTTTTCTTTAAACCCTAACCCAAATTAGTTGACAAATATTATTTGAGGTAATCTTTTTTCTTTTTATCAAATTTATAGATTTCTTTGTCTGAACACATTAAATCCTTGACTCTCTCCTCCTGTAGGGAACAGTCTGTTAACTTTGGATCCAACTGAATTGAAACAGCCTGTATCCAGGTGACATCCAGGATGCCTACTCAGGAGGAACCCAGACACCAAGGAAAGCCCAATCTGGTGCTTGGGAATAACTTGTCAAGCATATAGGTGATATGAAATATTAATATAGAGAGAGGAAAAGAACTGCAGATAAAAGGGGCAGAGTGTCAAACTATAGGAGAAAACCATTGAAGGAACAGGGACCAGAATTAGGTGATGGTAGAGATGATGATGATGATGATGGGCATGATGATGATAATGAAGAAAAAGGAGGAGGAGGAAGAGCAGAAGGATTAGAAGAAATCATCAAATATGAATGAAAGTTAACATTTAGTGAGTACTTACTATGTGCCAGGTACTGTTATAAGATCTGTCTCCGTATTAATTCATTTAACACTCATAACCACCTCATGGCCATGGCCGAGTTACTGAACCTTTCTGTGTCTTAGTGTTCTCAGATATTAGCCACTTAATAAACATTTGTTGAATGAAAAAAATATAAATTTATTTAATAATAGTAATTATCTCGTAGGGTTGCTATGAGGATCAAATTAATACAGGTAAATTGGTCAGAAGAGTGGCTGGCTTATATTAAGCACAGAAAAAAGTTATTAGTATTGTTGTGGTTATCATTATCATCAAAATAATCTTCCTCCTCTTGAGATATAGTAACACAGAAAGAGTACAAGTTTTTTTTTTTATCAGACATTTATTGTGACTCCAGCTCACTCCTCCACTTATTAGCTGTGCAACCTTGAACAAATTAAGTAACCTCTCTGTGGCTCAGTTTCCTCATCTGTATAGTGTGGATAATAGTGCATACCTCAGATAAGGTCATTATGAGGGTTTAATTAGTGTGTGTATGTAAGTATGTAGCTTAGGACAGGATCTGGCTTATAATAAGCATTCTCATTACTATTATTCCGTCTCCCCCAGTTAAGAACTGTGTGGCCTTGGGAAAGCCACTTAATGTCCCTAAGCCTCTATTTAAAATCTGCAGGATTGCACTAATAATACTATCTCACAGAGCTGCTTTGATAATTAAGAGATGTGAGAGAGAGAGGTGCAAATTTTTGAACACGAATTGTCTGTCAGGCCTTGCATACATTAGCTCATTTAATCCATACCACAATCCTATATAAACTGTTTGGCCTATAGCAGACATTTGGCAGTCAGTGTTATCGTTCATAGACGCTCACTGTCCCTCCCTAGGAAACATTTATGCTATCCCTCTCCACAGACGTTAGGCCTGACCATGTGACATGCCATGGCCAATGGAACATGAGTGGAATTGACTTGTAACACATCCAGGCAGATGGTTTAAAGTCCATCATATGATTTGCCATGCTCATTTTTCCCTTTGGTGTGGCAATTTTCAATGTTCCAGAAAAGACTGCTTCATCATTCTGGGTCTCGGTATGAAAACCATTTGGAACAATAATAAATCAACCTAAAGCACATGTGGGCCTCCCAGCCTGTATGCCCAAGTTCCATCCATACCCCTGCAAGCAATCACCCTTTGGCCACATTTTCTTGATGAAAAAGTCTAAAATATTTACTACTCAAAAAGCTATTTCAGGATATACTCCCATCACAAAAGATATAAGGAAGAACCAGGATCCAGGAAACAAGGGATCCCACATACACAAAAAAAAAAAAAAAAAAAAACAAAGAGGATAACCCAGGCTGTTGCTGAATGACAGTGCATCAGGCTTGGGGGGCAACCTGTCCAGATTGGAGGAGCAGGATGAAGGATGGTAGGAAAAACCTAATGAAATTGATAAACCACCCAATATGTTCTACCTTGTAGAGAACTGCATGGAGAAGCCATTGGATTTGTGGGAAGAATTAGAAAGGGATACAAAGACATTAGGATAAAGTTTTGATGCATTTGGTCTTGACAGGCTGACCACATGCATCAAAACTGCATTTGGTCAGCCTGGCAAGAGGAGGCTGAGAACAACAAAAAGTTATACAAGTGATTGAAAAATACCTTTTCATACAATTTGGTATCTCATTGTTTTATTGAGCAGTTCATGAATCAGGCAGTATCTCATTCAGAAATTAGAAGGGAGCTCCATTGTGGGAGTGGAAAGGGGAAGCTTATATAGGGTAACCACAGAAGCAAGTAAGGAAATGTTCTGATTGACTAACATTAAGTTTCCATTTTACATAGGTGGCAGGGGGGGGTTGCAAAATGGGAGCAGATATACATTATTGAGCATTGTATGCTTGTCCATTCTGAAAGCTATCTCTACTGGACCGAAATCCAGGTATTGCTTATCTGCAGTAGGGTGTGTTCCATTTTCTCAGAAAGCCCCTGCCAGTTAATTGCTTTTGTCTTCTAGGAAAGCCTTCCTCCAGAATGGTGTCCCCTCCTAGCAAGACTAAATCCAGGTGGCCATTTTATTTTACTCAACTTAAGAAACATAATCATAGTATACTATTTGACTCATAAGTGAAGAACATTCACATAATCTTAGTAAAATGTAAATATCAACTATTAATTTATTTTAAAAGTTAAGATGTAGGGGTATAAGAGAGTGAAATTTTCATTCACAAAAATTGGATGTTAATGGAAACTTTCTAAAATTAATGACCTAAGAAATAGTGGTAGGCATTATATTTAGAAATATGAAAGTAAATGCAAGAAGAGTTAAAATGGGGATCAAGACTGATGAAATAGGGAAGGAAAAACCAGAGGACTTATATTTCCTATTATAAGCTATTTTTAAGTTGGGAGAATAAATAAATTTTGTCTTAAAATTAGTTTTTAAAATAAAGCTGGAGGGAAGCGGATGTGGATCAAGCAGTTGGGCACCCATCTACCATATGGGTGGTCTTGGGTTTGGTTCCCCGTGCCTTCTAAAGAAGACAAACAAGACAGCAAGCTGACGTGATGGGCTGGCGCAGCAAGCTGCCACAACAAGATAATGCAACAAGATGACACAAGGAAGAGACACAACAAGGAAACACAATGAGAGACATAAGCTGGGAGCAGGGGGACGGGAGTGGCTCAAGTGATTGGGCGCCTCCTTCCCACATGGGAAGTCCTGGGTTCAGTTCCCCATGTCTCCTAAAAAGAAGACAACCACACAATGAATGGACACAGCAAGCGCAAACAATGAGGGGGAGGGGATAAATAAATAAAAATAAATCTTTTTAAAAAATAAGCTGGATTTTTTTTAGGTTATCAGTAGAGAAAACACATCAAATTATAAATATAAATTTCTAAATAAAACTTGAGGCTTCCCCAAATTTCTAAATTTTCTAAATTTCAGTCCAAATAAACCACAGTGTAGCACAATGTAACATTCACCATCACTAGACTTGAAAATCATACTTAAATACTAAGAAAAAATTAGGAGTATAAAAAGAAAGTAATACATTCCTTCCTTTTTTGAATCTCAGAATTAAGTCATGTCTGAAATTCAGGGAATCAGAATTCCAAAGGTGTTTCCAAGTTTTGTGTTTTCAGATAAATTATATACTCCCCTGTGGGTACTTGAGATATATAATTTTCAAATTGCACCTTTTCAAGATTGGCAGAAGCTGCTTTCTGAATCTTCCCACCCACCCCATATCCCCCACTCTCTGTCAGTACATTTCTCCCTAGGCTTAAGCAATGTCTTCCATTCCAATCACACATGAATTTTTTTTTTTTTTTTTTTTTATGTTTTTCCAGATTTTCATTGTGTAGCTTGTCAAGAAATCAAATCAGAAGGTGAATGAATTTTAATCCTTCTTCCAAGAAGAAGTGCATTCCTACAAAATGGTGGTGGGGTGCTTTAGTAGTCAAAGGCCAATACCACATTAAAAATCCTATTGTAGTGGAAAAGAACTGACTCAGGAATCAAGCTGACCTTGGTTTCCATTTTATTTTAGCCACATGTGATTCTGTGCTCTTCTGGATAAGTGACTCAACTGCTATGAGGCTTAATTTCTTCATGTGTGAAACAAGGATTACCAAACACTCCTTGTAGGAGTACCATGAGAATTATTTTATTTACATGTTCATGTATTTGAAGTGCTTAGGCAGTGCCAGTCTCAATGTAGACCCTGATTTTTAGAAGATTGACTCTTCAGCCCCATGGTATACTCTTAAAGCATTACCATTGTAAAATCTACTACCTTTGGGTTCTCCAGGCAGCTGCCTCCAAAAATGGGAAGAAAAGATTTATAATCTGAATATATTAGAGTTTCATAAAGCACAATGAAGCATGCAAGAGGTTCTATCAAAAACCATAAATAAGTCACCATGCATGTATTATGCCGTCAACTCTCAATTAGTCTTATAAAGAAGGAAAGCAGATGCGGTCAGTCCACAAGAGTAAGTAATCCAAAAAAAATCACTTAGATTTGTCTTGACATTTGCATTTAATTCAAATGTATTTTACATCCAGGGAAGAGGCTTTTAAAGTATTTTCCATGTGAAATCCTGACTCAGGACAATCAACCAAACTATGGCACTTTCCTACATCTCCTCTACAAAGGGACTAAACAGACTGATTGAAAATTTCACCCATTCAAACCTTCCCAACCATAGAGATAGCTTTATTCCTTGGATAAAATCTGCATGCACAATAAGGGCAAATGCACTGACTATTGAAATATCAACAGAGCAAGTAATTAAGAGTCACTACAGATAAATCAAAATATATGAAATTAGATCATGGAAATGTGGGTATGTTGCCTTTTGGCAATAGTTCATAGTATTAGTTTGTGGATGCCAGAGACTTAGCAGCAGAGATGAAGGTACAGTGGGCTAGGACCTAAAGAGAACATCGCTGGGTACATAGTCCCATAAAGCACTTTCTCTGAGCATTGAGTAGTTTATGGGAATTATTGGAGATAAGAGAAGAATATAATTCAGTTCCATGGAGATTGCTAAACTCTAGACCTAAATTTCTAAACTCCTAAAAAATGCAGCCTAGCATTTTCCTCAGGCCTGCAGAGATGGCGTCTCTGTTGGCTTACGAAGCTATCCCAAGTGAAATAGAAGTCTTCTCCAGGCAAAAACCACCTGGATAGACACCATCTGTGGGATATGTTAGAAAAAAATGCTCGCAATTATTCCCTTCCTGTATCCACCATCAAGACAGATCCTACCATCAAGAAGTAGAGTTTACTTCTCTACCCTCCAATCAAGGCTGGCCTTGTGACTTGCTTTGATCAGTAGAATATGGCAGAAGAGACCGGGTGTGAGTTCCAGCCTAGGCCTTAGGGCTCCTTGAAGCTTCCGCACTCTCTCAGAATCCTGCCTACAGTAGGATGATAGCCTATATGGAGCAAAGGTAAGCTGTCCCCAGTGAGGCCATCCTAACTAACCAGACTCCAGACAGCCTGACAGCTGATTGATTGAAGATACATACCAAGGCCAGCAGAGACCAGAAGAGTCACCCAGCTGGGTCCAGACCAAATTTCCAACCAACAGAATTTTAAGATAAAGAAATGGTGGTTATTTTAAACCACTATGTTTTGGTGATTTGCTGCAAAGTAAAAGCAAACTAATACAACAGTGCCAGGAAGAGATATTTGAAAAACATGCTTCAACAGGCATCGTGGATGAACCTGGGTCTGGGAGGAGGATTTCTGGGTGAAGGACTATTGAAATTAGAATAAGGAAGTTCTGAATGTGGGATGCATAATAGCAAGGCCTGACAACAGGTCATGAGCCTCATGTGGCATTTCACCTCAGCATATAGCACTCTTAAGAAGGGAAATTCCCTGCATTCAGTAAGCTGCCACAACGAACAGCTTTCAGGCTTTTGCTAAAGACATAAAGGCCAAACTCTCCAGCAGGAAAAAGTGGCTTCTCCTAATTCAATAATGCTTCCCAGCCTTGTAGAACATGCCCAAAGAAAGACCTGACTGAAGGCCTCTGGTTCCCTCTTACATTCAAACTAATTTCCTTACTCCTTAGATTTGATAGCAACAACTGTTGGGAAATAGCTGAGTGCCCAGAATTGCCTTGGGGAATTAGTCTAAAAAGACCAAACTGTTTTCATCTTTACTTAAATCTCCATCTAGATCCCCCAAGAGAATGAAATTCAGTTTGACAGCAATAGGGGCTTCACAAAGCCATTTGTTATAGCAATTTATTTCAGTCTTATAAGCTATAATTTAAAAAGAATCATCAGAAGCCAATATAAGCCTTCAGCTTCACAACAGACCACACAAAATACAGCACATTGTCTCTGTTCTTTAAAAAGCAAATTATTCGAGGTGCACAGAGACTGCTGGGCTGACAATTCAGTAACAGAGGACTTGGGCAAAAACTAGACAAGCTGGTACCTAGAAAGTAGGCACCAGTAGGTAGGCTGGGAGGAAAGGGAGAGATTCACTTTGCTTTAGAGTGATCTTTAGGGGTTAAAAAAAGTTGGGGAAAATTTGGAATGTAGCAAATATCCAAGAAGATCAGCTTAGGAAAGACAAAGAAAACAGAAACACAAAGGGTGAGGCACAATTCTTGGAACGAAATTTAGTTCATACGGAAGTTCTGGGTTGGTCATTTCTCCTCTATAAGATTAATAAGAGGAGAGAGCAAAAGACAGACAGCTGAAAGAAGAGGTAACATTCTTACTCTTTTAGTCCTGGGGCAAAAAATAAAAAGGAGGCCACATCCCTTTCCTCTTACCCACAACAGTGTTTAAGGCTTTGCTCCCCTTTCTCTGGTCCTCTCTTCAGAGGCAATAGGCTGACAAAAGCCGCTGTTTCCAAGGATACCTGCAACCTCCTGGTCCACTCTAATCCTGGTCGTGCCAGGAGAGGAAGAGTTTAGGGGTAATGGCTCTTGAATAAAAGCAGTTTGATGGAAAGGGAAGCACAACGAGGGCGCTGCGCAGTCAATACCAGGCTTTCCGAGACGCGAGGACAATGAGCATTTGACCTCTTGGGTGGCTGCCTCATAGCTCATTTCTCCTCTGAGCACCAGGTCTCACCTGCCTCTCTCAGAGCTAATGGATCACAAGAGCTCTCTGCTCTGGCAGACAGAATAAAAACAGTCATCTCCTCTTGACAGCGTTCTCTCTGCTCTCGTGCTCTTCTGTCGTTGTTCTCTCTCCTGCTGCTCCCTTTGAGGCTCAAGAATTTTATTTTCAGGGGCTGAGTGGAGAAATTGCCATTTTATGCAAGTATCCCCCACAGAACCCCTGGGCAATACAACTAGTCTTCTTCCGTCCATTAGCTTAGCTCTGTGGTTAGATCCCAGGAGCAAAAAGGCCAAGAGAGGGAGGGTGGTTCTGCAGACGGGCTGCCACACTCTTACCCGTGTGGCCACCTTAAAAACATTAGAGTAGGGGTTGGTGGGGGACACAACTCAGTGCTGATCCAAACCAATGGTGAGGAAATGAACCACCAACCTGGCTGAGGGCCAGTAGGCCAAGAGTGCCATCACCTTAAAAGAGAACAGCTCATTGTTACAAAGCATTATATCTCTTTCCCCCATTCAGCGATCATACCCTCTCCTGCCCATGAGAAAACTGTAAGCCTTTACCAAATGGAAGTCCTGGTTTTCTTCTGCTTATTACTTCCTAGAAATCTCCCTTAGAAGACCTGAGAAAGTGTCGCTACAAATAGCAAACCTTCAAAACAGCCAGAGAGAGACTGTTCTAGCTGGCCAGTTTTCCTGACTCCAACAAGAAGGCGCCATGGAAATACGTCTCCTCGGGGATATTCTCTCAGCAGTGAAAATGGAAGACACTGCCTGAGGGCTTTTCCTACCTAAGTAAACCACGTGGGCTTGGCAACAGAACTAAGTGCCTTTGTAGCTAGGTGTAAAGGTGTTTGGACATGAAATTCCGCCAATGTGATGAATCTTTTTCAAAAATCCCAAATTCTGTGTCCATCAGCTACTTGTCTTAAAACTTTCCTCGTTGTGATTTCATATTGCGAAAGTCAGCAGCAATTTTCATCGGGACTGCTCCCTGTTTATTTCACAGTGCCAGGTCTCTCTGCTGCTCTCTCCATTCACCTAACAGCTCCCATTATGCAGCATTCACTGTATACCACATGCTGCACTGAGGCTTTGTATACATTATCTCATTTAATCCACACCAAAAATCCATCTAGCATATATAATTATCTACTTTTGACAAATTATAAAAGAGATCAGAGAGGATGAGTGGCTTGCCTAAGGTCACAGGAATAATAAACAACAGAAGTCAGGACTGAAAACCTTCTCTAACTGGTGCCATAATCCAAGTTCTTTACGACTATCCTCTATTATCCTTCCACTGTTTCACCTGCTGATTGAAACTACCATATCCCTGAAGGCTGCCTGAGTCCATTGCCTGCCTCTTGTCTAGGCTATTGCCCTGTACTAAGAGCCCTTGTTAAAAGGTAGACCCTCTCAGTCAAGGTCACATAAGCTATTCTGACAATAAAGTCTCAGAACAAATTCAAGTGTGTCTTGTCTTGCTAATGCCCACCACTCTTCTATGAGACCATTACCAATAGGTGCTCCAGTTGGAGTCTGAGTCATTCAGTGGTCAAGTGTGCCTGCTCAGAGTCAGTCACTCCAGATGACAACAGCTTTTCACAATGCATGCTCAGTGTGACTGTGGGCAGGCTACTATACCTCACTAGTCCTCGTTTCCTCATCTGTAAAACAGGCACCAGTTCCCATGATATAGTTTGGATGATTAAAGGAATCAATACAGATGAAGTGCTTAGTTGGCATAGTACCTGTGGCTGTTAAGTTCCTATATCAAGTTAGCTAGGTTATGGTGCCCATATCAGCTTAGCTAGGTTATGGTGCCAATTTATTGGTCAAGCAAGCACAAGCCTCATAGTTACTGTGAGGGTATTGCATAGATGGATTTGCATCTATAATCAGTTGATTCCAACTATGGTTGATTGCATCTATGGCTGATTGCATCTACAATCAACAAAGGAGTATGCCCTCAGCAGGACTGGGATTCTCCTCATCCTATCAGTTGGGTGTCTTAAAAGCCAGAACTAAGGATTTCAGAAGTCAGAAGGAAGAATTTCTTCCTCTTATTCAGTCAGCCAGCTTCTCTTAGGGAACATAACTTCACCTTCATCAGAGTTTCTAGCTTTCAGCCTCTCCTACAGAATATGGATGTTTCAGATTTCAGAGTCTCACCTTTACAATAGTTTCCAGCTTGCAGCCTGCCCTACAGAATTTGAACTTTCCAGTCCCCATGGTCACGTGAACCAATTTCTATAATAAATCCCTTTATATATTGATATATTGATATATGTATATAACCTGTTGGTTCTGTTTCTCTGGAGAACCATGACGAATATAGCAACTGACACTGTATTAAAGGCTTAGAAGTTGCAACTCACATGTTTGTATTTGGGGATATGTGTCAACATTTTTACACAATGCACATCAGATTACAGAGGGAAAAAAACATTAACTCACTTTATTCAATATTAAATAGCCTCACCTCATGTGACTCCATGCCATTGATAATTAGGGAGGTAGTGTGATGGACTTAAACCTTCCAAGAAAAGGTAATTCAATCTCTTCAGCCTTAAAATTTGGTATCTTGTGGAGTAGCCTTTTTATGATAAATATACAGTCAATTCCTGATAAAAACTCCCTCTGAGGGCAGTTCCTCTCCTCTTCATCCTCCTCCTCCTGGCAATGAGGGGAGGGAGGTTGGACCATATTCAGGTTTTGATGAGACCCTCTGGATCCCTGCTGTCTTCCGGTTGAAGTGTCCACGTTTTGCCTGGTTGCTGGACTATCTGTGGTATCCCATGTTGCAATTCACAGCTGATAAACGTGTGACCTTTGGGTTTGTTTCAAGGTCAAATCCTTCTACCTGCTGAATTAGGACCCTACCTCAGCTCTCAACAGTGCTTTTAGTCCATTAAGGTTTAACTAAAACTAGATCTCTCCATCACCAGCCTTGAAAGTTCTCCCAGCAGCCCTCAACTACACGGACAACGAAAATGTTGCCTTCGCAACGGTGACCTTCTGGATTCTCACCAGCCAGACCCTCAGGTCCTTCTGTTTGCCCCTTTGGGAGCATTCTGCAGGTATGGACTCTCTCCATTTTATGTGAAATCCATGGGAGATTGAAGGAACTATCTCAGGCCTTCTCTCTGCCTAAGCACTCTTTGTGCAGCCATTTCCATTCTTCTGTGACAGTGCTGGGAGACACTTTGGTATACTCCAAGATTCCAAATTAAATATAACTGCACTCTCCTCCATCTATGTGGATTTTTCTCTTTATATTACTTAGCATAGCAGTCTCCAATAAGTGAAAGAGTCTCTGACCCTAATCTCCATAAGAGGGCTTCTACTTCCCCTCCTGTTGGACAGGAACTTTCTGTGCATCACACTCTCCTTCTTTCTTACTTTTGGACTTTCCTGTTCCAAGCACCAACTGCCTTTTCCTTTTATGTGACATTAACTCTCACAGCAGACAGGTTGTGAGGAAAAGGGTAGACTTATTAAGATCCACGGGTACTTCATAAACAACCTCCTTAGTTTAAGAAATTCCACATTAAAGCAGCAATAACATCCATTACAAAATTATCAGAATTGCAAAATTATAAAGTATGGGTAACACCATATTATGGAGAATTGGGAAAATAGAGATTCCTTTACATGACTGGAAAAAGTGCAAATTGATACAATCACCATAAAACACTCCCACACCATGTGATTCTGATCCACCACTTCCCCACCCCTGCTTGAGGATCACTGTTGTTCAATTCTAAGTGTTAGAATTGTGTGTGTGTGTGTATATATATATATATACACACACTTTTACATATAAACTTTATATATATATATAAACTTTCCACTATTCACTCTACTCCAAATTCTTATCCATTAATATTACACTTAATTATTAAAATTTAATTCATTAGAGGTTTGATGTTTAATCTTTAAATCTAAGAATGATTAGCCTTTTTAGAAATAATTTCTAATACATATTAATGAGGATTCAAATTAGATGAACTAATTTCTTAACTCAATGCCTATATTTTCTAGGAAAATCAGATACAATAGCTTATGACTCTACACATTTTCAGCAAATTCTCAAATAGCCCTCGTGTATTCGTTTCCTAGAGCTGCTGTAACCAATTACACAAACTGATTGACTGAAAACAATAGAAATTTATTCTCTCATAGTTCAGGAGGCCAGAAATCCAAAATTAAGGTGTTGGCAAATTTGGCTCCTTCTAGAGGCTCTGAGGGAGGACCTGTTCCATGCCTGTCTCCTAGCTTCTGGTGGTTGCTGGAAATCCTGGGTGTCTTAGTTTGCCACAGGGTTGCCAATGCAAAGTACCAGAAATGTGTTGAGTTTTATAATGGGAATTCTATTACAGGAAAATCTTACAAACCTAAGGCTGCGAAAATGTCCAAATCAAAACATCAGCAGAGATACTTTCTCACAAAAGGTCAGCTGCTGGCAGAGCCTGGAGCCCTACCACATGGTGAGGCAAGATGGTGGGTGTGCTGGTGTCTCTCTACTTTGTCCTGGAGCTCAGCTGTGGGCGTTCAGGCATACGGCTTGTCTCTTTCTGGGCGTCCTCTCTCAGCCTCGGCTGCTCCACTTTCCCCCTAATCCCAGCTGTGGGCAATCAGGCCTATGGTTTCTCTCTTCAGCTTTGAGCTGCTCCCATGGGCCCAGACTCTTGAGGGCATCTTACCTCAGCTTCAGCTACTAGTGATCCCTGAGTCCTCCCTCATATGGCAGGATCAAAATGGTTTCCTTTCTCTGTGTGTCTTCTTTCTCTCTATGTGTTTCTGCTTTCAGTTCTCAGTTTATATAAGACTCCAGCAAAAGGTAGTCCAATCAAAAGTGAGCTAATTGGGTGATCTAATCAAGATCCCTTAACTGAATGTAATCAAAAGGCCCCATCCACACTATTACAGGCACAAGAATGGGTTAGCTTAAGAATATAATTTTCTGGGGTCCACCAAAGACAAACCAGGACACTTGGTGTTCCTTGGCTCAAAGATGCATCACCCCAGTCTCTGCCTCTGTCTTCACCTGGCATCCTGCTCTGTGTTTCTTCTCTGTGTCTCTCTCAAATCTCCCTCTCCTTTCTCCTATAACAAGATCAGTCATTGGATTTAGGGCCCATATCTTGAGATAATTATCTCTATTACATCTACAAGATCCTTATTTCCAACAAGGTCACATTCTGAGGTTATAGGTGGACAGAACTTTTGGGGGACAATATTCAACCCACGACACCTCATCTCTGGTTCTCTGTTAAATGCTGGTATTGTAGGCAGCGTGATAACGTCAATATGGCCATGAATTGCTCTATTTGGTAAGTCAGAGTTGATGAAGTGGTATTCCAACAGAAAAAACAGTTTCCAGCACACTTTCCTAGACTCAGGGTAACTGAGTAGTAAAGCTATCATATTATATAAAATGGCAGAATAAGCAATGCTAAATACTTTTTTGCCTAATCAGTATAGCATAATGTTTAAGAGAGTGAGCTCTGGAGTCACCCTGCCTGTGTTCAGATGCTGACTACACCACTTACTACTTAAGTTACTTAACTTCCCTGTGCCTCAATTTCTCAAAATGGAGATATTAATGCTCTCTGCCTCACAGGATCATTGTGAGGATTAATAGAGATAACCATGGAAAACAGAGTAGTGGCAGACTCTCAATAAATGATAGCTATTTTTTTTTAACTTTATTTTGTACATTTAATAATTGAAAACATAAGCAATTAAAAACTAAGAAGTAAACACAGATGAATAAATATATACATTTCTCAATTAAATGTAATGGATACATGTAAATTTTTTTGTTGTTTTGTTTTTTTGTTTGTTTTTTTGTTTTGTTTTGTTTTGTTTTTTGTGAATCAAACAATATTTTACACAATATATTTGGTTCATAGTAACGCATTCATACACTATTTGTCCTTTTGTGTCTGGCTTGCTTCACTCAACATAATGTCCTGAAGGTTCATCCATGTTGCCATATGCTTTATGACTTCATTTCTTCTTAGAGCTGCATAATATTCCATCGTTGAATAGACCACAGTTTGTTTATCCATTCATCTGTTGATGGACACCTGGGTTGTTTCCAACTTTTGGCAATGGTGAATAATGTGGCTATGAACATCAGTGTGCAGATGTCTGTTCGTGTCACTGCTCTCAGTTCTTCTGGGTATATACCCAGTAGTGGTATTGCAGGGTCATGTGGTAAGTCTATATTCAACTTCTTTAGGAACTGCCAAACAGTCCTCCATACGTATAATGGAATTTTCCTCCTGATTTCCTCCTCAGGTTGTTCAGTATTTGTGTACAAAAATATTACTGATTTTTGCGTGTTGATCTTGTATCCTGCCACTTTGCTGAACTCATTTATTAGTTCAAGTAGCTTTGTTGTGGATACTTCAGGATTTTCTAAATACAGGATCATGTCATCCGCAAACAGTGAGAGTTTTACTTCCTCTTTTCCTATTTGGACGCCTTTAATTTTTTTGTCTTGTCTAATTGCCCTCGCTAGAACTTCTACTACAATGTTGAATAACAATGGTGACAGTGGGCATCCTTGTCTTGTTCCTGATCTTAGGGGGAAAGCTTTCAACCTTTCCCCATTGAGTATGATGTTGGCTGTGGGTTTTTCATATATGCCTTTTATCATATTGAGGAATTTTCCTTTTATTCCTATCTTTTGAAGTATTTTTATCAAAAAAGGATGTTGGATTTTGTTGAATGCCTTTTCTTCATCTATCGAGATGATCATGTGGTTTTTTTCCTTCAATTTCTTAATGTGGTGTATTACATTGATTGATTTTCTTATGTAGAACCAGCCTTGCATACCAGGAATAAATCCCACTTGGTCGTGATGTATAAGTCTTTTGATATGCTGTTAATTCGATTTGCAAGTATTTTGTTGAGAATTTTTGCATCTATGTTCATGAGAGAGATTGGTCTGTAATTTTCTTTTCTGTGGAATCTTTATCTGGCTTTGGTATTAGGGTGATGTTGGCTTCATATAATGTGTTGGGTAATTTTCCCTCCTCTTCAATTTTTTGGAAGAGTTTAAACAGGATTGGTGTTAATTCTTTTCGAAATGTTTGGTAGAACTCACCTGTGAAGCCATCTGGTCCTGGACTTTTCTTTGCTGGGAGATTTTTGATGACGGATTCAATCTCCTTAATTGTGATTGGTTTGTTAAGTTCTTGTATTTCGTGTTGTGTCAGTGTAGGTTGGTTATGAGTTTCTAGAAATTTGTCCATTTCATCAAGGTTGTCTAGTTTGTTGGCATATAGTTTCTCATAATATCCTTTTATGATTCTTTTTATTTCTGTGAGGTATTTGTTATTTCCCCCCTTTCATTTCTGATTGTATTTATTTGCATCTTCTCTCTTTTTTTCTTTGTTAGTCTAGCGAGGGGTTTGTCAATTTTATTGATCTTCTCAAAGAACCAGGTTTTGGTTTTGTTGATTTTCTCTATTGCTTTTTTGTTCTCATTTTCATTTATTTCTTCTCTAATCTTTATTATTTCTTTCCTTCTTTTTGCTTTGGGATTGGTTTGCTGTTCTTTTTCTGGTTTCTCAAGTTGTTCAGTTAAATCTTTGAGTTTAGCTCTTTCTTGTTTCTTAATATAGGCATTTAGGGCTATAAATTTCCCTCTCAAGACTGCCTTTGCTGTATCCCATAAGTTTTGATATGTTGTGTTCTCATTTTCATTTGTCTCAATATATTTACTGATTTCACTTGCAATTTCTTCTATGTCCCACTGAATATTTAGGAGTGTGTTGTTCAGTCTCCACACATTTGCAAATTTCCTTTTTTCCTGTCTGTTATTGATTTCTAGTTTCATTCCATTATGATCTGAGAAGGTGCTTTGTATAATTTCAATCTTTTTATATTTATTGAGAGCTGTATTGTGACCTAACATGTGGTCTATCCTGGAGAAAGATCCATGGGCACTTGAAAAGAATGTATAACCTGCTGAGTTTGGATGCAGTGTTCTGTATATGTCTGTTAGCTCTAACCTGTTTATCATATGGTTCAAGTTCTCTGTTCCTTGTTGATCTTCTGTCTAGTTGTTCTATCTGATGATGTGAGAGGGGTGTTGACGTCTCTGACGATTATTGTAGAAATGTCTATTTCTCTCTTTAGTTTTGCCAGAGTTTGTCTCATATATTTTGGGGCACCCTGGTTAGGTCCGTAGATATTTATGACGGTTATTTCTTCCTGGAGGATCGTCCCTTTTATTAATATATAATGGTCTTCGCATCTCTTATCACTTTTTTGCATTTGAAGTTTGTTTTTTCTGATATTAGTATAGCTACCCCTGTTCTTTTCTGTTTACTATTCGCGTGGAGTATCTTTTTCCAACCTTTTACTTTCAGCCGGCTTGTATCCTTGTGTCTGAGGTGAGTTTCTTGTAAGCAGCATATGGATGGCTCATGTTTTTTTATCCATTCTGTCAGCCTGTATCTTTTGATTGAGGAATTTAATCCATTCACATTCAATGATATTACTGAAAATGCAGTATCTATTTCCTCCATTTTATTCTTTGGTTTTCATATGTCATCTTATTTTTGTCTTTCTTTTTACTCTTTTGGTTATCCTTTCTGCTTTTCTTTCTTCTATACTCTCCTCCAAGCCTCTCTCTCCTGTCTTTTTCTTTCAGGTTCTAAGGCTTCCTTTAATATTTCCTGCCAAGGTGGATTCTTTTTTGCAAACTCTCTTAGTTTCTGTTTGTTTGTGAATACTTTATATTCACCTTCATATTTGAAGGACAGTTTTGCTGGATAAAGAATTCTCGGCTGGCAGTTTTTCTCTTTCAGTTTCCTAATTGTATCATACCACTGTCTTCTCGCCTCCATGGTTTCTGAAGAGAAATCTGCACAAAGTCTTACTGGCCGTCCTTTGTACGTGATCGTTTGCTTCTCTCTTGCTGCTCTGATAGCTATTTTTATTATCATCCCTCCCTCTTATTATTTTTTCCAGGGGGAACATCTTTTTGAAGCAGGCTGGCCTCAAATCAGACTCCACAGAAGTGAAAGAGCTGAATCTCTGCTTAAGCACGTTTTCAGGAAATATATAGCTGTGTATAAGGGGGCATGGTCTGTCATTTGAGTTATTAATTTCATTGATACATACCATGTACTTCAATGCACTGGCTGTTGAAGTCCAGTAAAGACAGAATTTTGGAATACTGCTCCAGTTTCCTGTATTCTAAGAAAGTGGTTCCAAGACTCTGAATGTGATCAGAGTAGAAAGAATACTAGACTACATACTCAGGAAAGAATACTCTTGTTCTATCCCTGCCATTAACTTCTTTTTTTGTTTGTTTTTGTTTTGTTTTTGTTGTTTTGTTTTTTTCTTTTTTAATTTTCTTTTTTTGTTTTTTAAAGATATTTAGATTATACAAATGTCACATAAAAGATATAGTGGATTCCCATATGCCCTGCTCTCCACACCTCCCACATTTTCCCATATTAACAACATCCTTCATTAGTGAGGTACATTCATTCAATTGATGAACACATTTTGGAGCATTGCCACTAAGCGTGGATTAAAGTTTACATTGGGCTTATGCTCTTTCCCACACAATTCTGTAGGTTATGGCAAGATTTATAATGGCCTGTATCTGTCATTGCAATGTCATTCAGGACAATTCCCAAGTCCCAAAAATGCCCCCATATTACACCTGTTTTTCCCTCTTCCTGACCTCAGAAACTCCAGTGGCCACTGCCTTCACGTCAATGATATAATTTCTTCCAATGCTAGAACCATAATAAGTCTATAGTAGAATACCAGTAAGTCTACTTTAGTCCATAGTTCATTCCTCAGTCCTGAGGATTCTGGGATGGTTATGTCCACTCCACCTCTAATTGAGAGGGGCCTGTGTTCCCATACAGCTGATGGATGGGACTCTCTTGCTTGCAGCTGTAGACTCTCTCATTCCTTCGTATAGTGGTTGTCCATCCTCACCTCTTTGTTAGTTGTCCTGGGTGAGACCAATGAACTGGAGCATAGGTGTTGCAACTCTTTTGAGATTCAGAGCCCAACAGGCACATGGACAGCAAAAAGATTTAAGTCTCTTGGATGTAAACCTACCAACTCTAGTACTAATTATAGGTTCAAATAGAAGGGCCAGAAGAGCCATATAGGGAAACCACAACTGAGTCCAACTCTTTCACTCTGGGGAGGATAAATTCCAAAGTAGGGCATGCTGGCAAGGCACCAAACTCCTGAGCTATCTGCCCTGACTATAGTGTCTGGATGTCTCCAGAGCCCTCAGGAGCCCCACTATTTGGGGGCCATTAACTTCTGCCATTAACTTCTGTATGACTTTGAATAAACTGCTTCAACTCTTGGAATTTCACCTGTTTCATCTAGAACATGAGAATAATAAAAATCCATACATACCACATGGGATTGTTGTGTAGACACAAGGGGTATTTTCTGGAAAAGCTTACTACTTTGAAAAATGCTGTGAAATTTTTAGTTTTTCATTATTTTTACTCTTAGAATCTTTCTTTGCCTGAGTTGTCCCCTAAAAAAAAGCCCAAAATGAAGGCTTATTATGTATGTGCAGTGTATTTGGGAACATTATCCTTAGGAACAGGAAGGAGTAAGGAACAGGGGAAGTAAAACAAGAAAGAAGAGGGTGACAACACAAGGATGTATCACTGACTTGGCACCACTATGGGCTACCAGTTGCTGTATCCCATGGGACCTTCTTGGAAACTGAGTGTGCATCTCAGAACCATCCACCAGGTAAATAAAGAGGAAGACTTTTATCTATCAGTTTCTGTCTCCCATTGGTCCAGGGTGGCCCCATAGAGCATTGGTTCTTTTGAACTTGAGAATTGTCTATTTCCATAAGTGGCCCACATCATGACGTAAGAGAGGTCCACGGCAAGAAGTGAGAGAGGGAAGCACTCTCAGTTTGCCCCTATATGAAAGTGGTCAAAGCCAGCATGGAACTGGTTGCCACAACAGTGGCTAGAATAAGAGGGAAAACTGACATATATGACGTGTTTGGTAATGTGGGATGCCCTATAGAGGCCCACTGAAATAGTGTAACCTTATTATGTCAGCAAAGTAAGGCAAGCAGAGAGTCAACACAATTTGGAAGAGGATAGAGTTCTAAATTTCTTTTGTTTTTTGTCTTGCAGTCAAATAGAGGATAACCTGATCCCATTTTACCAAACCAGTGCTCTCCTCCCTCATACCTTCCTTTTTTCACTGCCTCATCCTAAAGCTACAATATGTAAAATCCAGAGTTTGAAGATTTTTCAAGAGAGCGCAAGGCTGGCTGGCATTTTCTTTGTGAAATGAGGTGGAAAAATATAATTGGAAATCTTAATGGCTGCATGAGCACAATTTCTTGTCTTCCCAACTGTGGCAGAGACATAATTCAGCCATTTTGAACTGTTATTCTGATCCAGTCAGTCCTGTCCATAATCAATAAGCGATATACCTGCAAAGTGGGTGACTTTGCTAGCAACATTTGACAAAATATCTCAATGGATGGTGTTGCACAAAGGAAAGAAGGGTCAAATGCCTTTGATATCAACACACAAGGATTCCATTTCTTGTTCCAGCACATGTAGTTAAGTGATCTTGAGTAAGATTTTAAACCCCTCTAAGCCTATGTTTTCCCATATGTAAACTGAGAGTGTTAAAACCAATGCCACAGACTCATAGCAAAGACTAGAAATTAGAGATGATATATAATCTCACCTAAAACAATGCCTGGAAAATAAGAGACATTCTATAAATAGCTTCTATTATTATCATTATCAGGAAGCAACATCACTATTGTTTTTATTAATCTATAAATTTCTGATGCTCCTTATGGAAAACATAAGCTAATGTCCCCAACTCAAAATGTGAAAGTAGTGGCAAGCCAGAAAGAAAAGTCATATCCACCAAACAAAGAAATCTTCCAGCTCAGTGGTGTGTTTTCCACAGCCAGCAAGAAACATTTATTGAGCACCCAGTGTGCCAGGCACTGTGTTAGGTGCTGTGGAGAATATATATATAGATAAAGCTGGCAAGTCAATGGGGAGACTGACACCCACACAAATAAAACCAGGACTCCCAGGATTCAAGAAAGACTGATAAGATTTATATCTGGTACAAAGTGTTATATAAGGAGTTCTGGTTTTATATGCAACAGGAAGCCATTCAAGAGACAGGCCCATGTTCCTTTTTTTCTCAAGATCAAGCCAAACAAAAGTCTCAGAAAAACTATGATCCCAGAGATTTGATGAAGCATTCTTCAGCATGCAGCCCTAGGCCTGGTAAGAGGAATAACTCCACAGTCCCCACCACTCAGCTTACTATTTAACAAAGGTAGAGGTCTTTATCTTTAAGGAGAAAAGAAGATCTTTTCTGTGGGAAGATAATGATTATTTCATATCAATGTGACAGTTTGAAGCTTTTTATGGATCCCAGAAAAGAACATGTTCTTGAAGCTAAACCATTCCTGTGGGTGCGAGATGTTTTGGTTGGATTGGATTCAGCTGGGGGCCTTTGATTGGATTACTTCAGTGAGGTGTGACCTAGGTTGGGCCTTGGCCCTCTTACTGGAATCCTGTATAAACAGAAGACTAAAAAGCCACAGACACAAAGGAAAAAAGGGGCAGAGACCGAGAAACCTGGAAAGGCTGAGCGAAAAGTCCCTGAGGCCAGAGGCTGGAATCAACGGAGCACAGAGGCATGGAAAGAGGCCCCCAAGAGAAAGAGACAAGGCCTGGAGGAGAGAGGAGAGAGGGGCTGTATGCCTGATTGCCCACAGCTGAGCTCAGGGAGAAAGTAAGCCTGGAGGAGAAGGCAGAGACCCAGACTAGCAGAGCCACCGTTGTGTTATGCCACGTGGCATGAGTCCAGGATCGACAGCAGCCAAACTTCAGTGAGACAGCATCTCTGATGATGCCTTGATTTGGACACTTCCACAGCTTCAGAACTGTAAGCTTTTAATCTAATAAATTCCCATTATAAAGGCCAACTTATTTCTGGTATATTGCTCCCAGCAGCTTTTAGCAAACTAAAACAATCAGTTATGTTGGGGAACAATCCATACCACACACCACTGGCAGATACATTTTCCATGCTCACAAACTCCCAAAGCTCCACACTATGTACAGCAATTGTTCTCAAAGTGTGGTCCCTAGACCAAGAGTGTCTGTATCACCTGGAAACTGGTTAGAAATACAAAATCTCAGATCTCCTGAATAGAAGATTCTGAGGGTAGGGCCCGCTTATGTTTTCACAAGCCCTCCAGGTGATTCTGATATATGCTAAAGTTTGAGCAGCACTGATATACAGAATAAACTCAAACTTTAGCCAGATATCCAAAGCTCTCTGTAACCTAGCCTCCACTGACTTGTCCATCTCATTGTTAGGGGTTACCCTCACCTAGACCCAATCTGCACCCCATTAAATTGTCTACAATTAGGTTCCTAAGAGATACAGCAGAGTGGATCCTGGAGTCAAATTTTCTCCCTTTAATCCCTAACAGAGTCTCTATCCTAGATCCTTATCTGTTATCCTTCCCTGGAGAAACTAGGTTGAATAACATGGAAAATTCAAAAGCCCTCACATCATTATTCACTCCACTCCTGCTTGGCTTCTTTCCCTTAGTATTAACAGTGGAAAAGTGTAGAATTTTAAGTCTGACAAACAAAGATTTGGGTCCCTTATCTATCTGTCAATTTTTAGCTAAATGGCTTAGAAAAGTCATTTTGTCTCTCTAAATCTTGTTTCTCCATTTAAATTTGGGGATAATAATACCTACCTGGCAGGATTGTTATAAGAATTAAATATGAAAGTGCTTAGTACTGGAAACTCCTTGTTAACATCATTATCAAGAGTCGACAAACTTTGGCTTGCAGGCCAAATCTGACCAACCTTCTGATTTTGTAAATAAAGCTTTATTGGTATACATACACACCCATTCATTTATGGCTGTTTCTCACTACAATAGCAGAGTTGAGCAGTTGCAACAGACACTGTATGGTGTGCAAGGCCTAAAATATTTACTATCTGGCCCTTTACAGAGGGAGTTTGCCAACTCCTGACAGAGCCATCATAAGCATCTCCCACTTCTTCCTAATCCAATCACATACCTACCTAGGATAGATTCCAGGGTACCAACCTCAAATAGGTTTCATCTGGTGGCCAGATCTCATGACTTGGTAGCAACTTCTTAGAGCACTGTGTTGGAAAAGATTCTGATGCTATATCCAGATCTGGGAGAAATTCATGCCATAATCACAATCATAACCATATTTTTCAGTTATTTTGTGCCAGAACTTTGCCAACCACACTATATGGATTATTTTATGTAATCCTTATGCCAGCCCTAAAGGATAGGTGCCATAATTCTCTTCATTATACAAATGAAGGAAATGAGGTTTTGAAAGGTTAAGAAACCTACAAACAAAAATAAATAAATAAATAAAAACAAAGAAAGAAACCTACAAACAGTCACACAGCTAAGAAGTGGCAGAGCCAAGATTTAAATCCAAGTCACTCAACTCTGCCTTTAACAACTGCCTGGCGTCTGTTAGACTGGATTTTTTTTTCACCAGCACCTGAACACTCATTCTGTATTTGAGGAATCTACCACTAGGTGAGAGAGGAAAGGCTTGTCCAACCTTAGAAACTGAAAATTCTGGACAGGCAGTCTCCCTAGCCAGGGCAGAGCACCCCATCCTAGGCTCAGCTAATCATAACCCTATCTCAGATGTTAAAGCTGGAGAGAGTGGCACAAAGGTTGTGGTACCAAAGGAAGTGAAGATGTCCAAAGACTACAGCATCACTTCCTTACCAGGCTGTCCCTGTGATATGACTGTATCTAAAATTGCAGTCATGCAGTTTCCATTGGTTACTACCCATTTTCCAAAATTGGCTGACCCAGGGTTCACATTAATTGGCTGAGCCACTAGGTATCTTTCCAATGACTCCTTAAGTTAGCCAGAGTTGTTTTCTCTTGTTTGCAACTAAGAACCCTGACTGGTCACCAGCTAACTGGAACAGAAAGGGGATTTATGGTGATAATATGGGGTGGTTCTGAGAACCAAGCTCAGAAGGTGCAGGAGGATAAGGCTGTTCCCCAGGATCCAGGGAGCAGGAGCCAATAGAACACCCTGACAGGGCAGCTCTGCAAGGGTTAACAAGCTATACCTGAATTTTCCATCTTTGCTTAAAGATTCAAATTTACCAAAGAAAGTCCAGTGACATAGCTTGGGTCATGTGTTAGTTAAGGGTCCAGGGCACTTTGATGGAAAATCCTACCATGGCAGCAAAAATGCCCAACAGTGAATGCCAACAAAAGAAGGCAGGCATTATTATGGTAGTGAGAATGAATACAGAGTAGCAAATGAATTAAAATTTTTAAGTCCAGCAAATGTCCACAACCCTGACTCAGTTAGCCATGTCTGCTATGGGCTCAGGAAAGGAGAGTGGCTCCACTTCCACTCTAAACACTATACCCCATGATCCCTCCCCATCCCTCTTCATACATTCATCCACATCCCCCTCTCCTCCCTCCAAAACCTCGACTCCCTTCAAATCCAGTCACATTCCACATCACTCGTGAAGACTTCCCATAGCATTCCCTGGCCTAGTCCATCCTTGCCCTTTCTCTGAACTTGGAAAATTTATCTCCTGCAGGATTGTTATCTTGATTCTTCAAAGCAATGGTAAGCTCCTCCAAGAAAAGATTCCTCTATTTATTCCCTACAGCATATATATTCCCGATAGCATATATATTCCCCATATATCCTATGAATATCAGTCATTCATGAACCATCCTTTGCATTTCAGCCATGGCTGAGTATCACAGTTTACTTAATTTTTCTTTAAATTTACCCTTTTTGGTTATTTATTTTAGCTGCATTCTGAGCAATGACATCTGTGAAATTATGGGTTTCATAGGATACTTACACATTTTTCTAACATAGTTAACACTCTGTTAATAAATAACATTTGGCCTTGTGCTGTGTTAAAAGAAAGTAAGTATACAAACCGCATATTTGCAAACATTGCTGATCACACAAACTTTGCAACTGAAAAACAAATGAATAGGTGAATGAGTCAATCAGTCAATCACACCTGAGCTTGACTCTAAGAGCCCATCTGGGAGATGGTGGGTCTCAGGTTGACTTCTAACGTTCCTTCCCAAGCCAATTAATTATTGTTCATTAAACAAATCAATAGATCAGCCTAAATCTTGATCAAGCTGAAAGAAAGGATGAAACTGGCTTCTGAACTTCCTGACTTGGTCGCATGGACAAAATGCATTCAAAAGAAAAAGACATTTGTAATCCCTAGGCAGCAGTTTAAGACCACCTTCTCTGGCAGCAACTATAACTGCATGAACATCCTTTTCCTCATGGTCCATTAGCTCCCAGGGAATGAGTCAAGGGTCTGGCAACTGTGTTTCACTTGATCTTTGCTTGCCTAAGAGGAAGGAAAATGCTTTTAGGCTGAGCTCTAATGGAAATGAAATCCATCTCTGCTTTGGTCATTTTAGTTAACAGCTCTTAACCCTCCCAAATCCAACCACTGTCTGAGCTCTGGGCTGAGTGTTCATAACGGGGAAGGGGTGTGGCCATAAGAAATAAAGAGGGCGTTTGGATTTATTTTCCATGCACAGCATATTACATGTCTTATATGCCCCAAGTCTCAGCATTAAATTTAAATGGACTTTTTTTCCCCTTTTGCTCACGATATGTTTTCATTAATTAGGACCAAAACTAAAGTTTATGTACTATGATACTATGGAAAGATCATAAATACTGGAATCAGGAAAAAAAAATGTTTAATCTGTGTTTTGCCATTTACTCCTTGTGGGTTCTTGGGTAAACAATGAAACTGTGTGAGCTTTTTCAGTTACATAAAATGAGCATAGCAGGATGTGAAGATTCAATCTGTTTCAATGAAAACCCTTCTTCGGTTTTGCCTCCTTTATTTTTGTTTCATTAATAATGGCACAGCCCATTCAAGAGAATAGGTAACCCACTCTTTCTCCATCTCTGCTCCATCTCCTCCAGAAGGAAATGTATATTTTCCCTCTAAGGAAGATGTGAAAAGGTCCTCATATTTTTAAGACTGAGGGCTTTGGGGGGGGGGGATTTTTTTTTTTTTTAAGTTTTTAGTAAATGTTTCCATCAATTTATTTTCTGGATTCCTTTAAAAATTTCAAGTTTAATATTAATGCTTTAAAATATTACACGCCAGACAAAGCCTACTCCCACTAATGCTGCAAGTTAATCTGTGTTCTCTTTACTTCTGTTTGCCGAATGTTCTTCAATAATTTCCACAAATATATTCCTATTCAACAGATTATATGCCAGAGGTAAAATCTGGCCAGCAACTTTATAAAAATAGCATGAACCACAGTAAAAGAGGCCCACTCCCAACTCAAGCCCCATGCCATATTCACATTCATCATTAGCAAACACAATTGTACATGAAATTCTATTGTGGAAGCAAGAGTGTGTGTTTTCCTGTGGAGTGGCTGGTGAGGACTCGGAGAGAGGTGAAGGAGGGAACATGCTGGACTGAGGGTAGTTTGCTGTGGCTTGATTTGATACTGGAGAGTTTTCCAAATAGCCTCTCCTCCACCCATGCCACTCTGTAAAGGTGCAAGGGGTATAGTCTGAGACCCTAGGAGCCACGTTGAACAGAAGTCAACTGCCCCACTTCTACTCAACTGGTAACGTCTCATTGTATTCACATGCGTCCTCCCATCGAAGCCAGCCTCTAAACAGGAGGACACTTTGCTCCATCTGTATGATGGATGGCCATGTCCACAAGACATTGCTCTGTCAGTGTCCTCCTATCCTGTGCAGTGGCTCCTCCTAAAGCCCTAAGGCAACTCCTGGACACCAACGGGGTGGTAGGCAGACCTCCCAGCCAACTGTATTTGGAAGGGAACTTTCCTCAGTTGTGAAAATGGTTGGTAAATGTTACTGTTACGTGAAGATAATGACAAGTACCTCACAGGGTCTCTTTAAGGTTTAAGTAAGCTAATGGACAAAGAGCACAGGATCTGTTTGATTGTCCATATTGTCTTCCCTTTACCTGCATGTTAATCTTACCTTGAGTTTTACTGTGGCCAAGGAAAATATTTAATTCAAAAGAACCCCCCCTTCAATATCAAGGGATGCCATCTATAAATAAAAGCAGTATTTTTTTTTCTTTTTTTCAGAGAAAAGCCAAGCCTAGCAACCTCAGGAGTGAAACTCCATCATAGTTTGTTTACGAAGTTGGAACTGAAGTATGTCCAATGCATTTTTTTTTTCATTTTGGTCCTTTTTCTTAGGATATATTAGTAACATTTGAAATTGTGTTTGCTATTAGCACTTTTTCCTGAAAGAGAAAAAAAATGGAACTATGTTTAAATATGCATTGACATCTTCCTAACCTACCCTTGACTTTCTTTATTGTCAAGGGGAAAGGGGAGTATAGGAGTTTGGGAGATGATTCAAATGAGAAAAAATTCACAGTAGACTACATACTCTCCAGTATTTAATATATTTAATATTTGAGGGCAATACAGAAGGTCCAGAATGTGAACTAACTCTTAAGACCATTAAGACAGGAATCTGAACTATGGGTCATAAAGTCCATGTTCTTGGTAAGCTTAACTGATCCTCTAGCATCTGAATCTCAAGCTGCCATTTCTCTTCTCTACTCAATAATTCCCATGAAGTTATAAAAGAAAAATGTTGCTTGTTGAAAAAAAGGCCAACTACTAGTGTTTGTGTTAGAAATGGAAAGGCCTAAGAAAAGCAATGACTTAGTCAGAAAATAGAACCCGTGGATAAGTTAAAGAACAAGCAAAGCACAGGGGTAGCACCTATCAGCTGCAAACCAGAAATTCAAGTGTGTAATAAATATGATTTTAAAATTAATTTCTATTTCAACTTCCATTCCAATATTTAATCTCATAATATTTTGGCTATAGTAGGTTAAATAAAAATGTTATTAAAATTAATATCACCTGTTTCTTTTTACAGTTTTCATTACTAGAAAACTTAAAATTACACGTGTCTTGCACTGTATTTCTATTGGATAGTAGTGGTCTATATTATTTGGAATACTTTGTTGCTGGAATATGCTTCTGGATTATTCAGTGATCTGTAAAAACTGGTGAGCTGTAAAATGTTTTGGTATATATCAAAGTGTTGTTGTTTTTTTTTATTTTAATCTCAATCATTTTGAATCTGCCCTCCCACTCACAGTCTCTTTTTCTATAAACTTTTAATTTAGAAATAACTTCAAAATTAAAGTACGGTTGCAAAATAATACAACACCCATACAAAGAATTCCAACATACTCCCCACCCAGATACCCAGATCTATAAACTTTTAACATTCACCACATTTGCTGCATTGTTCTATCTATCCATCTATCTACCTAGTTATCTATTCATCTATCTATTTTATAAATATTTGAGAGTAAGGTTGTATACATAATGCTCCTTGAGCATGATGCTTCTGAATACTTTTCCTAATAACAAAGTGTTTTAGTTTGCTAAAGGCTGCCAAGGCAATATGCCAGAAATGGGTTGACTTCTGCAATGGTAATTTTTTTTTTTTTTTTTTTTTTTTAAAGATTTTATTTATTTATTCATTTATCACCCCCCTTGCTGCCCGTGCTCGCTGGGTCAGCCAACCACGCCGTGCGGGCGGGCCTGCCCTCACCAGGAGGACCCGGGAACCGAACCCGGGGCCTCCCACATGGTAAACGGGAGCCCTACTGATTGAGCCACAGCCGCTTCCCATCTGCAATGGTAATTTATTAAGTTATAAGCTTACAGTTCTGAGGTTGTGAAAATACCCAAATCAAGGCTTCATCAGGAGATGCCTTTCCCCAAGCTGCACCTGTGGGTAGTCTGGCACATGGCAGGCACAGCAGCAGCATCTGCCAGTCTCTACTTCCGTAGGTTCCATTGATTTAAGCTTCTGCTTCCCGGAGCCTTCTCTCTCAGTTTCTGGGCATTTCTCATCTATTTCTGCAACTTTTTTTTTCTCTATCTGCAGCTTTTTATTCCTCCATTTATAAAGGACTCCAGTAAGAGGATTAAGACCCACCCTGAGTCATGCAATCTAATCAAAAGCCCTTAACTAAAGTGAAATCAAAAGGTTTCACCTACAATAGGTTTACACACACAAGAATGGATTAGCCCCAAAGATATGATTTTCTGAGGTCCACAAAAGCTTCAAACTGCCACACAAGGGTATTCACTTATGTAACCACCTTAAGTACAGTTATCAAGCTCAAGAAATTTAACATTGATATAAAGAAAGCTTAGCACCTATATCCCATTTTTTTCATATATCCCAATAATGTCATTTTGGGCATTTTCTCCTCCATTATTAGATCCAGTCTAGGACCAAATATTGCAATTAATTGATACTTTCTCTTTATTCTCTCTTTTTCTTCTTAATTGTGGAAGCATATACACAGCATGAACTTTCCCATCTCAACCACTCCCAAGCATACGATTCAGTAGGATTAATCACACTCACAATATTGTATTCCCCTCACCATCATCCATTACTAGAATTTTCCCATTACCCCAAATGGGAACCCCACACCCATTATAAATTAACTCCCCATTCTTCCCCCCTACCCAACCCCCCCCCCACACACACAAATAGAGGTTTCTAGAGATTATGTCTATGTTCCAGAGGTTTTCATGATGCCAAACTTTTGGAACAAGATGAAAAATAATTTTGGTTGTCATCCTATCATGCTGGCTTTGACTGCAATCAATTGTTAATCCAATGAGACATTGCTAGGTTATAACCATTTGATGGCCCCTGTCTCTCTGGGCAACTATGGTATTGGCCTGCACGACTTGGATTATTACACATGGTTGTGGCTCTGTCCCTACACCAGGCAAAGGAGAAAGGTGGGAGAAGCTTCATCGGTCCCTGGGCAATGCAGGCAGCCTGAGTCTCCACAGCTTACAACACCAACTACATCCTCGGCTCTTACTACACAACCAGCCAGGGATAAAGGGCAAGAAAGCCCTAAGCTAAAGAGAGAAACTACACCCAGATAAATACATCTAGTAGGCCAGATACCAAGACACCAACAAAAATTACAATCCATACCAAGAAACAGGAAGATATGGCCCAGTTAAAGGAATAAGATAAGCCTCCAGATGACATAAAGGAATTGAGAAAAATTAATCATAGATGTTCAAACAAATCTTCTTAATAAATTCAATGAGATGGAAAAAGAGATTAAGAATATTAAGAAGACAATGGATGAGCACAAAGAAGAATTTGAAAGCATACATAGAAAAATAGAACTTATGGGAATGAAAGGTGCAATAAATGAAATTAAAAATACACTGGAGGGAAGCGGCTGTGGCTCAATCAGTAGGGCTCCCGTTTACCATATGGGAGGCCCCGGGTTTGGTTCCTGGGGCCTCCTGGTGGGGGCGGGCCCGCCCGCGCGGCGTGGTTGGCTGACCCAGTGAGCGCAAGCAGCAAGGGGGGGATAAATGAATGAATGAATAAAATCTTAAAAAAAAAAAAAAAAAAAAATACACTGGAATCATATAATAGCAGATTTGATGAGGCAGAAGAAAGGATAACTTGAAGAAATGGCCTCCAAAAGTGAATATACGAAAGAACAGATGAAGAAAAGAATGGAAAAACTTGAACAAGGTTTCAGGGAACTAAATGACAGCAAGAGACGTGCAAATATACATGTCATGGGTGTCCCAGAGGGAGAAGAGAAGGGAAAAGGGGCAGAAGAAATATTTGAAGATATAATGGTAGAAAATTTCCCAACCCTATTAAAGGACATAGATATCCATGTTCAAGAAGCACAACATACTCCCATCCGAATAAATCTGAATAGATCAACTCCGAGACACATACTAATCAGAATATCAAATGCCAAAGACAAAAAGAGAATCCTGAGAGCAGCAGGAGAAAAACAATGCATCATACATAAGGGATACCCAATAAGATTAAGTGCCAATTTCTCACCAGAAACCATAGAGGCAAGAAGACACTGGTATGATATATTTACGATAATGCTAGAGAAAAACTTCCAGCCAAGAATATTATATCTGGCAAGATTGTCTTTCAAAAATGAGGGCAAGTTTGGAATAGTCACAGATAAACAGAAACTGGGAGAGTTTGTAATCAAGAGACCAGCTTTGCAGGAAATACTAAAGGGTGTGCCACAGTCTGAAAAGAAAAGACAGGAGAGAAAGGCTTGGAAGAGAGTCTAGAAATGAAGATTATATCAGTAAAAGTACTTAAAAGTCTCCAAAGAGTGGTGAAAATAAAATATGACAGATAAAACCCAAGAGTCAAAATGGGTGAATTAAGAACTGCCTTTACAGTACTAACATTGAATGTTGATGGATTTAACTCCCCAATCAAAAGACACAGACTGGCGGAATGGATGAGAAAATATGTGCTATCTATATGCTGTCTGCAAGAGACTCACATTAGACCCAAGGATTCCAAAAGATTGAAAGAGAAAGGCTGGAAAAAGATATTCCACACATGCAGTAACAACAGCAACAAAAAAAAGGTGAAGTAGCTATACTTATATCAGATGAAATAGACTTTAAAAGACACTAGTAATGTGCAATCTGAGGAGAAAGTCAGGGAAAAAATTCCTTGTACAATAGTGACTAAAAGAAGCAAATATTTAGGAATAAACTTAACCAAAGATACAAAGCACTTATATTCAGAAAACTGCAATGCATTGTTAAAAGAGATTTAAGGAGACTTCCGGGAAGATGGCGGACTAGTAAGACAAGGGAATCTCTGCTCCAGAAAAATAGCTAGAGGACAAGCTGAATCAGCCCTGAAAAAGATCTTATGGGGTTTAGGACAGCAGGTGAAGGCTGCATACCACCCAGAGGAGAGAGGGACAGAAGAGGGAAATTGCGACAACAGAACCGTGAGTGCAAGTAGCAGCTTCTGCTGCTGCCGGCACCCTCCCCCACACTCTTCAGAATTCTTGGGCCTCTGGGCCTGTGACTACAGACAAAGGGGGCTTCAGGGATCTGCCATGACTGGAAAGGGGAGAGAGAGGGACACAGCCTTAGGCTGAATCAGGTTCTGACCTAAAATTTGGGCTGCGGAGCCCCACGAACCCTTCCACACCGCGGTTTGCCCTGGGAGCCTAGAAAGGACTGGAGAAATCCGACCCTCGCAACCTCCCTCTCTTCTAGCCTGGACTAATTGTTGAGGACACCACAGGAGAGGGGAGAGAGAGCCTGGGGCTGACCCTGCTTTGGACTCCCAGGTTTGGTCTGCCCTGTCCCGAGAGTCCTTCCAGGCTGGGTGGGGCTGCGCCATTGTTTGCCTTGGAGCCTGCAAGGGGCTGAAGATATACAAAACTCCCAATCTCCTCCTCTACTAACAGGGACTGATTGTAGAGGATTCAGAAAGGAGTGGAAATATTTCCTAGCTGGGAAAAGGGGGGCGCTACGAGAGAGGTCTGGAGAACTGTCTCAGAAAGTTTGAATCACAGGGCCCCTAGCCCCCAGACAGGAAACTCTATCACATTGATCTGGTCTGTGTCACAACAAATATGCTCCGACCAGGCATTGAATTGAGAGCTGCCAACAAGCGCCATCTCCTGGCAGACCAAGGAAGTGCACAAAAGAAAATTAATAAGTAAGAGAGGCTTTTCCTGGCCTCTATAGCCTCCCTGCCCAAGGCCCTAGAAAACGACTCTACAACCAATTACTGAGTCCAGTGACCAGTTTTGAGCAACAAGCAGAACAATCCTAACAATCAAGGTTGAGACAAAAATCAAAGAGTGGTGGTAACTCACAGCCTCCTGCCACTAAAACCCCATAAGAGAGAAAGAGATAGAGCATCTAAGTAAAATACAAACTAACCAGATGCCTAAGCACCAGCAAAAAATTATGGGCCATACTAAGAAAATAGAAGACATGGCCCAAGAAAAGGAATACAGCAAAGTCCCAGAAGAGATGCAGAACTTGAGAGAACTAATCAGTGAGATGAGCACACATTTCCAAAATCAAATTAATGAGATGAAAGAGAATATAGTAAAAGAGATCAATGACATCAAGAAGTCATTGCGCGAACGTAAAGAAGAATTTGAAATCATGAACAGAAAAGTAACGGAGTTCATGGGAATGAAAGACACAACAGGTGAAGTAAAAAATACATTTGAAGCATACAAGAGCAGACTCAAAAAGATAGAAGAAAGAATAAGTGATACTGAACAGAGCAGCTAAAATTGAAGAGAGAAAAGAATGGAAAAAATAGAGCAGGGGCTCAAAGAGTTGAATGACAACACAAAACGCAAGAACATATGTGTCATGGGAGTTCCAGAAGGAGAAGAGAAAGGAAAAGGGGCAGAAAGAGTATTTGAGGAAATAATAGCTGAAAATTTCCCAACTCTCACGAAAGAAATGAACTTACATGTCCAAGAAGCACACCATACCCCAATAAGAATAAATCCTAATAGACCTACGCCAAGAAACATATTATTCAGAATGTCAAAGGTAAAAGATAAAGAGAAAATTCTCAGAGCAGCAAGAGAGAAGCAAACGATCATGTACAAAGGACGTCCAGTAAGACTTTGTGCAGATTTCTCTTCAGAAACCATGGAGGCGAG
>JAKSZT010007815.1:5498683-5557523 GCA_026826555.1 Tolypeutes matacus | reverse complement strand
CCCTATACAAGAATCAACTCAAAATAGATCAAAGATCTAAATATAAAAGCCAGGACCATAAAACCACTGGAAGAAAATGTAGGGAAACATCTTCAAGACCTTGTAGTAGGCGGTGGTTTCTTGGACCTTACACCCAAAGCACGTGCAACAAAAGAAAAAGTAGATAAATGGGACCTCTTCAAAATGAAACACTTTTGCACCTCACAGGACTTTGTCAGAAGGGTGTAAAGGCAGCCAACTCAATGGGAAGAAATATTTGGAAATCACATATCTGATAATGGTTTAATATCCAGGATATATATGCTTTTTTTTTTTTTTTTTTTTTACCGGGAGGTCCCGGGTATCGAACCTGGGTCCCTCCATATGGGAGACGGATGCCCAACCATTTGAGCCACATCCGTCCCCGAGGATATATAAAGAGATGTTGCAACTCAACAATAAAAAGACAAATGACCCAATTAAAAAATGGGCCAAAGACTTGAATAGACATTTCTCCGAAGAAGAAATACAAATGGCAAAAAAACACATGAAGAAATGCTCAACATCACTCATGATTAGGGAAATGCAAATCAAAACTACAATGAGATATCATTTCACACCTATCAGAATGGCCACTATTAAAAAGACAGAGAACTGCAAGTGTTGGAGAGGATGTGGAGAGATAGGAACACTTTTTCACTGTTGGTGGGAATGCAGGATGGTACAATCACTATGGAGGACTGTTTGGCAGTTCCTAAAAAAGCTGAATATAGACTTGCCATGTGACCCTGCAATATTTCTACTGGGTATATACCCAGAAGAACTGAGAGCAGTGACACCAACAGACATCTGCACACCGATGTTCGTAGCCACATTATTCACCATTGCCAAAAGCTGGAAACAACCCAGGTGTCCATCAACAGATGAATGGATAAACAAACTGTGGTCAATTCACACAATGGAATATTATGCAGCTGTAAGAAGAAATGAAGTCATAAAGCATATGGCAACATGGATGAACCTGGAGGACATTATGTTGAGTGAAGCAAGCCAGACACAAAAGGACAAATACTGTATGAATGCATTACTATGAACCAAATATATTGTGTAATATATTGTTTGATTAAAAAATAAATAAATAAATAAAAGAGATTTTAAAAAGACCTAAATAATTGGAAGAACATTCCATGCTCACAGATTGGAAAACTAAATATCAAGATATCAATTCTACCCAAATTAATATACAGATTCAATGCAATCCTGATAAAAAATTCCACCAGCATTTTTAAATAAATGGAAAACACTATTATCAAATTTATTTGGAAGGGTAAGGGGGCCCAAATACCCAGAAACATCTTAAAAAGGAAAAGTGAAGTTGTAGGACTCTCACTTCTGGACGTTAAATCATATTACCTAGCTATGATGGTAAAAACAGCATGGTACTGGCATAAAGACAGACGCACAGACCAATGGAACTGAATTGATGGTTCAGGAACAGACCCTCACATCTATGGTCAAGTGATTTTTGACAAGCCTGTCAAACCCACCCAGGCTGGGCAGAACAGACATTCAACAAATAGTACTGGGAGAACTGGATATCCATAGCCAAAAGAAAGAGAACCCCATCTCACACCTTATACAAAAATTAACTCAAAATGGATCAAAAACCTAAATATAAAAACAAGAGACATAAAGCTTCTTGAAGAAAATGTAGGAAAACATCTTCAAGACCTGGTGGTAGATGGTGGATTCTTAAAGGAGATAAGAGGAAGACTGAGATGAACTACTGATGCTTAATGTATGTAGAAGTTTTAATTAACCTTACTGTAAAAGTGTAGAAATATATAGAGTTGATGGTAAACACATTATAGTAAGTAACAGCTGGTTTATAAATGGGAAAGTGGCTGGAAAGGGTAGTCTAGGGATATAAATGTCAATGGAAAGAAATCTAGAGAAAATCTAAGGACTAAATAACACAGTAAACCCAGAGGTAGATGAGAATTGTGGTTGATGGTACAGATGCAAGAGTGCCCTTTGTGAGCTAGAGCAGATGTACGTCACTATTGCAGGGTGGTGGGAATGTGGAGAAGTATGGGAAAAATACAACTGGAGTGACCTATTGATTAACAGCAATACTGTAATATTCATACATCTATGCCAAAGATGTACTGGGTTGATAATGCGGGAGTATGGAAAAAGTGTGCCAAATGTATGCTAGGGACCATAGTTAATGGTAATAGTCTGGTAACATTATCTTATAATCTGTAACAAATGTTCTGCCACAGTGTGGTGTGTTAATATAGGAGTGTTATACGGAAATTCGCAAATGTGCATGATTGTTTTGTAAGTTCACAACTCCTGTAATAAAAACGTATTTTAAAAAAATAATAATAGGGTGAGTTGGGAGAAAAATACACCAAATGTAAGATATTTTGGTTAGTAGTGATATTTAGAGGATGCTCTTTCATCATTAGTTAAAAATGTTTCACAACAATACAAGGTATTGGTGGTAGAGTGAGGTATGAGAGCCCTGTATGATGTTATACATGTTTGTTCTGTAAGTTCACAACTATTACTATACATTTATTGTTTATGTATGTTTATGTATGAGTGATATACTTCAATAAATTTTTAAAATATCAAAAAAAGTAAATGAACAAATAAATTAATATAAAAGTTAAAAAAAATATATCAAGTCCTAAAACACTGTGGTTTTTAAAACAGAAGAGAGCACTACCTATTGAGAGAAGAAAATGGGCTAGATTACAAAGAGAATGGGAGTATGGGAACAAGAGAAGGCAGGATTCACAGGGGGTTGGTGAAAAATGAGGCCAGAAAGCCTCTACATTCAAGCTTTGCATATTCTCTAAGTGTTTCACCTCGCCTCACTCCCTCCCCTTGTCTCCAACTGCGAAGACAGGAGACCCAAACAGATGGGTTTAGAGTGGCACCTATTCTTACTCTGATGACAGCTCCAGCACCCCTCTTTCTTTATTGCCACCCCACCCTGGCCACTCTCCATCCTCTCTGGTCACTATATCATCTTTATAGGCTCAGGTACTAAAAACCAGGAAGTTATTAAAGCCCAGGTCTGGCAATTCCACTGAACTTGACAGTTCATTAAGAAGATTCATTCTGAGCACATTCAGATCAGCTCTCGTACCTTCCCCAGGCCTGAAGGATAGGAGCTTGTCACACAGGAAAGAGGAAAACCTAGCTTTGTCATCTCACGCTCCCTTTGCCTCCAAGAATGTCAGAAAATCCTGTTGGGTTTCTCTGACATTTAATTTCCAGAGCAAGAACTGGAATTGTAAATCCTGGTATTCAGTCCTCTCATCTTGGGACTTATAGTAGATTGAATTGTGTAGCCCAGAAAAACAAACAAAACAAAACATGTTCTTAATCTTGATCTGCATTCCTGTGGGCATGAACCCATTATAAATACAACCTTTAGAAGACGTTATTTTCGTTTAAGGTGTGGCCAGCTGAATCAGAATGGGTCTTAATTCTATTACTTCAGGCTTTATAAGGAGAAAGCCACAGAGAGGAGCTGGAAGCTGAAAGTCAACAGAACCCAGAAGAGAAAGGAGAGGACATTGCCATGTGACAGAAAAGCCAAAGAACCCAACAATTGCCAGCCAACCCAAAAGCTCCCGACCCTAGGGAGGAAACAAGCTTTCTAGCCTCTGAACTGGGAACCAATAAATTCCTGTTATTAAGCCAACCCAGTGTGTGTCTTAGCCAGGAAACTAAGACAGGGCACCTCTTCTGCAAGAGATAGTTTTGAGGAGTTGTGTGTATATTCAGATGGTTTGCTATTTTTTTGCATATGATTGACATTTATTTGCTGTCAGTTGTTTGGTACTTCTCAAATGGATATTTTATTATTATTATTTTGAAAGTTGCTTATCATGATTTTATTTCTTATAGTCCATATATTATAAATTACCATAAACCCCTTTTCATCACATGCAAAGAGTAGAGTCAGGATGACAAATAAAGCCAATAGAACTTAAATATCTATTCCAATGGTGTTTTGCCTGGTACATAGTGGAGTACTCACTAATTTTTTTAAATAAATAAATGAATGAACAAACTCAAAATGAAATCTTAGCTAGAAGGCTGTGTCAATCAGTTGTTGCTGCCTAACACATAGTGACAAAAATCTCAATATCATACCATAACAGCATTTATTTCTCTCTCTTATGTCTGGCAATGCCTCGCATGTCTCTCTCTGGGGCTCAGTCTGGAGAAGCAGCAGGTCTCTGGGACACCTTCTTCTCAGGGCTGTGGTCAGAAGCTCTCAGCAGGATGAGTAGAAAAAGCAATGCCTCTTGAAGGCCTAGGCACAGAAATAGCACCTTGTCACTTCCACCCACATCCCATTGGCCAAAGCAAATCTTACAGTCAAACCCAACACCAGTGATGTAGGCAAGTATTCTCTGCCCACAGAGTATAAGGGACTATAAATATTTCCTGAAAAATAATCTAATTATCAGAGAGCCCACATATCAAATAGGAGCGATTGTACTTGCCCTGGTTGATGTTGGGACAAACCAGGTCAGAATCCTCTCCAAAAACCCAGTTTCTCCTCCTGCCTACTTAGGTGGCTCCTGGGACACTTCATCAAAAACTTGGGCTCTAAAGAACACAGTTTTGGTTTTGATTTTGGTTTTGGTTTTTTTTCAATGAAAGCAAATGCTTCTACTTGCCCTGGATATGATACCAAAGTACAAGATTCATGAAGAGGAAGGGAATTCTAGGCTGGGAGAACAAGATAAATAGAATAAGGCTGGGGTTTTTTCAACATTTTATTCTTAGCAACAAGTATCATCCTTAGCACATTGTAGGTACTCATTAATTAATTTTTCAAAAGATGAATAAAAATTATAGTAAAGACACAGACCCAGCACTCATCTGACTGAACATAATAATATGTAGACTTTTCAGCTGATCTAGTTTAAATTTAGTACCAACATCTTTGCTACTTCACACCAAAAGCTGTTAATGGAGACAGTATAACTAAGCCTCTCAATTCCCAAGGAAGACTAAATCTTGCCCAGGAACCCTGACCGGAAAGGCAAGAAACTCCCACCTAGTTTGTTGGGCAAGAGAAGCAGTGGTTTCTAGGCTTCTGAAATGTGTCTAGAAATTACTAAAGAGACGTTGAGGCACAAGTTAAAGGCACACACACAAAAAAAATGTTCTTTATCCATTTCATCCTCATGGAGCAAATAACCCAGATCCAAAATTGTAGACCACTCTTTCGGCCATTCCAGACCTTGCCTTTTGTTTTCAGGACCCCTGGGCTGGCTGACCCACTTTCCAAACTGCTTAGCAGCTGCTCAGGAAAGTGTTCATATAAACAGACCAAAGGTCATGATCAGCCCACTCTTCCTAGATATAATAACTAACAGAAATGAGGCTGGCTATATTTATTACTACTGGAATGATTTCCAGGTAAGAGAAGCCATTGATGTAGAATTTCCCTCCCAGTTGTACCAATGGAGTTTTTAAAATCTGGACTATTTCCCTGCATCTAAATGGGGCCACTTATAATTTACCATCCACTGATAGGAAAAGTTATCTGCACAGCTGTGGATCCACATTAGTTATGCTCTGAGCAGGACAATACTGTAAATTATTTGTAATATGCTGGAACTCAATGCAGATGGAGTTTATAAATATGATATTAAACTCTTAAGAGGGAGTTACAGACCCTTTATAAAACCATTAATTTTTAAAGTGGTTTAGGAGTCCAAATTAGCAGCCTGGTGTGGGTGCCAGCTTCTAAAAACAGATGGCATTAGCTTTTCAAAAAGCAACATATCCCAGATCAAATGGGAAGATCAGTCCTCAAATGTCTCTGGAAATTTATTTCAAAGCCCTGAATATAATGAGTAAGATTCAAAGTCCATCTTTGGCCACCTTCTCCTGGAGGCTTCCCTGACCACTCAAGCTCCCCTCAGAAATTTACAATGCTTACTGCATGCCAGACTCACTCTAAAACTAATCACATATAAATTTGTATAATATGCTTTATTTCTCTTACTTGTATCTTATTATTTTTTCTGATAACTAAAATATATCTGCTTATTATAAAACCTTCCAGAAGCATATTACACAGAAAGAACTCTTCACCCATAAGTCAATCTCACAAGGACAACCACTGTCAACCATTACAAGCAGAGCCCTTCCAGTATTATTTTTGGCACATGTAATACCAAATATGTCTTTTTAAACAGAAATTATACCATTCATATTATTTTACAACTTTCTATTTTCATGTTTCCCCATGTACATTGTAAGCTCCTTAAAGACAGGGATAATAGCTCAATAAATGATTTATTCTATGCATAATATCTACTGTGTATTAGGTGCTGCCCAATATAAAAATGAATAACATGAAAAGCCTCAGATTGAAGGAGCTTACCTACCTAGAAAGAAAGAAAAACATATGAAAAGCAATTACTATAAAACAATGTGATGTGTACTATAATCCAGGTTATATAGAGCACCATAGGGAAGCCTTTCACTTTGCCTGTGGGGAGAGAGGACACACATCTGTCTGAATAAATCAACCAGCTTCAGAGGGGTTCATATGGCCATTAAGAAATAGGACTCAGCTCTGGACTTCTCACATGCCCATACGTTGAAAATATTGGCTCTAAATGATTTCCTAGAGCCAATTCATGAGCAGTGTATTAAAAACTCTGGCTCTCCCTCTTAGCTGTCCACATTGATATGGCAATGTTATGTGTTACTACATGCCTGAATCTAACTTTAGGAGTCCCTGCACTGTAGCTGTAGGATTCCAGGATTCTGAAAATGAATCTGTTTCAACAATATGTTAATTGTTGAAACTATCTCCTACACTTCCCTACCACCAGTGAAGCCGGAGAAGTATTGGAATCCTCTAGGTTCTTGGCTATGTTGCATAAAAGAATTTAAGGACATGCCAGTTTAGTTAGGCCAGTAAAAAGAATTTATTGGGAAATGGGGAAAAAAGAACAGAGCTTGTTGAGAAATGGGAGAGAAGGATGGAAATAAGCACCGAGGTTTGGTGTGGGCTCCTCTAGACAGAGCAAGCAAGTTTTGGCTTGTTGGGTCACCTTTTAAACTATTAATTATTCCTCCCCTTGCTAATGATAAGAGGAGGGGCCCCAGCTGTTATTGGTTACCCCACCAATGGTGGAGGCCAATGATGAGGCCTGTTTGAATATCTGGGGCCTCCCCTTAGTCCCAGAAAGAGTCCCAACTGGGACCTCAAGATCAAGGTCAAGATCTCAACAGGAACTCGTGGCCATGTTGTCTGTCGGCCATGTTGTCTGCCGGGCCAGGCACCCTCCCCCTTTCACTATACTAACCTGCCTCAACTCCCCCCTCACAGAGTTCACACCCTTATTCTTAAGGGGGTGCTGAGGGGCAATGATCATTCTTCTGTAGTTACTTCCTGCTGGTTAGGGCGGAGGTCCCTGCCTGACAGGAGTACACCTCTCTGACTATTCTATTTTGAGGTTAAGGGAGCACAGGTCTGGCACACTGGTTGGAAATGGATAAAATCCTTGCATGACTAATAAAGTGTTGATTCTATAAGAAATAAACTTAATTAGAATTTGGAAGATACATGGTCCCACTAAAAGGATAAAGAGGTTGGTGATGAGCAAACCCAAAAGGGACTAGCCATGACATACTGGACCATGACAGTGAGAAAGTCCAGATGCCTTCAGAGGCTGCATCCTCCCAAAGTTGATGGGAAACAGCATTCTTCCTTGAGTTCTTTTATGCTGTTGGTCAATTCTAGGGAGAGATTGTGGTAGACCTGCTAGGTTTGTGTATAAACTGCCAACCCCAGTTCCCACAGTAGTTGTTATGCTTAGGACAGTTAGGAGAGTTATGGAGAGGCACTGCCCTAGACATAAACTCACAAAGACAGTATAGGCAGCAAGACAAGCATATGGCAAAAAAAGTAAAAACAGTACATAGGAGAGCCATTCCTTTATTTATAGGCACATTCATTAACTTTAGAAAATGAATTAGGTTTACCAGGACTTTTAACATGTTCAATATCCCTCTGCATATGATCTAGAATAGAAAATATATCATCATAATTATCAGACATATATCAAGAATAGGAGAGATACAGGTACAATATTTAATACTAATCAATTCACTAATCAATGCATAAGTTTCTCTTTGAGCTGCAATTAATAGATCTAAGCTCCAGGTTTGCAAGACCATACATGTTCTCTCTCCATGGGAGCAGGCCATAATGCCAATTGTTGTTTAAGTTCTACTTACATCACTCTAGTAATTGTTGCTCCACTTGGCATGTATGCCCTTCACACAGCTAGAATGTTGCAGCACCATTGACCACAGAGAGAAGTTAGGAAGGTAGGCTCAAGTATTTCACTGGCCTGGTACACAGCGCCCTTCGGCACTATTAAACAGAGCCAGTCTGGAGGCAATGTCCATTGTACATCTGGCCATATTGAGCCATTGCCAGCTGCTGCAGGAGTCTGAAACTGCAATGTAGTCTCCATCCTCTTCAGGAACACAACCAGAGATGTAGTAGATACCTTTATTGTCTTAGGGGTCAGTGACCAACCTAGTCAATAACTCAAGAGGCACCATGTAAGGTATTTGGGCCTGGTTTGAATGCACAAGAGAGTTTGACAATACTGAAGCCTATCTAATACTTTCTAAACACTTCCAATGCAATGTATAACATATCAAATGAACTTAACTATTTCAGTACTTTGCTTTTTACTTTTACACACTTACCATGATTACATTAACAGCTATTTTACCTTAGCAGCACAGGAAAAAATAATTTCTCTATTATTTTATGAAAATCTGAGATTCCCAATGGAATCAAGATTATCTTTCCTTACCAGCACTTTAATATGCAGATTGAGGTGGCCTCTGATAGGTTTCCCTGATATGAAGTTACTTTTTGTTACTAATATAAACTTAGGCTTCTAATGAATAATGGCTTCCTGGAATTAGCCATTTAAATTCTTCAGTTTAGAAGATGCTTTCACAAACTGCTTATAATTAACCATAACCACATAGACTACTTTATCCTTAAATAAGCTTATTAAATTATAGCTAGCAACCAATGAAATTTACTTTACCCTTTTAAGAGAGGACAGATCTACATTTACTTAATTTCATTAGACATGAACTTACAATTTTCATCACTTTAAAGATTTAATACATACAATGTTAATTTATTAGTTGGTATTCAATATACCTAGGGAGATAATACCCTAGCTGAATAAGACTGAAACCATTACAGACTATGCAAGGAATGTTTTTTTTTTTCCCTCCTTCCTTTACAGGAGGCTAAAATCTCTTTTCTTTAATAAAATTCTAAAACTGTGAATAATTTTAAAAGCATACTGACTTCTAGGTTCATAATGTATTACAATTGTTTAATTTGTTTTAATTATAATTTAGAAAAGATCCTTCCATAACTCTTAAGGACTTTTCTTTTACTTACTGAAATTTGACAATTGGGCTATTAACCACCCTTATTTTAAGGCTGTTAAAAGGTTTAAATTGGGAAATTACAGGGCAAACTGATTCTTAATTCCCCAGCCTACAAGATAGTTTTAATCTGCCACACCTAGTCCCTCCCTCAGAGCTCTTACAAAGAGAAGGCCCTGGGGTCTGGGTAGGTCAAAGAGCTCAGGAAAATCTTTTTCCCTTTCCCAATAGTTTCTATATTCAGATTTCTATATGACCTTTCCATCCTGCTTAGCCTAATTTGGGCTCCAAGAATATTCATTCACATATATAATTGCATATTTAATTTTTAATAATTTGAATAGAGCTCTTTTAAGAATATTCATTTGTTAATTTTCTATTACCACTCTGATGTATGAAGATATACACTGAGCAAATAGGCAGACACAAATAGAGTTACACATAAAAACACAACTCACTGATGTGACTTATAATTTGCATTCTTTTACAAAATAAGTTTAACTGTAAAATAACATTTAAAAGATTTTTTTGAAGACTATTTCTAATTACTCTAATTTGCACTGTGACCATGCAGTTTTGCACAAGAATTTTGTTCCTTTTAATTATTTGCTTGTAACCAAATTATCCCCAATGCTTTAAAATACAATTTACAACATTTTGCTTTACTTCAGAGCTTTGCTTATTTCCCATTTTGACTTTGGCAGACCTTGGATGAAAAACACTAATTCCAGTATATACTCACTGAAGTCATTGAAGCCTCAGGGAAACTGGATTCTCTCATGAATTGCTGCTTTTAGGAACCTCAACAGTCGAGGTGGGATGATAGTCTTTGGAGATAATAGGACTCAAGTGGCTACTGGACTGGAAGAGTGGATGGATGTTCAACCCCGAGGGTTGAGAATTCTACCAGGAAGCAATTTAGTCCACACTTGGAGTCATGAGAGAAAGCAGGGTTATTGGCACCAGTGGAAGGACAGGAGACAGGGGTGTCTTAAATTTGCCTTTCCCTGATCCATGGGGGCAGAAGTTGCCATGAAATAACCATAAGCAAAGGCAAGGGGTGAGACTAGACCTGAAGATTACACTTAAAATAGTAGGTCTAGGCTAAATCCACCCAGCTATAACAATTTCAGATATTATCCTTCTGTTGTTTTATAATATAAAGGAATCTATATAACAATCTTAACTCTTAGTTTCTAGTAAGTTTCCACTTAATACAATTTGGGCACTTCTGTTTATTAACTAAGCAACTAAAACAATTTTATTAGTAACAACTTTGCTAAATTTTTCTGCTTTTTCAGCAGCTGAATTAATTCCACTTGTGATTTCTTTTATACATCAAATTCAATTGGAAGATAAAATTGACATTTAAAGACTCATTTTTAGGTTACATTCACTGTCATCCAATTTTTAACAGGCAAACCCCAAATCTGATTTACAAGTTCCTAGGCATAAGCAGACTAACAAAGTTAAAGCAAGCACAGATTAGAACAGAAGAAAGAATTTTACACACTTAGTTTAGCTTTGGGAAAGACTTGACTTTAAATCACCTAGACACAAAGCTCCCAGTGTCTGTCTACAACAGAAACTTCGTGCAGGGCCCTCCAGCTTAGTTCCTCCAGGACAATCCCTGGGCAGCTGCTAAGTATGGAGCTAAGGGGTCCAGAGAAGCCTGCCCATGATGAGACACAAATTGGGGCTACTCTGGAGGCTGTATCCCATTAGTTACCTCCCGACAAGGCGAAAAGCCCTGTGAGGGTTTTTTGGCTGGAAGGATTGGAGTGTTACAAGGAAATGGGCAGGGAGCTAGAAAAGCAAAGAACCTTTTAACAGTAATTCATGGCACATGAAGAGGTTCCTTATTCTACAGGGGAGAGATTTAGTAAATAGAGTGCATTTCCTCATCCCTTTAAGGAGACATGCCCACGTAGTCTCTGGCCCTCAGATTTGTTTGTCCTCTCCTCTCTTACACAGGTTTAACTGGAATTCAGGGTCCCATGCAGAGACCACTCTCAGCCATACTGCAGCCATGTAGTGTGGCAGGAGAAGATTCACCTCTTTCTTTTTAGACAATCAGTAGGCAGGTTATCCTAATTTCTGAGAAGACACCCCAATGGGGAGTCTGCTTGAATGCTGGAAGAGCCGTCGATTATCCTAGGGAAGGATAAAATGCATTTGTCAGTCTGGGGGCGTCCCATTGCTAGATCTTACTGAATGGATTGCTCACCAAGCCAGTGTCCTGGAAATTGGGGAGCCCTGCTCACTGTCCCCACGTTCTGGGAATCAGAAGCTTTGTCTCTGGGCATCCCCAGAGCCTTAGAGGTCTTGGGAGTCTCTGGGTCCAGTGCCCAGACTGAACAGCCAAGCCAGGCAGACCCTAGGAAATGAGCTGGCTAGGGACCTTAAAAGAAAGGTCTACTTTCCAACAGTCTCAGGAGCTGGCTATGAGTAAGCTCACCTCACTCATAGCCACTCCCAGGGGCGGAGGTCTGCAGTTAAACCTGACATTAAAAGCCCATTTAAAAACAACTAGAGACTAACTGTCCTGTGACTTGCTGGCAAACACCCTCAGGGACCACCCCCCATGTCTTGATTAAAAATGCATTTTCAGTTTCTAAGGCATTCTAAAGCATCACTCAGTCCCAAAGTAAGGACAGCAGTAGTTGGAAGATCAAAGGCATTTTCATTTAAAAGGAGTTAACTAACAATCTAAGGAAACAATACAATGGGTGATAGCCATTCTGAACTCACAGAGAGTGCCTGGTAAACTCCTGGCAGAATCCTGCTCAACTCAGGTCACAGGCCCAGGCAAGGTCTCAAGGGCAGGCTCACCCAGCAACCGGAACTTCCTTGGATCTACACAGCATGGGGGCTCGCCCCTACCATGAAGAGGAAGCCAGAAGTCTGGGCAGACTGGGCTTATGTCTCATGGGAGCCTATCCAGGATCCCCTTTAAAATGGCAGGGTAAGGAACTCTCAGAGAGGGCCTGGTAAACTCCCAGCAGACTCCTGCTCGACTCAGGCCACATGCCCAGTCAGGTCTCAAGGGCGGTTTCACCCACCACCCAGACACAGCATGGGCGCTCACCCCTACCACAGAGAGGGAGCCAGAAGTCTGAGCAGACTGAGCTTATGTCCTGTGGGAGCCTATCCAGGAACCCTCTATCCAGGAACTCCCTTTAAAATGGCAGAACCAAAAGCGGGCACAGACAAGCTATAAAAACTTTAGACTCACCAGTCCTTGCTGGGCATTAGGGAGGATTACCTGCCTCTAGAACTCCTGGCTGCCACTCACCAAATGAAGCCAGGGAAGTGTTGGATTCCTCTAGGTTCTTGGCTATTTTGCATAAAAGAATTGTAAAACATGCCAGTTTAGTTAGGCCAGTAAAAAGAACATATTGGGAAATGGGGGAAAAGAACAGAGTTTGCTGAGAAATGGGAAAGAAGGACAGAAATCATACCAAAATTTGGTGTGGGCTCCTTTAGGCAGAGACAGTGAGTTTTGGCTTGTGTGGTCACCTTTTAAACTATTAATTATTCCTCCCCTTGCTAATGCTAAGAGGAGGGGCCCCAGCTGTTATTGGTTACCCCACCAATGGTGGGGGCCAATGGTGAGGCCTGTTTGGAATATCTGGAGTCCCAGAAAGAGTCCCAACTGGGACCACAAGGTCAAGGTCAAGGTCTTGGCAGGGTCTAATGGCCATGTTGTCTACCAGCCATACTGTCTCTCAGCCCTGTTGTCTGCTGGGCCAACCGCATTTCCTCTTTCACTACACTAACCTGCTTCACCAGCACCACCACCCAACACTGACTTGATATGTGTCTTAGTTTGCCAATCTGCTATGATCAATACCACACATTGTGTTGTCCCAAACAATAGGAATTTATTGGCTCATGGTTTTGAGGTTCTACTGAGGTATCAGCAAGAAAATGCTTTCTCCCCGAAAGCCTGCAGCATTATGGTACTGGCTGCCAGCAATCCTTGGAGTTCCTTGGCTTATCTCTGCTTCTGGTCACATAAAAATGTCTTTTCCTTTATATGCTCTTCCAGTGACTTCCTGATTCTCCTTGCGACCTTCTTTTTATAAGTAACTCAGATTAAGGCCTGTCTGCTTCAGGTGGGCCACACCTTAACTAAAAATAACATGTTCAGTGATTGTGGGAACATGGCAGAGTAGGAAGTTCCAGAAATCACTTCCTTCACCAAAACAATTATTGAACTGGCAGGAAATGCCTGAATCAACTATTTTAAAATTCTGGAGTCTAATAGAACTCTGTGCAGCATCCAGAGAAGAGCTGGAGGAAGAGACTGGCAAATTGCAATATATAAAGGTGAATTTCAGCCTCTATAAAGAAGCTGCTATCTCCCAACCTCATGGCAGGCAGCAGTGGGGACTGCAGCCTGAGCTCCTTGTGCACCTTGCTGGTACCAGGGTGGATATAAGGACCTAGTTCTCCAAAATCTCAGGGGTATTGGGGATTGTCTGGCTGTGAATCACTGCTTTTGATCAGCTACTTCAGATTGCTGGGTAACCAGAACTAAAGGTGGTCATTGCTCCAACCCATCTCAGGCAAAAGCAGAAGAAGAGTCTTAAAGAAGTGGAATTTTTCTTTCTCTTTCTCTTTCTCTGTCCACTCCCTGTTTGGGAACAAAAACAGTTCAAAAAAGTCACAAATCAATGGCTTCTTCAGTCCTCAGCAACAACAAGCAAACAAAAACCTAACAATCCCACAGGAGTAGGAGAACTAGATTTCCAGAGTTATAACAACATAATACTCAGAATTTCCAGTTCTCAACAAAAAATTGCAAAGTACACAAAGAAGCATGAAAGTATGACCCATTCACAGGAAGAAAGGAATTTGCCAGAAACCATGTCTAAAGTTTCCATACATTGGAACTATTAGTCAAAGATTTTAAATCAACTGTCTTAAGTATGTTCAATGAGCTAAAGGAATCCATATAAAAAGAACTAAAGGAAATTAGGAAAACATTGTCTGGACAAAATAAAGAGACAGAAACTATAAAAAGTAAAAAACAAATTTTGGAGTTGCAAAATACAGTCATTGGAATGAAAAACTCATTAGATGATAGAACAATATATTTGAATAGGCAGAATAAAAGATCAGCAAACTTGAAGACAAGGTAATTTAAATTATCCAGTGTGAAAAACAAAAAGAAAAAATAATCAAGAAATAGGAACAGAGCCTGAGGGACCTGTGGTACAACATCAAGTCTACCAACAAATACATCATTAGAGTTTCAGGGGACAAGAGAGGAGAAAGAGGCACAAAAAGTATTTCAACAAATAATGACTTAAAATTTCCCAAATCTGAAGAAAATACATGATTATACACATCCAGAAAGCGCAATGAACTCCAAGCAGGAGAGACTCTAGGGAATCTACACCAAGACACATTATAGTGAAAATGTCAAAATCCAAAGACAGGATTTTTGAAAGCAGCAAGAGAGAAATGGCTTGTCACATGAAGGGATTCCCAATAAGATTAACAGAGGAATTCTCATCAGAAACCACAGACACCAGAAGTCAGTGGGACAGTATATTTAAAAGTCCTTAAAGAAAAAAAAAGAAAAAAAAAAAAAACTGTTATTTAAGAATTCTATATCCAGCAAACATATCTTTCCAAAATGAAGGAGAAATTAAGATATTTATAGATAAACAAAACCTGAAAGAGGTAATTACCAGAAGTCCTGCCCTAAAAGAAATGCTAAAGAGAGTCTTTCAGGCTGAAATAAAAGGACACTAGACAGTAATTTGAAACCACAAGAAGAAATAAAGAACATTGGTAAAAATAACTACATAGGTAAACATAAAATCCTGTATTATTGTGCTTTTGGTTTATAGCTGCTTCCACCACCACCACCACCACCACCCCCCTTATACTTAACAGGGAGATGTGTAAAATAATCTTTAAAATCTATGTTAATGGGAATACAGTGTAATCTGATATAATAATATAAAGGGGGAGGGACAGAGACATATAGGTGTAGAGAGTTTGTATACTACTGAAACTAAGTTGGTATTAGTTTAACTAGTTTGTTATTAGTTGAAGATGTTAATTGTAACTAAAAAGGTAACCACCAAGAAAACAACTAAAAAACATAGAGAAAAGGAAAGAAGAAGGTAATCAAAATTGTACAAAAAAGCAACTAAATAGAAAAAAAAAAACAGGTAGTAATGGAATAATTGAGGAACAAAAACATACAAGACACACAGAAAACAAATACATGGCATAAGTAAATCCTTCCATCTCAGTTATTAACTTAAATGCCAATGGGTTAAACTCCCCTATTAAAAGGCAGAGATCAGTATAGTGGATGAAAATGCACATTTCATCTAAATGCTGTCTATAAAGCATCAAAGAGGTTGAAAGTAAAAAGGTGTTTGTCTGGTTTTTGTTTTTTATTATTATTATTGGACTAATAAAAATGCTCTAATAATGATTAAAGTGATAAATGCACAACTATGTGATTATACCAAATACCACCGATTGTACACTTTGGATGGATTGTACACTTTGGATGGTGCATTAGTCAACCAAAAGGGTGTTGATGCAAAGTACCAGAAATCTGTTGGCTTTTATAAAGGGTATTGTATTAGTCAGCCAAAGGGGTACTAATGCAAAATACCAGAAATTGGTTGGTTTATATAAAGGGTATTTATTTGGGGTAGAAGCTTAAAGTTACCAGGCCATAGGCATAAGTTACTTCCCTCACCAAAGTCTATTGCCACATGTTGGGGCAAGATGGCTGCCATCATCTGCCAAGAGTGCAGTCTTCCTGGGTTCCTCTCTTCCCAGGGCTCTATTTCTCTCCAGGCTCAGCTGCTGTGCTCTTTCCACAAGGCCAGCTGTAGACTACCACGCAAATGGCTCTGTCTCTCTCCCCAGGGCTTCTGCCATGTCTAAGGAGCCATCTCTATTCCTCTGTATTTTTCTCCTGTGTGTTCAGTTCCAGGGCTCCAGCTCAAAACTCCAACCTCCTTTCTTTGCAGTGAAGTTTTATCTGTGAGTTTTCACCCACCAAGGGGGCCCGGACTCAACATCCTACTGAGGTGGCCCAATTAAAGCCCTAAACATAATTTAATCATGCCCAGGTAAAGACCAGCTTACAAACATAATCCAATACCTATTTTTGGAATTCATAAACCATATAAAACTGCCACAGGTATTTATTTGGGGTAAAAGCTTATACTTACAAGGCCCTAAAGAGTCCAACTCAGGGTACCATAAGAGGTACTTCCTCACCAAAGACTGTTGCCATGTGTTGAGCCAAGATGGCAGGCAATGTCTGCGAGGATTCGGCCTTCCTCTTTCTCTAAAGGCTCCATGGGCCCAGCTTCTTCCCATCTCAGCTGTAGGCTGCAGGACTAGGTTCTTTCCAGGCCTTCTTAGCTGCTCAGGGCTCTGGCTTCTTCAGCAGCAACCTATCAGGCAAATAGCTCATCCCTCTCTGCGAATCCAGGATCAAGTTTTCTCCTCTGCCGTGTCTATGGAGCACTCTGTATTCCATGTCTTTTTTCTGCCTTCTTGATTGAGTATCCGTTTAAATAGCCCACCAAGAGGGCAGGGGCTCAACCCTGAGCACCCTAATGATGTGGTCTAATTAAAACCCTAATCTTGATTTAATCAAGTAAATGTAAAGCCTTTGAATTTAAATCAATCAAAGGGTATAATGCCCAGAGGAATAGACCAGTTTACAAACATAAGCAATATCTCTTTTTGGAATTCATAATATCAAACTGCCACAGATGGATTATATGTTTTATTAATATGTATCAATAAAATTGATTTTGAAAAGAGTGGAAAATATATTGCATGCAAACAGTAATCAAAAGAGAGCCAGAGTGGCTGTATATTATAAATCATATATCTGATAAGGGTTTAATGTCCAAAATATATAAAGAATTCCTACAACCCAGCAACACCCAACAACAGAAAGACAAAGAACCCAATTTAAAAACTGGGCCAAGGATTTGGACAGACTTCCAAAGAAGATATTCAAATGGCTAATACACACATATTTATGAAAAGATGCTCAACAACATTAGCCATTGTGGAAATGCAAATTAAAACTACAATGAGAGACCATTTCATGCCTACTAGGATGTCTAGTACTTTAAAAAAAAATAAAAAATAAAACCTGAAAATAACAAGGATGCAAAGAAATAGGAAGCTTTGTGCTGTGTTGGTGGGAGTGTAAAATGTTGCAGCCACTTGGAAACAGTTTGCAGTGCCTCAAGAAATTAAACACAACATTACCATATGATCTGGCAATTTCATTCCTAGGTATATACCTCAAAAGAATTGAAAGCAAGGACTAGGAAAGATATTTGTATGCCAATGTTCATCGCAGAATTATTCACAATAGCCAAAATGTAGAAGCAACCCAAGGGTCCAAGAACAGATGAATGGATAAACAAAATGTGGTATATCCATACAATGGGATATTCAGCCATAAAAAGAAGTGAACTGCTGGTACATGCTACAACATGGATGAACCTTGAAGACATCATGTTGAGTGAAATAAGCCAGGCACAAAAGGAAAAATGGTGTATGATCTCCATTACATGAAATACTTAGAATAAGCAAATTCATAGAGACAGAAAGCAGAAAAGTGGTTATCAAGGATGGCAGGAGGAGGAAATAGGTAGTTATAGGTAGTTATTGCTAAATGAGTATGAGTTTTGATTTGGGATGATGAAAATTGTGTGGAAATAGTGGTGAAAGTTACACGGTGTTGTCGAATAATTGTCCCTTTAAAATAGTTAAAATTATTTTTATGTTATGTATATTTTACCATAATTAAACATAAACAAATCATTTTTAAAATCTCCAGGGAAACCTGTATTTTATGCATGATTGTACCGTGAACCCACAACTTCTCTAATTTAAAAAAAAAATTTTTTTATCTCCAAATGGTCTTATTTACAATGGGTTCACACATACAGGGACACAGATTAACATTAAAAACATGTAGTGTTGGGGTACACGATTTAACCTACCACAATATGCACTCTTGGTCAAGTTACTTCACATCTTTAAGTCCTTATTGTCCTGGACAGGAGAGTTAAACACTCTTCCTCTTGGTCTCCTTAAAATGAGAATTAGCGTACCTCTTCTAACACTAAAAGAAAAATGTATGTTCTCTTCCATTCTGATGATTAAATGAGATATAGCCTGGTCCAGCTTTTACAGTGGCTGTTCAGTAACTGTTAGTGTAACGAGTGCATTAAACAGGTCCTATGCAAAGTAATAGCAGCTATATTTTATTCTCCATCCCAACATCCCCTCAGAATACCCCTGGATAAATATTTCAATTAGATCCCATGACATTTCTGCTCACTCTAGAGTCCTATGGTCACATTAAGCTGCAAACATGGTCTCAACTCGATCATTTTAAAGTCCAGTCTTGTGAAATATTCCAAACTCCAAGCCAAATTTAACAATAAATATCTTTTTCCCCCAGGGAGATCTGCTGAAAACTAGCTATTTTCAGTGAAAGAGAGAGTTGTGATCTTTCTTGTCACCTTCTTCACACACTACACTTCCATCCTATCTCCCCTCCTAATAATTATAGTTTATGACTCCACCACAATTGTGCTGGGGGGTGGGAACAGCTAGGAGACAGGGGGTTAGGAACGTTCTGGCCTGGCTGGCATGCATGTAAAATAGCTCCATGCTCTTGGAGACTGGCAGATGCTTAAAGCTGACTTTCTCTCATGGGCCCCTTCTGTCATGCTCCAGAGACTCCCAATATCACCTTGACCTAAGCCAGAGTTCTAATAAGCTTTGCACTATTGATATTTGGGACCAGATAATTCTCTGTTATGGAGGGCTGTCCTGTGAATTGGAGAATGTTTAGCAACACTCTTGCCCTCTACTCACTAGATGTCAATAGCAACTCCCCCAGCTGTGACAACCAAAACTGTCCCCAGACATTGTCAAATATCTCCTGGGGAACAAAATTGGCCCCAGTTGGGAAGCATTGACATAGGCAAGTGCAATCTATTTCAACAGACACTTACTCTTTATGCCATGCCTGGGAATCCAATATCCAATTCCAGCTTCCTTTCTTTGAGGTCCCTTTGCCCTCTTAGGGCCCCCTTTGAACTAGATCTAAGATGACCCATACATTGGCTCTCTTACACACAAAGTCAACAACCCCACATGAGAAAAAAACATTTGCATGTGTTTTTCCTTAAAAATTTTGAGATTATATGCCAGTCATAAAATAAAAGAAAGTTTGCAGGCTACAATACCAAAGCATACACCAAATTTTCTCCTGCATTTTGGATTTCCTGGGTATATATGATTCAGGCAGACACAAATCCACTATGCCCTCCAACTTTAGAGAACACATATCTAGTTCCCCAAATGGTCCAGTTGAAGTCCCTCACACTAAATTTGAGGGAAGAAGCTGATACCCCAGTATAGCTTTCCCTCTAAAGAACATTCTTTAAGAAAAGGATCCTTGCAAAATATGTCTCTATCTATACTCTCTACTCTTTTCTGGCAATATCTAACTAGTTTCCTAGACATCTACTTTAACTTTCTACTGGTTTATAGCACAACCTACTTTGGTAACTGAGAGCTATCTTATCTCATAATTACAACCTCCAGCTTAACATCCTTTTATGTGGCAACCAATTTCTTTATCTTTCTTCCTAAACTTTCTCAGAGGCTACATCAAAATAGTGATAAAACAGCCAAAGGTGTATCCGTTATCTGTTGCTTTAGTAACAAACCATCCCAAATCCCAGTGGCTTAAGACAATAAGTATTTATTATTGCTCATGGATCTATGGTTCAGCTTCATAGTTCTGATCTCACCTGAGCACAATCATCCGTCCATGATAACTATGGGCCAGGTAAGCAGCTCTGCAGATCTTGGCTGGACTTTCTCAAATGTTTAGCTGTCATCCAGCCATAGGGGCTGGTCTACAATGTCCTTGGCTAGGACAATTAAACACTCTTCCACTTGGTCTTTCATCTTCCATCAGCCTGATCTGGGTTTGTTCACATGATGGTGGCAGTGGTCCAGGAAAATATACAAGCTCCCTTAAGACCTAGGCTTGGACTGGCACATTGACATTTCCAGCATATTCTACTGGCTAATGCAAAACACAAGTCCAGCCCAAATTCAAGGGGTGGGAAAACAGACTCCATCTTGTGAATGGAGAACCTTCAATGTCACATTGCAAGGAGTGCAGACACAAGGAGATGTGAAGAATTATGGCCATTTTGTAATCAATCTACTATACCACGTGTGATGGAGAATCTTAGGTGTCCATCAAAATCTGCTCTCCTTTCTTCCTTAGTAACAGAACTGCAGCCAGCCATGTAGATTGTATTTCCAATCTCCTTTGCAACCAAGTGTGACCCTTGAAGACAGAAACCTTGTCTATTTTCTTTACTTCTATATTCTACTATACACAGCATAGTAGGTTCTCAATAAATATTGATTGAATGAACAAAGGAATAAATGAATGAAGGGAAAGTGTTGGGGAGATAGAAGAGAGAAAGAAAGTCAGAGAGAGGCAAAGGAGAGGATGATATGAGTAGTCTGCCTCCTGAGAGAGTGATTCGCATGTCAATGAGATGGGGAAGGCGGGACAGCACCCTCCACCCCTGGTCCCCAGGAGAGCTGCAAAATACCTCTTATCCACATCCAACTAGTGATTTCAGATGTTAGCCAACCCGTTTTATTCTCCATAGAGAGACACAGCCCTGTGAAATTGAAATACAACTCACCACACATTTCCTTGTAATAGCAAGCACGGTGAATTGAATCAGCAGCCTGGGCTTAGGGACAAATTGCATTTGGAAATTGTATTTATGTATCAAAAAACTAATTACTGCCAAGTTCCACCTCAATAGTACTTGATGATTTCATTATTGGATCTAATTGCACTTCTATTCAGGATAAGAGTTTACTGTCTTTTAATTGATAATGGAAATTGAAGATACCAAAAGGTGAATGGATGTAAGGTCTCTTTCCTCAGCTGATTTCTGCCTCAAAGAAAACAAAATAGCCTTTTACCACTTTCAGGCCAAAAATACAAATACTTATTTTCTGCTTAACCAGGTTTGGTGGTCTTTGGGGCTCTGTTGATCTCAAAAGAATAGGTATAACAATTTCCATCCACTTTCAAGAATATGCTTGAAAGTCTTAAGCCTTCAGATTTGAGGTGCTCACTTTCATAAAACCACAAATGGCTTATTTCTATAAACATCCAGCAGTCTTCCTCCGCTATGAGGAGTGGAGCAATGGAAGACACATTTCTTCATCACTATTTGGGTAGGGGAGTGGTGCCACTCTCCCTAGTCTCAGAGAAGTTCTGTCTTCAGCCAGGATGGAAGAAATGGCAAGTTAGTTCTCATGGGCTCACGCAACAGGAGAGTTGAGGCAGAATATTTTTCCCATTCACCAAACACAGCAGCAGCAGGATTTCCCCTCACAGTGGATCCTGCCACATTTCAAACAAGTAGAGCACTGGATTTTCCCTGTTAACATTGTTTCTGATTTGTCCTGTTATCAAGGTGGCAAAGAGGACAACCATTGTAGCCATGGAAGCAGAAGAAAGAGCCACATCCCCACGTGGTCCCAGAGAGAAGGAATAACAGGTTGGGAGGCCTTAATAATGGGTTGGGATGAAAAAGACTCAGGGCAACCTCACGTCTTTGCGCCTCTTCTCATGCTCCACAGCTTCCCAGTTTTTCTTAATGGTTGCTCCCTACAGCCTCTATCAGCTCCACCCAAAGGCCAGTCTCGACTTTCTCATGCCTTCTCCACTCTTATTTCTCTACAGAGTAACCCCTCTGCGCACCCAATGCTTGTCCTTTCCCAAGAATCTGAGCAGACAATAGGGCAACATTCAATTCAAACCATTCCAGTGCAGAGAAAATGTGCACATTTCTCAATTCAATTGTTAATAAGATTGCTCCATTGCTTCTGGCCCATTCAGATGAGAAAATTCCCAAAGCCATATCCAATGCAGTGTCTATGTGAAAACATCCCCTTCTGTTTGAGCCTTTTGTAAGGAGGATTCACTTGTTCATTCAACAAATTTTACTGAAGGCATACTACATACCAGCATACTGTGTCACGAATACAAAAATGAAAAGTCATGGTCCCTGACCTCAGCAGGCCAGCATCCAGTACACCTATCCCTTGTTTCATGACTCTAATCCACTCCTGAAAATCCTGCCACCACATGAAAAGCCATTAAATAAAATAATAGTCATATTAAATTTACCAGGAAAAATTAGGATATACTTCACCCCGACCAACGATATCCAAACAATTTACACAGATAGAATAATATATCAATTGGACAGTGAAAAGAAGTTTCTACAAGTGATAAACAATACTTTGAAATTAAACACAGTCTGTACATAAAATATGGTACAATGAAGATTTCTTACACGTCACACAGGATGAAGAAAGATGGTGGCAGGTGGAGTAGGATGAGAGGGAGCCCATTCTGTGAAAGGTACATGCTCCTTTCTGCACCATTTGCTTCACCAAACTGCACTTAAAATAAAGTGATAGCATAGAAGAATACATTTAGGGTAAAATAAAGTCCAAATATGAGAGGACTCCGAAACACAGGGAAATAATGCTCTCACCTAACAGAATGAAAAGTCCTCGTTAGTTAGTGCAATCCCCTCCCTCTCACTGGGCCTACGTGTGCAAAGCAAAACATTCTGGGTCATCTAAACATCATATGCAAGTCAAATTTCCCTCTATATTTTCTGACTAGAAATAGTGGACTGAGTAAATTGGTGTATTTTTGTCTGCAACTGTAATACGGGAATATGACTCCTTATAGCATTTTTATTTAGTGTGTTTTGAGACTTAAAAAAAAAAAAAAAGTCATGGGAAGCAGATGTGGCTCAACCACTTGGGTGCCCATCTACCACATGGGAGGTCCCTGGTTCGGGTCCCGGTGCCTCCTAAAAGAAGACAAGCAGATGCTGCCCCTGCTGCAAGCAGATGCCACGAGGCAGCAGATGCTACAGACTGTGGGGACCTGATGTGGCTCAGGCCATTGGGCACTCTCCTCTCATATGGGAAGTCCCTGGTTTGGTTCCCGGTACACAAAAAGTGGAATAATTTTTCAAGGGCATTGTATCGAAGAGTCTTTAGCTGAACAGTTGTCACATGAGATGAGCCTGTAGACTAGTAGATCATGAAGAAACCTACAATAGTCTTAGGTGGTTGGGGGAAAGGGGAGAAGGAGAAATAGGAAGAAGTTGTGTGCAACCCCAGCTACAACTTATCTGAAAAAGAGATCACTCCCAACTGAGAGCTGCTTCTCAAGGCAGGAACATCATTAACTCCAGAAAGCTAAGTATTGAACCCCAAAGAAGTAGAGAATACCACTTGCTAACCATGAGAGACCTCTCTGTCAATTATACTCAACAGTTAAAATTACTTTTCCCATGATTAATCCCACTCGGTTTTCTATCAAATAAAAAATGTCAGTCGTAGGGAAGACTAGATAAGAAAATGTGAACACTGAAACTCTATTTCCACTGAAATCAATAGTGTTGCATCATTTTATAAGATGCAATAAGCTGCATTAGTGTTCTATAGCCAAATATTTTTATCCCAGAATGAGGAACTCTGCTAACCTGTACCGAGTCTTTGGGCAATTGTGAGAAAGGTGTCCTCTCTGCACAAAACACTTCAATGCAGAACCAAGGCGAGGCTCAGGACTTGACAAGTGGAGCATGCTCTGAATTTCAACCCTCACTCACTTCTTAGTCTGGGTGCTTCTGTGCAGTGAACAAAATGCACACCCATATGCACAAGCCCCAACAGAAATCACTGTGTAGTGGAAGAATGGCAAACCCAGCCTTCCGACTACTTACTTCAAGCTATATTCATTATTCACATATATTTAAATTCCATGACACAGAAGATACTGGAGTCAAAAGATCAGGAGTATATACAAATCTAAACCATAACAGAATGTATAATCCCGAGCAAGGCACTCCTCTTCTTTGTCTGATAACAATTTTCTCACCTGCAAACAAAGGAATCTGAACTTAATGACTTCTAAAGATATTTTCGGCTCTGGATAGGTACAAAAAGTGTGAGTGGCAGCATTGTTTGCAATAACAAAAAAGGGTAAAGAAAAAAAAACCCTGACCACAACCCATTTGGGGTTCCATTCCATAAAGATTGGAAATAAACGATGGTATAAAGACGAAGTTTACACACACACACACACACACACACACACCCTTTTTTTTAGGAGGCACCAGACATTGAACCCAGGACCTCCTACATGCAGAGGCAGGTGCTCAAGCACTGAGCTATACCTGCTCTCCTTAAGAAAGGGTGGGAGAGAGATGGGAGAAAGCAAAGTAGGAATGTTGGCAGAGACATCAGTGCAGAAAATCAGCATCAGTCTTCAACTGAGGTGTAGTATGCTGACGAGGATGGGATTCGAAGCCTCGTGTGCACAGCACAATGGATTAGCAGTCCATCGTCTTAATCACTCCGCCACCTCATCCTACGAGATGGTGAGTTTTACTTTGGATAATTTTAAAGTGATAACACAAGAAACTACATTCCTCCAGATTCCAGATAAGGTTCCTCCAAATATCCTGATTTACCCTTTCTTGAAATAGCTTAAGGGCTTTCCCAAAGCAATGGCTCTCTCTTCTAGATATTAATTAAGAAGCCCAGTTTCAGGCTCACTTACTTTCATAAGGTCTAAACAGAAAAGTGTAATTTCTCTGACTCTACAGAGACCAATAAAAGCCTCTCTGCGGAGACTTAATATAACTATATAGGCAAAGAAAATTCATTTAGAGAGGTGAGGTCCATTAGTCAGCAGGAAGCTCCAAGTCCTACAACCAGCTCAGGTCAGTTGCTGACCTCCGCTGTAATAATATCTGTTTCTGTTGAGGGTGAACTAAATTCAGTCAGGCTGGGCTCTCAGGACCTCTGTCAACTCCCAGTTCACAATGCAGTGAACTGTGTTGTTATCTCACAAAGTAAATCTGTATTTTAATCATCTGCTCTATTCCAGTTTCCCCATTTCTAAAATGGGGATGCCTATTCTTGTCTCTGCTGCTTTGAAGGTAAGTGAGAAGAAATCAATCAGGAATGACCAAAACACTATGTGTCTATAAAATAAAATAAAATAATCATAGCAGGTGTTTAAGTTATACACCTGCCAGGACCTCCAAATCACTTGGGAAAAGCATTTCATATGTGAATATAAGTCACACCATCTGCTACTCTCCCCTAACTTTTAAATCAGATCACTGCCAAATCCATATATCAAAGAGAGAAGAAAATAAGGCCATTTCTAGTTTTATCATACATCTGGGCCTCTTCACCTCATGGCAGCTCAGTTCTTTCCATCTAAAACTTGGGCTTTCTCCAAGAATATTCATTCAGAACAAGTTTACAGTGGATTGACAAAAAAAAAATAAAATGTAGATACCCCACATGCAGATGCCCATCCATGCACACAGTGGGAAGCCCTCTCCAAAAACTGAATTGGATTTGAATTTTGTCTTAATAGCTGAGCTGCTACCACAAAATACCACAAATTGGTTTTGGCTTAAACAACAGGAAATTACTGGCTCATGGTTTTGAGGGTAAAAGAAGTCTAAAATCAAGATATGAACAAGACTTGCTTCCTTCCTGAAGACCATTGTGTTCTGGTGCTGGCTGCCAGCAATCTTTGGGGTACCTTGTCTTTCTCGTCACGTGGCAATGACCTCACCTTTCTCCTCTAGGTTCCTCTGACTTCCTGCTTCTTCCTCAGCTTCCAGTAATCCAGATTAAGACCCACACTGGATAACTAAAAATAACATCTTCAAAAGGTCCTATTTAGAGTGGGTTCACACCTACAAGGACGTGGATTAAGATTAAGAACATGGGGGGGGCGGATGTGGCTCAAATGGTTGGGCATCCATCTGCCATATGGAGGAACCTGGGTTCGATCCCCGGGACCTCCCGGTAAAAAAAAAAAAAAAAAAAAAAAAAAAGATTAAGAACATGTCAAAATTGGGATACATAATTCAACCTACCGCAGATTTTCTTGCAAGAATGAAAGAGGTCTAATTCTGAAGAAGCTGATGAAATGGACCGGAAAGTTAAGGACCATCCTCGCCTCCATCTTCATTCAACAAATATTTATTAGGTATCTACTGGGAGGCAATAGGAAATAGTAGTAAAAGCACAGCCTTTGGAAAATGAATGAATCTGACTTAGAGATGAAGAAACTACGACTTAGAGAGGTTTCCAGTGACTTGCCAAGGTAACCGGAAAGAAAGGGGCCAAGCCAGGATTTGACCAGGCCTGCCTCCCTCTGAGCCTCGTGCTCTCTGTAATACTTGTGAATGAAATGAGTCTATCAGATGTTTTCTGGTTGGTAAAACTAATGGTACTTATTTGTTCTGTGGCTTTTGGCCAGTTACTTCATCTCTCTGGTTCTCAGTTTTCTCGTTTATTAAAAGAGGAATTCGATACCTCCTTAGTAGAATTGTTTTGAGAATTAATGATAAGACATACCTAAAGCACCCAGCACCATCCCTGGCCTATGGGAGGCACTCAGTGTAGGTTAACTATTCTCATTCTCTGCCCCATGCAACAGTGAGAGAAGAGATGAATAAAGACAGTCCTGGCCCTTGAAGGACCCACAGCCTGTAAGAAAAACTTTCTGCCCAATGCATTTCTTGCTTAAGGGAATACTAAGTAACACCTAAACTACAGATGTTAACATCTCATCTGCTTCCAGATCACAAACACAGCTGAATCACATACCCAGGGGAGGGATCAGAAAGGAAGAAGAGTTTTCCAGAGGAAAACTGGGGCCAATTCTGAAATGCAAAACTGCATTACACCAATTATCCCTGATCCAGGCTGAGGTGTCTGGGTACAGTGGATAATTAGAGGCTGCCCCGGTCTTTGCACTGACATGACTGGTGCTATTTAATGTAATTACATTACAGTAAAATGATGAGTTTTCTCATAATTGGTAGTTACAGCATAATTGTGACTACACAGAATATTAACACTCTAATTGCCAGAGCCTTCCAAAAATGTTAGCTAAGTAAATGTTTCGCTTCCCTCTGGGCAGCAGAATCACAGAACTGGAACATTCTAGTACAGCTTCTCATATCTGCCCTTCTTTTTTTTCATGTACCAGCCCCCTCAGGCCCTCCTAGGGGATCCCACTTTTACCCCTCCAAGGACAAAATGCCATGCATTTTCCACTTTCCTTCCCTATTAAAACCTGTTCTGCCATGCAGAAACATCTGATAGACTCATTTTATTTACAAATAGTACAGAGAGCACGAGGTTCCTAGTGAGGAAGGACTGGTCAAATCCTGGCTTGCCCCCTTTCTTCCATGTAACCTTGGCAAGTCACTTAACCTCTTTAGTCTTAGTTTCCTCATCTGTAAAACAGAGATTAAACCACCTACATCATGATACTAATGTAACAATTGAGTTACAACCTACAGTACATAGTAGGCATTTAAGAAATATTAATTGAATTTGAGGGTAATAAGAATTAATAAGATATCATTCCCAAGATATTTCCACTCTTAATAGGAAAAGGGATACCATGAATTAAATCAAACAAGGGCATCATTCAACAGATAGATAATGTATTTAAGGTAGTAGGGTGTATTAGTCAGCCAAAGGGGTGCTAATGTAAAACACCAAAAATGGGTTGGTTTTTATAAAGGGTATTTATTTGGGGTAGAAGTCCACAGATACCAGGCCATAAAGCGTTAAGTTTCTTCTCTCACCAATGTTCATTGCCACGTGTTGGAGCAAGACAGCTGCCGGCGTTTGCCAGGGTTCAGGCTTCTGGGTTCCTCTCTTCCCGGGGCTGTGTTTCTCTCCGAGCTTAGCTCCTGTTTCCTCCACAAGGTCAGCTGTAGACGATCAGGCAAACGGCTTGCTTCTCTTCTCCTGGGGCCTTCTTTCCAACATCAAAACTGCTTCTCAAAAGACTGCTTCAACTCTCCTTTGCCTTGCCTTTTATATTCAATTCCCCAGCCACCAAGGGGTGGGGCTCAACGCCCTAATCCTAACCTAATCATGCCCAGATTAACAGATCAGTTTACAAGCATGATTCAATTATATTTTTGGAATTCATAATTACATTAAACTGCCACATAGGGTTTTACCAAAACTCCTTAAGTTACACGATAAAGTCAGATTGCTTCAGAGACAGAATAGCACGATGGTTTAGTGCATATGCCACAAAACCAGATGACCCAAGTTCAAATCCTAGCTCTGCCACTTTCTAGCTGTGCAACCTTGGGCAACTGGTTTAACCTACTTATGTTATTATCCCCATCAACAAAAATGGAGTAATATTAAATGTATGAATCACCTTGGGTTGTTATGAGAAACCAGTAAGTTAAAATATATAAAGGTACCAGTGACTAGCATATCATAAGTACTCAGTAAGTGTTGATGTTATTATCATTATTATTCTATTAACTGTTTTCTAAGTTTCCCGTCACTGATGAAAGGCATGGAATAATAACTAGAACCAGGATAACATCCTCTTGCATCATAAAAGCCTCAAATGCAAACTTGGAGAAGGATGGAAATGCCAAATTTATAGTCTCATAGCAACAATACCTCATATTCACTGTCTGATAAATGCTATATACTCCGGGCATCATTATGGGGGAAAAAAAGTGATAAACTTTCCAAAATGTCACCAGACATGTAAAAGTGTTATTGTCACTTTGAGACCTCCAGCTGCTCTAGGATAGACAGATAACCATAACTGGAGGGTATGGCATAACTGGTGAGTAAACTCAACAGTAAAGAAAATATTGTTTGTTTTTTTAATCTAAGGATCAGATTAATTCAACTATAGCAGTACATACATGTATGCTTCTCCTTCTAGAATTTGACCAGCCCAAGAAGATGCTTTCAACTGGCCTTTTATTGCTTTATATCTGGAAAGGTAATTGGAAATATTGAAAAAAGCAGAAATTTGCTTCTTGGATGGAGTGTTGTCTCTGAATCTTCACAGAAGTGAACATCAAGGCAAAATAGAATTCATTATGTAAGAGGGGACATGGTTACCCCTTATGGTAGATTGCTAACGTTTCATCTACCCAGCACCACTTTCCTGTGGAGATGTCATTCCCTGTCCACGCTCCCAACATAAAAATGCTAACCAGAGATTTATATGGGAATAGCCACATTCTTAAGATCCCAGCCTCAAAGCCACTGATGAGTGGTCCTGGATGGGACCCCTAATTCAAGCGGGGCCAATTATAATACCCCATCCACCTGGCTACAGATGGCTGGTTCTGGGTAGGTCGCCTGAGTCCTCCTACTCTGCCTACCCCACCCCACACTTGCCAATCAGACACTTTCCAAGGATTAAGTTCATTAATTGTGTGTTTACATCCTCCCCAAAAGGAGAAGTTGTAAGACATAAAACTTTGAGCTCCTGAAAGCAATGGTTCCTTTCCAAATGAAAAAAAAAGAAAAAGAAGGAAGAAATGAAAGAAAAAGAAATGGTCTTCAGTGAGAACAAATGCAGGACACACAGTAAAAAAAAAAAAAAAAAAATAAAAAAAAAATAAAATAAAATAAAAGAAAGTGCTAGTGATGTTCCATTCCTTATTCCAATTTTTTCTGCATCTCAGCTTTCTACAATTTGGTTAATCAACCTCCTTTAGATTCCATGAATTAATAAATTCTTTCTGGTAAGTTGTATTTTTATCTCCTGCAACTGAAAGAGCTCTGAATGATACACCCTTAAATCCTATTAAGAAGCATAGGGGGATTTCTAAAAATTATAAGTAGGTGAGCTTTGGCACCTTCACCAAAATTCTTCTCTATTACTCCCTTAAAGGGAAAGAAGACATGGGCTATGTGGCATAGAGGATAAACCAGGGAATAGGAAAAGTCCCAGGCTTTGGGCTTGAGACCTTTCTCTACTATTCCTTAGTTAGTCATTTAGGCAGGTACTTTAACCTCTTTGAGACTGAGTTTTCCCATTTATAAAATAAAACAAGTGGATTACAAGGCTTCTAAGACCTCTTCAAACCCAAAAATCATAGGTTGCATTTCCATTTCTCTAAGTCAAGAGCCTCTGAGCTATCAGGATTCACTTGTACATGTCAGGCAGAAGTAGTTTTTCAAAACCCCTCCTTCCCAGTCCCTTTCTGTCAGTCTGGAAGCTTGTGTTAACATTTGAGCCATTAATTTTCTTACTCCCATCCTTTCTTCCATTAAATCCCACTCTTCTTGGAAAATGGCTGGAAGGCTACAGCTTGGATGGCAGAGAAAGGGATTAACAGGAGTGGTGCACTGGCACGATATGACTAATCAAGAAACTGTTTGATGATCACTTCTCTGGAGAAGAATTTAACCTCGGGAATGATTTTATCAGTGGTGGCTGAATACACTTGTTCCTCTGAGGAAGGGGTGGCATAAATTAGCCTAGGGTTGCACTCACCAAGAGAGAGAGACTGAAGCAAAGGCACTTGGAATTTGTTCAGGCCAAACAGTGGGGAGCAGATGTCACCGGGAGCTTGGGGCTGGGTTGTGAGCCAAGGTTGAGGGAGAAGTCAGGAAAACCCTAGTGACAGATCAGCCGAGCCAACAGCCAGGCCTGTTATAGAAACCAAACACTGGCTTCCAACATTTGCAGCCAGCTTTGCTGTATCTGAAGAGAGTTGGAAGATGAAAAGATGAGTAGCGCCTGCCAAGGAGATAGCAGCCTTGCCGGCGACGTCTGAAATGGCATGTTTAATCACTGTAACGCACTCTCTCCAGCCTCCTAATGACAGAAAGAAGTTCCTAATGAAGTTATTGCGCTGCTGACTGAATTAGTGATTTCCAGTTAAGGTGCTTGTAAACACAGGGTGTTGAGTGTTCACGTGTTGAGGTAGCATTGTGGAGGCACTGGCTCTGCCGTTGACTCATCAGAGTACCACAGATATTGAGAGAAAACAGGGTTACCTAAGGGGAGTGCACTGCCCTGAACACTGGAGGCCTGTGTTGTATAAGAACAGATTTGGCCTCTATCCTGTGATCCTGAGAGATTCCCTTTAAATCTTTAGAATTTCACATTTTAGGAGTGTCTGTTATTCACGGTGACCCCTGGACCACAACTGAAAGTTTATGCTAAACGGGTGACTCAGAGTGGGGTATCCAAGGAGTAGTCCTAGGGGATGTACTGACCATGCTAGAAAGAACAGTCATGTGATTAAAGGGTTGGGGCTTTGAGCCTGACCCCCAGGGAAGGAAAGGGGCTGGAGATTGAGTTCTACCATGGGCATTGATTCAATCAACTATGCCTACATAATGAAAAACCCCAGTAAAAACTCTAACCCCCGAGCTCAGATGAACTTCCCTGATTGGTAATATGCATCTTGGGCTGGGGGATGGGGGTGGGGATGAGGGGAGGGTGCAATGACAACTCATCCCTCTTCCACAAGGCCCTCCCAGACCTCACCCTATGCATCTCTTCTTTTGACTAGTCTTTGGCTATAATAAAACTGTAATCATAAGAATAGTGCTTTCCTGAGTTATGTGAATCATTCTAGCAAGTTGTCGAACCAGAGGAAGTGGTGGGAACCCCAGAAATTGTAGCCAGTTAGTCAGATGTGTGGGTGTCCTGGTAACCCACAGTAAGGACAGTCTTTATGGGGACCCAGGGCCCTCCACCCAAGTCGCCTGCATGACCTAGACATAAGTTAAAGGTTAACAGCCCTCCTCAGAGAGAAGAGAAGGTATAGATGTTGTCGTAAACTATAATCTCCCCAAAGCAGTAAACGTCCCTGCTAAATGTCTTCCTACTAGTAAGCCTAGGGAAAACATCACCGCACCCCATGTGTATGCTTCACGTGACCCTAGCAGGAACTCGGTTCTCATACCCTATGGAAGGTCCTTGTTCTGAAACCCCTTAAATAACACCTCTCATTTTCTCATCTCTTTGCTGAGTGCTCTGTTCATTCTCTGAACCACCACCATCAGAGGTTCTCTCTTGTCCGTAAGTCCCAATAAAGCTTGTGCCTGACTAAATGCCAAGTGTGTTCTTTGGTCTTGCGGCTGCATCAATGCATGCCCTTCAGGAGCTGGGCTGTACCAGTTTTATAGAGGACTGTGCCCTTTACCTGTGAAACCAGCACTAACTCCAGGTACTTAGTGGCAGAACTGCATTGCAGTTGGTATCAGAAGTTATCACAGTCTTTCTGAATTAGGAAAAGGGGAATGAGAGAGAAGAGGATGAAAATTGTGTCTAAAGACTAAAAAGAAGGCCCCAGAGGACAGACGGGGCCAATATAGCTCCTGATCCATGCCACTGCCACCTCCTACACCCAACTTCACACCTCACTCTTGCGTCATTCACCCTGCCACCTTCAACCCCACTCTCTCCCCACAAACCTGCAAAGTGTGAAGCTATGCTGAGTATGTTTGCCCTACTGTGAACCTCACACTATGATCAAATATGTTGGCGAGAGGAGAAAAAAATTGTTTTCTAAACATGTGTTTTAAAGCCATCAGAAGGACATGCATCTTTTAAGGTAACAAGCTCACCTGTGGCCTCACAGGGTCCACAGCTAGAATGACACACACCAGCCAATCTCAGCAGCAGCCACAGGCTGAATCCTGCTTCCTGTGGCGGCTGCTACCGCCATCTGCATCTGAGTCAGCCAGGGACCGAGATCGCAGCAGGCCTTCGAGTGAGCGGCTGCCAAATTGCAGAGCAAGGAGCACTTGGAGTGGTGGGAGGGGGAGGAAAGGAGGAAGCTAACTAATAGCTTGCAAGCATGTCTTCTAAAAAGCGTGTTAACCAAACAAGCTGCCATCCCTTAATCCCTCCCACTCCTGCCTGAATGTACACTAATTGAAAATTAAGTTTTCAATTTGAAGCCATTTTCTAATTCTGTCTCATTCAGGAGCAGTTAGAGCCCCGGTGTTTTGCTGAATTCCCAACGTGCTTTTCATGAGCTCCCTCAGGAAGCCAACAAAAGAGCCTTGTCAACATGTTACTGACAGCAGCAGGCGGGAAGGTGTGTATAGAAGGGGAGAGTCACTTTGGGAGCCAAAGAAAGCAAGACCAGAACCAGGTGAAAGATTCTGCAGATTTTGACGGGAAGTGGAAGATATTTCCTAGGTTCTCTTCCCATCTCCTCCTTCCCCAGTTAAACTGTAGCTGGAACCTAGTAAAGAGAATCCTCTCACTCATCACTGCCCTGTCCCCAGTGGATGAGGAACCCCCCCCCTCCAATAAAGCTATAAGCTTCTTAAGGGCAGAAACTCTGTTGTAATTACCCTTGATCTCTGTTCTAGTTTGCTAGGCTGCTGAAAGCAATATAACAGAAATGGGTGGGCTTTTAAAAATGGGAATAAACTTAGAAGCTTACAGTTTTGAGGCTAAGAAAAATGTCCAAATCAAGGCATTATCGGGTAATACTTTCTCCCCAAAGATGGGCTGCCAGCAATGCTGTACTCCTCTGTCACATGGCAAGGCACATGGCAGCATCTCTGTTGGGAGCCGTCACTGGAGTCTGCCAAGAGAGGTGCCAACAACCTAAGCAATAGCAACCTGTGGTCACATGGTGCAACATGGCGGACGCCACAACATGGCGCAGACACAAAATCTGCTTTGTCACTTCCTTGTTCTTCTTCCTCCTTGCTCCTTTGTTCTCCGGTTCCCGCCACTGCCCAGGTGAATGCAACAAGTACGCAGGCGCAGGGCGCGAAACTAAGATCTGCCCACTACTCCAGCGATAACACCCTCCAATCCCGGAGCGCCACCCGACCCCGACTCACTTCCTCTCTCCAAACAGCATATAAGCCCTGCTCCCTCAAATAAAATTTGCAGCTTGATCAGAACACTGTCTTGCTGTCATTCTTCGCGTCTCTTGTCCCACCATTCTTTCTCGGCAGGTTTCGGGTCCTCGTTGATGTCCTGAGGGCCGGGACACATCTCCTGGTCTCTCCCTTCTTTGTCCGAATTTCATTCTCTTATAAAGGACTCCAGTAAAAGGATTAGGACCCACCCTGAATGAAGAGGGTCACATCTTAAGTTAAAATCCTACTCAACAAAAGATCCTACATACAACAGGTCCACACTCACAGGAATGGATTAACTTTAAGAACATATTTTTTGGTGGTCCATACAGCTTTAAATCATCACAATCTCCAAATGTAAATTGATTCCAGGGAATTAATCTACTTCAAAGGAGAGTAAAATTTCATAGTAAATAATGAAAAACAGATTTTATTCAGACTCTACATTAAAAGCTGAAATGAGGGAAGCGGCTGTGGCTCAATCGGTGGGGCTCCCGTTTACCATATGGGAGGCCCTGGGTTCGGTTCCCGGGGCCTCCTGGTGGGGGCAGGCCCGCCCGAACGGCGTGGTTGGCTGGCCCGGTGAGCGCAAGCAGTAAGGGGGGGATAAATGAATAAATAAATAAAATAAATAAAATAAAAGCTGAAATGACATATTGTAAAAATGTCAATTCAATAAAAAATGAATTTATTTGATCCTATGTTTAACAAATTTTAGGTCATTATTGCAGCTATGCATCTGTTTTTTGTTTTGTTTTGTTTTGTTTTGTTTTGTTTTGTTTTTATGCATCTGTTTTGATTCTTTGGCATAATTTTTCCACAAAATCATATGATTTCATAATAGGGCATTCTTGATTTTATATTTAACTTTCACAGAGAGAATAAATAAGAGAGTCATTTTTGAAAAATACTTAAGGCTTGCTTAGTTTTCCTGAGGGATTCTTTCAAGCATTTAATATTCAAATCATTCCCTTTTGAAGAAGTGAAGCTAGCCTCATCCTTGTCTAGTTCTTCCATTTTTAAAGGTTCTAGCCTTCTCAATCTTCTTTGCCAAGGGCATGCATGCAATTCAGATTCTAATGACTTCACAAGATCCTACACCTTTTGCAGGATTTCCAGTTTCACTCTGCAGTTGACTTACATAGACTTTGCTTTGTATCTATCAAGGTTCACCCTTTAAAGACAGTTGGATTCCTCCAGGTTCTTGGCTATGTTGCATAAATGAATTTAAGAACATGTCAGTTTAGTTGGGCCAGTAAAAAGAATTTATTGGGAAATGGGAGAGAGATCAGAGCTTACTGAGAAATGGGAGAGAAGGACAGAAATAAGCACCAAGTTTTGGTGCAGGCTTCTCTAGGCGAAGAAAGCAAGCTATGCCTTGTTAAACTGTTAACCTTTTAAACTGTTAATTATTCCTCCCCCTTGTTAATGCTAAGAAGAGAGGCCCCAGCTATTATTGGCTACCCCACCAATGGCAGGGGACAATGGTGAGGCCCATTTAGAATATCTGGGGCCAAGGGGAGGTCCCTGAAAGAAAAACTGGGACCTCAAGGCTAAACGCAAGGTCTCAGCAAGGTCAAGCAGCCATGTTATCTGTCAGCCATGTTGTCTGTTGGCCATATTGTGGCTCATCTTCTCTGTTTCCCTGTACTAACCTGCCTCACCTTCATAATTCAGCAAGAGCCTGACACCCTCAAAGACGCTGGGGTAACAGAAGGGGAATGGAGGTTGGGGCTAATCAGGAAAGAATGTCTGATTGAGAACTGATTTGTAAGTGGTGCGTTCACTAGTGGATATTTTCATTCATAAATACTTTCCTAGGCAATCTTTTAGGACCTCTGTGATTTGTTGAGTAATTCAGATATCTCTCCTAAGTTGCTATCAAGTGGTTGTTTTAAGACAATCTAATTCTAGTGAATGGCTGAGCTCCTGGGAAAGGAAACAAAATTGAGCTTTGTTTGGAAACTTAATGAATGAAGTCTTCCCAAGCATCATTATAAATAAACTCTGATAAATGACAAGACCACCAACTACTTCCCAATTTCTATGACAAATAAGAATCGCATATAACTTGATCTAAATGTAGGTCTGAAAATGCAGGTTTTGTGATGATTTGGAACTTGAGTAACAAATGGACTGCCACAGAAACTGATAGCTTAGAGACAGAAGGAAATGGGTGACTAAACGAGTGAACTTGCCTGGGGCTTGGAGAATGGGGCAGGGTGGGGGGTAGGGGGAAGGTGCAAAAGCTTTAAGTAAAAAAGCTTTAGAAGACAGAAGTAAAACGATTTGAGGAAACTTTAAGCCCAGACTGGAGAGAAAAGGAAAGGAAGGACTCAAAGAAATAAGATATCAATTCACCTGGCCAGGAAGGGCCTAGGACACCAGCTATTAAAAGTGTTATTCATGTAGAAAAAAATCATTGATTTGTGGTTTCAGTGTTTGCAGAGAACTTAGTTTCAACAAGAAACTTGAGTGGCTATTCTTTGTGTCCCACCAGATGATCATGACTTAAAATCTGGCTCAACTACCTCATGACCAAATTTCTCTGGCCTTCTGCTCCTCATTAATAAAATAGCAGGGATGTCACACTCTGTTTCAAAGAGTTTTTGAGGGTTAGAACTAATATCCATGTTATTATTACATATATACTGACTGGCACACATTAGTCGTTCACTGAGCGGAAACCATGATGATGATGATGATGATGGTGATGATGATATGGACTGAAGCTAAGGTGTAGCCAGCTAACCTGAGGACAGACAAGGTGGAACTCTGGTAGGCTGAGCTAACAGCAGCACTACCATTCTCTCTACAAGTGACTGAGCATTCACTAAAGAAGTGGACTGGTAAAAACAAAGCAAGAGAAGGCCATAGCAGTCTAAACTTGAGGTAAAGTAAAGAGCACTGCTCCAGGTCTTTGCACACTCTCAGAAGTGACCAGCCATGATGAAGAGGCAGCTCTCCCTGGGTGTGGCTTGCACAGTCTCAGCCCAGGAACTAGAAGTGAATGGCAAGAACTTTGCTGTTCTTGGCATTACAAGATACATGGCAAGAAAAAAAGAAAAGAAAACATAATTACAGTACCAAATCATGGGAAAGGCAGAGAGATTGGGAGGCAGATTCCTGGCTCCCTCAAAATGATAATAATAACATCAACCTAATGCTTGCATCCTAGGTACACATCTCAGGCCCGGTCCCCTAGAAGTAGAGCCTGAGACCAGGATGCTTTATTGAGGGCAGGCTCTCAAGAAAGACCTGTAAGAGAGTGAGGCTAGGGAAAGAGCTGAACAAAAAGGTGGGCTCAGGTAAAGTCCAGTCTTAATCACATGCACCAGGGAGAGGGGTTCAACCTTCCAGGTGTCTCTGCAAGATGGCTCCTGCAAGGTGGTACAAGTTGTTTGCTACAGCTCAGAACAGGTGTGCAAGCTGGTAAAGGGATCCGGGAGGGGCACTACTACAGTGCTATTCAAGGTGCTGTATGTGCATTAATTCATAACAAGCCTATGAAGGTCTCCTGATTCACAGAGGAAGAAAGCAAAGCTCAGATAATCTATGTATCTTGCCAAAGTCACTCAGCTTATGTGACAGAACCAGAATTTGAAAAGTCTGGTTCTGAACTCATATGTCTGGCCACTATCCTTCCTTTTGAGGTACTAAACATTGGGGAAGGAGCAAACTTTGTACAGTTATTAATTTTAAGTTCAAAATAATAATTGACTCAAAAGCATATTATGGGGAGCAGATGTGGCTTAAGCTATTGAGTGCCTGCTTCCCACATGGGAGGTCCTGGGTACAGTTCCTGGTGCCTCCTTAAAAAAAAAAAAAAGAAAAGAAAACGAACTTAGGGGAACTGATGTGGCTCAGTGGTTGAGTGCCAGCTTCCCACATACAAGGTCCCTGGGTTCAATCCCTGGTACCTAAAAAAAAAAAAAAAAAAGTACATTATGATCACTTTATGATCATAAGCAAGTGTTTCAAAAGTCATTAAGTTCCTTACATATAAGGAACTTATACAGCCTCAAAGAGACTCTAACTTGTAGTGTTTAAGCTCTTGGGCTTTGGGCCATATTAGCTTGGATCATAATTCTAGATCAGTCATTTATTTACCAGCTGTGTGGCCTTGGGCAAGTTTATTGACCCCTCCCATGATGGTTAATTTTATGTGTCAACTTGGCTGGGCGGTGGTGTCCAGTTGTTTGCTCAAACACTAGCCTAGATGCTGCCGTGAAGGTCTTCTGTAGATGTAATGAATGTCTACCATCGGTTGCCTTTAAGTAAAGGAGATTGCCCTCTATAGTGCCACTGGGCCTCATCCAATTAGTAGAAGGCTTTAAGAACAAAGAACTGAGGTTTCCCGGAGAAAAAGAAATTCTGCCTCAACACTGAAACATCAACTCGCTGGAATTTCCAGCCTGCCAACTTCCCCTACAAGATGTCCCACTTGCCCACAATCACATGAGCCAATTTCTTTAAAATAAATCACACACACACAGACACACACATATATACTGTTGGTTCTGTTTCTCTGGACAACCCTGACTGATGCACTCTCTACTTTTTGTTCCTCGTTTGTGAAGTGGGGAAAATAATAGTACCTACTCCTTAGAATCGTCAAAAGGATTCTATGAAATCATACGTTTAACGTTTAGCATAGGACGTGCTACACAGCCAGAACTAAGTAAATATTGGCTATTATTTCCATTACTACTTTGAAATCCAATCACTATGGACCCAAAAAACCTGAGTTCACATCTCAGATCTACTCTTGTGTACTTACACAACCTCTGACCCTCTTTTCTCTACTATAAATGGGGTTGAGCTAAAGGTTGAGTGATCAAATAGGACAATATATACAAATGCTCTTCAGGGCTATTAATGCTTTTTGTAAATATGACACACAATGACAGCGCTATCTTATTATTCTCCACTTAATGAAAGAGAACTACTATGGGCTTATTGGAAGGAATAATTTACCTCTGAGATCCAATAGGCCAGAACCTCTCAAACTTTGAAGAGTAAATTAATTAGCCCAGGACCTTGTTAAAATGCAGATTCCAAATCATCAGGCCTGGAGTGGGAACTTTTTACAAGCTCCCAGATGCCGCCCATGAGATTATACCAATGAATGGGGTTCACCTCTTTAACCAGTAGGGATGCATCCTCTCTGGGATTTAGGAAGAAGATGTTATCTGAGCTCTGGGAACAAACTAGGAGGCCTCTTGTCATAAAGAAATTTTCTATCTGTGCTTGCTGTTAGGGATAAACGCCAACAGAAGAACTATAGAGAAGTCCCTCTGGGGTGGGGATGAACACAATTTGTGCCCTGAAGCGTGCTTCACGCTTTCCAGACAATCCCCGCTGTCGGAATTTTTTCACGCACTCCGGGTGCTCCCATCCTACAGCACAGCCAGCTCCAGGGCTGACAGGAGGCTGCTGGATACAGAAAAATGGCGGAGGGTTATCGCCACCTACTGGCTCACGAAAGAAGAGTGAGGGTATCGTAAAATACTTCACTGATTCCAGCTCTTAAATCTGAGAAGGGCCAGAGAGAGGAGGGGAATTAAAGAACTGAAAAGGACCTTGGAGATTGTAGGTTCAACCCTCTGATCATTGAGTTCATCCCCGGAACATAAACCACTTGGGGCTGATGCCATCGCTTCCTCCAGTCTCTGAAGAAGCAGGACAGCCTCCGTTAGTGAGGGCTTGAGGTATGTGTCAGGGCCTTCCTCTGTACTGTCTCATCTAACCCTCATAATAACCCTCGAGTTATTATTATCTGCACTTTTTCAGAGGAAGACACTGAGGCTTATGTGTCTAAGGATACCCAGGTGGCGTGTAGGGGCCTGGATATAAACCTGGCTCTCTTTGCCTCTAAAGCCTGAACCTTAACTGGTATACTAAGGGGAGGCCCAAACCCAGTCACCCTGTACCTGCTGGTTGTGTGGAAAAGGCACAGACGTTTAGGAGTGAGTCAGCCTAGAGGTTCTGTTCTCTATCCTGTACCCACATCATCACCAAAACATACCTGGACCTTCGTTTTTGGAAAGACTCCAAGGCATAGGCTTCTTTGCGCTGACCAGTAGGTTAAAGAATTGTCAGTTCTTTCTCTATCCTAGGTGTATTCACCTAGTGGTTTAGAGACTGACCTCTGAAGTCCCACTGCCTGGGTTCAAATCCTAGCCTCAGTCCTAACTAGCTGTATGGTTTGGGCTAAGTTACCTAACTTTCTTAGACCTCAGTTTCCTTAGCTATAAAATGGGTATAATAACAATCTTCATCTTATAGGGTTATTGTGAAGATTAAAAGAATTAGCACAAGACCAATTAATGGTGATGTGGTATATGGGAACTTTATTTTATGCATGAGTTTTCTGTAAACCTTCAACTTCTCTAATTCATTCATTCATTCATATAAAGTAACCCACAGAACCTGGCAGTGTAGTGCAGTGGTTAAGTGGGCAATCAGGTTTTCCCAAGTTCAAATCTTAGCTTTGCTCACTATTCCCTGTATGGTGTTAGGCAAGTTACTCAACCCTTCAATGTCACAGCATCCTCATTTGTAAATTAAGGGATGATGGTGATGACAATTGCAGCTACCAAGGGGAGTGGAGTGGTTGTGAGGATTTACAGAGAGCAGTGCTCAGCACATAATAAATGTTCAATAAATGGTAGTTACTTAAGATTCCCCTCTCTCAGAGAACTGTTGATGGATTAAATGATGTAATCCATTTAGACCTTGGGTTTCAGTACATGCTCAATAAATATTGATAATTATTATTTCTTGTCACTGGGCTAGTAGGAAGGAGAGAGCGAGAGAAACAGAGACCACCTGGAGCCTCAGTCAAGAGAGACTCCTCAAGAGGCAGGAAATGGAAAGAGCCAGTATTCTCGGATTTTAACTACAAAGTGGGGATTAGAAAGGGTCTACATTTGGTGGCCTAACTGAGCCTCCAGGGAAACATCTCTATCCCCTTTCCTCCCTCACGAGCCCCAAGAACGCTGCCATTTTCCTGCCTCACAGTCTGTTTTAGTTTCCCAGCTGCTAAACCAAATACCATACAATGGGTTAGCTAAAACAATGGAAAGCATTGGCTCATGGTTTAAGGCTAGGAAAAATATACAATCAAGGCGTCAGCAAGGTGATGCTTTCCCCTTGAGACTGTGGCATTCCAGGGCTGGCTGCAGGTGTCTGTTGGTCCTTGGCACATGGCAGTGTCTTTTATTTTTTAAAGAAGCTTTAGATTACACAAATATTACATGAAAAATACAGGGAATTCCCATATACCCCGCCCCTTCCCCTCCCCCACTTTCCCACCAGGCAATATGTTCTCCTTGCTCTTCCAGGGGTTCCATTGACTTCCAGCTTCCGGCTGCGCCCCGTGGCTTCTCTCTCCATCTGACTCACTCTGCTCATAAAGGACTCCAGTAACCCTGATTAAAGCCCGACCTGATTTAGTGGGGCCACACCTTAACTGAAGCAACATCTTGAAGAGATCTTACTTAAAATGGGTCTACACCCCCAGGACCAGGGGTTGGGAACATACCTTTTGTCGGGGGCATGACCCCATCCCCGACATCACTGTTCCCCGGGGGTGTCTCCCTAACAGTCTACTGTGCAGTGGCACAGTGTCTCCAGCACCCTCCTTCCTTGGAGTCTTTGCTATTATGCTCTCAAATCCTTCCCATTGTAAGGGTTTGATTCCTAATCACTGCTGGAAAAATAAAAAACAATGAGCTAAAAAGGTGATAAGTGTTCTGTAACTTACTTTGTTTTCCCGGGCACAATCCATGGTCTGTTGTTTCAAACTCCCTCTTAGGTGATACCTGCAAGTTGTGATGGTCTTCTGCTCTCCTCTTTCTTTCCTGAAGATGGTGCTCAACAAACCTCCAGTTAGCTCAGACCTGCATAGGCCTGATGGTGTAGTTTAGGAAGCCTCAAGTGAGTAATTTGCATTTGTTCTTCCGAAACATATGTATGGAGCACCTAACAAGGGAAGAATCTATGCCAGGTTCTGGGAATCCAGCAGTGAGCAGGGAGCAGTCTGGAGCTTTGCTGTCCAATATGGAAGACACTAGCTACATATGGCGGTTTAAATTTAAAGTAATTAGATAAAATTCAAAATTTAGTTCCTCAGTTTCACTAGCCACATTTCAAGTAGTCAAAAGGCTCATGTGAGTCTTCAATACCATATGGGACAGCACAGATATAGAACATTCCTATCGTTACAGAAAGTTCTATGGAAGGGAACTGGTCTAGAGAGGGAAAGAGGCACTGAGCAAGTCCACAAATAAGTTGTTTTAAAAATTGCTTTTCCAATGCATCTGGACAAAAACCTTGACCAAAAGGGGGAAATATTAAGTACAAATGAGTTTTTATGGCTAAGAGATTTCAAAGTGAGTCGGGAGGTCATTCCAGAGGTTATACTTATGCTCATCTCAGCAGGATCTCCTTGACTGACACAGTAAACAGTTCCTCAAACAGCAAGGATCCTGAAGACGCTAGAAACATCTAGACACTAAAAGCAGGGCAGACAAGCTCAGGAACTCGACATCCTGTCAATAAGCCTTACTTTGGAATTTATGTTCCCCGGTGTAACAGAGTTAGACTGATTTATAGTTTCCCTACACATGTTTCTTCTGCCCCTTTTATTTGAAACCTATAATTAACACTATATTTGTTAAATATATGTCCCAGAGACTCGGATCTTTGGTCTGTCCCTGTGCCAGTTGAGCCCTGAATCTCAGCAGAGTTGCAACACCTACTCTCCAGTTCACTGAACTCACCCAGGACAAATAACAAGGAGATTATGATGGACAACAGACATCCCAAGGAACAGAGTGTCTGCAACTGCAAGCAAGTTAGTTCATCCATCTGCTCCATGGGATCTAAGGCCCCTCTCAATTAGAAACAGTGGGCATCACCATCCCCAAATCCTCAAGTTTGGAGAATGGACTAAAGTAGACTTATTATTATTCTATTATAGACTTCTTATTATTATAGCAATGGAAGAACTTTTATCATTGCTATAAAGGTAGTGGCCACCAGAGATTCTGAGGGGAGGGAGAGGGAAGAATAGGTGAAATATGGGGGCATTTTTGGGGGATTGTTGGAATTGTCCTGCATGACACTGTAATCACAGATACAGACCATTATGTATTTTGTCATAACCTACAAAATTGTGAGGAACAGAGTGTAAACTATAATGTAAACTATAGTCTACAGTTAGTAGCAATGCTTCAATATGTGTTTATCAATCGTAACAAATGTACCACACTTATGAAGGGGTTGTTAATGTGGGGAAGTGTGGGAGGAGGAGGGAGTCAGGTATATGGGAATCCCCTATATTTTTTATGTAACATTTATGTAATCTAAAGCTTCTTTAAAATGAAAAAAAAAATTTTTTTTAATTAAAATAAAAGAAAGAATTGCTTCTCTGGGCACCTCCAGAAACAGTGGTGTCAATCTTAAAGGGCCTCTGACCCCATTAGGAAGAGTGCTGACTGCTCCTCCTGGTCCTCCCTTACACAGTGGGGCTGCAGGGAGGATGACTACCATTTCTCGAGTGCCTGGCCTCACAAGGCTACAGGATCCTGACTGTGGTTATCTGTATGTTTACAGCTGAGGAAACAGAAGCTGAGAGAAGTTAAGGTGGAGAGGAATTTGGCTTAAGTCACATAAAGCTAGTAAATGGTGGAGCTGGGATTTGAACCTGGATCTGACTCAAAGCCCGGGCTGCCTCCCAACAGAGTAAGCTCCCTGAGAAGAGCTCTCTTCCATGAGGCAAAAGATGTTTTACAGACAGAATCTCAGGGTGGCTTCTAAATCCCAGGACTCTGCCCACCCCAAGTAGACCAATATTCTCATTTTTTGTCATCCCTCAAATAGTTAGCTATATATATACATACAGTCAGAGAGAGAGCAAGATTAGAAGAGAGAGAAAGTTTGGAATTCACAGCCTAAGAAATTTGAATTCTAGTCTGGGTACCCCCTACTTATTAGCTGTAACTTGGCAATTCTTTAGCCTTTCAGTCCTTCCATTTTATCACCTTTAAAGTGGAAAGAATAATAGTACTACCTCATAGGGTCTTGTGAGGTTTCAGTGAAGCAAACCACTTAGCTTACAACCATTTAGTACAATGTCTGACACATAGTAAGCACTCAACTGCGTCATCGGGTAATGCCTGGGGAGACAGCAGAATGTAGAAGTTAAAGTTCTAAAGTCAGATGCGCTGGTGTAAATCCCAACCTGGCTCAACTACTACTAGCTTTGTTACTTCAGGTCAATTACTGATTCTCATTTATAAAGAATAAATATAGTTACCTTGAAGGATTGTTGTAAGAATTAAATAATTCATGTCGAGCACTTAGCATAGTATCTGGCATATAGTAACTTCTTAAGAAGTATTAGCTCTTAGTACTGATAGCACGGCACCGAAAGCGAGGGTGGGAGGCAACCAAGCTCCCACCAACAAACAGGACACTCAGGAATAGAAGGTGAGCGCCATCTAGTGGTCACCACACTGAAGGCCAAGCTCAGCAAACAGTACAGCCAAAGGAACCAGGCCTCATTTTTTTTTCTACTTCACTTTTCTTTTATTTGAAACCACATGACAAAATTTCGACTATGCAAGATTTCAGCATTATAAGGAAAATATTCTAACATAAAATGGAAACATGATAGCTGATAATCAAAATGTAAAAGTCATTTATTTGCTAAAAAGTTTAAAGCCTAAATTTTTTGCAAGTGAAAAAAATGTTAATTTTTAAATTTTAATATAAATCTGCATGTGTTTTAGACATGTTACCTATTGATATAACATTTTAGAACATTCAACTGTTCATAAGTGACTCTGAAGAACCTGCAAATTCATCTGCTTTATAAGAATGCATTTTGAATATGGTTGACTATATTTGGTTTTAAATAAGCTGTAATATTGTATTTTATGATGTCCTAATACTCTTCATAAAGTTAATATCTAAATATCTCTATGAGATAGTTGGGTTTATTAGGTAAATTACATATTGTAAAACCTTAGTATTTACATGATGATAATTTTTCAGAGTATGAAACTTCACAATGAAGTTCTAAAAGTTTTGAATTTTGTTTTCCTAATATTACCATTATTAAAACTCAGAGGGAGGGACATAAAGAAATCACAAGGTCATGAAATGAGTAATATCTGAATCTATAAAATACAGGCTTCATTTTTAATATATCCTTAAATAAGATTTTCTAGGCACCCTCCCTGCCCACACACCCCCCACCTCCAAACTCTTCAGTCATATACAGGCTCTCCAGAGGGGCAAGAGGTGGTTTTCTAAAGCCTTCTCTGCTATCCCTAGAGAAGTACTCAACACCTGTAAACCTGCTGTCAGGAAATGTCTCGGGAGTCTTTGAAGCATTAGGGACAGAGCTAACAGAGTTCAAGAAGTTAACCTTCATCTTAGCTGCCATTTTCTCCCCATTATTTCATGGTCTTTTTCATGTTTCCCAGTGTACCCTTTTTTCACTCCTGCAAAGCAGCTTGGTACCTGAGAAAGAGCATCCCCAGAGAACGGGGTTCAAACCCCAAATCTGCCACCCACTAGCTCTGAACTTCGGGAAGTTCATTTAACGTCACTAAACTTCAAGTTCTTCAACTATAAAATGGGTCCATACTGCCCAGCGGGAGGGGCACTGGCTCTGGAGCCAGATATTTCTGGATTCATGTCCTTGGTGCCTCTGAACTTCAGATTTCTTTTCTATGAAATGTGACAAGTAATTCTGATTTTGATGAGTAATTTTTAAAATTATATGAACTAAAGTTTGTAAACCACTGGACATTTAGAAGGCAACAAAAATGTCATATCTCTCTTAATTAGTCATTCTACAGGTTTGTCGTCAGGTTTAAATTAAATGATCTCTGTGAATGTCCCTAGCACAATGCCTGGCACACAATAGAAGCTGTATGTTGAGGACACTGTGGATGCCACCCAGACTCCCCCAAACCCTCAGCACAGAGTGCAGACAGCTCACAGCTGAGTTCCTCTCTGGGAATTGTTCTCAACTGAAAAAAAAAAAGAGCCTTGCTTAAGCTCACATCCTTTATCAGGGATGGCCCACACCCGCGACTGATCTATTTATGGGTTTAAATGCCCAACCCACATGCTCACTTTGGACCAACTTTGCAGGGTTATTCCAGCTCCCCACGAGATCACTGAGACCTTTGTTGCAACTGAATCATAGACCAACTTCTCTCTGCCCATACCTGCTTCCTTCACATCCCCACATACATAGATCAGGATAATGCTCCCTAGTAAACCTCCTTCGTGCATATCCTCAGAATCTGCTTCCTGGAGAATCGCCCTGCAACACTTAAATGTTTGTTCTTTCATTCCCCTAAGCCCAGCTTCTTTCTTCCCCACTTGCAAACGGATATGGAGCAATTATACTCATCTCTTACCAGCTTCATTTGGACCAAAGTGAAAATAACTGGGACACTGGAATCATACCTAATACCCCAACTTCACCTTGCTCCCCTAAAATTAAGACTAATTACTATTCTGCTACATATTCCCATAATTTCTGAGGCAAGTAAATGAGATACCGAGGTGAGAAGCCTTCAGGAAATAATAAAAATGTTCTATAAAATGTAAAGAATTAGAAACTCTAATGAATTGACTGACAGTGAGGTAATTATAATAGTTACAATTTACTAAATATATACTCTGAGCCAGGCACTGTGCTAAAGACATGGATTATGTCATTCAACCATCATGAAAATCTTAAAGGTAAATATTATTATTACCACCATTTTACAACTGAGGAAACTTGGGCTTAGAGTATTAAATGATTTGCCCAAGGTCATGCAGTTATTAACTGGATTGGAGCCAGGATTTACTTCCAGGATTTGCAATCAGCACTGTATCCACCTAGTATACTGCCAACTGGAACTGTTATAACCACAGGGTGGGGCTCTTTTTCCTTAATGATTAACACTTCAATATGCAATAATTCTGATTTTTGATGATTATTACTTAAAGTCGTAGGACTCCTAGTAGAAATTCCAGGAAATCTGAGGTTTCCAGGCAATATGTGAATTGATTGTTCAGAAGCCACCAATTTATGGGGACAGCTGAGCCTTTAATGATACAATGAGACCATCAGCTGGTAGACTTCCATTACCCTACCTTCAACTGCCTCTTACACAGCCTTAGGTCATCCTGGTCAGGCTTCATGGAACCCAGGGACTCCTACCGCCTCATTTGGAACTTGGGAGCTGGCACCCTCCACTGCTGGTAAAAGGAATGCTTCATCAACTGTTTCTTTGTGGTCTCTTAGAACCACTCCATGGGGAGGCTAAAAAGGCACGCTGCTGAGTTTCTCATTTTACTTGGGCCAGGCCTAAGAAATGAGGGCATTTCACAACAGGAAGTCATTGAGAATGATGTCATAGCTGTAGAATGTTCTCAGGAATGAGGATACCTAGAATAATGAGAATAGAGCAGATTGTATCAGTTATCTATTGCAGCAAAACAAACTGCCCCAAAACTTAGTATCCTAAAACAAGGGTCAGTAAACTACAGCCCATGGGCCAATTTTGACTTGCCTATTTTTGAAAATAAAGTTTTATTGGAAGACAGCAATGTTCATTTTTTATTTATCATCTATGGCTACTTTCACACTCTAACAACAGAGTTGAGTAATTGCAACAAAAGCTATATGATCTGCAAAGCCTAAAATATTTACTGTCTTGACCTTTACAGAAAAAGTTTGCTGACCTCTGGCCTAAAACACTGATATATCTCACAGTTCTATGGTTTGTCTGGACTGTTATGCTGCTGGTTTCACCTGGACTTACTCATGCAACTGCATTCAGCTGGAGGATCAACTGGAGGATTGACTCAGACAAGAGTGTCTCTCATCTCCCTGTGATCTTTCATCCTCAAGGAAGCTAGACCAGGTAGTCAGTTCTTGCAGCTGAAAGCATTTTGATCTCCCTCCAAACTAACTAATTAAGTAGATCCATTAGAAGAACAGTCTGAATGCTTTCAGTTGCAAATAACAGACTACCTGATTAAAATGATGTTAAAAATAGTTTTGTGGGTTTTTTTTCTTTTTCTTTTCATTTAACAAGTAGTCTGATGTGGACAGTCCCAAGACTTGCTCACCAGCAATCTCAGTGATACTCTTGACCTTCCCTCCAGGGTCACAATATGGCTTCCACACTTCAAAACTCATATCCGAACATAACCACATTTAAAGGCAGGGAGAAAGAGTTGGTATCCCTTTAATTAGAGAGGAAAGTCTTTCTCAGACTACCCCCTTTCTCCCTTCTTGTCCCATTGTTCAAGGTACATCAAATTGTCCATGCCTCAGCTGCAAGAGAGTCTGGGAAAATGCATAACTGGTATATTTAGCAAGAGGAAATCACTACTACACAGGAGAGTGGCAATCACATGCAGCCAATAGTACTCACCAAAGGAGGAAATTCATGGGGAGACAAAATGGCTGTCATTTTTGTATCTCCTCTAAAGACAGAAAACATATACATACAGTAGCTGTCCAACAAATGTTGTTTAACTACATAAATCAAAACACTGGGGAGAAAGGAATCCTTTACTTCAGATGAGAAAGTCTTCCTGGATCAATCTGTTGACAGGACTGTAAAGTGGTAAAACCATTTTAAAGAGCAATTTGGCAGCATCAACCAAAAGCCTTGAAAAATGCCCACATCTATTCTCCTAAGTAATTCTACTTGTAAGTATCAATCATAATGAAATAACCAATCCAAGATCTATGTACAAAGATGTTCATCACTGTTCATAATAGTGAAAGATGGGGGAGCGGATGTGGCTTAAGCAATTGAATGCCAGCCTCCCACATGTGAGGTCCCATGTTCAGTTCTGGTACCTCCTGAAAAAAAAAAAAGCAAAAACAAATAGCAAGCAAAACAAACGAAAAAACCAACTCAGGGAAGCTTATGTGGCTCAGCGGTTAAGTGCCACCTTCCCATATATGAGGTCCGGGGTTCAATCCCCAGCCCCCCAGTACTAAGAAAGAAAAGAAAGAAAGAAAGAGAGAGAGTAAGAGAGAGAGAAAGAAAGAGAGAGAGAGAAAGAAAGAAAGAGAGAGAGAGTGTAAGATAGAAACAACCTTAAGGCCTCCTGCAAGTTGAATGATTAAATAGATAATAGTAAGATGGGATACAATGCAGCTACTTAAAATATCGCATTCAAAGGAATATTTAATGCTATAGGAAAATGTTCCTGGTTTAATCTAAGTGAAAAACATGTTAAAATTATGTGCCCAGGGGGGCAGATGTGGCTCAAATGGTTGGGCATCCGTCTGCCATATGGAGGGACCTGGGTTCCATCCCCGGGACCTCCCGGTAAAATTAAAAATATATATATAGAAGGCACATGGGCTGCCAGGCTCTGTGTGCCGGTGAGCCACCAGGCCCCGGAAGCCATGCAGCAAGATGATGACGTAACAGGAGAGAGATGCAGGGGAGAGACAAGACGAGATGCTCTGAAAGCTCTGAAAACCAGGAACCGAGGTGGCGCAGGTGGCAGAACACCTCTCTCCTACATCAGAGGTCTCCAGGATTGAATCCTGGTGAAGACTGGAGAGGAGGATGGGAGGAGATGGCAGGAAACAGTTGACACAAGGAATTGCCCAGCAAATGGACACAAAACAGCAAATGGGGAAGGGGGCGGGTTTAAAATGGAAAAGTAAATAAATAAATCTTTAAAAAAAAAAAAAAATTATGTGCCCATAATACAGATTTAAAATATGGTTTTATATAAACTAGAATTTGTATTTTTATATATAAATAGGGGGGATTTTAAATATACATATCAAAGTGTTAACAGAGGTTGTCTCTGAGGGTAGGATCAAAGGAGACTTTTATTTCCTTTTTCTTTGTTGTTTCTTTATTGTTCATATTTTCTTCACTGGACATATATTACATTGATTCAAGTTTTAACGTCTCTTTGCCATTAGTTTGTGAATGAATTCTGGGATCATTCTTCCCCGTTGCTTGGACAAAATTAAGTCAATACCAACTACATCACCTTGCACATATTAGGCATTTGCTATCTGCTTTAATTAATGAATGTGGAATATGGAGGGAATGGAGAGACGCAGAATCTGTTCTTTCTGCATGACAAGAAAGCAAAAAGAGGAAAGAACAATTTTCTGCACCAGCTTCCATTGGTTGTTGTGGTGCAGAAGGGTAGCAGGAGAAAAGGGAAAGCTATAGAATCTAAGAGCTTAGGCTTTGAAGTCAGACAGATGGGTGTTCTAATCCCATCTCTAACCCAAATCAAATTGAGTAAACTTGGGCACTTTACGTAACCTCGTGACCTCTCTGTTATGGCCCAGAATTAAACCCACATCTCCTAAGTGAGATGGGAGGGAGGGACATCCCACACGGAAAGCACTTAGCACAGTGAACAGCATACAGAAGGCACTCAATCTACCTTAGCTGCCATTTTTGTGGTTGTCATTACTATTATTCTCAGTAGCAGCTGCTGTGTCAGCTCAGCTGCCCTCCCTCCCTGCCCACCTCCTGAAGCTCTGAAGGGTGGGCAATCAACCCATGCTAGGAGAGTGTGACCAACCGGGGGCTCAACTGCACTTTTATCACTGTTCATTCACAAACTGTTAAATTTCCTGATGATCAAGAGGAAAGTATATTTATAAAACATTCTGCAGTGCATAAAGTGCAGACAAAGCTTTTTGCAGAAGGTGACATAATTCAGATAAAATGGACTTTCTTTAGCTTAGGGAGGAATGCTCAATTATCCCTTGGCATTTTATAAACCCCCTCGTTAGTTAAGAAATCTAGAGGAAATTTCCAGAGCTTTAAGCACTTTGCAAAACAAAGTGGTCCTACAAATGTAAAGTTTTTTTCAAAAGTATGAAAATAAGTGATGCCAATTTAGAATTATGTAACAGGGGTCAAAATTTCCTCAGAATAAAACAAATTGATCATCCTCAAGGCACTTTTCACTTCCATCCTTCGAATCTTCACAGCGTATTAATGGAGGAATTACTCTTATCTGCAGATAGTAAAGAAGGCTGAGGGAGTAACATTAATTGAGTGGATGGCAAAGAGACTCTAATAGTAATCATTGCTACCATTAACCACTCTTGGTTCATTTCACCTAAACCCCAGTTGTGTCATCTGTAAAGAGGGCATGCTTCAGGGGCACATGAGAGAGAAGCTCTCAAAACATGGTAACTCTTACCATCATTAGGCAGTCACGTTGTGTCTGGCTCTGTGCAATGTGATCTTATTTTAACCTCACAATAGCCTGATGATGGGGGCACTAGTATTCTTCCAGTTTTAAGATGGGAACACTCAGGTTTGGAGTCATTCCATAACTTGCCCAAAGCTATAGAGGTAAAGATTTGATAGGTCCCTTCTTTGAGGCTTCTAATCCAGTGCTCTTAACCACGCATCTCTCTCTCTCTCTGTCTCTCTCTCTCTCTGTGTGTGTGTCTCTCTCTGTGTGTGTGTGTCTCTCTCTGTCTCTCTCTCAACTGCTTTTCTGTAGCTGGGACCATATCGGGCAATATCTGGGGTTACTGTGTTCCAATGGGTGGTGGATCAGTGGGAAGGTGTGAGTAGGTAGCCTGTCTAAGGCTTGATTCCAGATGAACAATTCAACTCTTCCTATGGGTGCTGGCCCTCTCTTGGTTAGTGCTCAGAAACCCAGGCTGGGTCCCTAGGCTTTGTTATATGATAGACCCTCAATTACTGTTGCAGAGCCTATTGGTTAAGCCCCTCACAGTCTTAGGGAAAGGGGGTCAGCTTTGGTTGTCATCTTCCCAGCAATAGGCCAGATAGAAGAGGAACCTCCGTCCCTTGTTTTTCGGGAAGAAAAAACACTTTTATAGACCATCATCTTGAGGATCTCCTTCCCAGCAAGTAAGCAGCACAGCCAGAAACAGGGCTTCCTGACTCCTAAATATCTGTCCTTAACCCCTTAAAGTGAGTTAAATGGTAGCCCCAAAAAGATATGTCCAAGTCCTAATCCCCAATATAGGGGAATGTGGCCTTATTTAGAAAAAGAGTTTTGGCAGATGTAATTAAGTTAAGGATCTCAAGATAAGATCATCCTAGTTTATCTAGATGGGTCCTAAATCCAATAACAAGTGTCTTTCTAAGAGACACAGAAGAGGAGAAGGCCATGTGAAAACAGAGGCAGAGATATGAGTGATGCACCCACAAGCCCAGGAATGCTGGCAGTGACCAGCAGCGGCAAGAGGCCAGGAACAGAATCCCCCCTAGAGCCTCTAGAGAGAGAGCAGACCTGTTAACACCTTGATTTTGGACTTCTGGTCTCCAGAATTTTCAAAGAGTAATTCTGTGTTGTTTTAAGCTGCCAAGTTTGTGGTCTTTTCTTACAGCAGCCACAGGAATCTAATACACCCCTAATTGACCTCAGGAGAATATCTTGCAGTGACCAAGGATCTGTCATCCTTGAAATATAAATAAGATCTTAAAATGGGACAAGGGAAGGGAATTAGCATGGACTGAGCAGTGACCATGGGCCAGGCATTATGCCAGGTACTTGCCTATATTTTTTCTCATTTCATCCTCACAACAACTCTCTGATATAGGTTCTATGAATAATCAAGTATGAGAACCTCCAAATTGGATTAGGAGGCTGCAAGTGCCTTGATAAGGACCTGGGAGACTCCAGACCTTACTTAACAGAAATAAACACATTTAACATAGAGGCAGTTTGGTGTAGTGGTTAGGAGTGCAAGCTTACCAGCCAAATTACCTTGGTATGGATACCAGAACTACTCACCAGGTGACTCTGGGTCTTTACCTCTCAGTGCTTTGCCTTTCTCCCTCTTTAAAATGTTGAAAGTGCTGGCACCTGCTTTACATAATGTTGCTGTATTATATGAGTTAAAATGTGTAAAGCACTTAGGAGGAAGCCTGGCAGATAGTAGTTACTCATGAAGTGTTAGCTTTACTATAACACACATGGTATTAAGCACACAATAAATACTCACTGGTTATTTGCTATTATTATTATCATTAGTTCAATTAAGACCCAGCTAGAGCTTAATTTGGAAATCATTTTTTTCTAAATAGCCAAGATCTTTTTCCACTAGAATTAAAAAGGCCTCCTTGTAAGATAGGAACTGGATTAAAATGAAAGCACACAGAATGTAGGCTAAAGGCAGATCCAAGATTCAAAGCATATACGTAATGGAAGGGGAGGGGGCAGTCGTGTAAGCTTTTTTTTTTTTTTTTTTTTTACTTTATTTTGTACATTTAATAATTGAAAATATAAACAATTAAAAACTAAAAAGTAAACACAGATTAATAAGTATATACATTTCTCAATTAAATGTAATGGATACATATAATTTTTTTTTAATCAAACAATATATTACACAATATATTTGGTTCATAGTAACGCATTCATACAGTATTTGTCCTTTTGTGTCTGGCTTGCTTCACTCAACATAATGTCCTCCAGGTTCATCCATGTTGCCATATGCTTTATGACTTCATTTCTTCTTACAACTGCATAATATTCCATCATGTGAATAGACCGCAGTTTGTTTATCCATTCATCTGTTGATGGACACCTGGGTTGTTTCCAACTTTTGGCAATGGTGAATAATGTGGCTATGAACATCAGTGTGCAGATGTCTGTTCTTGTCACTGCTCTCAGTTCTTCTGGGTATATACCCAGTAGTGGTATTGCAGGGTCATGTGGTAAGTCTATATTCAACTTCTTTAGGAACTGCCAAACAGTCCTCCATACATATAAGTTTTTTAACACATATTTAGTAAAGCATTAAACCCAATTTCAAAATTACAAAATAAATAGATGTGAAGATAGTCACAGCATTCTAAATGTCACAATTTACTAGGGCAAAAGCCATCGATTGTTAGGTAGATTGGGGAGGGGGTTATGATAAGGAGAAAATAATTTTTACTTTTTTTAAAAAGTTAAAAAATTACTACTTTCCAAGGAATCAGTAGGAAATTTTGCCATACTATAATAATCTATTAAAAGAAAAATTTGGATTAGTTTGTTTATTCCTTATTTCATTTCTTTCGTTTATTTAACATGTACTGAAGATCTAAAAAGAAGTCCCTGATCACTGTATAACATGGTGATTTGGGTGGATGGATGATGATTATAGTTAATACTACAAATACAAGAATGTTCCTCTAATATAGAGTGTTAAGAATATGGATACATGGAAAAAATACAACTAATGTAATTAATAGACTATAGTTAGTAATATTGTAATATTTTTTGTTTTCCAATAAAACTTTATCTATGAATACTAAAAATAAAATAATAAAAAAAGGAGTCCCTGACCACCAAGTTTTAAAGTTTTATTCTTTGATAGGAGTCTGACTTAGCTTGCCACAGGGCTGCTGATGCTAAGTACCAGAAATGGGTTGGCTTTTTTAGTGAGGATTATATTTAGGGTAAAAGCTTACAGCTCCAAGGCCATGAAATGTCCAAATCAAAGCATCATCAGAGATGCTTTATCACCAAAGTCAGCTACAGGTAATTCTAGTATCCTGCCACATGGCAATCAGGAATATGGCAGGGCTCATGTCCTCACCTTGAGCTGCTCTTTGGGCCCAGACTCTTGGGGGCTTCATGCTTAAGCTTTGGCTCGAGTGCTCTCTCTCACATAGCAGGGTAAAAAAATGGTGGCTTGCTTCTCTATGTGTCTCTCTGTGTCTGTTTATATCAGACCCAGCAAGAGGGCAGAAATCCAAGCTTATTCACACCTCACTGATACAGTCCAATCAAAAGCCCTAAATCAGTCTTATCAAGTGATCTAATCAAAGGCCCTTTAATCAAATTTAATGTTATCAAAGGGCCTAACACCCACAGGAATGGATTAATTCAAAAACATAATTTTCTTTTTTGGCATTCATAAAAGAACTTCAAACTGTCACATAGTCTATACAGACAACTGCAATATAGGCTAGAAAGAATTGAGTGCCATAAAGGAACAATCAAAGGGAAGGGATGTTGACAGTGTATTTCCAGGAAAACTGTTAAATCATATGACTGCCCAGATCTCTTCTAGCCCCAGTAAGGCTGTAATTCCAGACTGTCTTCCCACTAATCACAGAGTGAGTATGTGAAACCTTTTTTTATGGCTGATTTTACTTTACACTGATGTTATTGCTTTACTTTTGTTAATTAAATATATTTTTCTCATGTGTTTTGTTTATTGTTTCTCTCCCTCCATCAGAATGTAAACTTTGTGCAGGCTTGGCTTACAGATGCATTTTAATACAGGGACGGGCCATTTGGTAAATACTTGTTGAATGATGAACTAAACACGAATCACTACTCAGGCACTCAGCTTGGTAGAATGGAATCCAGATGGCTTTCAAAGATTCCCATTGATAGAGGATGCTATAGCAATTCTCCCAAAAGGTGGTTAACACCCTCCTCACCTCCCCAATTTCTGGCAGCAGTCCCACCCTCCTCCAACTCTAAGCATGCCACACTCCACCCCACCCTCCAGCCTTGTTTGCTTTGCATGACATTGCTTTCCTGCTCTTAACTGATTGGGCCAGAGCATACATGTGACCTAAGCCCAGCCAATCCAATTCTTTGATCTGAGACTAATTTTGCCTTTGTAAGAATGAAGGAGTTTGACAAAATGACCTCTGAACTCATTTACAAATGGCAAAAGAGAATATAAAATATACATATATACAATTACAAATGTCATTATACAAAAGTTGGAATATAGAAATGCACAAAGTAGGAAATAAAAATCAACCATTTATCGGAGTTTTTAATAATGAAAAAATAGGAAACTTACATGTCCAAGAAGAAATGGACAAAAAACTGAAACAGCAATAACTAGGCAGTATTACCATGGAAAAACCTACAAGAAATATTGAGTAACAAAAGCAAGGTGCAGAAAAAAAATGTGCAATGTGCTATTATTTACATATTTCTTAAAACTATATATTGTATATAAATTTCTGTAAGAATGTAAACCATACTGGTATCCATAGTGTAAAGAGGAAACTTTTGCCTTTACTGGAAATATTTTTGTAATATTTGAATGTCTTATGAGTAGACTGTATTCTTGGGTTAACTTGTTTAATTAAGTTATTTTTTTTTTTAAAGATTTTATTTATTTATTCATTTATCCCCCCCTTGCTGCCTGTGCTCGCTGGGTCAGCCAACCACGCCGTGCAGGCGGGCCCGCCCCCACCAGGAGGCCCCGGGAACCGAACCCGGGGCCTCCCATATGGCAAACGGGAGCCCCACTGACTGAGCCACAGCCACTTCCCAAATTAAGTTATTTTAAAAACTCAAAATTATGAAAAGATACTCCATAAAAGTAAAGTAGATAGAAACTGGAGACAAAGAAACCATTTAGGAGGCTGTGGCCAGGGCTCAGATGCAAGGTGATGGGACCTGAGCTATGACCGAAAGCATGATAAGAAAGAGGTGAATGTGTGATAGATTTGCGGTATGGAATTGGTACTCTGAATGGTTGAAGGTAGTGGGTAAGGAGGAGGGGTTCAAGGATGAGAGGCAATATACTCTCATAGTAAGAGCAGGGACTTGGGACTCCACCTGCAAGAATTCAAAGCCCAACTCGGCTACTGCCAGTCACTCGAGAAAGTCACTGTGTTTTCAGTTTCCTCATTTGTAAAATGAAGCTTATATTATAATTTCCTAGCTCATAGAGATTTTGTGAATCAATTCATATAAAATGCTTCAGCAGTGCCTGGCAGGTAGTCATTGTTCAGGAAATGTTGGCTATCCTTAGGATGACTCCTATGATTATTGTCATTATCACCATCGTCATCACCATCATCATCATTAGGATAAATCCTAGATCCCTAACTTAAGTGACCTGTTAGGAATAGAGGAAATATAAAATGATTTGAAGCATTCTCCAGGAGTTAGAATCCGAGAGAAAAAGGAAACCAGGCAGAACTCACAAGTCTGATGAGTGTGCTAACCAGTAGGCAGCATTGAGAGGGGCAGGAAGTAGTGCCAAATGAAACTGCCTGGCAAGTTGGTCAAAGATGAGGTCCGATGGAACTTGGATGAATATCTATATTGTAGAACAGAGGAATGCTGATTGAGTCTTTTTCCTTTTTTTAAATTCATGGTTGAAAATTTGGATATAGAAAATTACGATATATATATATATAATAACATTTATGTAAGCAAATGCACATATATGCATACATATTTATATATCATTTTACAAATATTGGTATGTATTGTGAAAAATTTGATTTTTACCCACAATAAAAAATAAAATAAAATAAAATAAAATTACACATCTTGGCCGGCAGACAACATGGTTGCAAGACCTCACTGGGACCTTGAGTATAAACTTGAGGTCCCAGTTTCTCTTTCCAGGACCTCCCCTTGGCCCCAGATATTCCAAACAGTCCACACCATTGGTCTCACCACTGGTGGGGCCCCTCCCCTTATCATTAGGAAGCAGGGGTGGGGGGGGGGAATAATTAACACTTTAAAAGGTAGTCACACCAGGCAGAGCCCGCTTTCTCTGCCTAGAGGGACCACACCAAATCTTGGTGTGTATTTCTGTCCTTCTCTCCCATTTCTCAGCAAGCTCTGTTCTTTCTCCCATTTCCCAAATAAATTCTTTTTACTGGCCTAAAAAAACAAAAATTATGCATACAGAGCTTCCAGTCAACTGTGAGAGGCTTCAGGGTGTCATTTTCCCACAGAATCTTTGAACAACCAGCAAAAACTGCCAATGTCATCTTCCTGAGAACTCTGGAAAACAGGTAAAGGATGGCAGGAACCAGGCAAGGTCCGAATGAAGAAAGTACCGTTTTTAAGAATGACAGAAGCTCAAGGCACACTTGCTGGCCCCTCTCCCACTGGCACAGTGTGGAGCCAGCTGCACGCCCATCATGGGTTGCTGCCCTGTTCTCAGCTCGCAGCATAAGTCCCATGTGCATACAGAAACGCCAGTCTCTCCAGCGGCAGTCTGAAAGCTGAACCAGGCAGAAGTAGCTTACAGATAGCAGTACAAGAAACAATTAAGGGAAGTGGATGTGGCTCAACCAGATGGGTACCCGCCTACCGCATGGGAGGTCCCAGGATCAGTCCCGGTGCCTCCTAAAAGAAGATGAGCAGACACTGCTCCCGCAGCAAACAAGCTAGACACTACCCTCATCACATTGACAGATGCCACAAGCCAACAGACACCTGCAGCCCGGAATGGATGTGGCTCAAGCCATTGGGCACTCCCCTCTCATCTGGGAGGTCCCGGGTTCAGTTCCCAGTGCTTCCTGGAGAAGGCAAGCAAACAATGAGCAGACAGATGAGAGAACCATCTGGGGGAGAGGGGTGTATAAAAAGAGAAAAATAAAGTAAATAAGAAAGAAGAAAGAAAGAAAGGGAGGGAGGGAGGGAGGGGGAGAGAGAGAGAGAGAGAGAGAGAAAGAAAGAAAGAAAGAGACAGAGAGAGAGAGAGAGAGAGAGAGAGAGAGAGAGAGAGAGAGAGAGA
>JAKSZT010007815.1:5328283-5490717 GCA_026826555.1 Tolypeutes matacus | reverse complement strand
GGGGATAAATGAATAAATAAATAAAATCTTAAAAAAAAAAAAAAAAGAAAGAAAGAAAGTTTGATATTGAACCCAGATCTTGACTTTGGAGGCCAGTAGAACTGTGTTCAGGTCCTAGATCTGCGACTTATCTAGCTTTGTGGCCCTGGACAAATCATTTCACTCCTCTGAGGCTCCCTTTTCTTATCTGAGTAATGAAGATAATATCACCCAACTCACAGGCTTATTGTGAGGCATATACACAGGGTTCACACAGTACCTAAAAGGCTTTCAATGAATGTTGCAAATGATTACCTTTTATTTGATTTCAGATATTTTGATTGGGGGCTGGTGTTTCAGGCAGAGATTCTTTGTTTAATTTTAGACAAAATAAGGGATTTCTTCAAAACACTTCAGAAGTAAAGCTTTAAGTTAGAGTTAAAGGAAATTAGATTTGTGATACTCTGCAAAAACGTAAAGATGTCAGAACTGTTCAAGACTTTGATTTTATGAAATCTTTTTAGAAGCTATGAGGCAAACCACAGTAATGTAAAGTAGTAGAAGTCAACCATGTTTTGAACCTTTGTACTTAAAAGTCTATAATATGCTTTTGAACTAATAACTCCTGAAGACTGCTTTTATAACGTACTTCATGAGTAAGCTAACCTTTAACACAGAAATGTCTTTTATTTGGCAGTTGGTATTTTGTATATTATACCAAAAATTGTCATTTACTCTGTTGTTGGAATTTGTTTTTTAGACCTAACTAGGTAGCTAGGTTGGCAGTATATGAGTCTTTAACATAGTCTAGTAAGGGGTTCTTAACAAGGGGTCCATGAGCTTGAATTGCATTAAATAATTGCAAAAAAGCATTATTCTTATGGGGACGTGTTTGTGCAAGTGTGAGATATTTATTGAATAAATAAAATACTAAGTCCACAGTATAGTGTGGACTTAGAGTAAGGGGTCTGTGGTTTTCACCTGACTAGCAAAGGGGTCCGTGGAACAAAAAAGGTTAAGAATCCCTGGTCTAATAATTATGCAGATTATATTAAATCGATATCTTTAAAAGCTCTAATTAAAACTATTGCCTTTTTTTTTTTTTTCTTTTCTTTTCTTTTCTTTTTCTCTCTCTTTTTTTTTTTAAGGAGGCACCAGACACCAAACCTGAGACCTCCCATGTGGGAAGCAGGCACTCAATCACTTGAGCCACATCGGCTCCCAAAACTATTGCCTTTTGATACATAGAACACTTTTTTTTTTCTGAATTTAAGAAAGGGTGCCCTTAATTGAGATCATACTATATCTAAGTAACTTGCATCCTGCTTTATTTTTTTCACTTAATATAGTGTTTTCTGTGTCCATGAAAATAATTACTATAAAACTAAAATTTTTATTATTCTTTAATTCTTTGGCTGTTTAAATCTGAATTAGTCATTTCCCCCTTGGTGGCATTAAGTGAGCTCACATCTCTGAAGTACTTAGAATGGTGCCTTACACAGAGTAAACACTATAATGTTTTTAAGTATAATATCACAAAGCTGAGATCACTAATCACTAGAATGAAGAAATATTGGTATATTATTTGCTTTTCCAACTTAAAATTGTCCTTCTCCCTTTCCCAACTCACAAATAAAGTTTATGGGGAAGAGAAGGAGCTTAGAGCTAAGAGATAGGTATCCAGTTTAAGCAGAACTCCAAAAATAAGTCCTATTTCTTAGATTGTATAATATTTTTACTAATTTAAAGCGTATATGAATGTTTGTTATAGCCCTTTACTGAGCTTCCCATCCATCCATCAACATTATGTGTCTGTTCTGCTTTATTCTTTCAGCATAAAGATGCCTATCAAGTGATATTGGATGGTGTGAAAGGTGGTACCAAGGAAAAAAGATTAGCAGCTCAGTTTATTCCGAAATTCTTCAAGCATTTTCCTGAATTGGCTGATTCTGCTATCAATGCACAGTTAGACCTCTGTGAGGATGAAGATGTATCAGTAAGTTTATGATTGAAGCTTTTTAGCAAGCTTTCAACTGCTGCTCTTACCTTTTGCAGACATTTTCTGTTTGTTGCTAATGTAATTGAAGTACTGATGGTATCAGTGCACAGTAAAATGCTGCAATATGATCTGGCATGGAACCATATCCAGGCTTATAATCTACATTTTTTAAAATGTATTAGCTCTTTCACTGCCTTTCAACTGTGAAAAATGCATAGAAACATGAAATACTTTGTTTTGCCTATTAGGTTGTGGCTCACAGCTTTTTCATAGATTATTGTACCTTGTACATATCAAATAAGGCTAATGTTAATTTTTAATCAATTCATAATTGCTTGGATATTTAATTAAAGTCTTAACAATATTACATCATAAAATATAGTTTCAGCATCCCTAAATATTTTCCATGGCAGAAAAATAACTGGTCTGTGTAATAATTATATGGGATTGTTAGAATAAGAAGGCATAATTTTTCTTGGACTGTAATTCCATGGACTAGAATTAACTGTTAGCATATCTTGCTGCTAATACAGGTTCCTAAGAATTTTCTACTCTCAGCTTCTGGTTTTCAATTGAAATTAGTGAATCACCAACATTGTATGCAGAATTTGCTGGATATAAACCCTATATATTTTTATGTAAAACTAAATAAGCCAAGATCAGCATTTAGAATTAAGCACACAGAAGATGTTCATAAATGTTGCCTTAACTAGTCATACTGGAAATTCTAAATTACATGAACATTACCACAGTAGCCATTCTTAGGGGATATAGTATAATATGCCCAAAGATAGTAAAAACCCAACATTTGTATTTGCTGTAAGCTCAACTTTGCCTACTCCAGTCAAGTAGTGTGTTTATCTTTCCATTCCACCACATTTTGTTTTAGTTAGTCTGTGAAGCCTAAATATTAGAGTACGTTATTTTTAAAACAATCACTGCTAGAAATCTTGTGTTTTAGATTTTTGTGACTCACGTGCCTCTGATTGTGGTTTCTTAAAAAGTTGGATTTGTTGTTTTTTAAAATGGTGATAGTATTTAATTTTTTTGTTTTAAATCATGCCCAGATTCGACGTCAAGCAATTAAAGAGCTGCCTCAGTTTGCAACTGGAGAAAATCTTCCCCGAGTGGCAGACATACTAACCCAACTTTTGCAGACAGGTAAGGATTTTTATTACCCTTTTCACTGAATACACCTTCTTCTGAAATAGTAACTGTTTTTTTTTTTTTTTTGGCTGAAGAATTCTTTGGTTAATTAGTTTGAAGTGTGACTTTACTTATGATTATGTGGTTCCTAGTATTGTTTTGTTTTTAATTCTGTTTATAAAGACACAATGACTGGATTCTTTGTAGAATGTTCGATGCACACCCCCCCTCCCCAATTTCTATAGTTTGGAATTGAACCATCTTAACATAAACGTTTTCTAGATATGCCGATTATATTATCTGTCCTTAAAAGTAAGGTGTATTTTCTTAGTACTTGAGAAAAATGCTTTAGTTATAAGTCTCCTCTCAATGTAATCTTTGATAAACTATATTGAATCTTTGAAAATGAAGTAGATTTTTTTAATTATTTTTTACATTGTGCCACTTTTTCTTTATCCAGATGACTCTGCAGAATTTAATTTAGTGAACAATGCCCTGTTAAGTATATTTAAGATGGATGCAAAAGGTAAGGCCAATTCTTATTCTGAATTGTGATGGATGTCTTAAAGGAATTGGGGAGCTTGACATTATTCATTAAGGACGAAATTAAGGAAAAAAGTCAGACTTTCCTAGGTTTATTTTTTATAAGATTTAAGTTTGGAGTCTACCCATAGATCTATTTCATATAAATTCTTAGTGTTCTAAAGAAAAAAAAATCTGATTGGTTCAAGATGTTCATGCCTCGAAAAACCAGCAGAAATAATTGCAAATACAGGTAAAACTTTTCCAATATAAATTGGGAAACTCCCTTTGCCACTAAAGAAATCCTTCCCCCAAACCTAGGTTTTATTCATTACTAATAATGATTTTTAAAGGAAAGTCACGAGGCTCTGGGCTGTATAAATTTCAAACTCATTTTAACTCATAATGATGGTATTGATGGTGTCTATAAACTCATTTGAGAAGAAATACTGTAAATAATTGAAATACTTTGTTTCCCTCGCATCATTTTGTTACTTTGCACTGTAGATCTGACTTGATACACATAACTTTTTGTTTCCCAGGGACTTTAGGAGGCTTATTTAGCCAAATACTTCAAGGGGAGGACATTGTTAGAGAACGAGCAATCAAATTCCTTTCAACAAAACTTAAGACTTTACCAGATGAAGTCTTAACAAAGGAAGTAGAGGAGCTTATCCTAACTGAATCCAAAAAGGTAAGCTTCAGCCATCATCTAGTAGAATTTATCTGAAGGAAAAGGACATACTTGGAATTGCAGCATTCATCTGTACTGTACATGCCTTATGCACAGAATGATATAACCCATTAGAATCACCATAGAGCAACAAGTTTTTCTTGTTGTGTTTAACACTTTGACCACATGTCATGGTGTAAAGAATGTAATTACATTTAAACCCTCTGTGGTGGTATCCTCAAAATTTACATATCCTTTAGGATTCTATATAAATTAATTCCTTCAGGAAACATTTCCCTGATTCCCAACCCCCTCCTCCATCCTAGGATATTCTCCCATAATATTCTGAATTCTTTCAAAATAAAATATATCATCACATTGAAATGACCTTTTTCATCTTACCCTATGAAACTATAATCTCTTCTTCATCGTGAGACCATGCTTATAAGACTTGCATGATTACCTATTTTGTTTAAAATTGCTATATTGGGGGGCAGCTGTGGCTCAGTCAGTGGGGCTCCCGTTTACCATATGGGGGGCCCCGGGTTCGGTTCCCGGGGCCTCCTGGTGGAGGCGGGGCCCGCCCGCACAGCGTGGTTGGCTGGCCCAGCGAGCACAGGCAACAAGGGGGGGATAAATGAATAAATAAATAAAATCTTTAAAATAAATAAATAAAAAAATAATAATAAAATTGCTATATTAATGTGAGTAAGGCTGCATTTAAATATAGGAACCTGAATCTGGGATTTAATAGTTTACTACAGATTTTCTTAACCCTTGTTTTTTTTTCTCCTATTACCACCTCCCTAAAAAGCCTTATTAGACATTTTTGTCCTAATTTCCATGGCATTTTAATACCACAGATATTGTGTACATCTGTTGATGAACTATTTGTATATCTGTGCTTTATACATAAAAAGCATAAGGTTTTCCAAGAATCAACTTTTGCTCCCTTGGGGGCAGTATATTGCTCCTTTTGAGAATCCATGGTTTACTCTGAAGCAAAATTGATTGAAGCTGAAGTTTTGCTTTTCATTAAAATAATAGAAGCATTAATATCAAACTGACTTTAGGGCCTGAAAAAAATTTGCTACACTGTTTCAGTATTGATCTTTCTTTCCCATTCAGGCCCTAAAGATACTATCTCTTACTCTGAATTTTTTTTTTCCAGGTCCTAGAAGATGTGACTGGTGAAGAATTTGTTCTGTTCATGAAGATACTATCTGGGTTAAAAAGCTTACAGACAGTGAGTGGAAGACAGCAACTAGTAGAGTTGGTAGCTGAACAGGCTGACCTGGAACAGACCTTCAATCCCTCAGACCCTGACTGCGTGGACAGGCTCTTACAGTGCACTCGCCAGGCAGTACCCCTTTTCTCTGTAAGCTATTTTACATAGCTGGTATTTTGATTATTCTGTTAGATAGAGAGATAGAAATAGATATATATTTGGGGGCATTGGTGAGGGAGGTGAAAGCCAAAGACAACAACAGATTTCTTTAAAATCTTGCTTAGAAACTTTTTTAAAGCCACGGAAATTTTGCATTCTGCAGTATCTGGTTTATTAATTAAACTTTTTTTTTTTTTATTCCCAGCAAATTGCTTTAGGAAAATCTACTCTTTATCACTGGCTTTGTTTCCCCTAGCTATGAGTCTTCTAGGATGTGCATACCTTAGTTTGTAAAACATAGTTTAAAGGAACTATCCTTTTTGAGAAATGTACAGTCTGAAAAGTCAACACCAAAAATTTCCCCCAAAATTTGATCTGTGAATCCAGAAAGAGTTCAAAGATGTATAGAGATCCTAGTGCTCCAGATGACTCAGCAACAAATTATATTTGTATATTGGGGTTATTTTTGGGTTCATCTGGGGTATGTACCATGTTGTATTTGTAGCCAAAGTACTTGATACTCTGGTGCTCAGATAGCATTTCTTGAATTACAGTCTACTGTTCTATTTGAAATAATATTTTTTTCTGACCACTCAATGTTCTTTGGATTTTTACAGAAAAATGTTCATTCTACAAGGTTTGTGACTTATTTCTGTGAGCAGGTTCTCCCTAACCTCAGTTCCTTGACTACCCCAGTGGAAGGTCTCGATATACAGTTGGAGGTGAGAGAAAATTTCTGCTGTTAGTACTGAAACAACATTCTCAAATTAAAAAAATAACAAACCACTGGCTTAGATATGATTTCTAAGGGAGTAATCTTCTAGATTTAATTACATAGGAATGCTTTATGTATTCAGTTAAAAGTTTACTGCAATGCAAAAGCACTGCTTGAAGTTTCCATTGTAAGTCTCTACCTTTGTGGCCTTACTATTTTTAAAGAAGATATTTAATTTGTGGACAATTGCCAGTACTATCTATAAATGATGGTACCAGATTTAAACTGGATTATATATATCTCCCCATATTTAACTGATTGATTCTGTATCCTCAGAACTAGTGTAGTGCCTGATCCTGAAAAGCACTTAATGATTATTGCTGAATTGAACTGAAATATGGAAATGCATGTGCCATTTCCCTCCTAGCCTTTGGGAGAAAGAAGAGTTTTAATGTGCACTGACAATGTAATTTGCTTCAAATTACTGGGCCAGGCTCATCAGACTGGGAATGGGTAAAGCATAGATGAACCTTGAGAATAGTAGCAATTACCAATCTTTGAATTAGTATTCAGAGATCATATTTAATAGCAAATGAGGTCTCTACCCTAAATGTTAATAATTTTTTACTGTCAAAAGTTCTTCCTAAGTGTTTCTTCATAGTACAAACAATATTGCATTGCACAACCATTTAGCAGAAAGTGCCCATGTATCCATGTGTATTCTTTTCCTTACTCCTTTTCACAGGTATATTGGGAATCATGAGATCTGGGTTTTAGAGTCTATCTTGCCATTCACATACATTGTGACTTTGCTGTCATAATCTCTCTAACCTCCAGATTACTGAACTGTAAAATGTAGGGTTTATCTCTTGAGTTTTTCTCCCAGTTCAGACTTTATGATTCTATAAAACCATGATTGAAAATAAAGTTTTAAATAGTTATCTAGAATCATTCTTATTTTAGAGCCCTTGCTCTAAATAGTAATAATAATTAGTGAATTATGTGTTTTAGGTATTGAAATTGTTGGCAGAGATGAGTTCATTTTGTGGTGACATGGAAAAGCTGGAAACAAATTTAAGGAAACTATTTGATAAATTACTGGTAAGAACTTTTTCTTTTCTTGTGGCATAGTCAGTATAAAGCCCAAAAGTCTTATAAGGTAGTATTAATTTGCAGATTATAGAGAACTAGGTTCTGAAATTTTACTTTTTTTTCCCTAAAGTTAAGCTTAAAAAAAAAAAGTTTTAATCTTTGACTTTGATATTTTTTTCTGTTGTTTATGCTTGCATAAGATGTAATACAAGATTTGTAGTAAGTCTGTTTTTCCCTTACAAAAATACTTTTATGTCTGTGTGAAAGAAAGGAGCTCTGACTCTTCTGATTGTGCTAAATAATATCAAAACTGGAATTATCATCATGAAAGTTCTTCACATTTGTTCTAGGTCTTTCATCCAGGTAGCTCAAGGCCATGTAGCTTTAGCAACCATGAAATAAACTCCGTCATTTAAGTCATATTTGAGGAGAAAATAGGCCACTTGATAAAATAATTATCAGCATCACTATTTTCTACTTTGATGTGAGCAATGGTATAACTGAATCAGTACATGCAGCAGTAATTACTAGGCCCTTAGCTTGAACTGATTCATCTAATATCAACTTCTGGTTTGTTATAACATTGATATTGACGTTTTGGGTAGTACTTTGAAGGTAAATAATGTCAGGAGGTAGATAGTGTGGACGAATTTTCAGAAAAGATTTCTAGAGTTAGTACTAAATATTGTAGTAGTTTTGATGTCAAACTACATTGAGTCGTGATTCTTCAGCTTATAACTTTGTCATCATTGGAAAATTACGTAAGCTCTCTAAACTTCATTTCCCTGATCTGTATAAGTGCCTAATAAATGTTAGCTACTTTCATGGCCATTAGTAGCAGTAGGAGGGAGCAGCTCAACACAGGTTAGTATAGAAAGTTGGCCAACCAGAACATTGATCCACCTGGCAAAAGAGGAACCTTACTCAAGCTTCTAATCTTGGTAATTTTTAATGCTTCATATCTTAAAAGCATGTTCTGTGACTATAGGAGTATATGTGTATAATTGGGGAGTATTTAGAGAGTTTACGTTAACAAACATTTCTATATCTTTATATCTTAGGAGTACATGCCTCTCCCTCCAGAAGAAGCAGAAAATGGAGAGAATGCTGGTAATGAAGAACCCAAACTGCAATTCAGCTATGTGGAATGTTTATTGTATAGCTTTCACCAGTTGGGCCGTAAACTTCCGGATTTCTTAACAGCCAAACTGAATGCAGAAAAGCTCAAAGATTTCAAAATCAGGTGATGTATGATTGAGGTGGTCCAGTCTTTGACAAAGGTGGTGGCTGTCTCAAAGCTCTCTGGGTTTTGTTGTGTTTTGTTTTGTTTTGTTTTGTTTACAAGAGATTTCTCCTATCCTGCCTTATACCAAAAGGAAGCTGGAAAACATTATTAAACCCTCTTTAGGTCTAGGCTTCAGGGAGCTGCAAGACTAGGGAAGTGGTAAGGGAGGAACTCAGATTCAGATTCATTGTTGACAGTTGAAAGAAGCCTCTGCTGGTTATCTTCTGGTTCTTCCACTAAAACAGGAAAAATATAATCAGTGGCTTCCAAATCAGTGTAGGGTGGGGAAGAAACAAAACTACAAATCCAAAAGAAAACAGGAAAAAATTCTTAACAGCAAATGGTGAATTAAATCCTAATAGATAAGTAGTCATAATAGATAATAAATATCAATGTTAACAAATTAACCCACTGATTAAAAGGATAGTATCAGATTGGGTTTAAAAATAAATAAATAAAAGTACCTGTGTATAAGAGTTAAATCTAAAGCAGAGCCACAAAGAAAGCTTGAAAATAAGGACATGGAAAAGATATATCATCTAAATATCAACCAAAAAAAACTGATATAATATTTTGATAAATGTAAATCAATGTAAGTTTTAAGAATTCAGGAACAAAGAGGGATGGTGAATAATAATAAAAGGAACAATCTACCAAGAGAATATAATGATCATGAATTCTGTGCACTTAACAATAGAGCCCTAAAATAGATAAAGGAAAACTGAGAGAATTGCAAGAATAAACTGACACATAATATCAAACAGACAAAATTTAGTAGGTTATAGTTAGAATACTGCACTCAAGAAATAAAGAATATAGGCTTTACAAGTACATATGAAAAACATACAAAAATTAACAGTCCGTAGTAGGTTTCAAAGAAAGTCTTAGCCCATTTCAAAGTATCAGCGTACAAGTATACTCTCTGACCATAATGCAAATAAACATGATCAACAAAAAAAGATAGCTAAATATAAATATATGTGTGTTTTAACTTTAACATGTTTTCCTAAGAATCTCCCAGAGGAAATCACAAAATATTTAGAATTGAACTACAGTGAAAATACCACATAGCAAAATTTTGGGATACAAATGAAGTGATACTTTAAAAGTACGTGTAAGGAGTGGGTGTAGCTCAGTGGTTGAGTGCCTACTTCACAAGTATGAGGTCCCGGGTTCAATCCCTGGTACTTAATAACCATAATAAAAATGGGGAGCGGATGTAGCTGAGTGGTTGAGCGCCTGCTTCCATGAACAAGGTCCTGGGTTCAATTCCTGGTACCTCCTTAAAATAATCTTAAATATCTTGATTTTAAAAACAGGAAAGTTTTGAGTTAGAAAAGGAGTAACAAAATAAACCTAAAGGCCATAGAAGGAAGGAAAGAATACAGATGAAAGTAATGGCGGGGACAGGGGGAAATGCTTGTTTGGGGAAAAAATTGTAATAGGTGAGACTGATCAAGAAAAAGGAATAAAAAGGCTTTATAATTTTGGAATTTAAAAAGGGCTAAAATTTCAGATACAATATTGTTTAGATTGTAAAATCTAAGCAGCTTTAGACCAATTGTTTTTTGTTTTGTTTTGTTTTGTTTTTAAGATTTTATTTATTTATTCATTTATCCCCCCCCTTGCTGCTTGTGCTCGCTGGGTCAGCCAACCACGCCGTGCGGGCAGGCCTGCCCCCACCAGGAGGCCCCGGGAACTGAACCCGAGGCCTCCCATATGGCAAACGGGAGCCCTACTGATTGAGCCACAGCCACCTCCCCAATTGTTTTTTTAACATAGAAAATGTAAGAGTTTTAAAAAATTGAGTTTTAAAAAATTGACTCAGAGCAGATGTAGCTCAAGTGGTTGAGCGCTGCTTCCCATGTACAAGGTCCTGTGTTTGATCCCCCATACTTCCTAAAAACAAAACAAATGGCTTCTTTTTAAAACTGGGAACATAAAGTGCCTGTATCTTGTAAAATGTCAGTTGTCTCTCTTGGTTCAGAGAAGTTCGTTCTTGCTCAACAGGAAAGGCAAAGTGTTCATTAGGGCTCACTGTCTGATATGGTTCCAACGCCATACACATGGAAAGAAGAAGGATGGGATGGAATCAGCTCTATCCACTCAGTTGGACTAATTTTAAGTAGAAGTTTTCTGGTTTGTGTGTTTTTTGAACCATACTATTTAGTAAAATAAATACAACGAATGTTGAGTAAAAAAAAAAACAAATGAAAAAGCCAACTCTCATTGGGGAGTGCATGCAGCTCAGTGGTTGAGCGCTTGCTTTCCATGTACAAATTCCTAGGTTCAATCCCCATTACATTGAAAAAAAAAAAAAAAAAATTTTTTTTTAAACCCTTAAAAAAGGTAACACTAGCCATTAGAGAAAGTAAATCAATAATCAAAAATATTTTGTTTCAAAGATGACAGTTCCAGGTGGAACTTTCTGTTGAGAAAATTTTTATCAAACTTCTAAGGAACAGACAAACAGGGACTAAATAACCCCATCTTTCACAGAAGAGAAAATTTTAAAATGAGGGAAATAACCTTATTTTAAAAGACTAATGTAATAATGATACCAAAACCAAATAAGGAGAATTAATAAAAAATATAGAGAGATAAATCTCACTTAAAACATGGATACATGTATCCTAAATGTTACCATATTAAAATCAACATCAGAAGATCTATTAAACCCATTAAAGCATTGTGCCATATAGGATGTGAATTAGAAAGGAGGAAGTAAAACTGTCCTCATTTCAGAACGAGTTGAGCAAGGTTATTGGGGACAAAATGAGCATATAAAAACCAATAACATTCTTACATATCAGTAATAACAAATGTAATAAAACAAATCCTATTCATAATAACAGCTAAAATCTAATAATCAACATAACACAAGATCAGCAACGTTTCTCTAAAGAAAATTACAAAACATTATTGAAAGATTTTTTTTTTTTTAAAAACAAATCAATGGACAGAAAGCAAACCATTTTCATGGACCAATAGAATCATATGTTAAGAAGACATGGTAGAGCAAAGAGCCCAAAATAAATAAACTATGACAAAGACACAGAATGAGATCAGTGGATGGAGTGGAAGCTTCAGAAAACAGGCATATGTAAACATGATGACAGATGTGGCATTACAAATCAGCGAGGGAGAATGAACTTTAAAAAAAAAAAAAAAATGGTCTCTAGTTCTCCCTACTTGGTTTATATCTTATCATGGGCAGGCTCCCTAAATTCTCTTAACTCCATATTTTTCTCAGCCTTTAAGTTAGAACAATAATAGTGCCCCACTTTGTAGAGTTGTGAGAGTTAAATGAGATAATACAAAATCAAGCTTTTAGCACAATGCCTGGAACATATAGTAGGCACTCAGTGAAGAGCAGCTGCTATTGTTATTATCTTACAGTGTTACTAGAGGAGCAGCACTGAAGAGATCAAGGTTAGATTTCATGATGATGCCTTTGTATTGAATCATTCTTTTGACAGATGCACATCTTAAATTTTGAAATACTCACCTGTATCACTATCATCTATCACTGTGTGCTACTTTTTGGCAAAGCAGAGGTTTAATACTTCATGAAACAGTTGCTCGAAACAAGCAACTTAAGAAATTATTCTAAGTTATTGGTTATGTAGCCATTTTTCTGCACTCTAGGATCATTTTCTTATAGCAGAAGATTATTGAGTTTAAAAATAAGTTGAGGGGAGCGGATGTGGCTCAAGCAGTTGAGCGCCTGCTTCCCACATGGGAGGGCCCGGGTTCGGTTCCCAGTGACTCTCCGCCCCCCCCCAAATGATAATAATAAGCAGACAAGTGAAAAAACCAACTCAGGGTAGCCAATGTGGCTCAGTGACCGAGCACCAGCTTCTCACATACGAGGTCCCAAGTTCAATCTCTGGCCCTGGTACCTCAAAAAAAAAAAAAAAAAAGAAAAAAAGTTGAAGTGATGATTTGCTGATTAACACACTTACTTTGTTTAGGCTACAGTACTTTGCACGGGGCCTGCAAGTTTATATAAGACAATTACGCTTGGCTCTTCAGGGGAAAACAGGCGAGGCCTTAAAAACAGAAGAGGTAAGAATACCTAGCTCCTACCTTCCAAGGAAATTTATTACAAGTCATAAAAATGAATAATAATTTCAGGCTGTGTATTCAAATATTTATTAGAACTGGTGATACAAGTCTATGTTGAAGATGTACCATGATGTTAGAAAATTGTCTGCATATTTAGTTATTTGCTAAGTTATCTACAAAGCTTTTTTTATTTCACAGTTGAAATGCCCTGAGTGTTTCTAATATTTTTGAACAATGCTTGTTACCAGACTTAGATGATACATACCAGTCTTTCCCTAGTGTCTCATTAGTAGCACATTTTGTTTAAATATTTGATTAATGGTCATGATGTTTTTGAGTTCACCTTTTTGAAACTCAAATATTTATTTATGGTACACAAAAAGATTAAACTGCCAATTCCCTACCAAACTATGTGTTTATCTTGGGATTTTTGTTTTCCTTGATTTTAACTTATTTAAATCAATTTTTATCCCAGTCCTAATGAAATATTTCAAGTTTTCATTATGTCTTCCTGTAACTTAAATTGATTTTTAAAACAACTCTTTTGTGTATATGATCTCGCCCTCAACCATCTATAATTTAATAGATAGCACTTTAATATTCCATGTCAAGAGAACATAGCAAGATTTGCTTTCTACTGCCATCCCTAAACTTGTTTCTAGTCAGGAAATGGGAATAAGCATTATCTGTAGACTAAAGAATTCTCTAACTGCAGAAATGATTTTGAAAGATAAGTGTAATTACTCTAGTCCTATACTGGAATGAAATTTGTATCCTAAAAAATTATTGGCTTTTAATTTAATTTTGTTTTCCCTTTGCAGAACAAAATTAAAGTTGTTGCATTGAAAATAACAAACAATATCAATGTTTTAATCAAGGTAAGTCTTTCTTACCCAGACTTCAGAGTTCACTAGAAAGAAGTTTTCCTTGTGTTTTTATGTCTATAATGGTAGTGCTTAAGGGGATATGCCGTTATATTCCTGGTGGTTGGCCTTTTAAAACTTTATACTTTTTACAAATATCCAATGAGATTTCTGTAGCTATTATGAAGTCATACATTGTTTTATTTAAAAGTTATTGCAGAAAATACTATTAAACAAAGGGAGGCATTCAAATTTTCTCTGGCACAAACCACTGCAGCAGATACCTTGAAACTCAGAAATTTTAGTGACTTAGATTCTGGTAGTCTTAATACCTTTGTGTTCTTCTGAATGGCCAGTAAAAATCATGCTTTGCTTACACTAAGAATGGAGACGTCTCTGTAGCTTGTTGCACAAGAACTGTTTTCCTGTGGTCTTTTCTGTTAATTTGTCTATGTAATAAATTGAGAGCTTTCTGTATCTAGGCTAGGACATACCTTTCCTTTTAATTGCCCTTCAGTTCCATTTATCCTCCACAAATATCTACTCACCTAAACAAAAAACTAACAACCTGAGAGAACCAAGAATTACAAAGTACCCTTATTTGTTACTGTAAGTTAATAGTAGTATATCCAGATGAGAAAGAATTGTAACCTCCAGAGCACAAAGCCTGATGGTAACAAAATTGAGACTAGTGGAATGGCTTAAAGCTAATCTGGTCAAAATCCTATGTAATTACTTTTTAATCAGGAAAAAGAGGGAAGCTTTTCCAAAAAAGCAACAATGTGTTAGACATTAAGGGATGACTGCCAAGTGGGAAAGTGAAGAAAGAACATTTTAAATTTAGCAGATACTATGATCTACTGAATGGAGATGAGAAGGTTTCCTATTCAGGAAACCACAAGTGATCTAAAGAGTACTATAGTAGGGGAAGGTGTATGGGGAAAGTGAATAGGGTCAGCAAGTAATGTGTAGGGTAACTTGCCATAATATCATGCAATATTTCCTAAATGAGGTAGGAGTATGTGACATGATCAAGTCTTTGCTTTAGGAAGATCACAGGAAAAACTGGTGTGCTTTGGTCCATCTGACTTCTCTTTATTTCAATTTTAATGAGTCCCCAAACTGTACCCCAGTTTCCCATTGTCACATGAGAGTTAGCATGTTTAAAATTGAAGTCTTCCCATTTCCTTTTCCTGTGGTCTCTGCCTCAGGTAATAGCATCATCATATACTAAATCACTGCAGCTAGAAAACCTCACAAACATTTTTTTTTAAGAATTAATTTATTTACTTTCATCCATTTTTACACAAGCGCGCGTGCGCACACACACACACACACCATCTTTGCTGTTTTTGTGTCCATTCACTGGGCAACTCTTTGTGTCCGTTCTCTCGATTCGATCCTCAGAACCTCCAATGTGGGAGGGAGGGATCCTACTGCCTGCACCACCTTAGTTCCTGGTTTTGTGGCACGTCTCGTTTCGGCTCTCCCTTGTGTCACTCTCCTATTACGTCATCATCTTGCTGCAGGGCTTGCGGGGCCTGTGGGGCTCACCTGCTCGCGGGGCCTGGTGGTACACCCACACACAGGGCCTGGGGGGCTCACCCATGCATTGGGCCAGACAGCTCACCCACGCACGGGGACTGATGGCCTACGCGCCCTTTCTATATTTTTCTTTTATTTTTACCAGGAGGTCCCGGGGTTTGAACCCAGGTCCCTCCATATGGGAGATGGACACCCAACCATTTGAACCACATCTGTCCCCCTGCTATATCTCTTAAGGTTGACCAAAGATACCTAGAGTTAGTCTTTTCCCATACAGTATGGTCATATAATAAATCAGGCTTAGTTTATCACCAGAGTTCTAAAAACCAGACCTAGGGAGAAAAACTAGGTCTAGGGACACATGCATAGTTTCTAATATAGCGAATCTTTAGCTTACCTTAATTATCACAAAATCAGGACAGTGAGAATATTTGCATCACAAGCATTTTTGATCAAAGCACTTTGTATTGGGTAATTCCCTGCATTTATCAGGTATACTGACTTGCTTTACATAGTAAGAGGTGAATTTCTTTTGGTACTTTGATTTTAGCTGTGGAAAAACTCAATTTACTTTTATCAAGTTTTTTAACATTTAAATTCAGCAAACATTTCAATTTCTATCATGTATTTATCATTAGGTATGTAAGTCTTCTGGGTTTTCCCCTTATTGACAATGTATAGCTATGGGGGGCTGGGATTAGCCAGGCCTTTAAATTTGTTCTAACTTTGAGTCACTTAAAAATCTGAGTACAAAAAAAAGAAGGTAGAATATAGTTGTATTTTCCCTAAAGCACCTTGTGTCCCTTGTACAAAAGAAACTACTTATTTATTCTTTCATCAACTTTGTCTTTTCAGGATCTCTTCCATATTCCTCCTTCTTACAAGAGCACAGTAACATTATCCTGGAAACCTGTACAGAAGGTTGAGATTGGGTAAGAAATATATTTAAAGGGGATTTTTGAATGTTTTAATTTTTATGATTTAGAAATAAAATATAAGGTGTTACAGTTACTACACAAAATGACTCTAAGAAGTGGAATTATGACTGTTGTAAACATGACTTAAAATAAAAAAATCTAATTCCAGTATTTTTAAAATAAACTAGTTGAATACAACCCTGGGACTCTCAGGCTTGTTTGTATTCCTGTGGCATAACTTTTTCTGACAAGTTTGATAAAATGAGTCACTTGCATGTTGTCTGTGCAGCTACTTATTTCAGCTTATTTTAAAGCCTTGTAAATGCTGTCTGACATTGTCTGTATAACTAAGCCACAGTTAATTTGATGGCATCAGAATGTTATTTTCTTTTCTTTTTTTTTTTTTCACTGTAACTATCATCTTTATTGTGTGTTTTTTGTTTGTTTGTTTGTTTTTTTAAGATTTATTTATTTGTTTTATCCATTTTAACCAACACCACCTTCCCCATTTGCTGTTTTGTGTCCATTCGCTGAGCAATTCTCTGTGTCTGTTTCCTGCCATCTCTTCTCATCCTCCAGTCTTCACCAGGATTCGATCCTGGAGACTTCCGATGCAGGAGACAGTTATTCTGCTGCCTGTGCCACCTCTGCTCTAGGCTTCTGCAGCTTTCGGAGCATCTCGTCTTGTCTCTCCCCTGTTACGTCATCATCCTGCTGCATGGTTCCCGGGGCCCAACGGCTCAGCAGCACACAGAGCCTGGCAGCCCATGCGCCTTCTATATATATTTTTTTATTTTACCGGGAGGTCCCAGGGATCGAACCCAGGTCCCTCCATATGGCAGACGGACGCCCAACCATTTGAGCCACATCCGCCCCCCTATTGTGTTTTTAATAGCTGATTTGCTAAATTATAAAAGGTATTGATAACCTCTAGTATAATAGAAAGTTATTTTATTGCTGTTCTTCCTACTGTTACAGGCAAAAGAGACCCAGTGAAGATGCAACTTCAGGTTCACCACCCAAGAAATCTCCAGCAGGACCAAAAAGGGACGCCAGGCAAATTTATAATCCTCCTAGTGGGAAATATAGCAGCAATTTGGGCAACTTTAATTATGGTGAGCGTTTCCGTTTGGGTACAAGCAATATGAGAGATTAGGCAAAAATTGTGTTGTGCCAGATTTTAATAATTGATTATATATTATATCATAGTGCTTTCAGATGGCCTGAGTTAGCTTGGGGAATTAGGACTGTTGGGGAAACAACTTATCTCACTCCTCACTAATCCATCATTGAGCATGCAACACTGAATACTTAATAAAAATGTCTCTTGGACTCAGTGGACCCAGTAGAAAGAAAGGATGAACCATCCTTTCTCAATTCTAGCTTAAAGGCAAGATATTCTTACACATTCATAAGTCTTCTGGTAGATATATTATTAATGATCTCTCGGACTTTGAGTAGTCTCTTGCCAGTTCTTCCATCATCTCTAGCTAGTTCAAAAGGAGAAGTCATAAAAGTGGAGCCAGATGTTAAAGCACCATCTGAAAAGGAAGATGTGTTCCATTGCAGTCTTTCTCCCTCAGTCCAGTATGTAGTCCTATTGATGCTTCCTGCTCCCCTTTCGCCATTAGAGCCAAGAGAACTTCCCACCAGCTCATTGGCTTCCTTACAGATTGTTTTAAAGAATGGACAAAAATATTACTGACTCAGTTCCTTATTTTACTTAGGAAGACAAAGTTTTATAATATTAGCAGCCAAACTTGCTTGTGGTTATTCTTGATTACTAGTCAAAATTAATTCAAGTATTTATTCAAAAAAGTACATTCTGAACCAGAATATACTCTATATCTTTTTCCACGATAGTTGTAACATTAAGTCCTCCTACAATAGGTAAATTCCTCTAATGTCTCAGCAAATGGGTTCTAAGAGTGCAGTTTTAGATTGTCAAATGAACCCTTCAACTCCAGACTCTTTAAAACAACTTTAATGAGTAGGAAAGATACTCTCAATTATATAATAATATATAAATGTGTATCTCTGAGCCTCTCTTTTCTATCTGGAAAATGGCAATAATAACAGGGTTGTTATAAGCTTCAAAGAATATTTGTGGAAGAATTTTGTAAATGGAAAGAGTTCTATATTTATTACTTCATTGCACCAAATATTGTCCTCTGTGACTTGTATGATTTACTGTGGTGTCCAGCAGTAGCATTCTTAAATTCAGCTATTATATCAGATAGTAGGAGAATGTGAGTGAAATGAAAGTAATGAAGAGCTATGGCAATAAACAAGAGAATAATATTCTTTTTCACTGGCTAAGTTAGTTACTCTGAGTTTCCATGAGGATTCTGCCTATTACATGTTAGAGTCAGGTGATATAATGCATATGGAACAGAGATGTGAAAAATACAAAGGTTTAAATTGTATATGATTTAAAATAATGTATTGATGTGAAAAATATAAGCATAAGTTTTACTTAAGACCCAAATCCAGAAGTACTTACAACTTAAGCTATTCAGTAGTCATCAAAGGAACAGAAGGGTAAAACAGACTGCCTGATAATTGTCTTTTGTGTCTGGTATAACAGTACTTTAATATTCTTACAGGAGTCAACCTTATAATTGGGGTGCTTGTCATAAATTAAGTTGCAGAGCAATTTTAAGTCTGTGAATTAACTGATTCTTATTGGAAAGTAGCAAGATTCCTGTTTTACATTTAGAAGTTTATTGTGATCAGGTTATAGGATTTCAGAGTTTTCTTGACTAGATGAGAATTGCTGGACTTAATATACTTCAATTTTTTTCCATCTTTATGTCCTTTCCTTAAGGTCATGCTTCTCAACTAGGTACACATGCCTTTCAGGGAACTGACAGGAAGAAAGGAGAAGCATACTGCATTTTTTTTCCTAGGATGTCAGTTTCACTTCAAAATTGGGAGAAATGTTTTGTATTCTTAGTCTTTAATACTTAGGTTTTGTTAACTACATCAAACAAAATCATAACTCCACTTTTCTATTTCAACCAAGTTCTCAAACTTTTATTTTTCCACAGAAGACTGGTGAATGGTTTTAAAAAGAATAAGTTGTGCACTGAGGGCTTGGGAAATTTTCTTTTGTGTTATTAGAGAACCAGGTAGTGTTAGTATTACAGTCCTGTTAAAGTGAACAGGTCTACTGCAATGAGAGTAGAGGAGCCAGAATTTGTAATTGTTATTTGAGTCCATATAGGCATGCATAAATAGACTTTTTTGTTTTTGCCTTAACCAAATTTATCACTTTACCAGTCACTGTCTCTGTCATTTGGTTATACAAACATGGTATTGGTTCCCACTAATTAGTTCAGATTCCTGCTGCATTTTGTCAGATTTATAAAAGTGTAATTTTTATTAGGAGCAGTAGTTTTGTTTTTTTTTTTTGTTTTTTTTTTTGTTTGTTTTTTTTTAAAGATTTTATTTATTTATTCATTTATCCCCCCCCCTGCTGCTTGTGCTCGCTGGGTCAGCCAACCACGCCATGCGGGCAGGCCTGCCCTCACCAGGAGGCCCCGGGAACCAAACCCGGGGCCTCCCATATGGTAAACGGGAGCCCTACTGATTGAGCCACAGCCGCTTCCCAGTAGTTTTGTTTTTTAATTAGTAATTAAGCTTGAAACAATTGACAAAAATCATGAAAATGCAGAAAAGTTCTTCAAAATGAAGCCCTTCAAAAACAAGGAAGTTTAGTGAATCGGCATACTGTAGAAATGGCTGCATCAATTAGAGATCAAAAAGAAATAGCCAAGTGGAGCGGGTTGTAACTCAGTGGTTGAGCGTGTGCTTCACATGTACAAGGTCCCGGGTTCATTCCCCGGTATCTGCTTTTTTTTTTAAATAGCCAAGAGATGACCATAAAAAATATCTCCATACAGTGTACTTCATAAATTCATTAGATGTGGATGAACAATTGAGGTTATCCCAGTTCTTCACTTTAGAATTGTTTGAAAGGCTGTCTGTTAACTTTATAGTTAAAAACAATATCTATGAAGACGTTAATTTGTTAGGTATGTTGATATTAAATTAACAGAAAAATGGAAAATGAAAATTTTTATCATGAAAATGTACTAATTAGGAAAAAGTATACAGACATACACATAGATGGGGCAAAGTCTAGATAGTGAAAAATGCAGAAATGAAGCCCCACATAAAGCTCCCTGAATGTTCCTATAGTCGCTGCATTGATCACTGAGAGCATCTTCCCCTCAGACACACTACCCCTGATTTTCTCAGTGTGCTCACTATTGTAATAAACATGATGGTGTTTCATTTTATAATGGTTTGCATACTAATCAACTTAGAAAAATGTGTCATGACACATGAGGTGACTTTGAAGCAGAGCTAGTTCTGTTATACCGATATTGGCTAAGCTGGGGGTAGCTCTAGTTAGTTTTTTAACATAGAATTTAATTACTTTTCCTTCTGGAGAAAAAGAGACACCAAAACATCACCCAAATAACGTGACTATATTTCTAGTCCCCCAAAAAAGGGTTGCAAAGTTGACTTAATAGATATTTTTTCAAGCCTCGAACATTATGGATCAAAAACGGCAGCACCAAGCACATTTTATTGCACTCAACAAGATTTGCTACAAAGAAGAAGTTTGAAAGTTCAATGAAGAAATTTGATGCCTGGAATTAGGAGATTGAGATTCCTAATTCACTTACATATGATGAAAAGTACAGCTTTCTTCACTGGAAAGACTCCTTTGAGGAATATTTCTCTGGGGCTATATAAAAGAGACACTAATGGATCAAAGACTTTCATTCAATCATGTGACACAAGTGACTTGATTTTTTTCAGCAAAAAATATGCTTAATTTATAGCAGTAACCCACACAGTGCATGTATACCTATCACCTGTTTGGCAGTACTCCAGGCAGCTCACATAACTGATAAAGCAGTGAAGATAGCTGTTGGCATTTGTATGTATATCTAAATTTATGTGAGTCCAGGTGTTTGAAATATTGTGACCAAAACAAAAGAAAATTGCCTACTTATTGCATCTGAAAGGTACATCTTTCAGTCTAGCATAATTCTTCAAAATGAATCACTAATGTTCTAAGATATTTTGCATATGTGGCACTAACTTTTCAAAAACCAATGGCTTTTTCAAAACCAATGGCTTATCTGTTCTGTATTAAGTACAGCAATTTTTAGTTTCATACTTTGGTAGTATGGTAGGCACCAAAATATAGAACTAAGAAATGTTAGATTCATAACAATGTCACCATAAAACAACTTCGTTAAAAGGATGCATTTATTTAAGCACCTGCCCTGAATGTATTTGGCACCTTGCCATATGTGCTTTGGCATATATGTTGCCCTGGTTTTATATACAGAATGAATTTGTAGATGGACTAGCAGAATAGCAATTCTGCTCTTATCAGGTCTACTGCTACATTCAGAGCCACAAGCTACATTTCTTCTGTTTGCTGTACCATGAAGTCCGGAGCAAGACCTAAACCCTTATTCGCTTTTTCGTAGAGCAGAGAGGAGCCTTCAGGGGAAGTAGAGGTGACCGAGGTTGGGGAGCACGAGGAAATCGTAGTCGGGGAAGACTCTACTGAATAAAGACATCACATTCTTCAGCATTGTCATGAGCTTAATATACTTACATTCTACTACTCATTGGATTGCCGGGGATGTCCCTTTAAAATGACTGCTGCCTTCAGCTAAAAACTTAATGTTCTTTATACCTTTGTATGTATGATCTACTTTTGTAACAGACCATGGTTGTGTCCAAGGTAAAACCACAAAAATATTTTTGGATGCTTTGTCAGCAATCTTGACTTGTTTTTGCAATATCATTATTCAGATGTCATATTGCAAATCTTTCTCCTTTAAGCATATTGATAATTTGTTATTCAGAGCTGTTCAAATATAAAATGTAATGAAATTCAGTCTTTCTAATAACTGATAAAGATCATCAGTTTTGAAAGGTTATTGATTTCCCTCTCCCCTCTGTCTTATTTTTTTCTCCCAGTACATGGAGAAGAGTAATGGTCAATCTTATTTTCATTGATTTTTAATAAAGCTGCTAGGCAATGTTGCAGCATTCCTACCTAGTGTCATAAAAGCAAAATACTTACCAGCTTTCTTAAAATGTAGAAATGACATTACATTTTTAGAAGGAAGGAAGTCGCTTTGCTCTGCTCACCTAACTCTTCTCCAACTGTAATGTAAACTTTTGAGTATGGGATCTTACTACTCAGAATAGAAATGTGTATGTATAATATACATACATACATAAAAATACTTAATGTGTATATATATATACCTATATATATATATATGCATGCTATGAAACTTGACTATAACGTAAATCATTTTTTAAAATTCAGGAACGGGTAGTCTTTGACACGGTCATTATCCTTTTGGGGCTGGATCCATTATTGACTTGTTATCTAGGTTTTTCCCCCAGTAGTGAGGGATTTTGAGTCAGTTGCACTTACATGATTATTGTTATTTAAAAATAAAGACTGCATTTTTAAAGATAAATTTGGAGATCCCTGTTGGTGAAATACAGCCAAAATCTGATGTACATATAGGTTTCTACAGAATTAGATAGTATAATTTAGAATTTGGAGACTGATAACCAGGGCTACCCAGGAAAAGTGATTTGATAACATGGTAGTGATAAGTAAGGGATGCTCTCTTGTTTGTTTTTTGCCACTTTCAAGATTTTAACTTCTCAGGTTATTAATCAAAATTATTGTATAAGTTAGCCAATAGAATCTTTAGGTTAAAACAACAGATGGGGGGGTTGTGGAGTGTTTAATGTCATGGGCATTTTTAGTAGCATAGGCTCTTTGCTCTGCATTTGAATGTTTCATATATTTTTGCTCAACAGTTAATCTTTCCTTCCCAAAGTTTGCTATTCAAATCAAATGCCTAAATGACATTTTCTAATAATTTGATGTTTTTGAGGTTTTTTTGAAGAATAGTTGGTGTCCATTGCAGGTGTCTTCATTATTGTTTATTAACGTGCCCTCGGTTAACTCTACATTGGGGAAAAAGCAAAACCCCTTTGCTAGATTTCTAGCACATGTTTATGGGAAGGGGGTTGGATACAAGTGAGCAAAAGAAGTTGGTCAGCTTGCATATGGAGTGGTGGCAATAATCTCTAAACATTCCAAAAGACCATGAGCTGAACCTAAGCTCCGTTGGAATCTGAACAGACATAGGAACTTGGAATTGCCATTTGAAAACTGTGACCGGCAAGTCTGAGCCTCAAAGGCAGATCAGCTTATGGCCTAAAGCCAGTTCAAGTTAAATTTATTGAGACTACAGCTATAAAAAATTTCAACATTAAGCATAACTTTCCTTTTTTTTTTTTAAGTATATTTGTAAACCCAAAGCTGAGATGACTTTAAGTTTATTATTGAGTTAACTGTTCGTTCCCTTACCACCTCACTGTTCACTTTCCCCTTTCTTAAGGCAATAGTGCACAACTTAGGTTATTTTTCTTTCAAAAATTTGAATGAAAAATTTCATGCCATGTTTTTTTCTTTAGCAAGACACCTGTTTATCGCCTTGTTGAAATGTAAATGTTCCTTATGCTTTTGGAATAAATTTCCTTTTGTAATTTTGTTTTGTCTTAATGTGTTATAATTATGATAGCTTCTGTTTCTAGGCTATTTATTAAAAATTTGTTGATTGCCTCTCATGTGCCAAGCAATATGCTAGACCATGAAAATATAAAGATTAGCAAGATACCATTCTGCTTTCAAGGAATTCAGTCTTGATATAATCTTCCAAGTATCTTTAACTTTCATCCTTTATAGGTCTGTTTTGGATTTATTTAAGTTAGTACACTCTTCTGAAAAAAGGATTTGGTTCTTTTTGTCGAAATGTCAGGGAAGCGAATGTGGCACAGGTGCACAAGTGATTGAGCTCCTGCCAACCATATGGGGGAGGAGTCCCGAGTTCAGTTCCAAGTGCCTTGTAAAGAAGACAAGACAGCAAGCTGATGCGATGGGCTGGCATGGCAAGCTGATGCTACAAGATGACACAACCAAAGAGACATGAGGAGGAGAAACACTATGAGAGAGACAACAAAGCAGGGAGCAGAGGTGGCTTAAGCGATTAGGCACCTCCCTCCCACATGGGAGGTTCTGGGTTCGGTTCCGGTGCCTCCTAAAATAGAAGATGAGCACACAATAAACAGACACAGCAAGCACAAAAACAACAATGGCGGGTGGGGGGAAATAAATGATTAAAATCTTCTTTAAAAAAAGTCAGATAATTGCCAAATCATTATAAAATAATTTCCATTCTCACATTACTATGTAAAGCAAATTGGAACTTATCTACCAACCTTTTCTAAAAAGTCTATCTGAAAAACACCAAGAATGGCTAGAAGTGCCTGCCCCCTGCTAGAAGGTAATGTAGCTAAAATGTAAGGATTTTTGTGTTTTGTTCACTAATCCCAAGCATCTGGAACAGTACTTGGTGCACTGTAGCCTTTCAATAAATACTGAGTGAATACGCTGAAGGCAGTGTTTTAGCCCATAGTGGTGAACAAGCAGACAAACTCATGGAGTTTACATTCCATTATGCAGAGCCTGATGACCGAAAAGAAGCTGAATGCAGTAAGTGCCAGTCAGAATGATGACAAAGCATGCTATTGTGATACTTTATGAGAGAGCTAGCATAGAAGGAATGATCAGAAAAAGCCTCTGAGGAATTAATTGGAGCAGAGACCTAGAAAATTATATGGAGCCAGCCTAGAGATGTCAAGGAAGAGCATTCCAGATAGATGAAACAAAATCTGCAGGATACCTGGCTTTAAGAATGTCCCAGGCTGTGCTAGATAATGGGCTATCTCAAGGCTTTTAGATTCCTAATCACCCCAAAACTCCTACTAAATTCATCTACAATAGTGAACTACTTTCATACCCAAAGGGCACCAAACTCTTCTAATACTGGGGCATTTTTCCTCTCTTGGGAACATTGCTCCCTGACTTCAACATTCATATTTATTTTAGCTCCTAAAAATAAACCCAAATCAGAACTATAAAGAACTCATCCTTCAAGTCACAAGACTAGACATCACTGTCCTTGAAAAACCTTTCCTCTTAAATTGATTACAGGACCCAACTATGTATTCCATTAGTCCACTATCCTTCCCTTCCCCCATTCTAGAAGCTAGAAAACTCAAATCTGGGCTGGGTGGGTAGAAAAAAGTGATATTAGAAACAAGATCTGATACAAAGCCTAGGTACAGTTCCAGTTTGCATTCTTCAAGAAATAACAAGGAGAAAAGGAACACAGAAAATCAAATAAAAGATGATGGAGGGGAGCTGATGTGGCTCAGTAGTTGTGTGCTGGCCTCCCGAATACATGGTCTCAGGTTCAATCCCTGGCTCTGGTACCTCAAAAAAAAAAAAAAAAAAAATATATATATATATATATATATATATATATATATATATATATATGTATGGAATGGAAAAACTAAAATGATTAGTATTCTATAAAGTTGTGGATAAGATCAAAGAACACAAACTCATTAAAGATTTGAATAGAATAAACTTGGATTTAATGACAAAATTGGAATATGACCTTTACCTACTTAGAGAATGAGAAAATCACAATACAATTACTTTGTAGAAACTACTCAAATGTATTAGCAGCTGCAAGCATTGGGGTGAATTACTTGCAATTTACTCCAATGGTAAGACCATATCAGGAAAATTCTTTTGAGGATAACTGGGGATGTAGTGGTGGGAGAACAAGACAGAACCATGGAGTTTACATTCTATTATGCAGAGCCTGCTATCCTCAAAGCAGCCTTGTCACTGAGTTAGACTCCTGGGCTAACTGGAAACTTGGCTGCATCCATAGTAGTCTCGTACTTCAGGCTGCCTGATCTATTTGGCAAACTTTTAAATGAAATTATTATGTTACATTAATAATAAATGAAATTATCCTCTGCCTCCTCTTTGAAAATCCTCTTTATTTTGCATATAGACAGTGGGGAGATGTACACATATAGCCCTTTCTGCCATAGCTAGCCACCTTCCCTACCCAACTTCTCACACCCTACCCTCACCCCCAATTCAGAATCGCTCTTTAAAAATTAAATGTAATAGGCTGGCAACAATTCCTTCCATTTCCACTGGAACATTGCTGCTTCTCCTACCTATCAAGATGAGTCTCTTTCCCTTCTCCTTGAATCTGGGCTAGTCACATTACTTCCTTTGACCAAAAAAATGCAGAAGTGACAACTTTGCCAGTTCCAGGCCTGCTCCTTAGGGACCTGGCAGCTTCCACTTCCCACTCTTGGAGCCCTGAGCCACCATATAAGAAGCCTAACTGGGAAGTGGTTGTGGCTCAAGCAGTTGGGCGCCGACCAACCACATGGGTGTTCCCAGGTTCGGTTCCTGCTGCCTCCTAGAGAAGATGAGCAAGACAGCGAACTGACACGACAGGCTGGCGCAACAAGGAGACACAAAAGGAAACAGTGAAAGACAACACGCTGGGAGCAGAGGTGGCTCAAGCGATTGGATCCCTCCCTCCCACATGTGAGGTCCTGGGTTTGGTTCCCAGTGCCTCCTAAAAAGGAGACAGAGCACACAATGAACAGACACAGAAAGCAGACAGCCCAAACGATGTGGGGGAGAGAGAAATAAAATGAATCTTTAAAAGAAAAAAAAAGCCTAACTACTATGCTTGAGAGAGATGCCCAACCACCCCCAGCCATTTCAGCCACTCAACTAAAGCATCAGACATGTCAGTGAAGCCACGTGAGACATTCCAGCCCCAGCCACACACGGCTGAATGCAGCCATATGAGTGACCTCAGCCAACACCAGGAGTAGACCCAGCTGAGTCCAGCCAACAATGGAACCATGAAAAAAATCCTTGTTTTACGGCTTAAAATTCAAGCCAATAAGATTTAGAATAATTAACAGAATAAAAAAGATAATTAACAGAATTCAAACCAGAGTGTTACTTGTCTCATGGATATTTATATCTTAAGTATTTTCTCTAGGGAATAAACAGTGTAGAGATCTTTTGCAACTTTCAGGTAAGATGATGCAAGAGAAGGCGTTAATCCAGAAAGATCATATTATCATTGTCCAATTCCTAACTTCAAGAATTCTACCATTTACGATAGTAAATATATTAAAGGAGCTATTTGCCAAAATACTTTATATTGAAAGACCAAATTAATGCAGTTACGTGCTTTCCTATCATTTGTTCAACTAGGAATTGAATCAAAATGTAACATATCAACAATTTTGTTAACTACCATTTTTTGTTTCTAATAGTCTCATCTAAGCATCTAAAAATGGAAAAGTATTATTAAAATGGGAAAAGAAATAGCAGGTCTTAGAGCAAGGGAATAAAAAGGGTGATAAGCACTCTATCTGAATGCAGGAAATTAGTGACAGTTTTAGTTAGGATAGTATTTCAATTGTTTTATTCACACACAAAAAGATGGGAAAGCCACCTTTTAGTGGTCTAAAAAAACTAAATCAACGAACTACCCAACTATGTACAACGCTTAATGGAAGATAAAAATATATTTAGTATAGAAAATGGTTCCTACCCTCAGATGCTAACAGTCTAGCTAACTGAACAAAGAATTACTCAAGAGTTTAGCTGTTCAAAATATATAAAGTAATATCACAAAGCAGCGTAGTATTGTCAAATTAGTGTTAAAGAATTAAGGTGAAGCAAAGAGAAGCTGACCAACTTTATATAGCCTGGGATTTGAGCTGAACCTTAAACGTATACACTTGAAAAGTAAAGGATTTCAAGGCAAGGGAACCAGATGAGCAAAAGCACATCTAAATAATTCTGTGAAAGACTACAAATAGGGATCTTGTTAGTCAAGATTATGTGGTAGGAAGAATTCTAAAATGACCACCAGTGACCCCCAGCCTTGTATAATCTCGCCTTGAATGTGAGGAGAAACTGAATATGATGAGCTATCACTCCTTTGATTATGTTATCTTAGGTGGCAAAAGGGATTTTTGCAGATGTTAAGGTTATTAATCAGTTGATTTTGGTTTAATCAAAAGGGAGATAATCCAGGTGGATCTGATCTAATCACATGACTCCTTTAAATCTTGGTCCAGAGGTCAGAGACAGAGGAAGTAAGAGAGTCAAAGCAATGGGGACATTCTCATGTACTGCCATGCTGTGCAGAGGGCCACATAACAGGAACTGGTGGGTGGTCTTGAGAAGTTGAGAATAGCTTCAGTCAACAGCCAGCAAGGAAACAGGGACCTCAGTCCTACAATAGCAAGGAACTAAATCCTGCCAAAGACTTGAATGAGATCATAACTTTGATTTAAGCCACACCAGCTTTGATATTCCAGCCACACCACAGCCGACTCCTGGCTCATGGAAACTATGAGATGATAATTTTTTGTTAAACCACTACGTTTATGGTAATTTGTTATACAGCAACAGAAAACCAATGCAGAATCCCAAAAGACAAGGTTATCATCTAGGTAGGAGGTACATAAAAACTATGATTCTGCCATCTTTACAGGTTAACTTGTGAGTGTCAAATTGCTGATGGCAGTGTTGGGGCATCCCTCATCGATGCGTAGACTCTGGAGTCAGGTAGATCTGAGCCCACATCTAAGCTCTGCCACTTATTAGCTGGATGTCCTTGGCTAGATTACTTAACTAGACTTAGCCTGGTGTGATTGTGAATGTTAATAGAAACTGTGCATGTAGAGGGCATATGTATGTATTAAACACTGGACAAATGTTAGATGGCAATGATTGTCATTTTTTAACAGCTTTTTGAGCAGGTAAGATAGGTGACTAATGCAACTAAAAATAAGATGCTGAGAACAAAGGGACTCCATCACTTGCCAATCTCTATTGCAAAATTTTGGAATACTTCCTACTGTCTACATTTAAACTCAAAGAAACCCTTCCGGTGTGCCACCAATTTTACCTTTTCACACTTACTGCTTATTCTGCTTGAACCAGCACCTTTGTTCCCAAGCATTTCTGCACCTGGTTGGTTGCTCTTACCTTTCTACATACACACCCATATACACCCCCATTTTCCTATAATCTAATTGTTACCCCACCAATATCCCAATAGATTGTATACTGCTCTGTGGTAAAAAACCATGTCTTAATCAGATTTCCATACCCAGTGACAAGCAGAGTACTAGGCAAAAAAGCAGATAAGCCATAATTTTAAATTAAATGAATGTTCATTACTTCAATCCTCTAAGAAAAGCTGTTCTTGGAAGGAATAAAAGACCACTGCCATGGTCATCGTTTCCATAGGTTGAAGTGATGATTAAAGACTTGGCAATTTTTGTTTTCCTGCAACATACCTGTGCAGAGAAGCACTCAGGTAATTATTCTCATTCTCCTTTTCCCAAAAAGAAATCCAAAAGCATAATGGACCTAAATGCAAAATGACATATAAAAAGCCAGAAGCAGCCCTTGGCCTGGCTGTTGGTTCACTAGTAAGGGCTTCTCAAGGTGCTTACCAACCACCTGGAACTCTTGATTCAGCAGGTTGGGGGATGAAAGGAATGTGCATTTCTAATAAGCTTCCAGGTAATGCCAATGCTGCTGGTCTCCTGTCCTGTGCTGTCCAGTATGGTCACTAACCACATGTGGCTGTTAAGCCCCTGAAATCTGGCTAGTCTGAATTTAGTGTAAAATAAATACCGGATTTCAAAGGTTTAGTATGAAGAAGAGAAAAAGAATGTGCAATATCTCATTAATAGTTTTTCTAAATTTCATATTGAACTGACAGTATTTTGTATATGACGGGTTAAATAAAATGTTACTAGAGTTAGTTCACTTTTTTTTTTTTTAAGTTACATAAGTTCCCATTTCTATTGGACAGCCTGCCCTAGACTTAACCCACCCCGTTCTTAAGATTCCACAGCTATGAGACTTTAAGAATAAAAGGTGACCTATCTTTTCCCTTAGGTTGTTCGAAAGCATACCTTTTGTTTCCCAATTATTTTGCAAAACCAGAAGTAAAAAGCAAATTTAAAAAAAAAAATTTTTTTTAAACTACTACTACTCTCACTTAAGTACCTCTTAGTACACTACTTTTATCTCCCTACGCCTTCCACGCTCTGAGTTCGTATCACCGAACCCCAAGAAAACAATAACAGAAAAGCGGTCTCCTAACCCTGAAACCAGGCCCGCTACCCGGTTGCCGAAATCGAGGCAGAAGAACCGGGTAGTCAGCGGGTAGCGCCCTTTCGGCTCCTCCTCCACTGCCGACCTCCCCAAGATGGCGGACGGCAAGGGCCCGCTTCCGCTTCCGGTATGAGCGGCCGGGTTGGGGGGGCAAGATGGCGGCGGTAATAGGGGTTCGCGGCCGGTGCGAGCTGTCGCCTTGCTCCGGCCCTGGCTGGCTCCTCAGCCTTTCCGCCTTGCTGAGTGTGGTGGTTCGAGGGTCCTTCGCGACCACGCACTGGGTCGTCACGGAAGACGGGAAGATCCAGCAGCAGGTAGCGGCTAGAGCGTCCCTCTGCGCCCGCGTCCGCCCTCGCCCGGGGGGTAGGGTATTCCCCGGCCCGGCTCAGCTCTGCTCCTGGCTGTTTGGCTCGAGCGGCCCCGTCCCCAGCTTACCTTCCCACCGTCGGGGCCCAGCGACCCCGGCGCTCCCAGTACTAACCCGTGCGGTCTCTTCCCGTTTTGTCCTCTGTTCCCTGCCTCGGGCGCCTAGAACCTCTCAAATTCCCACCTTGGGGCCGCGCGCCTGTAAGGGAGAGTCGCTCGGTTGTGGTAGGGGACGGACCCTGGGGACATTCCCTTGTGCTGGGGTTTTAGAAATCACGGAATCATCATCCCTGCCGCTGGTGCCTCTTGGGCCCACGCGTCACCAGCTCTCCCCGAGGAAGTAGAAGGCGGGTGGCAGCGCCGGGTTGTGAGCGGGTCCTGAGAGGTGGACCACTTAATGCTACCCCCCGTAGTCTCTTCTCCCAAATGCTGGAATTCGTTTCCGGCTTTGGTGGTTTCAGCTTGTACTGCTACCCAAGTCAGAAGGGGCTCATTAAAGACACACACGCTCCTTCTGAAGGAACGCTTGAGGATGCCTTTGGTGGCGTTGCCTGCGTCTTTTCAGCTGTACAGCTGTAACTGCCCTTGTTTCCCAGTGTACTTTGCATTGTTTCTTTACCTAGTTCTATGCGACCCAGCCCCGCATAGAGGATATGGGATTTCCTGGATTTATTTATGCCTGAACTAATTCATCCTTATATAACTTTATGAATGCTCGCATTTTGTGAATGCTGCTGATGCCTGAAGAGTACGTGTGTGTTGTGCTACAGAATCTTGGTAAACTTAATGACTTCCAACACGACAGCAATCCTGAAATAGTCCAGTAAGAGTTTAGAAAGTGAAGTGTACACCCATACAGTGTAGCACACAGATCTCACATGTTTTAAAAAACCGTTGTTGTGTGAGATTCTTGGTCCTTTGGGTTGTGTGTAATGAATGGTGACAAAAACACACTGCAAGCTTTACTTTGTGTAAGGTGTGTTCAGGTTCAGATTAGCCATGTGATGCATATATAATGAGTGAGTTTAATATAATTTAAAAATCAACCTTGGTGTTTATGAGTGGTTTTCAGTAGATGTGAGAAAAAATTACCTTCCTATTAGGTGGCCTTTTCTCTATATCTTAATTATATCAGAAAAGTTTCCTTTTCATGGCCATACCTCTGAAACTTAAAATGTGTGTGTTAATTTCAGAAACCCTAGAAAACACTGCAGGTTCATCTTTTTAACATAAGATTGGAACTCTTATGTGAGTCATGGTTGCTGTGATCCACGCTTCTTTCGTTTCCTGATGGTCGTTTTCCTTGAGGCCCTCATAAAGTGAGACAGGGAATTAAGTCACTCCTGCTGCAATTTGGGGGGCCTTCTCCTATTGGCTCTTTGCAATATTGTTTTCAGCTACACCTATTTATATTCAATGACATTGACTTCTCATTTTGGTGTCCTGCCACTCAGCTGAGAAAGTAGACCATCTGAAAAGTGAAAGCTGATAGAAATGTCTTATTTATGTGCAATGGGAATTTAGAGTCTGATTTTGTTTTTTAACAAATTCCTTCTTTTTGTACATTGCATACATAATTATTCTAATGGGAAAAGGTGAGTTACTGGTAACTTGCCTTAGAGAAGAGGGAAATATGAAAAATCTTCTGGATCTCTGCCAGGTAACCCCTGCAGTAGTAAGACTTAAAGTTAAGAAAGCAAGGTTTCTTTACTACATGCTTTCTTTAAGGACCCCTTTTTGTGAGTTTTCCAGTACTTTACTATATAATATTTACAGTGCTCAGGCAACCACAAAATTTTATACCAGAAGAAATAAAGTTGGTGCCTACAATGTAGCAATAAATTTTATACCAGAATAAAGTTGGTGCCTACAATGTAGCAATAAATGGGCTGGGGTAGGGATATTGGATTCAATCTGATGAAATAGCAGTACATATAAATTAAGTAAGGGATTTGGATACCATGGTCAGCTTCTGATCTGTACACTGATAGCAGTGTGTGTATTACCCATGCTGCCTTTCCTGGCAAAAATTTGAATGCAAGGCGAATTCATACTCTATTTAGATTGTAATTAGTTATCATATTTGGATATACATTTTAACGAATTGAAAGATCCCATCATTACATGGATTTGGGTGTACTGCAGATCTATTCATATATCCAGATACTGTGTTTTGACTTACATAGCCACCTCCTTGCTACTTCTTTTTTTATTATAAAACCTGGTTGAGAGCAGAAATATGATTTCAGTTTAAAAATGGCCTAATATCTCAGAAAGGGCAAAGGGCAAGCTGAAATAGCAATTCTTAGAAAATTAGAGTGGCAAATACCTTTTGGAACTCTTTGCCTGATATTTGATCCTGTGCAAATTAGATATAACAGTTCATTTTTTTTTTCATTTCCCTCTCAATCTCTTATAACATTATAACATTTATTTTCTTGGCCACTCTTTCCCTCTCCTCCAGTCCTAGAACCATGAAATTTTAGATTTGGGAAAATTCTTAAAGAATATGTGGTACAGTTAATTTAACAGGAGAGAAAGTTGCCCAACGTCACATAACTAATTAGTGACATTTAGTGGAAGTAATAAGTAAAAATGTTTTAATCTGCAGAAGCATGCAAACTTAAAAATGCAACTGAGCACTTTGTACTGGGTAAATTTGAAGTGCTCTCTCTCTTCATAGTACCTACAAATAAATGAGAAGAAAAGTAAAAGCAAAACTAATCAAAATGATGTAAATATTTTCTTTTTCCCAGTTTGTTTACCTCTGCAGAATGTTTTGCAATGACTTCAGATTTGGGAGGAAGGGAAATCCTAAGTAATTGTGAATTAACTTTGGGGAATTAATCATTTTTCCTGCTGTAGGTCAGATATCATAGGAATACAAATCCTTTTATCTGCTCTCAACAAAGGAGATTTCTGACTATTGAGACATACACAGTGAAGTCTAGTGATCTTGGCACGAAAGTGTTTGATAAATGACTACATTTTCAGCAACTATTACCTGTGAAGGATTTGGTTGGGCAAACATGCTAAATCTTTTTTTTTTTTTTTTTTTTTTTAATCTATTGGTCTTTAATAGCTTATAAATGAAGAAGTGGTTTAAATTTTATCTGATGTTAAATAATTTGTTGTCTTAGTTTCCCAGCTGCTAAAACAAATACCATTCAAAGGCTTGGCTTAAACAATGGGAATTCATTGGGTCAAGGTTTTGAGTCTAGGAGAAGTTCAAAATTGAGGCATCAGCAAGGCATGCTTTCTCTCCAAAGACTGTGGCATCCTGGGGCTGACCGCCAGTGATCCTTGGTTCTTAACTTCTCCTTCATTTGCCAGTGCACATGGTAGTATTTTCTGTTTTCTCTTCCGGGTTCTGTTGACTTTCAGCTTCCGGCTGCTCTCTGTGGCTTCTCCTATTGTGTCCAATTTCCTTTGCTTATAAGGATTTCAGCCATATTGGATTAAGGCTCACCATCGTTCAGTTTGGGCACACCTTAACTAAAAACATCTTCAAATAGCCTATTTACAAATGGGTTCACTCTCCAGAACCAGGGGGTTGGGACCTGAACATGCCTTTTGTGGGGGACATGATTCAGGCCTAAACAGTTGGTAAAATCTGGGAGAGAGTGCATGCCTTTATTTCGGTGTTTTTCAAAACTGAAACCATCTTTTTCTCATAGAGCACTCTTTCTACATTTGTATGCCTCAGGGATTTGCTTAGACCTGAGAGGCCATGGTGGTTATTGCTAAACTTGCTAGGCACCTGCTAAACCTTTGAAAATTGCCCTAGACGTTGGACTTTAAGGAAAGTTCTCATTCTATCCATTTTTCAGATATTGCCCACTTTTTTTCTTCTTATAAATTACTGGGAGAATTTACTTATACTGTAGAGCAGTAACAGAAGCTTCGAAATGTACAGAGGTAAAGTATAACTTTGAATAATTTTCCCAATTATTTATTGAACAAATATTTATTGATGCTTACTTTTCACCAATTCACAGTGTTCCGACAGATAGGTTCTTTTCCATTGACTACAGTAACATGAGATCCTCATTTTACTATGGGTGTGAGCAGAGCACAGCTCCTTCTTAACCTTTTTAAATGGCTCTTCTTCCTCTACTTTTCCTCTAGATCAATGATTCTCAAACTTTACTTTGCACAAAAAATCTGGGGTGCTTGTTTAAAATGCAGATCCCCAAACCATCCCAGTGTGTCTGATCCAGTAGATTGTGGTTAGAGCCAAAGAGTCTACATTTTTATCAAATTCCCATGATGTAGGTACACCACAAATCATTGTGAGAAATTCAGTTTTAGATATTATTCTTCTTCCAGCTTCTGTTCTAACCTTGTTTTACTCTCTGCATATTTCTGGGCAATCTTGTCTTACCTAGGACTTCACTTACCATCTACATGCTGAGAATAACCATATGTTTTTGCAACTCAAATTTTTTCTTCAGAGTTCTAGATTCTTGGCCTCTATATTAAACTTTTTAATTCCTTGTGAATACCCCTTAAATACTTCTAGTGTGATCAAAACGAAACTCATTATTTTTACCCCAAACCTGTGCCATGTCCTATTTTCCCTAATTTATTGAAAGACACCACCATTCACCATCCACCCCAGTTGTCATCTTTAATTCCTTCTTTACCCTTACCAAAATCTTCCAGTTTTACTTCCTAATTATATCTTACCTCTGCCCTTTTTTTCCCATAGCCACTGACCTTATTCTAATTCAGGCTGATTAATTATTGCCACAGCTTCCTAACTGGTCTCCCTACCTCTAGTCTTGCCCTTCTTCTAATCTGTTTTCCACAGTGCAATTAGAGAAATCTTTTAAAACCTATTGTGTTTTATTTAATTTAAAAATTCTAATGACAAATTAATACATGATATTGTAAAACTAAAAGTCTAAGATTATAGGAGTATTTAAAATAATAAGTGAAGTTCCTCCTACCTCTACCTACTCTCACTCCCTACCTTTTACAGTTTGGTATATATCCCAGGATATGGTCCAGATTATTTAGCATGTCTTAGATCTGGCCCTTCTTTCTCTCTAGCCTTATTTCTGCCCATCCTTGTGTGCCCCTCCCATATCCCATAATACACACATACATACATACATACTTAGCCACACTTAACTTTTGTCAGCATCCCTAAATATGCTATGTTCTCACTTGCTTCTGGGCCTTTGCACACATTTTTTCCTCCTAACATCCCAATCTGGCTAACTCATACTTAATGCCCAATTCTTTTTATAGACTCCTGTATTTCTTTATGCTTTTATAGAATCCTGTATTTCCTTATCATGCCATGTTGTGTGTCTTTACTTATATAAATGCCCTACTAAACTACTGCGTGCTCCCTGCAAGGTGGTGCTGTATCCATCTACTTTGCAGTTCCAGCATCTCTCACTGCCTAAGTGCATAGGCTACAATATAGATCTGTGAAGTGGATGATATAAGGAAATGTGAGAAGTGGTTTCTGCCTTCTAGGAATTTACCATTGTCTGAATGAAGTCTTACAGTATTCAGTAATGTGGCAGTTATCTGGATACTAGCCTAAAGGAATGTTAGGCTTCCAGAAGATCTTTAAAGCTCTCAGAAACCCATCAGAGAAGCAGCCCTTAGGCCCTCAGAAAAGGTGCATGCAGGTGAGAAGAACCGTAATTCCGGAGATCACCCCTGCCTATCTACTGTGTTCAGTAAGCAAGGGAAATCGTCCTCTTTGTCACTGATGTTGTGGGTTTTGGTCAGCCTTATTGCTCAGATGTCAAAAAGTATGGTACAACAAGACAAAATGACAAACAGGAGAAGCAGAAAAAAGATTTGGAAAGGGCAGAGGCAAGATGGACAAGAAATGGCAGCTGCTCTATTGAGGAGGGATTAGAATCAGCTGTGGGATTCAGCAGTTGTTGCAGTTTAGAAAAGTAGCACTGGTGGTAGTGAATGAAGGCACTCTGGCTGTGAAGAATAAATAAGAGGGCTTGCCAGCAGGTCAGGTCAAAATTAGAACAGTTTTGCACTCTAAAATGTGGGGAGTAGGGTGTAAGCAGTACCTGCATTTCAGCTGTACCTCATGATGGCAAAAGCAAAAACATGGAGACTTGCTCTGTGAGTGTGGTGCTTTTTATAGCCAGACCCCTCCAATGTGTTGTGTGTAATCACTGACTTTTCCCATTCTCTTTTTCTTTTTCAACTTTATTTCAAATTCAAAAAAATAAAATAACAGAAAAAGGCAGCTCAACAATCTTCCCATTATCTAAACCCACTCCAGTCTGTCATCCCCACAACTCTTGTCAAGATACCAGAACCCACCACATTGTCAGATTCAGTGCTCAGTTCTTAGTCATTTTACTAATCTCTTAGCAATTCAGCAGTTGTTCTCATTCCTTGTTGAACTATTTTCTTGGCTTCTAGAACACATGCTCCTGACTTTCCTTCTAAATCCCTGGTCATGACTTCCCATTCTCTTCTGATGAATTCTTCATGAGTCTTAAATATTGGTGTGCCTCTTCTCTTCCTTGTATACATATGCTTACCGGATGATCTTTTTTGCAGTCTTATAGCATAAAATACTTTGTATGTTCTGAAGATTACCAAGTCATATCTGTAGTCTCAACCTCTACCCAAACTCCAGGCTCATATATCCAACTTCTACTTGACATCTACACTTAGCTTTTCTAGTAAGCATCTCAGACACATCTCACATACTGAACTCTTGATTTCCCATCCTGCCAAACCTTTGCTTCCCATATTCACCAAATTGCTCGGGTTCAAAATCTTGGGATCCTCCTTAACACTTCTTTCTCTCACATTCTACATGTAATCAATCTATCAGTAACCTGGCAACTTCACTTCCTGAAGGTGTCCTTAATCCAGCCACTCCTTTCCACCTCTATTCTACAGTCCTAGTGCAGACTTCATCTCTCTCCTAAACCTATGTGCTAGCCTCCTAACTGGTCTCCCTGCTTCTCCTCTTGGTCCATAGAGTCTATTCTCCCCAGAGCAGCCAAAGTGATCTTTTTTTTTTTTTTTTTTTTTTATTGTGGGTAAGAATCAAAATTTTCACAATACATACCAATATTTGTAAAATGATATATAAATATATATGCATATATGTGCATTTGCTTACAAAAATGTTATTTATATATATATATATTTTTAAGAGGTGCTTAGATTACCTAAAATATTACACGGAACCTACCGGTTGATGGCAAAGTGGTCTTTAAAAATAAAAACAGAAGTCTGGCCATGTCACTCCCTTGGGAAAATACAGACACATACACACACACACACACACGCATACATATGCGTGTGAGCAGAGAGAAGGAGAGAGGGAGAGAAACATCAGAAAGCATTCAGTGGTTTCCCATCACACTTAATAAAATCTAGAGTTCTTACCATGGCCTATAAGGCCCTGCAAGATCCATGATCTGGTCCCTGGCAACCTCTCCAGCTTTTGATACTACTTCCCTCTTGTGCCCTGTGCTTCCCCCATGGTGACCTTCCGGGTGTTCTTCAAAGTACCAAGCTTATTCCTACCTTTGGACCTTTGTACTTGCTCCTTCCTCTGCCTCAAACATTTCCTCTAACCACTGTATCTAAAACAGCATCTTTCCATTACTCTCATCTTCTTACACTGCTTTATTTTTCTTCATAGCACTTATTATTACTGGCACCATATTATAATATGTATTTGTTTCTTTATTGTCTGTCTCTACTCAAGAACATAAGCTCTGTGAAGGTAGTAACTTCCTTTTGTTCAGTGAAGTAGTCCCAGTCCCTAAAACAGTTTCTAATACACTCAGCAATTATTAAATGAGAGAGTGTGTGTTTAATGTATGTATGTGGGTACAGGCAAACATTTATTTATTCTTTTAATAGCTCTTACATATATCAGCATACTGAAGGGCCACCACTGTTTTAGTAGCCTGAACAGGGACAATGCATTTACTTTAAATTCACACAGTCTGTGTTCCATACTATCTATAGCTGTATTTAGAGTTGTAGCTGAAGCATGTATGTGCATTTATGAGGAGAGAGAACTCAAACGTTATGGTCCTTGGCTAGGCTTTAGGAGGTATGCAAGCTCTCCACGGATATAGGGATTTGATAATTGCTTTTCATATTCAATAAATTGATTATATCAGTCTTTGAAGATGTATGTTAACCAAGCTCACAAGAAACTGATAAAACAGAATTTATTCATTTGTATTGAGAAGTAGTAAATGCCGAATAGATCTGAACACTTGTATGATCAGTGCGTTCTTGCTTGTAGGAAAGTCTATCCTGAAACATGTTTGCTTTCAGAAGGCTCCTTGGTAAACATAATATTGAAGCTAATATTAGTGGAATGTTCTGGGTTCTAGGTTCTTGGCTCTGTCACATAAAGAAATTTAAGGACATGCCATAGGGCAGCCAAGGGAGTAAAGAATTTATTGAGAAACAAGGGAAAAGAAAGTACTGTAGCAGTTTGATATTGTTTTTGATTTCCAAAAATAGATGCTGGATTATGTTTGTGAACTGGTCTGTTGCTCTGGGCATATTAGATCAGATTGGATTCAGAGGTTTCACTTTTACTTGATTAAATAATGATTAAGGCTTTGATTGGGTCATGTCAGTAGGGTGTTGAGTCTCTGCCCCCTTGGTGGGCGGGAACTCACAGAGAAAAGACATGGCATAAAACAGAGTTTGGAGTTTTTGATATTGGAGCCCCGGGAAGTATACACACAGAGAGGCAGATATGTGAGGAAGGAAAGAAGGCTCCGTTAGACAAGGCAGAGGCCCGGGGAAGAGCGATGAGCCATTTGCGTGACAGTTTACAGCTGGCCTTGTGAAGAGAGCAGAGCAGCTGAGCCCAGAGAGAAACAAGCCCCAGGAAGAGAGGAACCCAGGAAGCCTGAACCCTTGTGGACATTGGCAGCCATCTTGCTCCAACACGTGGCAACAGACTTTGGTGAGGGAAGTAACTTACATTTTATGGCCTGGTAACTAAAAGCTTCTATCCCAAATAAATACCCTTTATAAAAACCAACAGATTTCTTGTATTTTGTATCAGCACCCCTTTGGCTGACTAGTACAAATACACACCCCAGACACGAGTGCCGGCATGCTATAGGGTGAAATGTGCGTGGGCCCCAGGTTAGGCTTTTTTAAGACCTTTCCTCCCCCCCTTTCCTGCTGTTGGGGAGGGGGCCCAATTGTTTGCTCTTCTGTTTGGTTGCCTTGCAATCCCTCCTGTTAGCTCTCAGGGAACCAGTGAGGAAGCTTTTTGTTTGGAGTTATCCAGAATCAATGAGGAGGACTGTTTGGAGTTATCCAGGGCTTCCTCTTGAGGGGGTTTTTTCCGGCTTTATTCTTAGTAGTGACCTTCCCTTGAGGTTTCTGGGCAGGATCTCAAGGCCATGTTCTCTGCCAGGTCCCAGCTGTGACTCAGTCTTCCCTTTTTCCCTATACTAACCTGCCTCACTAAGAATAGTTAATGGCCTGTTTCTGATAGAGTTTTTCCCATTATAAGAATATAGTTCTGGTAAGCAAATCAAAATACTCATTAACCCATCAATGGACTTCTTCTTTAGGTAATTCTGGAGACACCCTGATAAATTATTTTTAATTTGGACTTCTTTTCCTAGTTATAAAGCTATGACCCTACTTGAGACATGTGTAAAATGTAATTGAGGAGTTCTGCTTCCAGTTAGGATGTAGAAAGTTACATCAAACTTTTGTCCCTAATGTAACTATGAGATAAAAACAAAGACATCTAAAGGAACTAAATTCCAGAGAGGAACTAACCATTTCAGGGGAGTAGATTATCAGAGGCCACTTTCCTCCTGGGGGAAGGGGCAGGGGGGGGGCGTATTTATGAAATCTGAGGCCTGCTAGAGGCACAGAGGAAAATCCAGCAGAGCTGTTAGTGGCCACTTAGGTGGGTATGGTGAATTGGAATCTCTCAAGCCCCAAATGTAGAGCTAGTTTTCCCCACAAGACTTATGCTAAATGTGTGGCAGAGCAAGAAAACTGAAGGCTAGGCTTGATAGCAAAGACAGAGTCTTGTGGTGCTTAGATCTAATGTGCTTCTAGAGGGAGGTTTCTACAATACACATAGAACCTATCTCACCCTTAAGATATATGAACCAGAGATGAAACTAATCAAAGACGCAACTCACCCTTGATCAGCTCAACCACTGATTGGACTGCAGAGATGAGCGCCTTTTCCTTCCTGCCTGACAGAAGAAAAGGATGGGCTCTTTCTGAGAGGAAAATATCCCATCTCTATGGTTATTTTTAAATGCCTGACATAAAATCAAAGAAGACCCAAAAATGAAGAGGAAAAACTCAATAGAAGCAGATCTGCAGATGATTCAGATGTTGGAATTGGCATACAAGGACTTTAATATATTTATTATAAATATACTAAAGAAATTAGAGGAAAGAATGAACAAAATGGGTGAAGAGATGACAGATTTCAACAGAGAAATGAATCCCTCAACAAGAATCAAATGGAAATTACATAATTATAAATATATATCTGTAGTTAATAATGTAATTCATTAAGTTTGTGGCCCTAATTTCCTGTTTATCTTGATTACATACGTGAGATAGTTTTGTGTATCTAATAGAGACATGAGGAATGCCTTAGTCTCATCAGCATCACATTAATACACCATGTGAATCCTCAAAGATTTGTTTTATGTTGATGTATATTTTACCTTTTGCCAAAAAACTATGAATATATCCTATTTTGGACTCATGGCCTCCCATACCATCTAGAACATTTCTGAGGAATTTCTTTCAAAAACAAACCAAAAAATGTGTTTATAAAAAACCATTCTGGGGGGCGGATGTGGTTCAAATGGTTGGGCATCCGTCTGCCATATGGAGGGACCTGGGTTCGTTCCCCGGGACCTCCCGGTAAAATAAAAAATATATATATAGAAGGCACATGGGCTGCCAGGCTCTGTGTGCCAGTGAGCCGCCAGGCCCCGGGAGCCATGCAGCAAGATGATGATATAACAGGGGAGAGACAAGACGAGATGCTCCGAAACCTCCAAAAGCTAGGAACCAAGGTGGCGCAGGTGGCAGAACACCTCTCTCCTACATCGGAGGTCTCCAGGATCAAATCCTGGTCAAGACTGGAGGAGGATGATGAGAAGGGATGGCAGGAAACAGACACAAAGAATTGCCCAGCGAATGGACACAAAACAGCAAAATGGGGAAGGGGGTGTTTAAAAAGGACAAAGTAAATAAATAAATCTTTAAAAAAAAAAAAAAAAAAATTCTGCTATTTTACCTTCTGGCTAATCTAGAAAAAAAAAAATCAGCTGCCCTATGGTCTCAGAAGAGCCCAGGGTTTTCATATGCTTCTGTTTATTCACTTGGTTTTGAATCAAAGAAACATTCTAATTACAGATTATTTTACATGGTCTTATATATGTCATCTTTGAAATGTTTTAAATTCTCCCTGTTACAAATAAAAGGCCTAGACAGCTTAATTCTTTTAAGAACACGATGTGTCTGAGTCAGAGTTGTAAAACTGTGCCTCGGATAATCTATTTACCTGTTGGTTATTTGAATTAATCATCCCTTCCAACACACCTTTTATGATATGCTCGTATTTGAGATGGTAGTGTTATTTATATTGAATGTAATATAAATTTAGGAACTCGCTTAACATTAGGAAATTTCTTTAATATAAACATGTTTAAGGAAGCATTTATTAAAAATCTATAAGGTCATGATTTTATATCAACCAAAGTATATATTTGCTTTCAGGGCGTAGTATTAGGAATTCACACTGGACAGATCACATTGTGCCTCTCATAGCTCTCATGATTAGTCAGTAGTAACTACTTCCCAAGTCTAACTTTTGAAAAGCACTCATTTTTGGGGGTGTGAGGGAGTGTGTAAACACTATTGGCTTGCGTCAGTCTTCACTTGCCCTCTGAGGCACTTTATTTAAAGACTGAAATCATGTGACTGGCAAGAGAGACTCCAGTGGTCTCTCCTTTTTACCTTGAGTCTAGTTATTTGGTGGGAGGGGTTTTGTGGGCAACTAATTTTTAGTAAAATTCAAGAGAGTAGTACATGTTGAGTCCAAAAGTGACTAAAGGGAGTAAGGAATATTTTAATTTTAGCAAGTACTTCCTGTGTGCTTTTTGTGTGCCCATTACACTTGACACAGTTATCTTACTCATTCAACAAATATTTGAATGCTTTCTATGTTAGGTACTTGGGATACTGTGAGGGAAGTACAGTCCCTGCCTTCATAGAATATGCATTTTATACAGTCATATAATAGAAGTGACTCTAATTTAGGTTGTCAACAGGTAACTTTAATTGCACTAAGAACAATTTAATGCCTATATTTCACTGAACACTTTACCAAGGGTTTTCATATTCATCATCTCATTTTATTCTCACACAGACCCAGTGAGGTGTGGTTATTGATCTTCTCTCTATTCAGTAGATAAAGAAATTTAGGCCTTGTGTGGATAAACTCCTTGGAGAAGGCCAGGCAGGTAGTAAATGGCAGAGTGTGAACTGTAGCTCAGAGCTTCTGATTCTAACCCCTGTTCTCTTTTCTAGAGTTCTGTAAACATTGCTACCACCATAAGAACAATATTTCTGTAGTTTTATTTGTAAAACAAATATCAAAATTAAAATGTTTGGAATATCTTTTTTTCAATTATAAAATTGAGGTAAATTTTATAACTGAACGAAAACTATGAAATACATGGTTATTGTCTTTAAAAGAGGGGCAGGGGCTTTTTATCAAACTACTTAGCATGTTATACAATGAAAACTGAATGTTCCTGACTACCCACAGCCCTTCTTTCTGGATGTACTATTAGAACATTTTATAGTAATCACAATGAACTGTTACTTGCATAAATTTCCAAAAAGTTTCCCTTGCATTTACAAACATATATTTTACATACACAGCTGGGACATTTTGTCTCACAGCTAACTTTTTTTCACTTAATAATAAGACTTAGACATCTATTCATGTCAGAAATAAAAAAGCTGCCCCTTCTCCCTTAAGGCTACCTAGTATTCTGTGTATAGATGTTCTGTAATTTATTTAACCAGCCCGTAGTGACAGACATTTAGATTGTTACCAAGTTTTTACTATCATAAACAATGCTGCAATGAGTGAACGTGCTTGTGCATATATCTTTGCACACTTCTATGAGTATATCTGTAAGAATTGCTAGAAATGGAATTACCTGGTTCAAAGAATGTGCTATATTTAATTTTCTTAGATGGTGCCAAATTGTCCTTCTAAAGGACTGCATCAGCGGCGTTTGAGAATGCCTAACACTGTTTGAGAATGCGTGAAACCTTTATTCATAATCTGATTCTCATGACACACCACTTATTCCATCCATTGCTTTTAGCCAGTTTTGTGACCATCAGTAGAAGAACAAAAGAGAGCTTTCAGATTGTTTTTCTCTTCATAGAAAAAATTGAACTTTGTCATTAATGCTTATTTCACATTTGTTGAATTGCAGTAAAAGAAATTAGTTGTGTTCCAATTGATACTACTAATTAATGTTCTGATGAATAAACTGGGTTGGACTTTATTCAGTTGTATCTTTTTTTTAGAGCAGTGATTTCCAGCAAGAATTAGCAAAGTAATTCCCTGGGTGTTGAGTTTGCCATCATTTGAATAATGATAAAGCTGCTAAAGTTCAATTTCTGACACTAATTTTAACATGCCTTTAATTTCATTGACTAGTTAAAAATTTTCAAGCTCACATCTGTTTTATTCATCACCACAGTGCCTGCATTAAGTCTGGAACCTAGTGGGTGCTTGTGTTCTTTCCTATTGTTGCTGTAAAAAATTATCACACACTTAGTGGTGTAAGACAGACAAATTTATCATCTTAAAGTTTGGTAGGTTAGAAATTCAACCTGGGTCTCACAGGCTAAAATCAAGGTGTCAGGAGGGTTGCCATTCCTCTCGGGAGGCTCTGGGAGAAAGTCTGTTTCCTTGCCTTTTCCATCTTCTAGAAGCTGTCCTCATTCCTTGACTTGTGGCCCTCATTCTCAATCTTCAGAGTGAATAGTATCTTACCTCTGATCATTTTTTCCTAGTAGTCACATCTCTTCAGCTTCCCTTTTCTACTTTTAAGGACCTTTGTGATTACATTGGGCCCACTTGGATAATCCAGAATAATCACTCTTATCTTGATTGAGATTAATTGATTAGCAATGTTAATTCCATCTGCTATCTTATTTCTCCTTTGCCATGTAGTTTAACATACAGGTTCCAGGAATTAGGATGTAGGCATCTTTGGGATGCCATTATTCTACTACTGCTGTGCTCAATAAATATTTGCTACTGGAATGAGAGTCTCTTCTGAGTTACATATAAAATAGCCATTATTAATTGCACAACTGCATTGTTTATGTATGCGTTTACAAGAATATCATGAAGTACTTAGTTTCTAGATTGATTACAAATGAGAAAGAATCCATGATTATTAATTCCTGATCCAGCCTTTGATTTTCTGTCCTTGTAAAGTTGTAAATTGTCTACTTTATTCATTTTTTATTTATATATTTCCTTGTAACATAAGCCAGAAATAGACTCTTAGCACTTTTATAATAAATTGTTCATTTGTTCATGTTGAAAATGAGCTTGCTTATCAATTAGGAAAGATGATAATTATTCGACATGGATCTCCTCATAAAATTAGCTGCAACACTGTAAATGTTCAAATCTAAACTATAACTATGTAATATACTTCAAATACCTATATTATGTTATGTGGCTTTAAGCATTTACAACTGTGTTTTCCAGGCACTATGACCATGAAAATTCAGATGAGCGCCATAATTCAGTATTTTTGTTTGTTCTAAGTTTGTTTTTAGTTTTGATGACTTGGTATTCCACAAGATTGAGACTGGTTTTTAATTTTGCATTAAGATTACTAAGTTTACGACAAAAAGTCATCTTTAACAAAAAATATTTCAACTCTTGTGGAAAAAAGCTGGCAAAAAATATAAATTTTAAAAGTGTAATCTTTTTTAACCCAGCAACTCTCTTACTAGGAAGGAAATAATCAGACAGCTGTGCAAAAACTATTTAAGTGTAGGATATTTATCACAATAAATAAATCTCTATTTTTAAAAATAGAGAATAATTACAAACCTAAATTTTAGTTAGAAGGAAACTAGATAAATAACAATAATATAATATTAGCAATTAAAAATAATGACTAGATTTAAAATTACTGGGAAAGAAGTCTGGTAAAGTATGAGGACAAAGGATGGAGAGGGGTATAGTATATTATCTCATTTTTGTGAAAATATTTATCTACATAGTTAGATGTATATATATGTTTAGAAGTTATCCTGGTATAACATATATGTAACTGTAAACAGCAGATATCTCTGTGTGGTGAGATTTCAAGTATTTTTTTTTTTTTTTTTTTTTTTTTTTTAAGATGAACTTTCTTACAATTAAATGGTATAAGGCCAGAGAGGGATTCCTTTGCCTGTGATACAATGAGCAACTTAACTACTCAAAGAAAGAGCCACTACTAGTTGGAGCCTGGATTTATTTTGACAGGTTAACAGTTTAAAAGAAACTTTACCTGTGGCTTTGGAAATAGGGTAAGAATTTATATGGACATATTGAAAGAATGATTCATTCTGAATATCAGATTACTTCAGTGGTATAGGTCAGCCTAGTAAAAACATGATACTTTTATGATAGTTTTAAATCTCTTATAGAGGTAGGATTTGAAAAATTGTAAGGAACTTTAGAAGTCATTTGGTTGGATCCTCTCAGTTTATAGATGATGAAATGAAAGTCCAGAGAGGGAAAGTGGTTTGCTTAAGGTCATGGAGCTAGTTAATCATAAACCTCTCAAGGACGTATTTTTTTCTGATTCCTGGTGGCTTATCCACTTTGCCTTCTTTCCAGATAATCATCAGTGAAGGATAATGTTGATGGAAATAGAGGAGCTGATATATGTGGCATAAGACACCTTCATTAAACATTCAACAATTTTTTTTCGTCATTTGATAGTTTTTATTAGTATTTTATAAGTTTAGTTGCAATTCTAAATAATATCTACTATTACCTTTTTTTCTAAGTTTTTTTTTAACTTTATTTTGTACACTTAATTGAAAATATAAACAAAAACTAAAAAGTAAATACATGAATAAATATATACATTTCTCAATTAAATGTAATGGATACATATAATTTTTTTTTTTTTTAATCAAACAATATATTACACAATATATTTGGTTCATAGTAACGCATTCATATAGTATTTGTCCTTTTGTGTCTGGCTTGCTTCGCTCAACATAATGTCCTCCAGGTTCATCCATGTTGTCATATGCTTTATGACTTCATTTCTTCTTACAGCTGCATAATATTCTATCATGTGAATAGACCAGTTTGTTTATCCATTCGTCTGTTGATGGACACCTGGGTTGTTTCCACCTTTTGGCAATGGTGAATAATGTTGCTATGAACATCGGTGTGCAGATGTCTGTTCATGTCACTGTTCTCATTTCTTCTGGGTATATACCCAGTAGTGGTATTGCCGGGTCATGTGGCAGGTCTATATTCAACTTCTTTAGGAGCTGCCAGACAGTCCTCCATAGTGGTTGTACCATCCTGCATTCCCACCAACAGTGAAAAAGTGTTCCTATCTCTCCACATCCTCTCCAACACTTGTAGTTCTCTGTCTTTTTAATAGTGGCCATTCTGATAGGTGTGAAATGATATCTCATTGTAGTTTTGATTTGCATTTCCCCAATGATGAGTGATGTTGAGCATTTCTTCATGGGTTTTTTGCCACTTGTTTTTCTTCTTTGGAGAAATGTCTATTCAAGTCTTTGACCCATTTTTTAATTGGGTCATTTGTCTTTTTATTGTTGAGTTGTAACATCTCTTTATATATCCTGGATATGAAACTCTTATCAGATATGTGATTTCCAAATATTTTTTCCCATTAAGTTGGCTGCCTTTTCACCCTTCTGACAAAGTCCTGTGAGGTGCAAAAGTGTTTAATTTTGAGGAGGTCCCATTTATCTATTTTTTTTTTTTTTACCAGGAGGTCCCGGGGATCGAACCCGGGTCCCTCCATATGGGAGACGGATGCCCAACCAGTTGAGCCACATTTGACCCCCTCTATTTTTTCTTTTGTTGCATGTGCTTTGGGTGTAAGGTCCAAGAATCCACCACCTACTACAAGGTCTTGAAGGTGTTTCCCTACATTTTCTTCTAGTAGTTTTATGGTCCTGGCTTTTATATTTAGATCTTTGATCCATTTTGAGTTGATTCCTGTATAGGGGGTGAGATAGGGGTCCTCTTTCATTCTTTTGGTTATAGATATCCAGTTCTCCCAACACCATTTGTTGAAGAGACTGTTTTTTCCCATTAGCGTGGGCTTGGTAGGTTTGTCAAAAACCTGTTGACTGTATAGATGAGGGTATATTTCTGGGTTCTCAATTCTATTCCACTGATCAATGTGTCTATCTTTATGCCAGTACCATGCTCTTTTGACCACTGTAGCTTTGTAATATGTTTCAAGGTCAGGCAGTGAAATTCCTCCCACGTTGCTCTTCTTTTTTAGAATGCTTTTGGCTATTCGGGTGCCCTTACCCTTCCAGATGGATTTGGTAATTGCCTTCTCTAATTCTGCAAAGTAAGCTGTTGGGATTTTGATTGGTATTGCATTGAATCTATAAATCAATTTGGGCAAGATTGATGATATTTATTCTTCCAATCATGAACACGGAATGTCTTTCCATTTGTTTGGCTCTTTTTAAATTTCTTTTAGCCTTGTTCTGTAGTTTTCTGCATATAGGTCCTGTACTTCTTTGGTTAAATTAACTCCTAGGTATTTGAGTCTTTTTGTTGCTATTGAAAATAGAAATTTCCCCCTGATTTCCTCCTCAGGTTGTTCAGTACTAGTGTACAAAAACATTACTGATTTTTGCGTGTTGATGTTGTATCTTGCCACTTTGCTGAACTCATTTGTTAGTTCAAGTAGCTTTGTTCTGGATACTTCAGGATTTTCTAAGTACAGGATCATGTCATCCACAAACAGTGAGAGTTTCACTTCCTCTTTTCCTATTTGGACACCTTTAATTTTTTTTTTTTCTTGTCTAATTGCCCTAGCTAGAACTTCTAGTACAATGTTGAATAATAATGGTGACAGTGGGCATCCTTGTCTTCTTCCCGATCTTAGAGGGAAAGCTTTCAGCCTTTCCCCATTGAGTATGATGTTGGCTGTGGGTTTTTCATATATGCCTTTTATCATATTGAGGAATTTTCCTTTTATTCCTATCTTTTGAAGTGTTTTTTATCAAAAAAGGATGCTGGATTTTGTCGAATGCCTTTTCTGCATCTATTGAGATGATCATGTGGTTTTTTTCCTTCAGTGTGTTAATGTGGTGTGTTACATTGATTGATTTTCTTATGTAGAACCAGCCTTGCATACCAGGAATAAATCCCACTTGGTCGTGATGTATAAGTCTTTTGATATGCTGTTGGATTCTATTTGCAAGTATTTTGTTGAGAATTTTTGCATCTATGTTCATGAGAGAGAGATTGGTCTGTAATTTTCTTTTCATGTAGAATCTTTATCTAGCTTTGATATTAGGGTGATGTTGACTTCATATAATGTGTTGGGTAATTTTCCCTCCTCTTCAGTTTTTTGGTAGAGTTTAAACAGGATTGGTGTTAATTCTTTTTGAAATGCTTGGTAGAATTCACTTGTGAAGCTGTCTGTTCCTATACTTTTCTTTGCTGGGAGATTTTTGATGACGGATTCAATCTCCTTAAATGTGATTGGTTTGTTAAGTTCTTGTATTTCTTGTAGTGTCATTGTAGGTTGGCTGTGTGTTTCTAGAAATTTGTCCATTTCATCTAAGTTGTCTAGTTTGTTGGCATATAGTTTCTCATAATATCCTCTTATGATTATTTTTATTTCTGTGAGGTCATTTGTAACTTCCCCCCTTTCATTTCTGATTGTATTTATTTGCATCTTCTCTTTTTCTTTGTTAGTCTAACAGGGGGTTGTCAATTTTATTGATCTTCTCAAAGAACCAGCTTTTGGTTTTGTTGATTTTCTCTATTGTTTTTCTGTTCTCATTTTCATTTATTTCTGCTCTAATGTTTATTATTTCTTTCCTTCTGCTTGCTTTGGGATTGGTTTGCTGTTCTTTTTCTAGTTTCTCTAGTTGTTCAGTTAAATCTTTGCGTTTAGCTCTTGTTTTTTAATATAGGCATTTAGGGCTATAAATTTCCCTCTCAAGACTGCCTTCGCTGTATCCCATTAGTTTTGATACATTGTGTTCTTATTTTCATTTGTCTCAATATATTTACTGATTTCACTTGCAATTTCTTCTTTGACCCACTGATTATTTAGGAGTGTGTTGTTGAGTCTCCACACATTTGCAAATTTACTTTTTTCCTGTCTGTTATTGATTTCTAGTTTCATTCCATTATGATCTGAGAAGGTGCTTTGTATAATTTCAGTCTTTTTATATTTATTGAGAGCTTCATTGTGACCTAACATGTGGTCTAACCTGGAGAAAGATCCATGGGCAATTGAGAAGAATGTATAACCCGCTGAGTTTGGATGCAGTGTTCGGTATATGTCTGTTAGGTCTAACTTGTTTATCATACTGTTCAAGTTCTCTGTTTCCTTATTTATCTTCTGTCTAGTTGTTCTATCTAATGATGTGAGTGGGGTGTTGAAGTCTCCAACGATTATTGTAGAAATGTCTATTTCTCCCTTCAGTTTTGCTAGAGTTTGTCTCATATATTTTGGGGCACCCTGGTTAGGTGCATAGATATTTATGATGTTATATATTCCTGGATCATTCCTTTTATTAATATATAATGGCCTCTTTATCTCTTATAACTTTTTTGCTTTTAAAGTCTGTTTTGTCTGATATTAGTATAGCTACCCCTCCTCTTTCCTGGTTACTGTTCGCATGGAGTATCTTTTTCCAACCTTTCTCTTTCAGCCGGTTTGTGTCCCTGTGTCTGAGGTGAGTTCCTTGTAAGCAGCATATGGATGGCTCATATTTTTTTTTATCCATTCTATCAGCCTGTATCTTTTGATTGGGGAGTTTAATCCATTCACATTCAATGATATTACTGTAAATGCACTATTTACTTCCTCAATTTTATTCTTTGGTTTTCATATGTCATCTTGTTTTTGTCTCTCTTTTTACTCTTGGTTATCTTTCTTCTATACTCTCCTCCAAGCCTCTCTCTCCTGTCTTTTTCTTTCAGGTTCTAAGGCTTCCTTTAATATTTCCTGCAAAGGTGGATTCTTTTTTGCAAACTCTCTTAGTTTCTGTTTGTTTGTGAATATTTTATACTCACCTTCATATTTGAAGGACAGTTTTGCTGGATAAAGAATTCTTGGCTGGCAGTTTTCCTCTTTCAGTTTCCTAATTGTATCATATCACTGTCTTCTCGCCTCCATGGTTTCTGAAGAGAAATCTGCACTAAGTCTTACTGGACGTCCCTTGTACATGATCGTTTGTTTCTCTCTTGCTGCTCTGAGAATTTTCTCTTTATCTTTTACATTTGACATTCTGAATAATGTGTGTCTTGGCATAGGTCTATTTGGATTTATTCTTATTGGGATACGGTGTGCTTCTTGGACATGTAAATTCATTTCTTTCGTGAGAGTTGGGACATTTTCAGCTATTATTGCCTCAGATACTCTTTCTGCCCTTTTTCCTTTCTCTTCGCCTTCTGGAACTCCCATGACATGTATGTTGTTGCGTTTTGTGTTGTCATTCAACTCTTTGAGCCCCTGCTCAATTTTTTCCATTCTTTTCTCTCTCTGTTCTTTTCTCTCTCCAATTTTAGCTGCTCTGTCTTCAGTATCACTTATTCTTTCTTCTATCATTTCAAGTCTGCTGTTGTATGCCTCAAATGTGTTTTTGACCTCACCTATTCTATCTTTCAGTCCCATGAACTCCATTACTTTTTTGTTCAGGATTTCAAATTCTTCTTTGCATTCGCTCAGTGTCTTCTTGATGTCATTTATCTCTTTAACTATATTGTCTTTTATCTCATTAATTTGATTTTGGAAATTTGTGCTCATCTCGCTGATTAGTTCTATCAAATTCTGCATCTCTTCTGGGACTTTGCTGTATTCCTTTTCTTGGGCCATGTCTTCTATTTTCTTAGTATGGCTCGTAATTTTTTGCTGGTGCTTAGGCATCTGGTTAGTTTGTATTTTACTTAGATGCTCTATCTCTTTCTCTTTTATGGGGTTTTAGTGGCAGGAGGCTGTGAGTTACCACAGCTCTTTGATTTTTGGCTCAACCTTGATTGTTAGGATTGTTCTGCTGGTTGCTCAAAACTGGGCACTGGACCCAGTAATTGGTTGTAGAGTCGTTTCCTAGGGCCTTGGGCAGGGAGACCAAAGAGGCCAGGAAAAGCCTCTCCTACTTTTTAAAATTTTCTTTTGTGCACTTGCTTGGTCTGCCAGGAGATGGCGCTCTTTGGCAGCTCTCAATGCAATGCCTGGTTGGAGTGTATTTGTTGTAACACAGACCAGATTGATGTGATAGAGCTTCCTGTCTGGAGGCTAATAGCCTTATAATTCAAACTTTCTGAGACAGTTTTCCAGCCTTCTCTGCCAGCCCCTCCATTTTCCCAGCTAGGAAATATTTCCACTTCCCTCTGAGTCCTCAACAATCAGTCCCTGTTAGTAGAGGAGGAGATTGGGAAGTTTGTATATCTTTAGCCCCTTGCAGGCTCCAAGGCAAACAACGGCACAGCCCCATCCGGCCTGGAGAAGCTCTCCAGACATGGCAGACCAAACGGTACTATAGTCGCGATATCCCTCTTTTGTCCCTCTCTCCTCTGGGTGGTGTGCAGCCTTCACCTGCTCTCCTAAACCCTAGAAGATCTTTTTCGGGGCTGTTTCAGCCTGTCCTCTAGCTATTTTTCTGGAGAAGAGATTCCCATGTCTTACTAGTCCGCCATCTTCCCGGAAGTCCAACAATTTTTTAAGTGCCTAACATGTACCTAAAACTGTATTAAGTAGAAAGAGGAATACAGTTCCAAATCTATTTTGAAGAGACAGATATATAGTAATTTAAAATGTAATAAATGTTATTATGGAAATGTGTATAAAGTGCTGTTGGAGTTCAAGAGAAGGAAGGATGGCTTCATAAAGAAATTGTCATTAGGCCTTCGCCGTAAACATGAGGATAAAAACCCATTCCATGGGAAGCGGCTGTGGCTCAATCAGTAGGGCTCCCGTTTACCATATGGGAGGCCCCGGGTTCGGTTCCCGGGGCCTCCTGGTGAAGGCAAGCCCGCCCACACGGCGTGGTTAGCTGACCCAGGGAGCACAAGCAGCATGGGGGGGATAAATGAATAAATAAATAAAATCTTTAAAAACAAACAAACAAAAAAAAAAAAAAACCCATTCCAGGTAGAGGAAGCAGCATATGCAAAGGCCCAGAGGCTTTTAAAAGGTTTTAAAGATAAGATACCTCAGGCAGAGGGCCTTAAGGAAATTAGGCAAAAGTTTAAATGTAGCATCAATGGGGAAGCGGCTGTGGCTCAATCAGTAGGGCTCCCGTTTACCATATGGGAGGCCCCGGGTTCGGTTCCCGGGGCCTCCTGGTGAAGGCAAGCCCGCCCGCACGGCGTGGTTAGCTGACCCAGCGAGCACAAGCAGCAAGGGGGGGATAAATGAATAAATAAATAAAATCTTTAAAAAAATAAAAAAAATAAAAAAATAAATGTAGCATCAATACCTTCCTTATTGTAAAACTTTCATTGAATTATGTGGGCTAATTCTAAGTCCTACAGATGGAACTGTGGCAGTAGGATAGATCTTTAGGGATGGTTTGATCCAGTGCTCAGATAGTATGACTACAGTAGGTTTTTTTCTCTCTCCATTTCTTAGCTTCTTCCGTCGCATTCCCAGTTCCCCTGTGGATACAAGATGGCTACAACAGCTCTACAGTTGTCCTATTCACATCCCCAGTAGGTCAAACAAGAGTTCTGAATTGGAGTCTCTTTAGTACCAACTGACCTAACTTTGTTACTGTCCCTTCTCTGAAATAATCACCAGGGCCAAGGGAAAGGAATGCAGTGAATAGGGTAGAGTAAATCTCATAAAAAGCACACAGGCTTCCCATGTGGGGAGGGATGCTTCCAGCAAGCAAGACTGCTGCTTTTGCCACAAGAAGGGAATTGTGGATACTGAATGATGAAAACTACAAATTCCCACTATGTGGAACCATTTCCAATTTTACATACAGGTAAAGTCTGGTGACTTTGAAGGTTTTGTTTATGTTGTCCATCATGGTTTCTTAATATTTAAACAATTTAATAAAATTTTGTATAAAGGATTAAAATGCTCTTTCCTTACTTTCTAACTTAAGGGGATTTTTTTTTTTAAGTATAGCATAAAATTTCATTCATCAATCTGAAACTGCTTTTTGGGGGAAGAGTGAGTTTCTCATTAATGTTACTTTCATGTACTCAGATGAATAACATTTTTTTAAAAACGGGTAAAAATGTTCAGCATATGTGAAGAATAAATTACATATGAGAGCTAGATTTAATGTTAGAGTAGAAATATTGAGTTTCTTGTCAAAAGGACTGATGAGCAATGAAGTTATACAAACTTGCTTTTGTATAACCTCAGGAATGTTTATACCCTTAGATTGACTGTTTTAAGTTTAAAATGCCTGCCCTTTATCTGACTTGACAGTGAAGTACTCTACCCTCATATAGTGACATCTCTCTTACCATGTGAATTTACTATATTCACAAAAATAGGGATATAGGTTGGAGGTGTAGATATTGAAGATATCCTGATTAGAGAAAGCAACAAATGAAATATGAAAATGAACTTGATATGAGTGAAATACTTACTGCTTTATATATACTTAGATACATGTACTTATATAACATACTCAAAGGAACATAAAATTGAATTGCATTGTCATTTTCTTTATTAAAGTAAATTGCTACAGTAACAATGAAACTCTATTAACCTGGAACTTTTAGAGAATGAATCATTCTGGGTAATAAAATTTCATATAGCTCATTTCTAAATAATTGGTCAATTTTTCCTTGCAGTATAATTTTTTTTAATTTTTTTCTTAATTTATTGAAGTATATCACTTATACATGAACTTATATAAACAAGTGTATAGCAGTAGTTGTGAACTTATAAAACAAATATACATAACATCATACGGGGCTCTCACACCTCACCCTACCAACAATACCTCTCATTGCTGTCAAACATTTCTAACTAATGATTAAAGAACATCCTCAAAATATTACCACTAACCAAAGTATTTTCCTCCACCCTACCCCACCATCATTATTATTTTTATATCATTTATACATGAACATACATAAACAGTAAGTGTATAGTAAAAGTTGTGAACTTACAAAGCAAACATTCATAACATCATACAGGGGTCCCTCCGCCAACACCTTGCATTGTCATCAGACATTTGTTATAAATTATGAAAGAATATTGTCAAAATCTTACTACTAAGTATAGTCCTTATCTTACATTTGGTGTATTTTCTCCCCAACCCACCCTATTTTTTTTTTTAATATATTTTTATGACAGAAGTTGTAAACTTCCAAAACAATCGTGTACATGTGCAGAATTCCCAAACAAACAACACCCCTCTATCAACACACCATACCGTGGTGGAACATTTGTTACAGATTATGAGATAATATCCTCAGATTATTACCAGATCCATAGCATACATTTGGCACACATTTTCCATACTCCCCCATTAATAACACAGTACATCTTTGGCATGGACGCAAGAATATTACATTATTACTGTTAACCACAGTCCATAGGTCACTCCAGCTGTATTTTTCCCATACATCTCCATATTCCCACCACCCTGCAATAGTGACATACATCTGCTCTAGCTCACAAAGGACACTCTTGCATCTGTACCATCAACCACAATTCTCATTCACCTCTGAGTTTACTGTGCTATTCAGTCCCTAGATTATTCTCTAGCTTTCTGTCAATTGGCATTTACATCCCCAGACTACCATTTTCAGCCACATCCCCATTTATAAACCAGCTGTTACTCACTATAATATGTTACCATCAACTCTGTACATTTCCACACTTTTACAGTAAAGCTAATTAAAACTTCTACATACATTAAATATCAGTAGTCCATCTCAGTCTTCCTCTTATCTCCTTTAAGAATCCACCACCTACCACCAGGTCTTGAAGATATTTTCCTACATTTTCTTCTAGAAGCTTTATAGTTCTTGCTTTTATATTTAGGTTTTTGATTCATTTTGAGTTAATTTTTTTATAAGGTGTGCAATAGGGGTCCTCTTCCCTTCTTTTGCTATGGATATCCAGTTTTCTCAGCAACATTTGTTGAATGGACTGTTCTGCCCGAGCTGGGTGGGTTTGATAGGCTAGTCAAAAAATCACTTGACCATAAGATGTGAGGGACTGTTTCTGAACCATCAGTTTAGTTCCATTGGTCTTTATGTCTGTCTTTATGCCAGTACCATGCTGTTTTTACCACTGTAGCTGGGTAATACAACTTAAAGTCTGGAAATGAGAGTCCTCCAACTTCACTTTTCCTTTTTAAGATTTTTCTGGCTATTCAGGACCCCTTACCCTTCCAAATAAATTTGATAATCATGTTTTCCAAATTTGATAATCATGTTTTCCATTTACTTAAAGAATGCTGGTGGAATTTTTATCGGGATTGCATTGAATCTGTATATCAGTTTGAGTAGAATTGACATCTTAATGATATTTAGTCTTCCAATCCATGAGCATGGAATGTTCTTCCAGTTATTAGGTCTTTTTTTAAATTTCTTTTTAACAATAAGTTGTAGTTTTCTGAATACAATTGCTTTACATTGTTGGTTAAGTTTATCCTGAATATTTGGGTTTTATCTGTCATATTTTATTTTCATCACTCTTTTGGCACTTTTAGTTACTTTTATTGATATAATCTTCATTTCTAGACTCTCTTCCAGGCCCCTCTCTCCTGTCTTTTCAGGCTGTAGCACAACCTTTGGTATTTCCTGCAAAGCAGGTCTCTTGGTTACAAACTCTCTCAGTTTCTGTTTATCTGTAAATATTCTAAACTTGCCCTCATTTTTGAAAGATAATCTTGCCAGATATAAGATTCTTGGCTGGAAGTTTTTCTCTTACAGTATCTTAAATATATCATAACACTGTCTTCTTGCCTCCATGGTTTCTGGTGAGAAATCAGCACTTAATCTTATTGGGTATCTCTTATATGTTATGCATTGCTTTTCTCTTGCTACTCTCAGAATTCTCTTTGTCTCTGGCATTTGACATTCTGATTTGTATGTGTCTCAGAGTTGGTCTCTTCGGATTTTTTCAGATGGGAGTACGTCGTGCTTCTTGGACATGGATATCTATGTCCTTCAATAGGATTGGGAAATTTTTTACCATTATATCGTCAAATATTCCTTCTGCCCCTTTTCCCTTCTCCTCTTCTTCTGGGACACCCATGACACGTATGTTTGTACATCTCTTGCTGTCGTTTAGTTCCCTGAGACCTTGTTCAAGTTTTTCCAATCATTTCTTCACCTGTTCTTTTGGATGTTCACTTTCATAGGCCATTTCTTCAAGCTCACCAGTTCTTTTCTTCAGCCTCCTCAAATCTGCTGTTATATGATTCCAGTGTATTTTTAGTTTCATTTATTGCACCTTTCATTCCCATAAGATCTGCCATTTTTCTATATATGCTTTCAAATTCTTCTTTGTGCTCATCCAGTGTCGTCTTAATATCCCTAATTTCTTTAGCCATCTCATTGAATTTATTACGGAGATTTGTTTGAACATCTATGATTAGTTGTCTCAACTCTTATGTCATCTGTATGCTTATCTTGTTCCTTTTATCTGGGCCATACCTTCCTGTTTCTTGGTGTGGATTGTAATTTTTTGTTGGTGTCTTGGCATGTGGCTTACTAGAGTATTTATTCTGGGTGCAGTTTTTCTCTTAGTTTAGGGCTTCCTTCCCTTTCTCCCTTGCTGGTTGTATAGTAGGAGCCAAAGATGTAGTTGGTGCTATAAGCTGTGGAGGCTCAAGCTGTCCTCATTGCCCCAAGGACCAGAGAAGCTCCTCCCAACTTTCTCTTTTGCCAGGGTTAGGGACAGACCCACAGCTGGGTGGAATAATCCAACTCATGCAGGCCTAGACTGTAGTTGCCCAGAGAGACTGATGAAGCTTCCTGCCCCTTTCTCCGCTGTCTGGGGTGGGGATGGAGCTGCAGGTATGGGCAGCAATCTATGCACTGCAGGTCCAAGGTAACCGCAGTTGTTTATTCAGACTTCTAATTATTCAGTCTGGCCAGACAAATGTACCTGCAGTTACCTGGATAGGCTGCTGCAGGGCCTGCCAGCTTCCTCCCTGGTAGAGGTGGGCCTGAAGCCTATGCTAGGGCTGCAGGCCAATCTGGGTAAAAGAAACCGGTCTCTACCATCACTGTGATTTTCAGTCAGCCCGGCTTCCCCTCATTCTGGGAATGGAGTCAAAATGGCGGCTACCGGCCTCTTTATGACTTGGATAGGTTCAAACTTTAGCTGTTCTTAGGGTTATACTTTAGCCAGCTGAATTTACTAATCAGTAGCTGAGATGGGTGGCCAACCGTCTCTTCCTCCCCTGTTTTTGGGAAATGAGCTTCCAATTCCTGCTTGTGCTGCCAAAGTAGGATGATCACCAGCCTCTGCGGTGTGGCCTGTCGTTTCCCAGAGAGGCTGGCGCAGCTCCCCCCAGCTTCCTCCCTGCCCAAGGTGGGCTTGAGGCTTAGGCTAGAGTGGCAATCTGATCTAGATGGAAAAAAGCCAGTCCCTACCAACATTGTGATTTTCAGTCAGCCCTGCTTCCCCTCATGTCAGGCGCAGAGTTAAGATGGCGACTACCAGCCTCTTTCTGACTTGGACAGGTTCAAACTTTAGCTGTTCTTAGGATTATACTTTGGCCCACCAAATTTACTGATCAATAGCTGAAGTTGGTGCCCAACCGTCTCTTCCTCCCCTGTTTTTGGGAATTGGAGCTTCCAATTCCAGCTGCGGAACAGCTCCCAAGGCGGCTTGTGCCTCCAGTGGAAGAAGGGCACCGGCCTCCATGGCTTGGAGGGCTCTATGCACGAATCTTCTCTGCAGATGGGCAGTCTCCTCCTTTCATTCCTTCAAGGATGTTGCAGGATGCACTTCTGGTCTCCTGGAGCCCCCAAACAAGTGCTTAAAATAGCTCTGGGTGATTACTACTAACTGCCCTGTAGCAGGAGCTGATTCTAGGAGGTCTTTACTCTGCCGCTGTCTTGCTGGTTGTCCCCCTTGCGGTATAAATTTTGCTCTAAAATGTATTTTATACTTCCTCACCTTCTTGAAAATTGAAACTAATTCAACATTTTTTAATGATTCAGTTCATTATGAATATTCTTTTTGTACTGTGCAGTAACAGAAGTTTGTGGGGTTGTTTGTCCCTTGTGAAAAAGTCATAAAGCTCTTTGAGCTCTTGTGTATGCATTGTGTCCTTTTTAACCTTCCTATCTAATTCCTGTCACTTTTTTCTCCTGGGCTTATTACAGCCTCTTCTAAATGCTTAAGATTTTGAAGGCATATTGCCATTCCTTTTCACATTGTATATAAAATAGGGATACATAGGCTCCAAATATTGACATATAGTGGGTCTGGCTCATAGGGGCTTAATAAACCTTTATTGCTTAAATGGATGTTGCAGTATTTGCCAGGTTGTCAAGCATATTCTCTTTAATAATCTTTTCAGAAGGAGAGAGATTTGAAAGATAGGTAGCTGATTGGCACTGGCCAGAGAGAATTATCATAATTTTTTTTTTTAAGTTAAAAACTTGAAAGTACCTCAGTAAAAATATGTCAGTCTATAGATCTTATGCAACAACCCTTATCTGGCAAAGATCCTTGCCATTTCACTGCCATGTCAACAAGAGAAGCACAGCTGTCAGTGGAGTCCCTTCCTTACTTCTGCTAATAATTTTGTCTTTATATCTCCTATAGCTGCTGTATCTTTTCCCCAAAGCTTCAAGGAAATGAAAAGTTCTTCCTCCCAACTGAATGTTGGCAAAACCCATGCTATCCAAATATGATAAAACTCTTGTTATCTGGTATCTTTTCAATGTAAAACTAAAAATGTGTTTTGATTATTTCTTTAAGGTAAATTGTCATTTGTGTCATTCTTTCATTCCTCTTGCAATTCTCCAAATATCAGGTAAAGAAACTGGTTAGATTGGGCATGTCGTACTCTGATTCCTGTCCCCTTCCCCAGTTTTTTTTTTTTTTTTTTCTAAAAATCTCATTTTAAAATATCTGTAGAGTCAGCTATCAAATTACTACCTCTTAAGATCTGGACAAAGTTGCCAAGTAGAAATATATCACATTATTGTTAAAAAAATTAAAAAAAAAAAGACTGATAGGCTTTGGAGTTGGATCAGTCGGTTTATTAGTCAGTCAAAGGGATGCTGGTGCAAAATACCAGAAACCGGCTGGTTTTTATAAAGGATATTTAGTTTGGGTAGAATCCCACAGTTACCAGGCCATAAAGCATAAGTTACTTCCCTCACCAAAGTCTATGGCCACGTGTTGGAGCAAGACAGCTGCCAACATCTGGCAGGGTTTAGGCTTCTTGGGTTCCTCTCTTCCCAGGGCTCCATTTCTCTCCAGGCTCAGCTCCTCTGGTTCCTCCACAAGGGCAGCTGTAGACAATCAGGCAACTGGCTTGTCTCTATCCCGGGGCCTTCTCTCCTTCCTCACGGCCAATCTCCTCTGTCTGCTTGCCTTCCCAGGCTCCAGCATCAAACCTCCAACATCAGAACTCCAACTCAAAACTACTCCAACTCTGTCCTTTGCCATGTCTTTTTATCTTTGAGACCCCACCCACCAAGGGATGGGGCTCAGTGCCCTACTGAAGTGGCCCAGCCAACGCCCTAATCATAACTTAATCATGCCCAGATTAACAGACCAGTTTACAAGCATAATCCAATATCTATTTTTGGAATTCATAACTATATCAAACTGCTACAATCGGTATTCAACCTATTATATTATAGTAGATTTTCTGCCCTACCCACATATTAGTGTTGGGAATATGTTCAAATACTATGAAAAGAGAAGCAAAATCTTCCCCCTCTCGTTGAGATAAACCTGGCCTTTTGCCTGTTGGCTTTTGCTAGGTCTGATGGTTTGATAGAGGAGATTTACAGCTAAGGTGGTCAAATATAGGCCTTGCTATTGTATTTTTAATGTCTTTTAAATTCCGAGTTCAATTTTAATGTACATTCCAGTAAAGTGGGAAGGCCAGGAGAAGCAGTGGAAGGATCTCATCTTAAAAATGAGACCACAGGAGTTGATAATCATCCAGATGTAATTCAGATAATTGAGCTGAAAGTACTGGTAGATGTTTCCCTGACCTAACATCTCTGAGATGTTAGAATGAAAAAAGACAAGACACCTGTAGTCACCCATTGTCTCATTGTTATAGTGCTATTAGTAAAGAAACCATCTAATTTTATTTCATGATGTTCTTTTTTTTCTTCCCCTTTATTGGAATATTTCCAAGGTAAGGCCCACCAATGGGGTGCCAATTTCCTGGGGTTATCTACCCTACCTATAGTGTCCAGATGTCTCTAGAGCATTCAGGAGCACCCCTGCTTTAGGCATTGTTTTCTGTGGCAGTCAGTGAAATCTTCCTGAAACTTGAATAAGCGTAACCTCTGGAATGACCTCCCAACTCATTTTGAAATCTCTTAGCCATAAAAACCCATTTGTATTTAATATTTTCCCCTTTGGGCCAAGGCCTTTTTCCAAATGCTTCTCTAGTTGGCACTTGGTAATAATCCCTCAGTGCCAGGGAGGCCCATCCCTGGGAGTTATGTGAGTTTATATGCTGAGTTTGGCTTAGAGAGAGGCCAAACCTCCCAAAAAACAAAGCCAAAAAAGATTTCTTGCATTGTGCCTTTCATCACCATAAGATCTGTTATCTTTTATGTATGTTTACAATTTCTTCTGTATGTTTCCTAGTGTCTTTCCCCACACACACACACCCCTACTTTATTTTCAAGCAAGCTTTAGGTTATATCAAAAATATAGAGGATTCCCATATACACCACCCCTCCCCCCTCACATTTTCCCCTATTAACATTTTACATGAGTATGGTACATTTGTTACAATTGATGAACAAATACTGAAGCATTGCTACTAAGCATGGTCCATAGTTTACATTATGGTTTACACTTTGCACCATACAATTTTATAGGTTTTGACAAAATATATAATGGCCTGTATCCATCATTGCAAAATCATGCAGAACAATTCTGATGCCCTAAAAATGCCCTGTGTTCCACCTCTTCTTCCTTCCTCCTCCCCTCAGAACCTATGGTAATCAGTAAGTTTCAGTTTTTCAAAAATAAGGTTCATAGCTATGTGCATTAATGTTGAACATTTGACATACCGGTCTGTTTTCTTTTCTTAGGCACTGCCTGTGTACTCGAGAGATTCTTGCCCCTCTATTTGAAAACATAGCAGGAATCCCCAGGATGGGAGTTTAATATTTTGTTGTTTATTCTATGGGTCTCCACCCGCTGAGATAATACCTTATGACAATATGAACATATTCATATTCCATAGAAGCATAGAACTTTATTTCATAATGTTCTCATTTCCTCTTTTTTTAATTTTTTTTTGTTGTTGTTGTTGTTATTGTTGTTTTTTATTTTTAAATAGGTTCTCATATTCACCAACGTCCTGGCAAGTCTGTCCTTCTGCACTTAAAAACCTTGTTCTAAAATCAATTAGTTGAGCTGATCCAATTTCTTATAGGTTACAAAAAGATAGTTTCTTCTCAAAGTGGAACTTCATGAAGGGCTCGTATATAATTTGACAACTCCAATCTTATACTATGGTAGCAAGAACTTCATCTTATCCCTTAGGTACCAAGGGATATTTGAATATTTCTGAAATTCAAAAACGCTTTGTGTATATATTGGATTTTTTTCATTATTATAAACATATGTACATTATAAATAACTTAAACAATAAAGAAGTAAATGAAGTTTAAAAAGTGAACATGCCTCTCCTCTTTAATTCCACTTCCTAGAAGAAACCACTGTAAACTCACTTATTTTTGTACATATACATGTCATTTTTTAAACAAAAATATAGTATACATATTATTCTTTACTATTTTTAGTTAACTGTTCATTGTGGACATCTTTCCATGCCAGTAGATCTAGTTTTTCTGCATTTTATTCCATTGGATGTTAAATTTCCCCATTCCCTTATTAGTGGATTTATATTGTAAATCCTATTTTTTTTGCAGTTAAAAATAATGTTGTATAATAATGTGAACATCCTTGTATATGTCTTTGCCTACTTGTTTAAGAATTTCTGGAGGACAGTTTCCTAGAGTTTGTATTCCTAGAGTTTGTATTCCTAGAGTTTGTATTCCTAGAGTTTATTCCTAGGTCAAAGGGTATGCACCTTTAAATTTTTGATGTATGATGTCAAATGAACCACCAAACAATGAGGACCAATTTATAAGCCTTCCACTAATATATGAAGGTACATTTTTCCCACATCTTCCACAATACATTTGCTTGTTTGTGATCCAGAGAATGTGAGCTATAAGTAATAAATCCCAAGATTATTTTACATTATATTTGATTCATGGGTTCTACAAATAGCCTTCAAAAATAATTGTTTTCAATATTTTCCCCTTTTATTGCTTCCAAACCTGTTCAGGTATAGAATGTACTATCAACACAGAACAGTCTCTTTTTTATTATTACAGGCATGAAACAACTTTTTAAAGAAGTAACTGTCATTCATTGTCAAATACTTAAAGACCTTGGACTTTTAAGTCAAACTTCAAGGGGTATAACTATTGAACCTATCATTCCCATTGCTAAAATTTGCACTTGATCACTTTTGAAATACCCCTTGAGTTTTACTAAGTACGTTACACTGATTATAATTGTGATTGAGCAATAATTTAAAGCATATTAAAGGAACCTTTATTAATCTAAACAAACCTTCACGGAATCTTAATGTTATTTATTGTTTGCTTACTTGCTTGCAGGTGGATTCACCAATGAACTTGAAGCATCCCCATGATTTAGTTATACTAATGAGACAAGAAACAACAGTTAACTACCTCAAAGAACTGGAGGTAAGGCAACTGGGTATGTGATACGCAGCCAGAGCTTGTTGCTTTTCACAGGAGCTCTGTTCAAAGAAAAGTTCAAGTCTGTTATTTCTTAAGCCTACTTATTCTGACTTTTGTAGGACTATACTATCTTTAAATCATGTTTTTTAAAAAATCATCTTGGGGAGGGGATGTAGCTCAAGTTGTTGAGTGCCCATTTCCCATGTATGAGGTCTTGGGTTCAATCCCCAGTAACTCCTAAAAAAAAAAAGAAATCACCTAATCCAAGTGACATTTGAGAAATAGCCTGGGTTTTATAGCCTACCTCTTGACTTACTATATCCTTGAACAAAGTTTCTTTGTTTAAGTTTTTCCATCAAGTATGAAAAGGATATAATCTCAAGATATTCTTGTAAGAAGAGTTTGGATAAAATACAATAAGGAAGAAAAGTTAATGCCCCTTATAAGGATACTGTTGATGAATTCCCAAGCCCTGAAAATTAGATCTTATTGTAGTGTGTATTCTTATGGTTGCGGTGAAAAGCATTAATCACTTTGTACCCTGAACCCATATATTTGTCAGTATTAATAAAATATGAGTGTTTTGTTTAATAAGCAAATCAATGATCAAGTTTTACCTTTCTCTATCATTGATTTTCATAAACTGATTCTGATTAATTATTGAAAATGCTAGAAATTTTCCTCATAAAGTCACTATTTAAAAGTTACAGTATAAATTAAATCCATATTTTAAGGGAACTGTAAGTTGTAAAAAAAGAAAACCAGTTTGCAAAATGAGACTTAGAAAACTATTGGGAATAATAAGTGTAGAATCAGAGTCTTTGAGAGCTGTAAGGAATCATAAAGATGATCCTCATTTTAGAGGCAAGGAAATGCTAAGACCAAAGACAGGGAATTGCCAGAGTTCACAAAGCAAGTTATGGCAGAACCAATAGAAAAATCCATATCTCTTCACTTAAAAAGTGTTAAACCAGGTTGGCAAAAAAAAAAAAAAAAAAAGAAAAAATTTATTTAAGTGGATTCAAGCCAGTACCTTTGTCAACATATATATATATAAATTATAAATATATATTTTATAATTTCCCTGACTTAAGGTGGGAAAAAGGTTTTAGCTTATATTAACCACCTCTGCATAGGCAGTGATCTTTTTAGGCTATTTGTAGAATTTGAATACCATTTTTTAAATGGTCTCTCACCTTGTTCCTACCAGGTTTATCACTTATCATAAATATAAATGTTGTTTTTTATGAATACTAGGAATAAGACAGTAATTGTATTTGAGGGCTTCATGCTTGAAAGCATGATCTGTTTTATTTAAACACAATGTCCATAAAGGTGCAGTGGTGCATTTTTTATTTTCAGATGCATGGACACTTCTTTTATACATTTATTACTATCTTTTGTTTTAGGAGACATTATGATATATAAAGAAAAGAAGATTTAAATTATAGAGTATGTAGGAAAAAATAGCATTCATCAAATCAATGAAAATGCAAATGAAAAATGTTGACTCTTGCCAATTTGTGGTTAAGGTAGCGTAGTAAGTTTATATTTAGTACACTTCTCTGCTTCATATACAGAGCAATGACAGATAAAATACAAAAATTAAAATCAAAATAAGATGTATCCAGGCTTAAATATATATAAATATTTCCATGTATCAGAAATAGAACCGAAACGCAAATTTGGGAATGTGGCTGAAGCTACAGACCTTCTGGGCTCCAAGTCCAGAAGCAGGCTGTGGTTTCTGGTAGTTCTGCTGTGTGAAGTAAATGGGACTGACAATATTCCATGTAAGATGAAGGAACAGTATCAGGTTTACTGCCTGAAGACTAACATGGAGCCCTCTGCTCATGAAAAGAGTCTGAAATTTTTAAATAATGAGTCAATGGCTTAATAGGCTAGCAGGAAGACAAAACAAAACCTGATGACTGGAAATAACTGTCATTCAATGGTTCAATAATTGCATCTTCAATTTCCTGAATATCATTTCAGGGCAGAATATTACTTTGGGGTTGGAACTCCAGATCTGATTCCGGACTTGGGGACTGGATAGAACCTGGAAGCAACCACAAAACTACTAGATACCAGGGGGTAAGGATGAAATGATTGGGAAGAGAGACAGAGACAGAGATGGAGAAGGGTCAAGGATGACTTCAGGGCCTTTGACCCCACGATTAGAAGGATAGAGTTGCTGTTAGCCGAGATGGAGAAAATGAAAAAAGGTGCAGGACTGGTGAGGAGTTTTGCTTTGATATGTTAAGTTTGAGATTCCTGTTAGACATTCAAGTGGAGATATTGAATAGAGAGTTGGTTTTTCAAGAGTATTCCCGAGGGGAAGGTCTAAGCAGAAGATATAAATTTGTTAGTTAGCCTAACTAATGACTTAAAGCCATGAGGCAAGATAAGAAAATTTACTCACCAAGTAGTGACAACTAGATAGACATTAGACTTTTTAGGTACCAGAAAATGATGGACAAATAGCCTCAAAGCGCTAGGGAAAATCTCCTAAATTAGAGTTTTATATTCTTCTACACTATCATTCAAGAGTGAGGGCAAAGTAAATGTGTTTTCTGACGTATAAAGACAGAAATTACTAACCACAGACCATCACTTAAAGAAAATAACAATAAAGATGTGCTTCTGCAGGAAGAAAAGTAAAACCAGTGGAAGTACATAGGATAGAAAGTAATGGTGAGTAAAAACATTGGTGAAATAGTTGCTAAGTTTTGATAACTATTTATTTATTGTGTCTTAAAAGATAAAACTAGATAAAATTAACAATATATAGTCAGTTGGAACTTGTTCAATGATTAAAGCGTGCTAGACTCTTTTGTCATGTTCAGGAGGAAATAAAAGTAATTGAATAAATTAAAATCCTATTGGAAAACTTATGGGTAAATATTATATTAAAAATTTAAGGATGTTGCTACCTGTCAAGTAGTCTTGAAAGAAAAAAAAATCCCAACTCAATCAAATCACAATATAATTGATTTCCTTTGTCATTCTATGTATTTTATGTATATCAAACTGCCAAAGAAGTCCATGATGCAAAAAAGTTGAAGAACCCCCAGATTCTGCTGTCAATATGCAGGAAATACAGAGGACAAATGAATTTCAGAGGTGCAGTCAGCAAAATCCTTGTTGTATGTAAAACTCTACAAGAAAAAGCAAACCAATTCCTTTAAGAAATAAATTACAAGGGGAAGAAAGAAAAGAAATAGAGGGGTGACCAGTAGATTAAAAGGGGCTTAAGAGGCAAATCAACCAATTGAATTATGTGTGGATCTCATTGGATTCTGATTCAAACAATCTGTATTTTAAAAAGAGGAAAGAAATAATTAAGAATTGTAATACAGACTGGATCTTTGATATTAAGGAATTATTATTTTTTACATGTGATATTGGTGATGCTGTTCTAGTTTTTAAAAAGAGCCTTTGTCTTTCTGAAACATACTGAAATATTTATTGATAAAACAAACTACATAAAAAAGTAAGGACAAGCTCAAAAAATGCAATCAATAGTTTCCAAACCTACTAATATTGGATGATACAGGGGGAGGGAAGGGAAGGGAATGTAGAACATATCAGTCACATGGCAGACAGGAAAAGAGGAAAAACCATAAAAGGAAAATAATGATAAACAGAAAACCCAAAATAAATTGGCGGAAATAAATCCAAACAGATCAGTTATCATTGGTTATATACGTTGATTAAAACTCAGGTTATCAGATTGGATTATTTTTTAGTCCAGCATTTGAGAGATAGCCCCATGTGGTAGTAAATGGATAGAAAAAATATTTACTATGCAAATACTAAGCAAAAGAAAGATGATATTGCACTATTAATACAAGTTCAGGGAAGCGGCTGTGGCTCAATCAGTGGGGCTCCCATTTACCATGTGGGAGGCCCCGGGTTCAGTTCCCGGGGCCTCCTGGTGAGGGCAGGCCCGCCCGCACGGCGTGGTTGGCTGACCCAGCGAGCACAAGCAGCAAGGGGGGAATAAATGAATAAATAAATAAAAAATCTTTAAAAAAAAAAAAAAATACAAGTTCACTGTTCCTCATCTGAAACCATTGGAGCCATATATGTTTAGGAATATAGGATTTGGGGGGCAGATTTTAGAAGTACTCTAGATATATATACCTTATGTTATATTCTGCTTCCAATGGGGTCTGGTCCCAAACTCCATGATGAGGTGGATTCATATTTCTTCAGAGAGATGTATGAATATTCACACTAAAAGGATCTAGACTGTAAAATGGCTTACCATTAGTTTTTCAGGTTTTGCCACCAAATTAATTTTAGTACAAAATATAAGAAAAAGCTTTAGGTTTTCAGAATTTTGGATTTTAGTTTTGTAAAGCATGGTGGGCCTATCAGACAAAAAAAGAACTTAAATCACTAATAGAGATATTATCAATAAAGGAACAATCCACCCAGAAGATATAATATCAAATATTTGTTTATTCCTAACAATATGGCCTCATGGCTATGTTTGTGTTTGTATCATTACAGCAAAAAATGACAGAATTGCCAATGAAAAAAGAAAAACCCATAATCAGAGTAAGAGATTTCAGCAGGTATTTATCAGAAACTGATATAACTAACAAAAGTTTAAAAGTAAATGAACATACTGGATCTGACAGATATAGAGAGAGACAGAGCACATGCTATATTTAATAAATAGAGAATATGAAGTGTTTTAAAATACAGAATTTTTATCAAAATTGACCACTACTAGGATACAAAGGAAATAAATTGCAAAGTTTTGTTATCATATAGACTATGTTCTCTGACCACAGTACAATTAAAGTTAAAATAATAATAATAATAATAAACACATGCCCAGGAAAAAATATAGGGAAAAAGCACAAATTTTTTTGCAAGTTTCTAAATTAATTCTTAAATTTAAAGAGGAAATTACAAAACTTTAAACTGAAGTATTATGAGAGTACCTAATTTCAAAACTTGTAGAATACTGTTTAGGTAGTTAGAGGTAAATTTATAGATAACTGCATTTGTTAATATTTTAAAAGGACTAAAAAGAAGTGAGTTATATATTCAACTCCAGTTAGAAAACACGATTTTTTAAAAATGAATAAAATAAACTTAAGTTAAAAAAAATAGAAGATAATAAATTAATGAAATAAAAAATAAAGAGAAAGTATCAACAAAACTAAATACCAGGGAGCCGGTATAGCTCAGTTGCTTGAGTGCCTGCTTCCCATGAACAAGGTCCCAAGTTCAGTCCACAGTGCCGCCTAAAAATAAAAAAATAAAAGCTAAATACTTTTTAAAAAACAATTTTTTAAAATAGTTTTAAAAACAATTTTTAGAAATTGTTTTTAAAACTAAAGAGATGATTATTAATACTATGAGAATTTTATGCCAGTAAATTTGAAAACTTAAATGTAATACAGAGTTTTAGAAAAACATAAAGTGCAAAAATTGACTGAATAAATAGGGAAAGGACAAACTAATCATAAATGGTATTAGGAAAACTGATTATCCATGTGGAGATAAACATTAGAGCTTTACCTTTACGTACAAAAGAATCATTTCCTATGCAGTTTAAAAATCTAAATATGAAAAATGAAACTTGAAAACTTAAAAAAAAAGCTTTTCCTTATGATTATGGTTTAATTACAAGATTTTAAAAATAGAGGGAAATTTCAGTGGATTAAGTTGCATAGCTTTCATATTTACATTTCAAGAAATTACCATTGTAACTTGATTAGATACTTATTTTATATAAACATCATTGCAAAGCAAGGTGTAGAAGCTCAGCTAGATTTATTACTGTGCATGAAAGAAATATCAATTCTTTTTATTTTCCAATGTAAAGTTTACTGAATGTACAAAAAGAGTTTATCACTTAGAGTGTAGAATTTTTTTAGGGGTTGATGGACGGGCCTTTGTCAAGAAATGGTTACCTACAAACAAAGTTTGTCTTGAATTGACCCAAAACATAAAACTTGAAGCTATTCTTGAACTAACATGGAAAAATAAAATGGTCATTGTTTTAAAAGATGGTAGAAATATATATCATTGACAAGATATGAGTTAAGTTTATTTTCTACAAACTATAATTGATTAGGGCATGGATACTATGCCCATGTTTGTGAAAAGTAATCTGCACATGGGGGGAGGGTATAATAAATAATATTTCTTTAAAAAAAAACAAACCTGAATATTGATGAACAATAATTGATGAAGTTGACTGTCAAGCTATAAGCTAGGGAAAGATATTTGCAATGTACGTAACAGAATAGAGGATGAGTTTGCAAAATTATTCTTTTCATAAATTTCTACAAATCAAATGAGAAGAAAGCTTAGTAGGGGAAAAAATGGACAGTTTTGAACAAGCAATTCATAAAATGTCTTATAAACTTATGAAAATATGCTCAGTCTTATTAATAGACACAGAAGTTAAGATATTCTACCTTTTGTTTCAGCGTATTGGTCAGCTTTTGCATTGGCAGCCGCCCCCAAGTATAGTGACTTAACATGACAAACATTGATTTTTTTAAATGCACATTACCCAAGAACAGTAGTTCAGGTACAGATTTATTTGGCTTACTCCATGCATCTTCTTGATTAAGATGGACCAAGTTGAAACAGCAGTCACTGTTTTGGGGCATGCTGTTCTTATAAAGAAAAGTGGAGAGACTCAAGGAAGAATAACCAGACAGTACACGCTTAGAAGTAGAATACATCATATCTGTTCACATCACATTTGCCAAAGCAAGTCACATGACCAAGCCTGTAGCTGGGGGAGGGTGGTAAGAGAAAAGGTGGGGAGGGAATAATAATTGTGAATGATCATAAGATCTATCCCATTTAATAGCCTAAAAATATCAAAGTCTTAAAACAATAAGCTCATGCTAAATGACCATCGTGAACTTTCTCAGAGCTTTATACCATGTCACTGTGATCTTTCCTTTAAGACGCAGGCTGACAGAGGAGTCACTATCTAGAATATTGTCAGTCTTGGTGACTGAGGCAACAAAAAGAACAGTGAAGCATACACTGGCCCTAAAAAAACTTCCCTCCAGAATTGTCACATGGCACTTCTATGTTACATTGGCCAAAGCCCGAATACAGAAGTACAGTGATATACTGATTTGATTTGTAGAAATTTATGAAAAGAATAATTTTCCTGTAAGGAAGGACTGCCAGTATTAACAAATAGTAATAGAGTCTACAACAGTAATTAAAATGAGAACATTTTAGATCCATCAGATTGACATAAATTAAAAAGTATGACAACACCAAATGTTTGGTGAGTTTATAGAGATATGGGTACTTTCATAATCTGCTGGTAGAATTCTAATTGATATAACCATTTTGAAGAACAGATTGACAGTGCCTAAATAAAACTGAAAATGTATATCTATTTTTCTAGTCCTGGTGCAACTTTTATTAGAGTATTGTAGCATTTTTAACAGCAAAAAAATAAAAAATGAGGCAACCTAAATGTTTACAGGAAAATAGATAAATACATTCTTCTACATCTGTTAAAACAAAATATTCATAGCTACACCCACCAATGTAGATAAATCTTAAAAACATAGCATTGAGTTTTTAAAAATTGTCAATGATATGGTATAATATTTATATTAAATTTTAAAATATTTTAAGAGAGGAGAAATATAGTATGAAAATATTCATGGGAATAATACATCAAATAAATTCAGAATATAGTGGTAACTTTGGAAAGGAAGAGAGGAAGGCAATAAACAGAAGGCAATAAACAGAAGGTTCACCTACATCAATAATGTTCTTTTTTCTTAAAAAAAAAATCAGGGAGGGGACATGGCTCAATCAGTTGAGCACCTGCTTCCCACATGGGAGGTCCCAGATTTGGTTCCCAGTGCCTCCTAAAAACAAAAAACGAACAAACAACAAGCAGACAGATGAGGAACCAACTCAGGGAAGCCCATGTAGCTCAGTGGTTGAGCACTGGCTTCCCATATACGAGATCCCCAGTTCATTCCCCAGCCCTCAAAAAATAATAAAAAAATCTGAAGTGAGTATGGAAAACTTTTAATACATGATAGATATGGGTGGTGGGAACAGATGTTTATGTTATTTCTCTGTATGCTTGAAATATGTCAAAAGAAAAGAAAATTTTATAAGTAGCAGGGATTTACCTGGAAGACTGTATTAGGGGAAGATATTCCAAGTAGAGATTCAACATGGTTGGTGTCTTGGAGGACTGAAACAACATGACATGTTTGGACAATTCAAAGTAATTGTAGTTGCTGAGCCATACTTTACCAGGAAGTTAAGTTGTTAGATGTGGCTTTATAGGTAGATGTAGATCATATTATGAGGGAGCACATATACCAATATTGTGAAGGTCATATTCTGTTACTTTCTGTGTACAGACATCTTTTTAGAAAAGATTATGTATGTTAAATAAGGGTATATTCAGAACCCAGTTCAGCCATTGTCTTCCTTCATAAAGGATTCTCTGACTCAATACTCATTGAATTCTCCTTTCTTTTAAGTGGTATCTAGACTAAAATATTAAAAGAATCCATTATGTTCTCATTTTCTTCCTGACAGAAGCAATTAGTTGCTCAAAAAATTCACATAGAAGAGAATGAAGACAGAGATACAGGCCTGGAACAGAGACATAATAAAGAAGATCCAGACTGCATCAAAGCCAAGGTGCCATTAGGGGACTTGGATCTATATGATGGCACGTACATAACTTTGGAGAGCAAAGATATCAGGTAAAGAGATTATCTATCCAAAAATTAAATTAAATTTTTTCCAAATAGACCTTTCTGAAATCAGTAAGAAATTATTTCTGTAGTAAGAGTAAGCCTCAGTCACAGCTGAGTTGATTAACATTTGAAAGTTCAAAATGCATACTACACATAGAATTCAAGGGACTACAAACAACACCACAGTAGAAATCAAATATTTATAGTAAAAGAAATGCATGTGGCCAGTAAACATGTGGGAAAAATGTTTCTCAGTAAAAATCAAATAAGTGCAAATTAAAGCATTTAAATGGTTTTTATCTCTCAAATTAGATGAAATCCGTAACTGGTGAAAATGCAGAGAGGCTGTCAGTGGGAGTGCAAATTACTTTAACATTACTAGAAACAATTTAGCAGTATTTATTAGCTTTTAAGAAGCCCACAATCTTAACATTCTTTGTCCTACTTATTTTCTAACTCTTGACTTAACTCATTTATGTTGGACGTCCAAAATATTTGACTCAAACAGCGATAGGAAAGCTGTGAATGTTGGCTGATATTGATTGTGGAGTTACATGCTGTAAGAACATAGTTCAGTTAGCAAAAAAAATTGACATTTCTTAAGTATTATTTATCTCACTTTTTATTCATTCATTGCTTCTTGCTTCTTGATTTTAGCCTTGAAGATTATATAGACACAGAATCTCCTGTTCCACCAGACCCTGAGCAACCTGATTGTACTAAAATTTTAGAACTTCCATACAGTATACATGCTTTTCAGCACTTGCGAGTAAGTAGAAAACTTTAGGATTTTTTTTTTTTTTTGCATTTTTTTTCTTTCATTTGGTCTCACTTATAAAAACTATCTTCTCTCTTTCCAAACAGCTTTATATTTTTTTTAAATTTGGAATAAAACTATTTCTTAGAATTCTTTAAAACTACCACTACAGAATATAGAATTGCTTGTAATCTTTTATGTCCTGTATCTCCTTTTTCTATTTTTGTTTTTGTTTTCATTTTTTTTCTTCTTCTCCTCAGGGTGTACAAGAGAGAGTTAATCTTTCTGCACCTCTATTGCCTAAGGAGGACCCAGTCTTCACATATTTATCTAAAAGGTTAGGAAGGAGTATAGATGACATAGGTCACCTTATTCATGAAGGTCTACAGAAGGTAAGTCATCAGTGACTTAAAGGGCCAGGAAACTCTGTGTAAATAGAAAATACTTTTCTCTCATAAAATACCTGCCTAGCTTGTTTTTGTCTAGAGAGTGATTTAAAATTATGATACATTAATATAAACTGTATAGTTGAAAGCTAGGGAGAAACATTGATAGATTTGTCCCCTTTACCAGGAAGGGTGGCTGAAAAGTTTTATTTTAACTAATGCATGAAAAAAATAATAATAATAACTAATATAAGCAACAGGGCATATAAGCTAGATTGTATATTTTGAGTATGAATGAAAATTTAACGTTTTAGTATCTTTGATATATCTGCACACAATACATAGATTATCACTGTTCTCTGAACATGAAAAAGAATCACCACCAGCAATAAAATCTTCTTGTAATTTTCTTTTAAGGGAACATCTTCTTTAAAAAAATGAAATAGGGAATTATGTAACAGGAACCAAGAATTTAAATGTATCATTCAGGATAACATGTGAGAATTTAGAAAACGGTTTTTGCTCTTCTCTATGCCTAAGGAGTATCATAAATTGCAGGTTAGTTTCTAAGCAGTATTAATTATAGTGGTATTAAGTAAAATGTGTAATTGCAACCTTTATATACAGTTTATTCAACTACCTGGCTATGCATGTCAAGAGAAGGAATTGTCAGACAGAAACATAAAAAAATTGTTTGACTTCCAAATGTATTATATGTTTGTTTATTTTTGTAGCTAAGGTACTTTCTTCATCTTGTTTTTCTAAAGGTAATGTAAAACATTTTGCATTCCCAGAACTTGATGAGTAATAAGGGAAAACTGACCCAGGATTTAAAATATCCTTCAGGGAATGGTTAGTTGAAAGTAGACCATAGTGCTAAGTTGGTAAGTGCTCTACAGCGAAGTAAAATAGAGGGTAAATGGGTGACTCCTTTAGATTAAGCAGTTGGGGTTATCCTCTCTGGGAAGAAGAAATTTAAGCTGACATCTGAATGACAAGAAAGAACCAAACTTCAAAGATCAGAGAAGAGCATTCTAGGCAAGGCAAATGCTCAGAAGCCCGAATGAGATCAGGTAGCATGTAATCAAATTCAGGCCAGTATGACTGGAGCACAGTGAGCGAAGGAGAGGGTAGTAGGGGATGAAGCCAAAGAAGAGGGCTAGGGCCAGATTATGTAAGACTTTGAAAAACAGGATAAGGACTTTACGTTCCGCTCAAAGAGTTCTGAGAAGCTGGAACATAATTAATATTTTTTAATAGATCACTGTGGTTACTATATGTAAAAATGACTGAAGAGGGCTGAAACTAGAAAACTAGAGACCAGTTAGAAGGCTGTTGCAATAGTTCAAGAGAGATATGAAGATGGTTTGGACTTAGAATGGTTAGCAGTAGAAATGGAGAGAATCATACTGTTTCAGGGTATGTTTAGGAGTTATAGAAGCTGATGAATTGGATGTGGGGGATGAGGGAAAAAAGGAGAAACAAAGAATAACTCCTAAGTTTTTTACTTGAGCAACTTGGAGGAGGCGCAGGAGATCTGTTTTGGCCTTATTAAATTTAAGATACTTATGTGAGTCTGGAATTCCAGTAGTGGCCAGAGCTGGATAGAGAATAATCATTAAATAGGAAGTATTTAAAGCCACAGGACTGGATAAGTTCATCTGGGAGAGAGTGAAGTTTGAGAAGCAGCCAGCCTGGGTCCTGTGGTACTTAACATTTAGCTATCAAGCAGACGTGGAAAGGCCAGCAAAGGAGACTGAGAGGGGTGTCCAGAAGAATGCAGTATCATAAGAGCCAAGAAAACAAAAAGAATGAGAGTAATTATCAGTGACATTCAACATTTATAGATTTGAGGAAGATTTTATAAGAAGTCTTATAAATAGATTTTTTTTAAAATATGTATTTTCCTCTTACATCCAGTAAGTTTTAATGTGCAAAGTATTCTACTTATCATAATGTTTTCAGTAGTTCATATAGAATTTTCAGTTGCCTCTTTTTGTCCCAATTTACAGTAATAACTATGAAAATAAAAGATAAAAAATCAAAGCTGTCTTATTAATAAAAAAGAAAAAACACCCATTTCATTTGTTGATTTGAAGGAAAACTTTCTTAAAAGGATATAAAGAATGAGATTGAAACCTAAGTCACAAGCCAGTTATGAAAGAATGTAGTATCCTTTAACCACTTTCAAGTAACAGAAGTTCACAGTTGATCTGTTTATCATGCTAAAATCTTTAATTGCATCACTTAAAAAATCATATACTTTCTTTGAAGGTAGAAGGTTTCAAGATGAATAACACAGGATGGTACTTACTATTTTAATCTTAAAAATAACTTTTTAAATTAAAATGGTTCATGTAAAAAAATTCAGACTATAAAAAATATATAAAAGAGAAAGTAAAAATTATGATTTTGCAATTCAGAGGTAATTACTGGTTTGTTAAAATCTTTTGAATATTGATTTTTATACATCTTTATAGTTAAACTTAATTATTCCCATAGTATAAATTTTTAATAGTGGAGTCCAAGGGGAAATCACATTTTAAAGCCTTTTTACATTTTTATGAAATTGCCTCCAGAATTGCTGTACTGAGCTAACTTTTCTACAGTTAATATCGGAAGTTAATATACAGTATAGCAAACAGTGAGTATTGGCATTCATTTAATTTGCCAGTTTGTAAAAGGAAACCTTCTATCTTCTTAATTTCTATTCCTTGTGAGGTTATACATCTTTTTCCATGCTTATTAGCCATTGTTTCATATTTTTTAATTAGATTCTAAACACATGTAAGAAAATGACAAATAAAAATTCATCTTAAACAAAAGCATAAGCTTGTCATTTTCTTAAATTCATATCTTCACTCGGATAGTAAATAAATAGGAATGTCATTGTCATATGTTAGCATAGTTCTGTAATGTCATCTTAGAACAACTGGCATGTCTAAGTAGGTTAAATATTAACTTCTAAAGTCCTGAAATAGGACCCAACACATTGTGCCCACTTGATGGGTTTTTCATCCTTGTTTTCCCTTGGAATGATAATCTAGAGTTAGATGTTCTTTATATGAAGATTATACCAAAATGCACTTGCTCAGCTGATGATAAGGAGGCTCTTTTGACAGGTGTAGTTTATTTGTACTTTGTTCTCTGCTTTATCACTACTTTGTCTTATTCTTCATCTTGAATTTCAGAAGAGCTAGATAATTAAAGATGATCATTTTGAACATTCTAAGTTAAAGAATCTGTCTTGATCTGTACTTGATGGTCATTTTATTTGTTTGATCTCTAGAACTCTTCCTCATGGGTACTGTATAACATGGCTTCATTTTACTGGAGAATAAAGAATGAGCCTTATCAGGTAGTGGAATGTGCCATGCGAGCACTTCACTTCTCTTCCAGGTAAGGGTTCTTCCCTTTGTACCTCCTGATTTTCCACTATTAGAGAAACAGTACATACAAGACAATAAGCAGCAGCATTGCATTACACTTACACTCCCCTTATTTCCTTTTCAAAGAAATTAGTCTCAACACAAAAAAATCCCAGATATCAAAGAGTTTAAAGTGGGAAGCGGATGTGGCTCATGCAATTGGGCTCCCATCTACCATTCAGGATGTCCAGGATTTGATTCCTGGGGCCTCCTGGTGAAAGGCAAGCTGGCCTGCGCAGCAGGCTGGCCCAAGCAGAGTGCTGGACCACGCAAGAGTGCTGGCCCACACGAAGTGCTGGCCCACACAGAGAGCTGGCCCACGCAGGAGGGCTGGCCCATGCAGAGAGCTGGTGCAGCAAGATGACACAACAAAAAAAGAGACACAGAAGAGAGACAATAAGAGACACGGCAGACCAGGGAACTGAGGTGGCACAAGAGATTGAGTGCCTCTCTCCCACTCCGGAAGGTCCTAGGATCGGTTCCCGGTGCCGCCTAAAGAGAAGACAAGCAGACACAGAAGAACACACAGAGAGCAGACAGCAAGCACAAAACACCATTTGGCGGGGGGTGGAGTTGGAGTGGACTAAATAAATCTTTAAAAAAAAAATTTAAAGTGATAATTGCATAAAATACTTTTTTTTTTTTTTTTTTTAAGATTTTATTTTTTTTAATTTATTCCCCCCGCCACTTGCGCTCGCTGTCTGCTCTCTCTGTCCATTCACTGTGCTTTCTTCTGTTTCTGCTTGTCTTCTCTTCTTGTCTTCTCTTTAGGATGCACCAGGAACTGATCCTGCAACCTTCCAACGCGGGAGAGAGGCACTCAATCGCTTGAGCCACCTCAGCTCCCTGGTTTGCTGTGTCTTTCTCTGTCTCTCTCCTGTGTGTCTTTTTTGTTGCGTCATCTTGTTGCGTTAACTCTCCTCATGGGTCAGCTCTCTGCACGGGCGAGCTCACTTTGACCAGGAGGCCCCAGGAACCAAACCCGGGGCCCTTCCTTTGATAGACGGGAACCCAATCATTTGACCCACATCCATTTTCCCATAAAATACTTCTGATTCCCATTAAGGAAAAATACATAATGTACATGTCATCTGATTCACTTGAAACTTGAATGCAAGAACTTTGGAGAAATTATCATAAATTAAATTTTTCTTAAATCAAACATAAACCCTAGATACCATTTTTTTTTTTTAAGATTTATTTTTGTTTATTTCTCCACCCCACCCCACCCCCATTGATTTGCACTTGCTGTCTGCTCTCTGTATCTGTTGGTTGTGTGCTCTCTGTGTCTGCTCATCTTCTTTTTAGGAGGCACCAGGAACCGAACCTGGGACCTGTGGGAGGGAGGTGCCAAATTGCTTGAGCCACCTCTACTCCCTGCTTGTTGTGTCTCTTATTGTGTTTCCTCATTGCATTATCTCTTTATGTCACCTTATTGCATAAGCTCGTCGCGCCGGCCCAGCGCTTCAGCTCACTGTCTTGCTCATCTTCTTTAGGAGGCACCAGGAACCGAACCCGGGACCTCCCATGTGGTAGGTGGGCACCCAACTGCTTGAGCCACATCTCCCTCCCCCTAGATAGATTTTAAAAGGATAAAATGTCTGCCAAATCTTACCCTTGTGGCAAAATTTGTAGCTATCAGATTGAGTAAGCACATCAATAAAGTAAAATTGAAACATGATTATCTTAAATTATTTTCTCCACTTTTAAGTATACTCAAAGTTAATTTTCCTAAGCACAAAAACTTTGAACGTCACTTTTCCTTATCAGGTAGTTATACCTAATTGCAGAATACATGCTTGTTTCCTAACATCTCATTACATCTTTCCTTCTCTTTTAGGCACAATAAAGACATTGCCCTGGTCAACCTGGCAAACGTTCTACACAGAGCGCACTTCTCTGCTGATGCTGCTGTCGTGGTCCACGCAGCTCTGGATGACAGTGACTTCTTCACCAGCTATTATACTTTGGGGAATATATATGCAGTAAATACAACTTTTTGCTTCATGAGCCAAACTAGATACTATTTTTACCCCATCTCCTCCCATAGAATGTTATCTTATTTTTTTAGCCTGAGCAAGGGAAAGGGGCTAGAAATGAAGAAATTAGGGAGGAAATACACGACATGTTAATGTATCATAGTTGTCCTAGCCTCTTAACAGAACAAAAAATTTAATTGATTGAAACTCCAAGTTCCTACAGAGTAAACCTCTTAAAATAACAGTACCTTCCAGCCAAGCCATCCAGTAGCCTACCTTCATATTGTAGAGATTTAGCCACTGATGAAAATAGTATTCACTATAGAATGAGATACAGGTATGATCTTATAAATCATTAGATTTGGACAGATGCACCAGGCCATGGCTGACCTTTTTCCCCATCTCTACCCCCATGTGTGTGTTTCTTTTTTTGTCTCTTCAGATGCTTGGGGAATATAACCACTCAGTGCTTTGTTATGACCACGCTTTGCAAGCCAAACCTGGGTTTGAGCAAGCTATAAAGAGGAAACATGCTGTCCTGTGTCAACAAAAACTCGAACAGAAATTGGAGGCTCAACATAGGTAATTGGGGGCAAGAATTTCACTGAAGCATTAGCACCATAGAAACTTAGGTTAGATCTGTGTTGAGTGATAGCAGTGTTGCTTTGGTAATTAGAATTAAGAAAGAACTTCTTCACTACTGTTAGTCCTGTCCCCTTTCTCCAAATCTGGGTAGTTTATCACACTCCAGTAGATTTTAGAAACTAGAGAATGTTTACAGTAAAAGCTGTCATTTAGTTCTTTACAATTTTGGACATAATTCACTTTTTTTGTTTTCTTTCGTTTTTCTTTATCTCATTCACTTTTATGAAGTCAGATTAGGTATAGGGAAGCAGGATACTCAGTAATTCTGTGGCTTACATTTCTGTTTCTATGGAATACACCAGAGGTCAGTAAAATCACTTGTATGTGCCACATTTTGTCTTTCTCTCCTTTGGCTCCTAGGGTTGGGCTTTATGTAGTTGAGAGACGTTAATTGGCCCACAGTTTAATCATACTGTGTCTTAAGTTATGTAGTAATGGAGTCTATTGTACTTAGTCCCAATGGAGTCTATTGTACTTAGTCCCTGTAGTATACTTAATGGGGGGGGGAATATATATGTATATGTATATGTATATGTATATGTATATGTATATGTATATGTATATGTATATGTATATGTATGTATGTATTTTTTGGGGGGGGCGTACCAGGGCCCGGAGATTGAACCCAGGATCTCCTATGTGGGAAGCCGGTGCTCAACCACTGAGCTCCATCGGCTCCCCTGGGTTGTTTTTTTCGTTTGTTTTTTGCTTGTTGTTTGTTTTTGTGGGAGGTGGGTGCTCAACCGCTTGAGCCCCATCCACTCCCTGGAAAATATATTTTGATTCCAGAAATAATAGGGCCAATTAAGAAAATTCATATAACTCAGAAGTGAATTGTTCATTTCTTGTAGAATTGGCCTACTTTGGTTATTAGAGAATTAAATGGAGATTTGGAACAGATATAATTTTTCTATTTGCTTATTTTTCAATCTGTTTCAAGCATAATGAAATGAGAAGGAAAGTATGAAGTGTAACTTGTTTATAAGTGGTTTCTGTTATAACTGACCAGAACTTGTCCTGGCTGTGATTTCTTTCATAAAATTGAGCTTCTTCCTAAATGTTGCTCTTAAGAATGAAAGTAGTTCTTTCTCATATAGTCTGTACCATTCCTAAATCTCCCTATACTATAGTATAATATAATAAGTAATAAGAATTTTGTGACTAAATGTAATCAAGCAGCTGATTTATTGAAATCAGGTGGTAGAGAATATTCCCTTCTGAGCACAATTTTCCATAGTTTTACCCAATGTCCATAAACCAAGGAACTAGAGTTTGAGAGCAAGGTACAGTGGTCTTAACTCTTAACATTGTCTTTAGGCAGAATCTAAGGAAAGATTAAAAAGAGGAAAGGATTCTAGAAAGGCTTCAAATATGAGTGCAACTAAAGCAAGTTTTGTAGAAGGAAAGACTTAACTATGTAAAACTTTATAGTACATTTTTATGTATCTTTTATGGCACCTGTAAAGCCCAGCACACCACTTAATGTCAGGATAATATTTTTAGCAGAAGAATTTCACATCCATTATTTTGCCTTAAGTTTTAATTAAAGAATAGCATTAATTTAGCCCTGTTATAGTTGTTGTAGAGTGGTTGCATGTTAGAACAAAAGAAAAAACTTAGCCATTAGTGCTGAGAACCAGAATCTAAGCAGGTTAAAAATTCACCATTTTAAAGCTCTGTCACTTTTTCCTGGAATTAAAAAAAAAAAATGTTAAGATCCCTCCAGCGAACACTGAATGAGTTGAAAGAGTATCAAAAGCAGCATGACCACTACCTGAGACAGCAGGAGATCCTAGAAAAACATAAGCTGATTCAAGAGGAACAAATCTTAAGAAACATCATCCATGAGACTCAGATGGCAAAAGAGGCACAATTAGGTAAGTATTGATTCCAAGTGATTGAGGACAGATTAGGAAATTCACTTCTAGCATGCTTTACTTTCACAATTTCCATGTAGCCATAAACAGTATAAAATTGTGCTTTTGACTCCTCTTAATCTTAATCAAGATTCTTCACAGTGAATATACCAGATGGCCTGGGGAGCTGGTTTGGTCTTTCTTTCACACTGAGGTAAAAACCAAGTATTTTAGATCCTGGGAGTCTTAAAAGTTTTTGCCTTCTATACCTTACATCAGTGCTTCTCCAACTTTAATGTGCATATGAATCTCTTAGAGATCTTGTTAAAATGCAGGTTCTTATTCAGTAAGTCCGCGATGTAACCTGAGATTGTCTTTCTAACAAGCTCCCAGGTGATGCTGGATCCTGCTAGTCTGAATTCAGAATACACTTTGAGTAGCAAGGCCCTACAATAAGTGAACACAAGCCAGCCACATCCTAGAAACAAAGCATCCGTAAACTTTGGCTAAGATTGACAATAAGACTAAATGTTCTTTTTTTTTTTTTCTTGCCTCCTAAATGCAAACTTTTTGTTTCAGAAAATTTTAGCCTAGGATTCCTGTCTAGGACAGGAATTCTTAACCTAGATCAATAGACTATTTTCAGGGGTTTGTGAAATCCTTCCAAAATTATATGTAGAATAGTGTATGTAGATCATTTATTTCTGGGAAATAGATATAAAGTTTAAAATATCTTAGAGTCCATGACCCCAAAAAATTGAAAGAACATGGTGTTTTAGATCTAGGGTTGCTTGGATTGACAGTAAATTCATGGTTTAGTTTTATCCAGAATGTTTAGTTATGAATCATAGCTCAAAGAAGCAGATCTGACATCAAGACACCAGAGAATAATTTAATAGAATCCCTTAAATTATACCCTTCTCCCCAGATAAGTATCTTGATTTGGAAAACTTAGTAGTGTTTGAATCACAGCTATTTACAGTCCATTTTACAGTCTACCTAACAAGTTTTCTTTGCTATTTTAAGTGTAAAGGAATATTCAGTCCTTGGGATTATTTACTGCTCAGTGTACTGAAGTGTAACCAAAGCTCTTTCATATAAGTTTGAAACAAAATTATGAAGTGGATAAAGCAAATTCTCTGCAAAGAGATTGCCAGAACTTCTTCAAACTATAGAATCAATAGATTTTACAATCATAAAATGTAATTGCCCAAAGATACTTCAGTGATCATCTAGTAGAGCCTTGTTATTTTATGGGTAGAGAAACAGGGACTTTAAGATGATTTAATTTAGTTAACTATAATAAGTGTCTTCCCTGTGTAAGACTCTGAGGAATACAGGTTTGAAGCTAAATGACTCAAATAAAGAAAATAATATTGGCATTTCTAGCCTTCCTCATATTTAATTTCCTTTCCTCTTCCAGGAAATCATCAGATATGCCGTCTGGTCAACCAGCAACATAGTTTACATTGCCAGTGGGACCAGCCTGTGCGCTACCATCGTGGAGATATCTTTGAAAATGTGGACTATGTTCAGGTCTTTTCCTTGATCACTTCTAGTATTTATAAATGTTTGAATGTCTAAGAGTAATATTGCTTTGTCCCCCATGGCCCCTTGTATGTTGATCCCTAAACCTTGTGACTGTCACTTAAACTTTTTAAGATTTTGAGTGTTTCTTTTATGAGATCAGATTTTCTGGGGAGTACTTAGTTACTCCATTGATGACGTTTCTATTTCCCAAATATATGTATACGCCATACTTGATTTTTTTTCTCTTTTGCCATTGGAACTAGAATTGGGCTATTGTTACTACTTAACTCAAAGCCTTTATCTCCCCCTCTTAACCTATTAGAGGCCTATGACTTAAAATCTGGGGAAGAATAATCATGCTCTTTCCTTCAGCCAAAATACCAACAAAATGGTCCTTATCAACAGAAAATGTTTTTTAAGTGCCACTGCTATGTACATGTTCTCTCTCACTTGTGTGTGTGTGCACATATACATACACACACACATATATACATAATCCTAGCCTAGATATCTAGTTGGGAAGAGATGATATATAAATATATTGATACCAAATAGCATATAACTGATGTTGAATAAGTGATATAGACAATAAGCACAACCATAATTCCAAAAATCATCCAAAAGCATAAATAATATTCATCCTATTCTTATGGAAAGCTCATCATGTCCCTAATTATATAGAGAGAAATTTCTGTGAGATAAGTAATTAAAATGATTAGGAGATCAGATCTTCCATAGAAGGTCAGACCTAAAAAAATGAGAACTCTAATCTGGAAAGAACCCAGACTACACTGGGAAAGAGTTAAGAAGCAAAATTAAGAAGCCATTTAGGATTAGAAGTGTTAATATGGACCATAAACTGTCTATGATTTTTGAAAACCAACTCAGCAGTATCCCATGTTTGGTGTTTTACTTTGTTTTGTTTTAGGAGATACCAGGGATTGAACCCAGAACCTTGTAAATGGGAAGCAGACGCTCAACCACTGAGCTATATCCACTCCCCAATGAGAGTTGGTTTTTTCATTTGTTTTTAGGAGGTACGGGGGATCAAACCTAGACCTTGTACATGGGAAGCAGGCACTCAACCACTTGAGCAACATCCGCTCCCCCCATGTTTGGTTTTGAAGAGAAAGGAATAAAGGAAGACCAGACTCATACCATCTGGGATTGTAGCTCCCTGTCTTAAATCCAAGCATTTTAAGGGGGAAAAAAAGGAATGTTCAGAAATGGAATAGATTAAAATGCAATGTATCTTTTAGCTTGTACATTATGATGGTCTCAAAACAGACTCTTTGGAAGAATGCCCTGTACCAGTGTAGCTTCCAATATTATATATTCATAAAATTGTATTACCAGTATATAGTGAAAGAATTCTGTGTCTTCCCCACCCCATCTCTGATCCCATTCTCCTTATCTAACAAGGTTCCCAAAATATGCAGAACTGTGGTCTCTTGTGAGAATATCAGACATTGTTGTACCCTGGTTTGTAGGAAGGCTATTTATGTTTGTATGATTTTATCTCCTAGTTTCCGCTTTCAGCCTCTAAAGCTATTATTAGGGGTTGATTGTACAATAGTCTTTAGTCCCTAAATAATAGCTAAATTAAACTCTTAAGAACGCTTTCTGTTGTTTCTCCCCATGACATACTAATTTTTAGAATAATGATCATTTTATTCTAGGAAGAGGAGGGGAATCATGAACCAAATCTGTAAATCAGCTGATCATTAAACCTAAAAGAGTCTCAATGATAGAAACAAAGTAGAGGGACAGGAAAACAATTTATACCATTTTTCATATACTCCAACAACAAAGTTTATTGAAAGTTGCCAATTATACATTATCCATGAGTGAATATTGTTTGGGCATAGTTCTTAAAATTAAAAGCTCTGATTACTTTATTACTGAATTTCTTTCTGTTTTTCTACTAATTGTGAATATTTACTAACCTTTTGGGTTTGTGATAACTTAGTCATAACTCCTTTTCTACCTCCAGTTTGATTCAACTTTTCATTTTCTAGTTTGGTGAGGATTCATCAACCTCCGGAATGATGTCTGTGAACTTTGATGTTCAGGCAAATCAGAGTGATGTCAGTGATTCAGTCAAGTCTTCTCCCATAGCCCATTCTATCCTCTGGATCTGGGGCAAGGACTCTGATGCCTATCGGGTGAGTTAATAGAGGATAATGAATGAGTTTTCTCAAATAGCCAAGATCCCCTAAAGCAGTGGTCATCAACCTCATTGATATTAATATGGCCCCTGTTACCATTTAACTTAGTTCAGAAAACATTTATTAAACTTTTACAAAATAAAAGACACTGTTAGTGAATAAGTAAGACACAGGCTCTACCATAAGTTCATCTTCCTAATCAAACAGGGAAAATAGATATGCCTTGAGTTTGTCTTCCCAATCAAGCAGGGAAAATAGATAACCTGATTTCAATGCAAAGATTTGAGCACTGAGTATAATTACCAACCTTAACAAGTTTCTATACTTGACCTAAGTGTGTACTTGTATATACTTCTCTTATTTATTCAAAATTCTTTTATTCAGCACCAAATATTCGTTCACTTTCATTTATTTAATATATATTTATTGCACTCCAACCATGTTCCAGGCTGTGTTCCAGGTACTGGAAATATAGTAGACAAGCAACTTGCTCTGCTGGAGCAGTCTAGTGAAAGATACAGGCAATAAGCAGATAAATAAGTAAATCTCTATATTTCTAGGCTAGCTGAGAAATAGTTGTATGTTAGTTGATGGGGATATTAAGACATGAGGTCAGGGACCATGTATATTTTGTTCACCATTAAATTCTCAGAATTTAATCAAGTTTTTATTCTAACGGAATTAATATAAAAGACACAGATTTAATTATATGTATTGTAAATTCCCCAAAGTTGAATAGCTTCAAAATATAAGTTTGATAAGCCTTTGGTATATTGTCATTTTTATTTAGAAAAATGAATATTTCATAAATCAAAAAGCAGTTGTTAAACTTTGGCCCTGGAAATGAAAAGGTCTTCATTCAGGGAAAAATAATTTTCTATGCCAGTTTTATAAACATATGCATGCTTTCAAATTCTAACTCAAACTGGCTTAAATAAAAAATGAAACTTCCTCATAAATTAGGAAGTCCAGAAATAGGGCAGTCTTCGGGTTTGGTTGATTCAGTAGCCCAGTGAAGTCATCAGTGACCCATTTCTTTCTCTTTATCCACTCTGCCATCCACAGCATTGGCCTCATCCTAAAGGTTGTTCATCATGCTCTTAAGATGAGAGCCAGCAGCTATTGGAAAAACATGCTTTTTTGTTCATATGGGGCATAAAAGACTAAGACAAAACTACTTTTCAATTACCCTAGTTTATTTAAAAGTTCATTTATCTTATTGAAAGATTGAATCCAAAGAAATTTATGAGTAACTTTCTTTCCTTGTTAGGACAAACAGCATATTCTGTGGCCTAAAAGAGCAGATTGTGTAGAAAGCTACCCTACAGTCCCAGTTGGTGGAGAATTGCCAACTTATTTTCTGCCTCCGGAAAACAAAGGACTCAGGCAAGTGCTGATGGATTTGGCAAAGCACCTGATTCTGCATGATTGTCATCTGGCAGTTCTTTGAGATCACCAGCCTTGGATTTGAAAGGTTAAGTCTTTATCTTGAAGTCACCCAGACTTTGAAAATGTGAATCTTGTTCCTTTTTCTTATGCTAGGATCCACGAACTCAACAGTGATGATTATTCTTCAGAAGAAGAGACCCAACCCCCAGACTGTTCCATAACTGACTTCAGAAAAAGCCAGACTCTGTCCTACTTAGTCAAAGAATTAGAGGTCCGCATGGATCTGAAAGCCAAAATACCAGATGACCATGCACGAAAAGTAAGGCTCACTTAGGCTGGTCTTTATTGCTGTCCATTCTGGGTGACTTCAGAAGCCAGTTAGGTAGAACAAAACTTGGATAGAATGCAGTTGTTGAGCTTTAAAATTATAAAACTGAAGGGAAGAGTTAAAGAATTGATGAAATGATTGAGAAATCAGTCATGCTATTAAAGGAGTGCCAGAAAAGTATTTTTCAGGGCTTCTACTTAGATAGACCCCCTAAATACTATTCCTGTGGCTCAGAGATTACAGGATGAATAACTCAGAGCCATCAATTCACCTAATGCAGTTGGGCTAAAAGAAATCATTCTGACCACTTCAAATTAGATTTGTATCCTCCAAACCTCCAGAAGTTTATATAAATTCTGGTTCTGTTTTCATGGTCTTATCAGTCCTCCTGTGGCCTTTTATGAGGTCCTTAGGAATTTGCATGAATTTGAAAACCCCTTTACAAACATTGTAAGTCTGTTACACTTGTTTTTTAATTCCTACCAGTTATTTATAACCTGGAATGTTTTATTACTGAGTTGTGGATTACTATATTAGATACCATTCTATAGACACAAATGAAAAAACTACCTTTTCACAGAGTAAACAGACCATCACCATATACTGTTTACATTCAGCAAATATTTTCTGAAGCAAAAAAATGTGCCAGGCAGTTTAGAATGCTAAGAATACAAGAATAATCCCTCCCTTAGAATTGCTCGCAGTTATGTAAATGCTCCAAGAATATCAAGTGTATTATTTGGAGATGTGATGCTTTTCCAGCTAGGGAATATAGCAGATTTTTATCATATCAGGAATTGCATGGTGTTGTCTTCTGAATAATTTTTCATGTGGTTCTGGGCACTTAGGTTGACTTTAATGAGGTATGTTCTTTTGCCATAATATGAGTGTGTATATGTCTTTTAACTTATTTTAATGGAAAATTGCAAATATATAAAAGAGTAAAGAGAATAGTATGAGTCCCTGTGTATCGATAGCCCATCTCATGGCCAGTCTTGTTACTCCTTGATGTGCTCTTAAGAAACAATATGCATCACATATATATTGACCTTAAGATCAGTGCATCTATGTCATTAGGTCAATAGCTGCTGATATGTTGTTGACCTCATTATATATGTGATTATAAATATTCAAATTAGCTGTTCCTGAGAAGTTCAAATAAAGACTTCCATCTAGAAGTTCTTTTTTTTTTTTTTTTTTTTTTAATAGAAGTTCTTTTAAAATCTCTTCCCTGTTATTTTAAATTGAGTCATTCTTCATTTTGGTATTTTCAGATTTTACTTTCCCGTATTAATAACTATACTATCCCAGAAGAAGAAATTGGATCTTTCTTATTTCATGCTATTAACAAGGTGAGTCACCTCCTTTGGACATCTGAAACTTAAATACTTAGTAATTGCAACTAAAAGCCAAAATGTACTTACTAAAAAATCTTGTTTCTTAAATTAACTGAAAAAAATTTTTTTTATTTTTATTTTTTTTTAGCCAAATGCTCCTGTCTGGCTCATACTCAATGAAGCTGGACTCTACTGGAGAGCAGTAGGAAATAGCACTTTTGCTATTGCCTGTCTTCAGAGGGCTTTGAATTTAGCTCCGCTTCAATACCAGGACATTCCTCTTGTCAACCTAGCCAACCTTTTGATTCACTATGGCCTTCATCTTGATGCCACTAAGCTACTACTTCAAGCTTTGGCAATCAATAGCTCTGAGGTGAGATCTTAGGTTTCTTTGTAGCTCCATATACTAAGTGGAGGAGTCAAGGTACAATTTGTATTTTTCTAGGGAGGGCATAAAAAATGTCATGTTTTGTTTTTCAGAGTAGAATTACATATTTCTAGAGAGGGCATAAAAAAATTTTTGTTTTGTTTTATTTTTTGATGGGTGTTTTAGTTTGCTAAAAGCTCCTGGGAGCAATATACCAGAAATGGGTTGGCATTTTTAGTGGGAATTTATTAGATTAAAAGCTTACAGTTCTGAGGCCATGGAGGTGTCCAAATCAAGGCATAATCAGAGATGCTGTCTCACCAAAGGTCGGCTGCTGATGATCCTGGACTCCTGCCACGTGGCAGGACACAATGGCAGCTCTACCAGTCTTGTTCTCTGCTTTCTCCAGGCTTACTTTCTCCCTGAGCTCAGCTCTGGGTGATCAGGCATATGGCTCATCTCTCCCCTCTCCTCCAAGCCTCATCTCTTTTCCATGTCTCTCGAGGGGCCTCTTACCATACCTCTGTGCTCCACTGATTCCAGCCTCTGGCTCTGGGACCTCTCTCTCAATCTCTTAGGGTTTCTCTGTCTCTGCAGCTTTTTTCTATGTGTCTGCTGCTTTTAGACCTCCGTTTATAAAGGATACCAGTAAAAGGATATCTGGGTCATGCAACCTAATCAAAGGCCCTTAACAGAAGTAATTTAATCAAGAGTTCCCACCTACATAGATTTACTTGCACAAGAATGGATTACCTCTAAGGACATGGTCTTTTCTGAGATCCACAAAAAGCTTCAAACTGTCACAATGGGTTCCGTTCTTTTCTTTTAAATGAATAAATTTATAATTATATAGTTATTTTTAAAGAATTTTACATTTAAATTAAGAGTGACATAGCTGCTAAAAATACACTGCCACCTTTTTTATGTCAGTCTGAAACATTTGGTTCCTATTTTATCCTCATTAGGGCATGCACACTGCTTAATATTATACTGTTTACAGCTTTAATTTATAGATTTTTTTTTTTTTTTCCAAAAAAAAATTTATTTATTTACTTTTATCCATTTTAACATCCCCCTCCCGCCCTGGTTTTGCTTTTTTTGTGTCCATTTGCTGGGCAATTCTCTGTGTCTGTTTCCTGCCCTCTCCTCTCATCCTTCTCCTCCTGTCTTCGCCAGGATTCAATCCTCGGAACCTCCAATTTGGGAAAGAGGCGTCCTACCACCTGTGCCACCTTAGTTCCGGGTTTTTTGGCGCATCTCATCTTGGCTCTCCCTTGTGTCACTCTCTTGTTACATCATCATCTTGCTGTGTGGCTTGGCAGGGCTTGGCGGCGCACCCATGCATGGGGCCTGACGGCCCACGCGCCTTCTATATTTTTCTTTTTTTTTTTCTTTTTACCGGGAGGTCCCAGGGATCAAACCCAGGTCCCTCCCTATGGGAGATGGACGCCCAACCATTTGAGTCACATCCATCCCCCAGCTACATCTCTTAAGGTTGACCAAAAATACCCAGGGTTACAGTCATTTCCCATACAGGATGGACATAAAATAAATCAGGCTTGGTTTATTACCAGCATTCTATAAACCAGACCTAGGGGAAAAAATTAGGTCTGGGGACACATGCATGGTTTCTAATATAGCGAATATTTAGCCTACCCTGATTATCAAAAAATCAGGACAGCGAGAATATTCGCATTATAGATATTTTTATATCAATGAAGTCAGAGCACAGTTGAAAGATTGTTCTGATATGAATAGATAAGTCGATTGATATTCTTGCCCTCTACCTCCCACATGCAGTACATGGAGTTACATCACTACTTTTAGTTAATTACTGTATTTCATAGTTTCTAAGATACCACTGTTGGTTTTCATATTTTAACATCTCTGAAATCAGGATGCATGTTAAAATTGATGGTATCTTAAGGCTAATAAAATACAGTAATAGTGAATATATAATTAAATTGATTTTATAAGTTTTATATCCAAAAAAAGAAACCTTTAGATGAGGTGTACATGAATGGTTTAGATTTGTTTAAGGTACCCCAAAACTCACTTTTTAAGTATGAGAAGAAAACCTTCCTTTGAGATATATAAATTCACAACTGGATTTTAAGCAACAATCTCTATGCTATACAGCAAGTCAGGTTACCAGCGAAGTACATCAGATATTTATTGAATGCTTACTATATGCCAGGTACTGATAAAGTAGGAACAGATATGGCTGGCAGTGATGAAGTGGGCACCCAAATGGAAATCTCAACACAATAGTATTCCTCTTGGTTCTTCTCTTGGTTCACTTTCTACTACTGCCAACCAAAGAAATTAGGCAATATTTTTCCAAAGATAAAAAAGAGCTCCCCTTGAAATTAGTTGCCTTTTTGTATATTTTGAAATTATACTGAACTTCAGCTATTAAATAGTAAGTAAATGGATCAGAGTTGATACCCAAAAAATATACCTTAACCAGCCAACCAGACCACCCCCTCACCAAACTGTCAACATTTGGAAGTATTTCCTTATAAATTTTTCTCCTGTGCAAATATTTTATAGTGTTGCAACTCTATTGTACAGGTGATTTTTAAAACTTACTATTTTAAAAATATATTACTGTGTAGTTTTTCTAGTCAACAGTTTTAAATGATTGTCTAAAGGTTCAATGAATGGATATACAACAACTTACTCTTCTGTTTTGGGTTAAGTTGCTGGCAGTGCTTAGCTAGTATCAATGATTTGATCATTACCTTTTTGTTTAAGACCTTTTCTGTTTTTCAGATAATTTTCTTAGGAAAGGTTGCTAGCAGTGGAACATGCTTATGGCTCTGGTTATAAAATGCCAAACAATCTTCCAAAGGGTTTGGGCCAATGTATATCGCCATGATGGAGGTCTGAAAATATTCTTTTCACCTGTTTCTTCACCAGAATTGGACAACTGAAATAACTGCTAACTTTTATTGATTGTTTCCTAGAGCCAGGCACTGCAGTAATTACTTTACTTGCAATAACTCATTTAACCCTCACACCACGTTATGGGACAGGATTTACCCCTTTTATAGATGAGGAAATAGTAAATTAAGTGTAAGGGGAAATTGGGTTTACCCAAAGTCACAGAGCTTGTATTTGAACTCAAGGAACTTAGCCACGCAGCTCACACTCTTTAACCAGTTACACTGCCTCCAAATTAACATTCATAAAACAAGCTACTTTGTTTAAAATTTTCTCTTCTCTCTTGTAACATAAGTTTCTTTTAAGTAGAAGTTTGTGCATGCATTTTACTAGAATTTAGATTTTTTAAATTTTGTATGAACTCTTTGTACAATAAAGTTTTTAACTCCATCTGTCATGTTAAAAATATATTCCCTCGCTTTGCCTTTTATTTTAATTTTTTTTTAAAGCCTTTAAATTTTTGGTCATTTCCTTTGTGATTTCTATTGTTAGATTTAAAATGTCCTCGTGAAAAGTTTGAAAAAATAAATTGTTTTGTTATTGTTGTTTTTCTATGATTTGGTCCTTAAACAGTTAACTCTCAAATATACAAATATCTTCTCTTATGTTGCCTTCTAGGTGTTTTAGGGTTTGGGGTTTTACATTTAGGTCCCTAATCCATTTCAAATTAAATCTTCTTTATGGTGTGAGATAGGGATGAAAGTGAATTATTTTCCATATGGCTGTCCAGTTGTTCCTGCACCATATCTTGAGAAGACTATCCTTTCCCTATGGAATTACTTTGGCACCTTTGCCCTAAACTCCAGACTTCTTTATCCATCAGCTTACTTGACATTTCCGCTTGGATGTCTAAAGGACACTCTAAAACTAAGGACCAAAGCTAAGCTCCTTAACATTGTTCTAGACTTGTTCCTCCCAGTCTTCCCCATTTAGGTAAATAATAAAGCCATTTTTTCCTATAGTTCAAGACAAAAACTTGGAGACAACCTTCATATTTTTCTCCTTCTCGCACAGCAAATTCAATCAATTAGCTAACCTTGCTGATTCTATTTTCAATATATATCCAGAATTTAACTATTTATCATCTCCCCTGCTATCTGATCCAAACCACCAGTACCTTTTTTTCCTGAATTATTTCACTAGCCTCCTAACTGTTTTCTCTTCTTCTGCCTTTGTCCCCCTAAGATCTAGTCACACAATACAGCAAACAGAGGTATCCTTATAAAAAGTCAGATCTTGTCAGTGGTCTGTTCAAATCCCTGCAGTGGCTCTCCATATAAATTATTAGTAAAAACAAGTAATTATAATGGTATAAAAAGCCCTACCTGTTCCTGTTACTTTTCTAATCTCATCTCTAAGAGGTCCTCCCATTGCTCGTTTTATTATAGCCTCACTTGCCTCCCTGCATTTCCTTGAATGTGCCAGGTATGCTCCCACCTCAGAGACTTTGCACTTTTTATTTCTACTGCTTGGAATACTTCCTCCCACTGAGATCTGCATTGCTTGTTCCTTCAAAGTCTTTTACAAGTGCCAACTTCTCAGACCTTTCCTTACTAATGTATTTAAAATGGCAACTCCCTACACCAGTACTATTTAACTCCCTTCCCTATTGTATTTCTCTGCATCACATTTCACCCTTTAACACATTATATATATTACTTATTTGTTCATTTATTATATGTTTCTTCCATACTAGACTACAAGGTCCATGAGGCCAGGGATTTATCTGTTTTATTTTCTGCTATATTCCCAGTGTCTAAAACAATGCCTGGAACGTAATAAGCCCTCAGTAATTATTTTCCAGATGACTGGATGAAATTCATTTTTTATTCCAAATGTTAACCAGTTTCTCTCCAACATAAGATATTTGCATGACCATAATTCTGGTCATAGGTATAATTACAACACTTTGGTTTCCTTATAAAAATATAAAGGCACTTTTGAATTCTAAGTATGGGATTTAATTTTGTATCTGACTGTAAATCATTGGATAATACTTTAAACATAATCTGAGAGCTGCTTAGATTAGTCCTTTTTCATTTGTAATGTTTTGTACAACTTAATTTGGTTACAGTGAGACATTTCTCATGACCTACAGCCTGAATCAGAACAAGTATTTGGATAAACCATAGGGTAGGTGTAGGAATAAATCTTCGGTGTAAAATAAATGGTTTGCACAGAAGCAAATACAAACTACTAAGCGTAGGTGTAGTTCAGTTAAAATGACCTAAACTGAATACTTTGAGCTATTAGTAAAAACAAGTTTTCAACAAACAATTGGAAAATAGAAGATAAAAACTACCATTTACAATAGCATCAAGAAATCATCAGATACCTAGGAATAAATCTAAAGGAAGATGTATAAGATTTCCATACTGATTACAAGACATTGCAAAGAGAAAGATGACCTAAATAAATGAAAATATATAATACATTCGTGAATTGGAAGATTCAATGTTGTTAAGATGTAAGATCTCACCAAATTGATGTGGAGATATTCAAAGCAATCCCAGTCAAACTCCCAGCAATTGCATGTATATTTATGTGTAAATTGATAAGATGACTCTAAAATCTACATAGAAATGGACCTAGAATAGCCACACACATACAAAAAATAAATTGGAGAGAAAAGAAAGAGTTGGAAGACTTAAATTACCAGATTTCAAGACTTACTATAATAAAGTCAAGTATGGTATTGGCACAAGGTTACTCAAAAAGATTGATGGAACAGAATAGAGAATTTAGATATAGAACCCCTCCTTATGATTACCTTATTTACAGTAAAGGCACACCTGTAGTTCAGTGGGGGAGAAATTTTTATTTTTTGTTTTTTCATTTTTCAGAATTTTTCAAAAAAAAAAAAAAAATGCTGGAGTAATTGGATATCTCTATGGATAAAGAAATGAACCTTGACTCTTACCACACAAAATTAATTTGAGATGTACCAAGTACTAAAAGTGAAAGGACAAACAGTAAAGCTTCTTGATGAAAACATAGGAGAAAGTCTTCATGTAGACAAAGATTTCAAAAAGCATTAACTATTTTTTTTTTTTTAAGATTTTATTTATTTATTCATTTATTCCCCCCTTGCTGCTTGTGCTCGCTGGGTCAGCTAACCACGCCGTGCGGGCGGGCTTGCCTTCACCAGGAGGCCCCGGGAACCGAACCCGGGGCCTCCCATATGGTAAACGGGAGCCCTACTGATTGAGCCACAGCTGCTTCCCAGCATTAACTATTTAAAAAAAAAAAAAAGATAAATTAGATGTCATTAAAATTGAGAATTTCTCTTTATCACAAGATACCATTAAGAAAATAAAAAGAAAAACCACAGACTGGGAGAAACTATTTGCAATAAACATTTCCAACAAAGAACTCATATCCATTATATATAAGGAACTCCTTCAAATTAATAGGAAAAAGACAACCCCACTTTTTACATTGGAAGTAAACAGGTATTTCAGAAAGGAGGCTACCCAAATGGCCTATAAGCACATGAAAAAATGCTCAACATCATTACTCATCATGGAAATGCAAGTTAAAACCACAATGAGATGCTCCTTCATCCCTCTAAAGTGACTAAAATAAAAAAGACCAAGTTAATTCTCACACTAGCTGGTGAAAGTGTAAATTTGTACATCTGACTTGGAAAACTACTTGCCTTTCCTACTAAAACTAAATGTGCCTATCTATGACCCACTACTAAGTATATACCCAAGGAAAATACGTACATATGTCTATCAAAAGTCATAAGAATATTCATAGCAGCTTTATTCATAGTAGATAATTGGAAGAAAACCAAATGCCTATCAGGAGAAGAATGAACAAACTGGTGTGTCCATAAAATGGAACATTACACATCAATTTTAAAAAAAAGAATGAACTACCTATACACACAAAAACATGGCTGAATCTTAGACATTGTTTTGAGTGAAAGAAGCCACGAAAGGATACATAATGTATGCACACATAAGAGAGCATGCTTTTTTTTTTTAATATTTATTTCTCCGTACCCCCATTTTTTGCACTTGCTGTCTGCTATCTTTGTGCTCGTCGTCTTTTTTTTTTAGAAGGCACCAGGGACTGAACCCAGCATCTCCCATGTGGGAGAGAGCCGCCCAGTGGCTTGAGCCACCTCCACTCCATGCTTGTTGTGTCTCTCATTGGGTTTCCTTGTTGTGTCTCTTCGTTGCATCACTTTGTTGTGTGTCTTGTTGCTTCATCTCGCCATGACAGCCCATCATGTCAGCTCACTGTCTTGCTCATCTTCTTTAGGAGGCACCTGGAGCAGAACCCGGGACCCCCATGGGGGAGGCGGGCACCTAACTGCTTGAGCTACATCTGCTTCCCATAGAACATAACTTTTTGCTTCCATTTCTATGATGTTCAAGAACAAGTTTGTTCTATGGTGATAGAAATCGCAGAAATGGTTACCTCTGGGGTTGGGGTTGAGTTGTCCAGGGGAACCTTCTAGGGTATTAGAAACATTCAAAATGTTTTATATCTGAGCTAAGTGGTAGTTACATAGATGAATATAAATATATATAATAAAAATTAAGCTGTATCCATAGGGCTAGTGTACTTTAAACATTTTATCTATTTTATACCTTAGTAAAAATGTAAAAAAATAAAGTTCATATGTTATATACAGTGTAGGTAGGATTGACTGAATAAATTGAACAGTTACCCATAAACATTTATGGGATAACTTAAAGAAAGCCAAAAATATATACTGTAATGATTTTGTAACTCTCATAAAATATTAATTCGCCGGCATTTTGCTGGTTTGTTTTTGTTTGTTTTCTTTGCAGCCCCTGACCTTTCTGAGCCTGGGAAATGCTTACCTTGCTCTGAAGAATATCAGTGGGGCACTTGAGGCCTTTAGACAGGCTTTGAAATTAACTACCAAATGCCCAGAGTGTGAAAGCAGCCTGAAATTGATCCGCTGTATGCAGTTTTATCCTTTTCTATACAACATCACCTCATCTGTTTGCAGTGGTAAGCAGCTGTTAAATGCTAGCAAAATAATGAGCTCAACCAGGGTTCCTAAGACCCTGATCAACAGAACTTAGAAAATGGCTTTCTCAGTTTTCCCAAGGAATTTTACGTAATTAACGTAATTCTAGATGCACAGAAAAGAATTTAATTCATTACCTACAATAGATGCCTTGAGAATGCCTTAAGGCTTCATTCTCTCCCCAAGCCTGGTTGACAAATGCTGACTAAAATATATTTAACTGGGATTGATAGACCATGAGATTTTTTTTTTTCCTCTCCCCTAAATCTCTGGTGTTTTATAATGAGTAATATTCTTGGCAAAGGATATTTTTGCTGTCCATGAAATCAAACTGCATCATGAGACTTGAAGCAGTTCTACATACTCATTCACTGAACAGCCCATTGCCTTTCCACAAAGGTGGTCCAAGCCTTCACTGCACCTTTATAATAGTCACCTGAATTAATTGCTATCTCTGCCTTCCTCCACTTCTTCCCACAGCCATGGACACATAACCTGGATAGAAAAATATTTAATTTGATTTAGTATCTAAAACTGTTGTAAATATATCAGTTAGAACCATCTGTCTAAGAGTCATGGGGTGTTTTGTTATTTACTTGTATAACCTTCACTATGAGAAAAGAAATGACTTTGACTCCCTGCCTAAAATTATAAGAGGTGGAGCTTATATATGCATGAATCTTCAGGACTCAGTCATTGTATAGGACACCGTAGATGCTCCATTAATGTTCGAATTGGATTGCAAGCCACTTTGCATATTTAAAAAAAAAAAAAAGGAAAGTTACTTGGTTAAGTGACTGTGAGGACATCAATGACTACTAGTATTTACTTGGGACCTGAAACTAGTTTTCCTGATTTACTATACCAGACTATGTTAGAGTTTTAATGGGATGACAGGCAGTAGTTTAAAATATCAGGGACTAGTGTTTTTTTGATGGAGAAACCAAAATCTTTCAGCAGTACAATTCCATAACTCATTTATGGATCAGTGTGGAACACAATCTGAACTAGAGTTCTTGCATGAATGCTGAAGGCCTAAGATGATATTTTAGCAAGATAATATAATATATTGGAGTGGTAAGTTCTTGAGTCATACAGATTCATCTTTAAGCCCCAGCTTGCTATTACTGTCTGTCTGATCCCAATAAAGATACTTAAGTGGCTTCATCTATAAAATGGAAGCCAATCATACCTATCTCATACAACTGTTTAGAAGATTAAATGAGATGCCCATTACATAGCAAGTGTTGAATGCAAATACTCAAGTCTTTAAAGGTGCAATTTATGGGTCTTTATCTTCTTTCTTACTCTTAGAAAAATATATTGTGATCTTTTAGATTTGGTAGGTTACCTGAGAATAGCCTTATAAACAGGATTTCACTTTTTTCAATAAGCTGCTTATATAAATAGAATCTCTTATTTTCTTCATTTACTATCATCTCCCTCACCACTTTTGGCATTTATTTCTATTATTGGCAAGGAGGGCTTTGTATGTATATGCTGACCCTTTTCTAAAAAGTCTTTTTCTTAGCATTAGTTTCACATGCTTTTGCTTAGTATTTCAGTTTCTTAAAATGTATTCTTACTTTACATCATTCATGTCAAGAGAGGAAATTCCCTTGTGTTGTATTTTTTCCCCAGAGCAAAACTTCAACTAGCCTAGGAAACTAATAACTTGGAACAGATCTTTCTCAGAGTTGTAGTATCTGTTACTCCAAATTATCACTAGAATATGATTGTATCTGATGCAGTAACAATAAAAGGAAATAATCTGACTTGGGAAGAGGGAATATTTTTTTAGTTCTTTCAGAGAAAGCTCATCACTTTCATAAATGAAAAACTTTTAGCCCTTTTTATATAGTACATTGCAATTAACTTGTTTACTAAGTTTTCAGGTCTTTGCCAAATTTGCTAAGGTCACTGGAAGATAGAACTCAAATTGTTCTGACATGAATTAGAAAAGAATCGAACCTCTGCCAACCCTTAAATAACTACTGATATCCCCTAATAGAAATGCATACTCTAGCATTTTCTAGGTTTAAGAATTCATTGATAGTATTTAACTAATTTCATTGTTGAATTTTTCTTTGACAGTGGTTTTACATTAATTTTTCCACAGAATCCTACTCATTCACAGTTGCTTTGCTGAGTTCCAGCTTTGAAAAGCTGAAACATTGAAAGAAGCAACATACCTCTATAGAAACCACAGAATTCTCTTTTGAAATCTAAACAGCTGCATCTACTCCAATTATCTGTGAGCTTTAAAACAACCTCTCAACAATGATTAGTGTGTCGGTTCCTTCATTGGAATCAGATGTTTCTGTTTACCTTTTGCTTTTTTACTTTTGCAATCTTGAAATAAGTTTAATAAGTCATCTCCATAATCTGACATATTATCTATCTAAAGTTTTTATTAGGACAGTACAGAATTTTCAGACATTGACAGAGCTTGTTGATTCTTTTTCCATTTAATAAAAAAAATTAATATTATAATTGGTTTTTATTAGACAAGAATTTAAGCTGCCCCTCCTTCCTCCCCTTTCCCAGCCTAAACAATTCTCTTATAAAAGTCTGTTTGAAAAGCTACCAATTTAACAGCTTTTCACAAAAGCTTTTCAAGATCAAAAAAAGTAGTATTCTTAGAAAATCTTTTAGAAATAATTTTTCTGACCACTATTGTTAATCTTCCACAAATTATTTTCTATAAATATCCTCATTTAGTAACTATTTTTAGAGCAACTGTAATATGGTATAATGGCTTGGATAGTATGAGCTTAGTGGTAAAAATTGTAGGCAATATGTTAACATCAGCAAGTATTTTATTGCCTAACATATATAATCATGGGATCTTTAACACAGATTTTCAGTTAATGTTTCTTGGAATGCCTGCCCAAGTAATATATTCTGTTACATTTGAATACTAATTTGTTCAACTTAAAAATATATTATCACTATGCTCACAAACTTTTCCTACTGGTAAAGACTTTATAGCTAAACATGTCAATTAGTGCACAATTATTTATCTAACAGTTTTTTTTCAAACTTTTATTAACCTAGAAAATCATTTTATTGACTGCTGTTTTTTTAGGTGCATAAGTTCTTTTAGCAACCAGTTATCATCATCATCTCTCCTTTTACGTAGCATTCACTCAGTCCTCTTTTATAGGTAGTTTTATATCACCATCATAATTTCAAGGATGCTGTGAAGGAAACATAATAGATTGAGTTTTTAATTGCCCACTCTCAAGTTGATTGTAAAAGAGAAGTAGTGCTTCCAGCTTTGAGTAAACATTTTTGGCCATTTTGAAATATGCACTGTTTTTCTACATTTATAGGTTTGTTATTTTACAATTTTATGTAACTAGAACTGAACTGAGCACTAACAATCTCATTTTTCAATGACAACATATCTGACCCTTTTAAAAGTAAAATGGAATCTGTTTTTTAAAAAAACTTACAATGCTTCTGAGTAAAAACTATTTGAAAGGTCTTTGAAGTGCTCAACACTAAATAAAAGGACTTCTTTTTAATTGGGGGAAAAAAGGTGTCACAGAAAATGAAACTTCATGAAGCAATAGTAGTTATCTTCTCTAATACCAAGAAAAATGGAAAATAATTTTTAATAAATAAGCAGAATGATTAAATATTCCGTTTGTAGAGGAATCTAGAAATACTCAGATAAGGCAACATGATAGTGGATTTTCCAAGCATCTATTTCCCCAAAATATTTACTAAATATTTGTATCCTTTGGCTTCACTATTTTGCAAATTAAAAAAAAAAATTACATCTAGCCAAGATATATTCTACAACTTAAGCAATATAGATTGTTTTGTTATTATATCCCTGATCTGTATGGCTTTACAACATTTTTGGTATGCTTCATTCAGTATTATTTTTCTTATAATAGAAAACAAGAAGACCAGTGGTAGGTTATTTATTTATTTATTTATTTTTTACCGGGAGGTCCCAGGGATCGAACCCAGGTCCCTCTATATGGCAGACGGACGCCCAACCATTTGAGCCACATCCGCCCCCAGGTTACATTTATTAAACTTCATTTATATAAGATACTTAGAGGCATGCCACAAACAATGGCATTTATGTTTGCTGAATATAATTAAACATGAAATCTAAGATTTCTGAACCCTAGTCTTTTCTGTTTTTCCTTTTTTTTTCTTCCTGATATAAGCCTAGTCCCTTTTTTTGTTGTTCTTTTTTCTTTTTTTTTTTTTTAATTAGAGCAGTTGCAGGTTTACAGAAAAATCTTGCAGAAAACACAGTGTTATCCTGGTCTTTTCTTAATTCACTGAGGCACATAGCCACTTAAAAATATTGGCCCAGATCTTTAGAACTTATGAATAAATGTTAAAGTCATAAATCTTAAGAATAATTGCCTAGACTTTAATGTCTAGATATTCTTATAATTTTATACAATTTTCACTTTAATATGTACTTGAAAGCTTTCACCACAAGAGAAAAAAATAGAAGAGTTTTCAAACCATGTATGTGATTTTTAATAACTGTTCAAGTGTGCAAATGAATTGATTATCCTATTAAATGCTTCTATATTTATAAGATCTATTTACGTAAATCATATCTCTCTTTATAACTTGTTTCATTGCCTGTGGCTTTAGTCTTTGTTCTTCACCCTATATTTCTGTGGATTTATAACTTGCTGCTAAAACAATTATACATATAGTTGAGATTTTGAAGAAAAAAAAAGTCTTGTGTTTTGCTGCCCTCTTGTGGACCAGCCAGCATATACTACCTGCAGTTAAGGACCTTTGTTTCGCTGCGTTCTTCATAAGAATTAGTGAAGATATCTCCTTTTTTTAAAAAAAAGAAAGGCACAGACTCAAATATCCAGTTTTTTATAGCATTATTATTATACTACCAGTTAGCTTATCTCCATTTAGTTCTGTAAGAAGAATTAAAACTTTACTGCAGGTTTCAAAATCTCAGGAATATCCTGCAACAAAGCCAGAAGTGATTCTGTATGTAATAAGTTTCTAGATTTTATATTTCTTCACTTAAAAGGGTTTTAGTTACTTGATTCATAGATAATTCCTTGACAAATATCTATGTGATAGAGGGAGGAATAGAAAAGTCAGAATTTTATGAATTAGGTGCTACGGTTGTGATTTACTCAAGCCACAGAGTCAGTAGAGAGTCAAGACCAACATCTGAGTCCCCTGCCTTCCAGGTCCAGTATGGTTCCCATGCATAATACTCCCAACAAGTCATAAACTACCTCACTGCCATGATTGAAATAATTCATATAAATTCTTGGGACATTTTATAAAAATGGTATAATTAACTGAATTCTTTGTGTCTTCCCTCAAAAAAGATATACATCCCTACCCAGATCTAAACTAGATTATGGGACAGTTATAATGAACCCCAAAAACACACCAAAATGGTCTCTCTCAATTTAGCATGTCACCTTGATCTCTTCTGAAACCTGTATCTTTAGATTGCCACATAGTATTGGATTTTGCACAGAAGATCTGGTAGCCGTAATTGTATTATTAGCTTAATAGGTAATATTTCTCTTTTAGGATTCCCAACATTCATTGATTTCATGAACACAGTGATTACTTAGCTACCTTTGGTTTTCATGAGAACTTAGCACAGTATGTATCAGATTCTGATGACAAGTGGTTTTGCACTTCAGCCTCAGAAAGACATTGAAGATAATATTATATATCCTATATAATATATATTATGTATTAGTATTGGTTTTTTTAACAAATCAATTTTATTGATACATATTAAAGCATGAATCCATCCAAAGTATATAATCAGTGGTATTTGATATAATCACATAGTATTCATCACTTCAATCATTATTAAAGCATTTTCATTATTCCATAATAATAAACAATGAACAGATAAACAAAATACATCACTTCTCAATCTCTCTATGCTTCCTCTTCCTTAGCTGCTATTCTATTTCTGACTCTCTAGATTATTTGTATTTATATTTTGTAAAAAGAGTCTTATATATATGCAATATTACCTATATTCATATTTCACATGAGGCTTCATTATGTTATACAGTCCCATGGTACATTTTTTAGCTTTCCTTCTAGTAATATATATGTCCTTAGACTTTCTCTTTCAACCGCTGTCATACCCATATAATAGGTCTCATATTTAGAAACACTGTTGTACTTTCACCATTTGTATTCATTTCCAAAGATTTACAAAAAACCTTTTTACCAATTCTGCACAGATAAACCTCAGCTTTCCATTCTCTACCCGCATTTTATTTTCTGGTGACTGTATTCTAATTATTAATTCCATGAGTTTACACAATATATTTAGTTCAAAATAGCACAATCATACAGTATTAATCCTTTGTGTCTGGCTTTTTTCACAGCTCTTCTTTAATTTTTGGTTCATTTTATTCTGAGTCTTTAAAATTGCCCATCTCAAGTCAAAATCAAGCCAAAGACTCACAAATCTTGCATGGATTTTTCCCCCAGAACTGGGGCTAAAGAGAGACCTAAAAGCAGTTTTTCTCCTTGCAGTTTCCTGGCCAACCAGCAGATGGTGCTTGTCAGCGAACCTTTCCAGGGAGTTGTTTCTGTTAAGTTCCGCTTTCCCATGTTTCTCTTCTGGCCAGAGCCAAGATTCAAAGCAGGCTCTACTGGCCGAATTCACTGAAGAGAAACCACTCTGCCCTCTGATGCCCCCTCCCTCTTCCTTTATAACAGCTAACAGGGAGGAAGATGTCTGTTCCCTCTCAGTCTGCTGCAGTGAGCCAGGGGTTTTATCCAGGCTTAATGTCTTGAAAGTGGAGGATGGGCTCTTCCCAGCCGTCACGGGGGGTTAGTAACTCATGTTTGTTGTTTCAGGTTCTTCTCTCTGTCTCTAGCCCTCCTTGGTGTTGCACGGCACTGTCCTGGTCTACTGACCCCCAAAGCAGGTCCTTTGGACAGCTTTTGTCCCTTTCTCCATTGTTTTTGTGAGAGAGTTGAGCCCTCTTCCTGAAACTCTAATATTGGTTTTCAATGTAAACTTTTTGTCCGGTGTGCAAATTTTTTTTTCTGTTGAGGAAAGATCCTGTTGGCTCTGCCTAAGATTTTTCCTCACCTCTCTATCCAGCCATGATAACATGTTATTGTCATCCTGGCCAAATAATATTTAAGAAAAATGAAATTTGTTACTGTATATAGTCTTCTAAAGCAACAGAATCTTATGGAACTACATTCTACTAGAGGGAGACAGAGAATAGATGATAAACATAATAAATACATTATTATGTTAGAAGATAAGAACGACGGGATTGGAGTGAAATCTAAATGGAGTCATCAGGGTTGAGAAGGTACATTTGAGCAAAGACTTGAAGGAGGTAATGGATTGGACCATATAAACATATACCATTAGAGCATTTCAGGCAGAGAGAATAGTCATTGCAAAGGCTTATGTAAGGAATAGCAAGAAGACCAGTGTGGTTGCAGTAGAATTATAGGGGATGGAAGCAGAGAAATGAATGCGTGAGCCACATCTTCAGTGCCTTGCAGCCCATTCTAATAGCTTTTTTTTTCTTTTTCTTTCTTTTTTTTCTTTTTCTTGTACTGGGGCCAGGGATTGAACCTGGGACCCATGGTACTTGACCACTGAGCCACATCAGCTGCCCTGAGTTGGTTTTTCCATTTGTTTGCTTGTTTGTTTTTGTTTTTAGAAGACACCAGGAACCAAACCCGGGACCTCCCGTGTGGGAAGCAGGCACTCAACCACTTGAGCCACATCTGCTCCCCAATTTGGGCTTTTATTCTAAGAGAATGGTATACAATTTGGAGGGTTTTGAGCAGAAGAGTAACATGGCATGATTAACCTTTTAACAGGACACTTCTGACTATTCTGTTGAGAATAAATTGTAGTGGCATAAGGGCACAATCAGAGAGACCAGTTAAGAGGCTGTTGCAAAAATACAGGTGATTGATGATATTGGCTTGGGCCAGTGGGGTTGGGGGAGGGAGGTGAGAAGTGATATATTTAGGATATATTTTGAAAGTAGAACTGACAAGACACTGCTAGAGAAGATGTGAGCAATGAAAGAGAGAGGTCAAGGGTGACTCCTGGGGCCTGAGTAACCTAGGTAAATAGTGGTGTTATTAAATGAGATAGTAAAGTCTGAGGAAGGAGTAAGTTTAGAGAGAAAAATAAGTTTTGGGAAATGTAAGTTTGAGTTGCCTATTAATGTTTAAGTGGAGATGTTAGTAGGTAGTTGAATATTAATGTCGTGGTGGTCAGGGAATAGCCCTAGACTAGAGATATTAATTTGTGAGTCATGGGTATGTGAATGTTTTTTAAATCATGGGCCTGGGTAAAATTACCTCAATAATAAGTATAAGAAGGAAAGCAGGTCAAGAATTAGTTATAGGGAGAGATTGAGAGGTGAAGAATTTTCTTGTTTATCTCTTTGTTGTTATTGTTTATTGCAATAATGAAAATGCTCTAATAATGATTGAAGTGATGAATGCACAACTATGTGATTATACCACATACCAATGATTGTACACTTTGGATGAATTGTATGCTTTATTAATATGTATCAATAAAATTGATTTGTTGAAAGAAAAAAAAATAGTTACTGGGGTATTCCAGCCAACATGGACAAGTCTTAAAGAAAAAGAACAGTAAAGGAGTAGCCAATGAGATAAGAGAAAAACCAGGCAAGTGTTTGTCCCAGAAGGGAAATGAGAGATTGCCGAGAGCAGTCAGTCACATCATTATTGCTGCACCTCATGGATGTGTGCTGAGAGGTTGAGGTAGGAGAGGACAGAAAAAAACATTGGATTCAGTAACATGGGGGTTGTTGGTAGTCTTTGAAAGTTTATGTGAATTGGGTTGTGGAGGAGATGAGGAAGTAGAGATGGCACTAAATATGCTTAGGTGTAGGTAGATATGCTTAAGTCAAAATGCTTATCTTCATCCCACACCCCTGAAGTGAGTTCTGCGGTTAAGGAATTAGGAAACTTTGTTTTTGAAATCCATAAGGCCCTGCTCAAAACTTTCTTTAGTAGATGGATTTCAATGGGGATTTTTAACCTTATGTATCATACCTGCCACCCATACCAGTGAAAGGGATTTCCTAGTGCTTGCTCTTAGTGCTTACATCTAAGTCCTATGAGGTATCACTGAGCTCAAACCCTGATCAATTATGAAATAACTAGGACCTTGAATTCTCATTTGAAGATGCTGTTCTTATAATTCACTTAGTCTGAGGAATATAAAAGACCAAGTAGACTTTGAAATTTTATCAGCCTTGGCTTCACATATCACCATAGAGGAAGGTGGGGGGGGGAGGCAAGCCTGATATGCCCAACAAGTGCTTCTGACGACAGGTCCCTTTCCTCTACTCCTGTCTCTTTGCCTCCTCTTGTAGCTTGAGAAAGAGGACAAGAGTTAAGATCTATTGGTTTTCTTACTAGATTTCTTTCCTCAACATCAGCAGGTAACCACCCACTTGCTGCAGGAAAAAGGGCAGGCAAATGGTAAGCTCCAGAGGTTGTTGGTAGCGAGTGAGCCTAAGCACCCCTCCCCAGTCTGTTTGAAGCCTTAGTGTAAGTATTAAAAATTGAAACAGTTGCTGAAAGAGTGAGTAGTTGAATCAAATACAGATGTGCCTAATTAGCATAGAATTTAAGCTCACTGACCACATAATTTTAATATCAATCTGCCTTTTGCAAAGTTAATGGAAATTCTTCCAAACCTTGGTATGATATCATCATAGAGTTTTCTTTATTACATACATCTTGCTCTTTTCTGGTTCCATGTGTTTCCCATGTTGTTTTCTCCAGCTCTTCCCCAGAACTCCTCCTACACACACACACAGACAGACAAAGAAATCCTAATCTTACCCATCCTTCAAGACACACCTTAACTATTAATAATGTTGTAACCTGTAACCAATCACTTTCCCTGTGCCTCTCCTTCAGCTCCTGTGACTTGCCCTAATAGTTATTTGTGTGTGTGACAAAGCTGTCTTACTGAACTTCTCCAGCTCCTGAGAGCAGGGACCAGTTCTTTTTTTCTCTTCATACCCCAGCCCACCATGCACCCACACCCTCCCTCCAATATTTAGTAGCTAGAATGTACTTAAACAGCAAATTGGTGGTATTATGAGTTTGTACTACTGGGAATACGTAGTAATAAAGAGTCATTAATCTATATCCATCTCCTGGTTACCCAGAATGCTTTATGTGTAACTACCACACATATACATAGATATAAAGATCTCCTTTTAAGGTCTGCAATTCCCACCTTAGGAGGGAAAAGAGAAACAGACAAAGGGTAATAGATAGCCTGTATTTTCTCACCTCTATGGTTCCCACTCTTGTAAATGAAAGTTACAAACAAATGTCCTTTTGGCCCTTATTGAAATCAGCAAGTCTGAGAAAATCTGATTGTTAGATTTGTTTCCCCAGCGTTCTTACTTGAAGCAAAATTTCTCTAGGCTGAAGTAAGCCAGAGACTTAAAAAAAAAAAAAAAAAAAAAACTACAGTTATTAATTTCCTTCCTTTTTCTATATATATTGTTTCTGAGTGGAAAAAATTCCCTATAGAAACTTCCAGTTGGGAAGCGGCTGTGGCTCAATCAGTAGGGCTCCCGTTTACCATATGGGAGGCCCCGGGTTCGGTTCCCGGGGCCTCCTGGTGAGGGCAAGGCCCGCCCGCACGGCGTGGTTGGCTGACCCGGCAAGCACGAGCAGCGGGGGGGGGATAAATGAATAAATAAATAAAATCTTTAAAAAAGAAACTTCCAGTGAATGTTTAAATTCCCTTGTTTAGAAATCTAATCTGATCTTTTCACCTTTCTAGAGGAATTGGCTAGGAGGAGCTTAGATTCCAACACTAGTTTGTTTCACAGCCTGCATGGCATGGTATCTCAGCTGGTGCCTAGTTTCCTTCCTGGGCTTTAATCGCTTAAGAGAAGCCCTCATAGAAGACAAAGAGACTAGATTTCCAGGCAGTTTTCCTTTCTCTGCTCTAAGTGGCAAGGAATATAGATGTAAAGAAACTCAGTTTGGCTCAGAATTCTTGGACAAAACATTTTCCTACTATTTGTGAACAGGGTATTGTCCAGGATGGAATTCAACTCCAGAATATGTAGCAAAATGGAAACACACACACATGCTTTTCATTCTTTCTTGAAAAACTTTTTTGACTCATTCACCTCACCAGGAGTGAATGCGGATATAATCCTGAGATTGCTGATTCCACATCTTTAATATAGTCTCTTTTATCTGGCATTGCACTTTTAAGGTCAGTCAATACATAACCATTACTTTAAATTTTCCTGCAAAGAATTTCATTCAGCAGAAATTGCTGAGTGAGAACGGGTCTATTGGGCCATTATTTCTGTTGAAATGATTTCTTCTGTCTTTCCCAAGTAGAGGACAGTGCAAAAGAGGCGAGGTATCTGCATTGTCTCTCAGGTACAGTCATCAGCAACCTAGGTTTCCACTCCAAATCAAGGAGTTCTATATGCTTGTGTTAGCCATGATTTCATTAATGGTGTTTCCCAAGAATCCTCTTATAGTAGGACAGTAGTTTATCTCTTCATTTTAGATAATGAGCAGAGAAGTAAATTCATTGGCCCAGGTTCATATAGTAAGGTTGATCCTAAGGCAGGATTTAGAATCATACCACGGAATGTGTGCTCTTTCTTATGAGGTCTACTGGTTGCTGCACAGCTTCTCAAGGTGAAAATCATAAAGGTTCTTTTCCCAGTAAGGGCTTGCTCTTTCTCAAGAGCTGTATTTCCTCACATTCTATGAAAGTTCTTTTGAATTAGCACATTGCTCCAGATGATGCTCTCCTTGGTGATATACCTGTTACTTTGTGTGGTACCAAAGCCCCACATGCCAACTGCAGTTAAAGTTTCCTGGTAATATTTTAATGTTACTTTGCATAGCAGTGGTGAGCAACTGAAAGATATACTTTTGTTCACTTCATGATTTATTTTACTATCTTTTCTAAAAGCAGATTATTTCATTAGAAAAATAAGTGCCCTTTAAGAAATAATGTTATGAGATAGCTTAATCATAATAAAATGGAACGTTCACAGTATGTTTCTAAGTTACCTACTTATTTACAAAAAAAACCTGATTTTGTGGCTGCCTAATTTGAGTGCAGTTGTGTAGATATGTAAGGAGAGAGACAAATACTATAGAAAGCTCCTTATGTCTAAGTTTTATCTGTATTTTCCACCCAGGTGCCTTATATTTAATTGAATGTACCAGAATGCTTCCTGTAAGGTAACTTCTAAGAGGCAGAAGAAAGGAGACGTCAAAGTGTGATATATGCCTATTAAAGCAAGGAGAGTAGTAACATCTTTAATATATTCCACGAAAAACCACTTTTCTAACATCTGTTACTTTGCTTTCAGCAACATCAAATTCAAATTCAAGCTCCCATTACAAATCAGTTTAATTATTGTTTATGTCTTAGAAATTCATTATGTAATAGGTAGTGTGTAGGAGTATTATTTATTTGTTGTATGAAAAAGTAGTAGTTTAGAAGGAGAGAGATTTGTGGGGAGGACTGGAGCAAGAGTAACAACCTAGAGGGAGTTGAGCAGCAAAGAGGTAAGTGTTGATTTAACCTAACATAGTATCTATACTCTGTTTTCATATTGTAAGGTGTGAATTCCTACTACCTATTAAAATTGCCCTTTAGAGAGCAAAGAGCAGACAGTATTTGAGGGGGTGGAGGAGTAAAGAGTTTATTAAGAAACAAAAAAATGAGAAACGTACACAGGCTGAGGCATGGACCGCGGGTGTGCTGCAGAGTGAGACGTGCACGTGTGGGCCCAGGTCAGTCCTTTTAAAAGTCTCCCTTCTCCTCCTTCATCATGTTGGGGCAGGGCCCCAACTGTTTGCTGTTCTGATTGGTTGCCCCACATGTTAGCTCTCGGGGCCAATGGTGAGGCCTTTAGCTTGAAGTTATCTGGGGCTTCCCCTTGACCCTGAATGGAAATGGGATTCTCGTTCCAAGTGGGATTCTCACAGCTGGGATCTTGTGGGATCTGCCAGCAGCCTTCCCTTCAGGAGGTTTCCGGGTGATTCTCACAGCCATGTTGTCTGCCGGGCTAGCCACCTTCTCCCTTTCACTATACTAACCTGCCTCAAGGCCTGCCTCAGACAGTTTACACCCTTATTCTTAAGGGGGCACTGAAGGGCAATGGTCATTCTTCTATAGCTACTTTCCATTGTTTAGGGGGAGTAGGCCCTACCTGACAAAGTCTAAAACACTATGGCTATCCTATCATGGTTGAGGGAAGCCGAATCTGGCACCGTGGTTGGAGCTGCATGAAATCCCCATATGACTAACAAGGCATTGATTCTGGAAGAAATAAACTTAATTAGAATTTAAGATACATGGTCCTACTGAAAGGATAAGGAAGATAGTGGTAAGCAGGCCCAAAAAGGGGGCCAGCCACAACACATTAGACCATGAGAGTGAGAAAGGTCCAGTGCCTTCAGAGGCTGCATCATCCCAAAGTTGATGGGAAACAGTATTTTTCCTTGGGTTCTTTTATGCTCTTGGTAACTCTAGGGAGAGATTGTGGTAGATCTGCTGGGTTTGGTATAAACTGCCAACCCCAGTTCCCATGGCGGTGGTTATGCCTAGGACAGCTCGGAGAGGTATGAAGAGAGGCACAGTCCTAGACATAAAGTCGCAAAGACAGTATAGGCAACAACAAGACAAGCATATGGCAAGCAAAATAAAGACAGTACTTAAGAGAGCCATTCCTTTATCTTATAGGCACATTCATTACTTACTTAAAAATGAATTAAATTTACTAAGACTTTTAACATGTTCAATATCCTTCCAGAGTATTTAATCTACTAAATATCCTAGCGTTCAAATATGCTGAGCAGTTTAGTCTAAATTGATCGTTTGTCATCTTCTGAAGAACTCATAGAAATGAACTCTTTGCTGCCTCCAACATCTCCTACAGAGACACACTCTCTCTCTCTCTCTCTCTCTCTCTCTCTCTCTCCCCCCCCCCCCAAAAGTTGAGATTAGGCAAATACCCTGATAACGTCTAAAAGCCAATTGCTCATACTGGAGATTCTAGGAGGCTATAGCTAAAAGGCCTTGTTACAGGAGATTATGCTGGATGACTTCTTACTCCTTTGCAATTTTTCAGAGAAACAACAATAATAGCAGCATAGCATGTGCCAGGCAGTGGTCTAGTTCTTTACCTTTAATTCTCAGCAACCCATTGAAGTGGATACTATGATTAAACTTGTTTTGCAGATGAGAAAACTGATACGCAAAGAGGTTAAAAATAGCTTGATCCAATTTACCCAGCTAGAAAGTAGTAGAAACAGGATTTGAACTCACACAGTCCAGCCCTAGAGTCTGTGCTCTTAATCACTGTGCTAATGTGAAAAGAACTACAAACCTGTCATCGATGAGTTAGTTGACCCTTGGAAAGTTCTAATGTCTTTCATTTTTGGCATTTTTTTAATCATAATTATTCCTAAAGGATCCTGAGGTACCCAACTAGGAATTGCTTCCCAACTTAAGAGATTCAGTAGGTAAAGAACTCTTTTTAACATGAAAATGGTCACCCAAGTGTAGTCAGAAAGTGGAAAATATTCTTCTAGGGCCTTTCTAAACAGAATTATTATGAGATCATAGGTTTCCCTAACTATGGTACAGGTAGGTATTCTTAAGAAATTAGTTTACTCTGCAAAAGTGAAAAGGTATCCACAGGATGAATTGGACCTTTATCCCTCAGGAGACTTTTGAAAATATGTATTAAATATTCAGTTTTTCAGAGCACACTTCTAGCATAGGTTAATGTTAATAACCTCATTTGTGCAGGAGACACCATAAGCACAGAAAAGTATGTTGATGTGCCTAAAATCTCATAGCAGTTCCAGAATCAAAAATACCCTCCTTGGAGTTTTATGCTTAGTTGTTATTTCCTTATAATCTCTTCTAGGAAAAGCCAAACTTGGGATTTGAATTAGATGCTAAATGCTTTGCAAGCAAGTACAAAGTACAAAGCATTAAATGCAGAAAAATATTTCCATATTCATTCAGGACCTTGTTATCTAAAGAATTTTATTTAAATCTTGTAGTTCCTACAAAAAAAAAAAAAAAATGTATCTCTCAATGTTAGTTTAAGCCATAGAATCCCCTTATTTTTACATCAGCAAAAAAATAACAGTCATATGCATGGAAGATGACTTCTTACTTTTCAGATGTCTTTAAATTTTTCCTTCTCCAACATTTCCTTGTGTTTCGTTAATGAGAACATCATTTCTACCTCTTCTAGAAAGACAGGCAATATTTGTCCATGTAATTTTTTTAGTTCCCTTTGAAACTGAAACAGACCTATATTATTAGGGTCCAAAGAATAGAAACTTTCATTGTTTCTGAAGTGCTTCTGTTCTCCCTCAGACGATTTAGAAGGAGTAAAGAATTAGGCCATTTGACTTTGTATTATTAGCCTAGCTGCTTACGTAAGCATGCTAGAACTCTACACCAGTCTGTTTTTAACTGTCAGGACTAAAAAATTAATATTAATGTTCTAATCTTAATGCATGTTTTGTTTAATCATGTTGATGCTGCTTACTTCCTGGATATTGTTATTTCCAAGAAATCTCTGAACATTAAACCTCTCATCCTTCCTTTTATTCCTCCAGTTCTCCTCGCTCTTCCTCTTTTCTGCCCTCCCCCTCAATGATATTGGTCCCTATTTCCTCAGTTAAAGGCCAAGACATTCTTAGAATGCACAAGGCATGCTTCAAGGAGAGTCTGGGTTTGATGTCATGCAAGAGAACTAATTTTAGTTCGGGGTCTTAGGCATGTCATGTCTTATAAAGCATTTTTCCTATTGCAGAGATTTTAAAGAATGAAACCAATTACATTTCTTTTTTAATATGAAAAGGTTTATTACTTACATAATGAGTTTTTTAAGTAAATCAATTTTATTGATACATATTGATAAAGCATACAATTCATCCAAAGTGTACAATGAATGGTATTTGCTATAATCACATGGTTGTGTGTTCATCACTTCAGTCATTATTAGAACATTGTCATTTCAATAATAATAATAATAAAAAACAGACAAACAAGAAAATTCCTCACCTCTCAATCTCTTTCTGCTTCCACTGTACATAACTGCTGTTTCTGGCTATTCTATCCAAAGTGTATAATCAATAGCTTTTAGTATAATCAGTGTTGTGCATTCATCATCTTAAAAATTTTAGAACAATTTCATTACTCCAAAAAGAAAGACTCTACATCCCTTAGCATTCCTTCCTCAGACCTACATAATCACTAATCTTTCATCTTTATAAATTGATTTATATTAACATTTTATATAAATAGAGTCATATAATATGTGGTACTCTGTGACTGGTCTCCTTCCCTTAGTATAATGTGGTTTTTTTTGGTCTGATATTAACATTTTCTACTATTAACTTAACATTTGTTCAGCTTCAAAGAAAAAGGTCTTATATATGCAATTCTACCTATATTCATAGTTCATATAATATATTTATATTTCACATAATATATTTATTCATAATAGGGCAGTCATACAGTATTTGTCCTTTTATGTCTGGCTTACTTCACACAACATAATGTCCTCCAGATTCATCCATGTTGTCATATGTTTCATGACTTCATTTCTTACCGCTGCATAATATTCCATCGTGTATATACTCCACAATTCGTTTATCCATTCATCAGTTGATGGACCCTTGGGTTGTTTCCAACTTTTGGCTGTCGTGAATAGCACTGATATGAACATCAGTGTGCAGGTATCTATTCATGTCTCTGCTCTCAGTTCTTCTGGGTGTATACCTATCAGTGGTATTGCTGGGTCCCATGGCAAGTCTATATTCAGCTTCCTTAGGAACTGTCAAACAGTCCTCCACAGTGGCTGTACCATTCTCCTTTCCCAGCAAGAGTGAATAAGTGTCCATATCTCTCCACATCCTCTCCAACATTTACAGTTTTCTGGCTTTTTAATAGCAGCCAGTCTAATAGGTATGAAATGATATCTCATTGTAGTTTTGATTTACATTTCCCTAGTCACTAGTAATGCTGAACATTTTTTCACGTTTGTTCACCATTTGTATTTCTTCTTTGGACAATTGTCTTTTCAAGTCTTTTGCCCATTTTTTAATCAGATACTTAGTCTTTTTATTGTTGAGTTGTATGATCTCCTTATATATCATGGATATTAAGCCCTTATCAGATATGTGATTACCAAATATTTTCTCCCATTGAGTCGGCTGCTTTTTCATCCTTTTGGCAAAGTCCTTTGAGGTGCAAAAGTTGAATTTTGAGGAGGTCCCATTTATCTGTTTTTTTCCTTCTGTTGTTTGTGCTTTGGGCACCAATTACATTTTTATAGTGGAAAAAGGGTAGGAGAGAAAAAGATGCGAAGGTAGGTTAGAGAAGGAAATAACTGCAGAAAGCACAGGATTTCAGTGTTAAAGGTTTGCCCTTCACTTTTGTGATGTTAAGTTTTACTTAACCTGTGTCAAGGTGAGAAATGCTTTAGGGGTGAATTCACCAAAGCCAACACAGAGAATATTCACTAGGGATAAAATATATTTTTAAATTATCAACATCATTGTCATCGTATTCCCTCTTTGCTTTTAATAGCCATGCTTATTTATATCCCAATTGAGAATTGCCTCTGAGAAGTGTGATGATCTTCCTAGTAAATTATAGTTAATTGGTTGTCCAAAATGTTTGTTGTCATTGCTCTGTTATAATTTAATGCCCTTAGGCTTAGTTTTCCAGTACTTACCTGCATATACCAGATGGTGAAGACAGAAGTGGAGGCAAATGGGTAACCTCTGAATTCTCACAGGAGAAAACAAAATGGGCACATGCACACTCATGCATACACCCCTTCCTTCTCTATCACATCATACTTCTCATTCCCTCCTAAACACAAATGAGAATTCCTGTTCCTTTGCTCAACACATTCCTCCTCCCTGCCTAGAATGCTGCCTTCTCCACTTTTTCTTCTGAGGTCATAGCACTGACTAATGGAAAGCAAAGAAGCTTTGTAATAAGGTAGACCTGGATTCAAATCCCATATTTACCACTTACTGTGGTGACTATAGGCAAGTAACCTAATTTCACTGAGGTTCTCCTCATCAGTAAAATGAAGATTAATAATACTTCACAAGGTTTTTATGCAGATTAGGTAGAAGATATAAAGCACTCAACAAATATTGATTCCCTTCCTTGTAGTTCCCCCTTTTGTAAGTCTTACCTGTTCTTCAAAACTCAAGTTCTACCTACTCTAGGCTTACTCTCCAAAGCACTTATTTGGTACACATTCTACCTCATTATCGTTTGTTGTCTTATATTTACTTGTCTCCCCAAGATGCTTATAAATTTCTTGAGAGCTGGAGCTTTGAAACACCAAATCCTGTTTCTGACTTAGCCTTGTTGAATCTAGTTGTGTCTGATGTGCGACATGTAGAATCAGAAAATGGAAAGTGTCTCCCTAAGCACATGGTTGTTCCCTTTACTGTAAACTTGATAAGTTTAGAAAAGATTTTGAGTTCATTAACATTGTCTTGGCCTGATGAAGGAAATGACCTGAAAAGTGAGTTCTAGAATTATGGACGACTATGAGTGAAATCTAAAAGGGAGCCATCAAATCCAGAAAGAGACTTCTTGTACTTCCATTTGTTAGAGAGAGCTTGATTGTATATGTACATCTCTTTGAGACAGCATTCCCTAAAAAATAAACTTTTAGAGCATGTGGGAATGTTCTGGTAAGGGAAGGCAGTTACTTATACTTTCTTAACCAAAAAATCGTCCTCTAGTAGGAAGTTGTGGCCTTTCCCTGAGCATGCATCTTCAACAATAATGCACATGGAATATGGGGGAGGAAAAGAACACCTGTTCAGCAAGCCAGATCAGCTAGAAGTAACCATTGGCAATCAAAGGAGTGACAGATGTGATAGCCAGATCACTTCCATATCAGATACAACAATCTAGTAATATATTTCCCTACCCAGAGAATGACAACCAGGTGGAATTCTTTGTCCATATTAGCAGACAATCCCAAAGAGGGTTAGAAACCTATGACTCACGGACAAAATTATAGCAGAGGTCAGTCTCACTATACATATCAGGAAGTATGAAAGAGTGCTATATTCAAGATTTGACATTTTATGCTTAGGTGAATCTTTATCCACTTGACCAGTACTTGTTTTCCAAAAGAAGAAAAGACACCTTTGTGATATTTCAGCTTTAAATATAGACTCCTCTCTGCTACTCTTACCCCTCTAGTTCTTTGGTTTTTAATTTTTTATATTCTCTTACATTTTAAGCCGTGATGCAAAAATGGTATATTTCTCTACTATAATGCAGCTATCTCAGACTTATTCAACACTGTTCTGTCACATTCCTCACCTTTGAAAGGCAAATAAAAGGAAAACTTATTTTTGATAGGATTTTAATTGTCAAGGAAATATTTCACAGCTACTAATCATGAGTGAAACAAGGTCTTCCTACTTGATCTTTGTTGTCATAGATTTGTTTGCAATGCTTGTTTCTTACAGTAGCCTAGCAGGTCAAACTTGAACTTCTGTGGAAAAGCTTAAATCACAATAATGATCTGGCTTTGGGTTCTCTAGCTCACTGATTTTTGTGTGTTCTCCTGGAGTAAAACTGATATCTTTTTTATTCCTACTTCTTGATATTTTGGGATCTTGAGCTATGGGACTATGCAGGAAAGATGTTTCTAATGTGCCTATATCTGTGTCTCTTGTCATTGAGGTAATTGTCATGAGAAAACCCTGGACAACAACCATGACAAACAGAAATATTTTGACAACCTACAGTCACTGGATGCTGTTGAAGAAGAGCCCCCTGAGAGAGGAGCAGAGGACCCTGTACTCTCTGTTGAGAGTTCAGGGAGGGGCTCAGATGCCCTTAGACTTGAAAGTAAGTTGATTTGGCCTGAACTGGGCTTCTGGGGAAAAATCAATTCTCAAAACTTTAAGCTTAGGCTTTTCTCTACTTTCAAGAGTTTGTTTCCTTCTTTTAACAATTATTCATTATGTTGTAGAATCGTGACGGTGACCCTCAGATGGTGAGGCAGAAGACAAGCTGTAATATGAAGCTGTTCTTCACATTTCTTTCTCTTTTTTTCCTCTGCCTCAGTGTCTTATTCTACTGGAACAAATTCTATTCATTTATGTTCTGGTCTTTCTTCTTTATATCATTTGTCTATTAAGTCACTGAAAAAAGGAAGAAAAATTTTATTTTCATTAACCCAGTAAAATTTGGAGATTTGAATTAAATTATATTTTGTGACCACATTTTAAACTGTACTATACTGAATAGTCCTTGTTAACATCAATCAATTAATAATTGCCAAAATACTGACTTCTTTTTACTACTCACCCTACTTAACCACATTTCTGCATTTGAAACTTTAGGCAACTACCTACTTACTGAAAGTCTTTGCTCCTGCTTTTGGCCTCTGGTATATTGCTTACTCTTAGCTCTCGTCCTATTCTCAGACCATCTTTTTTCAATTTCCTTCATTTAGTCTTTGTTTCTGCCCTTTATTTGTTGAGTTCCCCAAGGTCTAACCTTGGTCGTCTTCTCTTATCCCTCTCTATTTTATCTCTTGGTGATTCAGCTACCTTGAGTACACTAATAACTCCAAATCCATATTTTCAGCAAAGACATTCTCTACAATTCCAGATTTTATTTCTGCTTGTCTAGTAGACTTTTATCTGGATGTGCCACAGGCACTTCAGATTTAACATATCCCAAACTGAACTTCCACCCCATTTCCTGAACTGTTTTTAACTCCTGTATTCCTAATCTCTATTAATGGCATCACAACTCATCTGAGCACCCCTAGATTCAATCAGTCTCTGAGACCTGTTGAATCCATCATCTCTTCCTCTATTCCCTCTGCCACTCCTGAATTGAGACTTTGTACATTTCTTGCCTGGACCATTGCAGTAGTCTCTTAATTGAATTCCCTATATCTAGTCTTCACTCCATTCTGTGTTTGGACTCTGTGTGTATGTGTGTGTGTATGAGTGTGTATGTATACAGGATAAGGGGGAAAGAAAAATATATATATAATTAATTGGTACAAAATTTAAAAAGCAGAAGCAAATTATCAATTTATTGTGTATCTTTCAAAGAATTGTTTCTAAAATGTAGATCTAATCAGGTAAGTTGTGTAGGTTTAAAATTGTCAATGACTCTGTTATTACCCATAGGAAAAGTCCAAATGTCTTAATATGGGATTAAGACAGTTTGGGCCCTGACTCCCTCTCTAACTGTACCACCTACAAGTACCCTGCATAGCAGGAAGTGCTGTTTTGAGCTTCTATGCTTTTACATCAATGAAAGCCCTTTTCTCTCTAAGAACGTTTTAATAATGGTATGTGTCACTGTCTGATAAGGGCACAGGGAAGCTTTAACCTTTGGGAACTTTTTGCAGCTAAACAACATGAATGATTTCCAAATACTACTAGTAACTGAAAGGAAATAAGCCCTACAACCACAGCATCCATATGCAGCTCAGACAATGCACTAGGGAAGTAGTTACCTGCAGTTTCCCTTTGGCCAAAAAGCCACTTTTTGGGAGCAGATGTGGCTCAAGCAGATGAGTATCTGTCTCCCACATGGGGGGTTCCAGGCTCGGTTCCCAGTGCCTCCTGAAAAAAAACAAAAACAAACAACAAGCAAAACAAACAAAAAAACCAACTCAGGGAAGCTGATATGACTCAGTGGTTGAGCTCCGGCTTCCCATATACGAGGTTCTGGGTTCAATCCCAGCCCCCAGTACCTCAAAAAAAAAAAAGCCACTTTTCTTTAAGCCCTGGTCTTGGCTGGGGCCAAATCTATCAAAAATCCTTTTCAGTCTCAGGACTGGGTGCAAGGAATCCAATTTTTGGTAGCCATAAGAGTAGGAAGGAGAAGCAGCTAAAATAAGATGAGAAATTCTTAAAGACAAGTCTGTTGCTAACTCAGATACGAGGCAATTCTTCCAATAAGTTGCTCTTTGGAGCCCCGATAACAACCCTGTCCGGCAGCTTTCCTGGGTTAGCTACTAAGAAATTTTTAGATTAAATCGAGGAACAGTTACTCTATGCCAGAAACTATGCTAAAGACATGATGCCTGCCTTAATGTTGCTTACAATCCAGTTGGGTCAGTAATACATTAACAAATTATAAGGTAAACCTTAGCATTTAAAAAGGTTTTATCACTAGCAAGACAAGGCAAAGACAGGGGCAGCAGATCTGTAAGAACCTCACAAACCAAATTATTCCCGAGTTCCAGTAGTTCATTCTACAACTATTTGTGACTGCTATGCGCCAGTACAATGCTAGCCAGACATTAGGAATATAGTAGCAAGCAAGACAGAAACTAAAACTTTCTTTGCTAACCCTATATTTATACCACTAACCACATAATTTAGACAAGTAACCAATCACCTGCTTTTATCTTAATACCCTAAAGAAAAAAAAGTTTTTGCAAATCCCTGGTTTACTTTAAGCTGGTTTCATAACTTAATAACTTAAAAATCAATAGAAACTAGCACATTGATTCAGGGAACCTAAAAGGAAGTTCCTTGAAAAGATGTGCCTTTTGCAGTCACTTGTTAACAAATGGAAGAGCCCTATGCCTTATTCAGGAAATAACAACACTTAGAGATTTCTAGTAAGTACTCCCAGCCTGGCAACAGAACGTCTAATTTTCTAGATAGAAAGTGGAATGGGAGATGGAGATGCCACCACAGGGGTAGTGACACTGCTGACCTGTGAGTAGGGCTCAAAGTGTTAGGCTGCTTTCAGGTACATGGCTGAAACGTGAAAGTCAGCTACTTTTCTCCACCACCCCAAGACTCTTCAGAAACTAATGCTATGCATTTCTAAGATGGGTTGCTAACTATGGCCATAGATCTGGTCCATATGGATATGAGAATCCTGACCTTGGCCTTATTAATGCCATGTGCTAGATCAAGCCAGCTGAAGATTATTGCACTGGGATAATATAGACTGGCATTTGGTGAGCAAGTGACCCAGAGCTCTCAGACTGTTGATAACAAAATAATATTTTGGTTTGTTTTTGTTTTTTGGGGGCTTTTTTTTTTGTACCCTAACTATTTCCAAAAGGGATTGGAGATGACTTCCATGGAACACACATTATAAGATTCAGCCACTAATTCAAAATAAACAACAAATTTAAGTAGAAAAGAATAAAAGAAAGGAAAGCAATCTACTAAGAAACTCAGGCTAATTTTATTTTGCGCTTCCTAGTTTTCTAAGCATACTGGGGAACTTGTAGCATTGTGTAGCCATCACTGTCTAATCAGTGAAGCATATTGACTTCTTAGAATTTTTACTAGTCTACTGTTCTGAGTCTCCGTAGGAGTCTTTATGTAAGGAACTTGAACAACATAGCAAGTAATTTCTTGGTAACCATTTTAGGGAAAAAGTACACTCGTTATTATTATTTCTTATATTAACCATTATTGAAAATGGGTGCCTTCGTGTGAAACTGGAATAGTTTTCCATTAAACAAATCATTGTTCAGTTAAGGCAATTAAGCAAGCTATATGATCTGGAAAAGCAGCTGTGATATTTCATAGGATATTTGAGTAAAGCTTGGAGAATCCCAAGACTTAAAGAAATAACACATCATAATAAGCATCATCTTTCCCACCTATAAGCCTGGTATCTAGAGTAAGTAGGTCTTTTTTCAAAAAAAATACATCCATAACACAGCTGTCCTCATGCTCACTAGTGACATAACCCATGACTGCCTGCCATCTAGCTGTTGCCATTGTTCCCAGGCAGGCTTTTGACAAAAGCTAGATGACAAAGATGATATGATATTTTATTATGGATTTTGAAGATACTGCATGGTATTTTTATGAAGGTAGGCTGTAGAGCAAAAGCTTTTCTCAGAAAGCAAGGTTGGAGTCACTCAAGTCCTTGAATGAATACTATGTAGCTTTTAAAAACATGCTGGCCCTTGAATTTCAGGTACAGTGGTTGAGGAAAGCAACGGTTCTGATGAGATGGAGAATTCAGATGAAACAACGATGTCAGAAGAGATCCTGGCTTTGGTGGATGAATTTCAGCAGGCGTGGCCTCTGGAAGGCTTTGGGGGAGCACTAGAGATGAAAGGGCGGCGCCTGGACTTGCAGGGAATACGGGTACTGAAAAAAGGCCCCCAAGATGGAATGGCCAGAAGCTCTTGCTACGGAGACTGTAGAAGTGAAGATGATGAAGCAACAGAATGGGTAAGAGTTTGCTAACTCAATCCTGACCAAATTGTAAAACATGGTTTTAAGGGTTCCTAGTTTGCTGCTTTACCTCATATTCTTTTTTTCTTTTTTTCTTTTTTTTTTTTTTGAAAGTGAGATGTTCTTTTTTTTTTTTAAAGCAGTTTTATTGAGATATATTCACATATATAATCACAGTGATGTGCATTCATTTATCACAAAAAAATTTAGAACAATTTCATTACTCCAAAAAGAAAAACTCCATACCCCTTGGCAGTCACCTCTCAATCCCTCTATCGTTCCCCAGCTCTACATAACCACTAATCTAATTCCATCTTTTAAATTGATTTATTTTTCCATATAAGTGGAATCAAACACTACGTAGTACTTTTTGTCTGATTTCTTTCACTTAGCATAAGGGTTTCTTTTTTTTTTTTTTTTTTTGCCTGATACTAACATCTTGTAACATTAACATACATTTGTTCAGTTTCAAAGAATAAGTCTTATATGCAATATTACCCATATTCATATTTCACATGAGGTTTTACTATGCTATACAGTCCCATGTTACATTTTTTAGCTTTCCTTGTAGTAATATACATGTCCTTAGACTTTCCCTTTCAACCATTGTCATGCCCATATAATAGCTCTTCTAGTTACAAATGCTATGTTGTCATTTTACCTTTTCTATTCATTTCCAAAGATTAACAAACAACCTTTTTACCAATACTGCACAGGTTGACCCTCAGCTTTCCATTGTCTAACTTCCTTCTATTTTCTGGTGACCCATATTCAAGTTATTAACGCCATGAGTTTATACATTATATTTAGTTCATAAGAGCGCAATCATACAGTATTTGTCCTTTTGTGTCTGGCTTGCTTCACTCAACATAATGTCCTCCAGATCATCTATGCTCTCATATGCTTCACGACTTCATTATTTCGTACAGCTGCATAATATTCCATCATGTTTATTCATCACAGTTTGTTTATCCATTTATCAGTTGATAGACACCTGGGTTGTTTGCATCTTTTGGCAATCGTGCATAATGCTGCTGTGAACATTGGTTTGCAGATGTCTGTTCGTGTCACTGCTCTCAGCTCTTCTGGGTATATACCTAATAGTGGTGTTGCCAGGTCACAAGGCAAATCTATATTCAACTTCTTTAGGAACTGCCAAACAGTCCTCCACAATGACTGTACCATTCTACATCCCCACCAAAGTGAATAAGTGTTCCTATCTCTCCACTACACCCTCTTGTAACAGCCTGTCCATTGGAATTGCAGTGTAGGAAGCCTTTCATATTACGTATTTCTAGCACGTCTGGGAGACAAGAGAAGATGGGAAGGATGAGAAGCCTCACTCAAGACCTGCAGACTTGAAAGTACCCAGTTCAGACATCTTAATTTTCAGTTTCCTCTATACACTCTTCCTGGGAAGATTATTTTGTTCATTTCAATAAACATTTTCCATTTAGACCTTTAAGAATTAAACTGAAGAAGAGAACTTAACCCTAGCACAGGAGTGGTTTATTCTTAAAGCCACCAATATCTACAGTTATTGAGATATTTGATAATTGATCTCATGCTTCTCTTTCCCAGATCACATTCCAAGTCAAACGTGTGAAGAAGCCCAAAGGAGATTATAAGAAAACTCCTGGGAAAAGGGTAGAATCAAATCAAGCAGAAAATAGACATCGTTACCAAGCAAACCTTGAGATCACTGGCCCAAAGGTGGCATCTCCTGGACCACAAGGTAAATTTGAATGTTTAATATGCCAGTTTCTTCAAGATTTCACTGCCTTCTCACAAAGGAGTGTTTGTCACTTGAGATAGTTTAGGTGAGAAGGTAAAAGGGCTAAAAAAAAAACAAGAAAGCATTGTCCGTTTGGCTTATATTCTTATCTTAAACTTAATTATTTTATTGGTTCTTAAACTGACAATCCAGTATAATATGTAAAAGTGTGAATTTGAGACAGATTGCCTGGATTCAGACACCACTTCTGCCGTTAACCTCCCTGTGCCTCATTTTCCTTATCTACTTGAGGATAATAATATTACCTACCTCTTAGTGCTCAATAAATTTCATCTATTGTTAGCAATAGTTTTGCATGTCACATATCTTGTTTTCTTTTCTTTTCCTTTTGTTTTGAAACCCATCTCTGGACTCCTAGTTAAGGTCCATTGACATAAGTCTATTTGACTTTCTTTCTCAGAGATTAAAAAGTAGTGATAGAATTCCTTTTTAAAAAATTATCTCCTTTTTTAAAAAGATATTTCCACCATCTTAGACTTAGAAAATTCAAGGTAACTTCATTTAATTGTGTCTTGTTTTATATTGTATATGTACATACCAAACCTGAAAGAGTACATAATCTAATGTTTAGAATGGGGACAGCTTGGCTAAATCGTAGAATGAACTATGACTTGTGGAAAATACTAAAGACACCAAAAAGGACATTTTATCATGTTTGAGGTAAAAGTATGAATCAGCTCTACTGTTTAAAGTAGTTAGCATATGTTAGGTTACAGAATTACGGTTTAATTCCTCTATTTGGTCTGTCTTTTGTAGCAAGGAAAAGGGTGTTTAAACTGTAAAACATCATTTTGGAAATGAAAATTCCAATGGATTAAATAACAGATGTAATAAAATCATAAAAGAAGAAAATTTGGATGAATATCCATGTATTCTTAAGGTAGAAAAGTACTTTCTAAGGCAAGAGAGAGAAAGGGTAAAAGAGAGAATGCTGTAGATTTGACCACACATGCACACACAAAATTTTGGCACCAGAAAACACCACAAATAGAAAGACAGAGTGACCCAAAGTATTTGCAGAATGTATAAGCAAAGGATAACAAGATCCGTCATTTAAAAAGCACCTCTAAATAAATATGAAAAATACAGCATTTCAATAAGTAATGTATGAAACACATAGGCAATGCACCAAATATACAACACACACATATACACACAAGAAGATTTTCAGCCTCACTAGCAATAAAACATTACATAAACATTGAGGTCATTTTGCTTATCAGATTAAAGACATCTTACAACTGATGTTATCTTAAAAGAATATTTACCTGTTTTTTCTTTCTTCAATCATATAAAATATGCATCTTACAGTTGATAGCATCTTAGATTTGATGTTCTATGTTATAATAAACACACACATAAAAAGAAGTCTGGAAGGAAATACATTAAAAGTTGATCATCTCTGAGGGTGCTGATAGGTGAATTTTATTTTCATATTTGTGCTTTTCCATTTTCTAAATATTTTATCTATGAGCCTATATTACTTTTATAAACAAAAAAAAAACTTATCAAAGTAAAAATTAAAGCTCAATATGGTTGAGATGCTAAAAGAGCACTTAAGCAGCTTTAAATGGATTCAAATTCATGGGCCCAGGTAGGGCAATGCAGACACTTGCAAATGAGCTCATAGACTACTTACTGTCATTAAACTGAAAACTTATAAAGCATGGAGGGGGTGCAAGAATATTAGAGAGGTTCAGTATCCCAATTTTGAAACAAATACGGATTTTGACAACTACCAACTGATAAGCCTCATGATAAATCCTGATAAAGTTCTATAACAAATTATTAAACACATAGTTTGTGAGCCCTTGTGGGCAGGGGGGGAGTGGAAGTCTTAATAACCATTGTAGATTTACTAAGAATTAATAGAACTAATAATGCTTAACTAATTTCATTTCCTTTTTTGGTTAAGGCTTCTAGACTGGAAGACAAGGGAAGTGCCATAGACATAATGTAACTGGATTTCAGCAAGGCATTTAACAGAGCCTCTTATGATATCCTTGTCAACAAGATGGAGAGATGTGGGCTCGAAGGCTCCCCATTGCCTACAGGATAAAAAGTCCAAACCTTCCTAGTGTGGTGTACAAGACCCTTTACCTCCTGGCCTCTATCTGCCCTTCAGCACCATTCTCTGAACCAGCCATGCTCTTTTTTTACCTCCATGCCTTTGCACATGCTGTTCCCTCTTCCTGGTGCCAAAATATCACTTGTCCCTAAAGTTCAATCTCAAGTGCCATCTCTTCCTTGGTACCTTATGGCAGAATTAGTTGCTTTCTCTTTGCAATTGTTTTATGTTTTCACTCTAGCACGTATTCTATTGTATGATATGATTTTGTCTATGTTTACCTTCCTCACTAGACTGTGAGCTCAAGGGCAGGCCCTCTTATTATTCCTCTTTGTATCTCTAGTGTCTTACACAGTTCCAGCTCCTTATAATACATGCTCAATAAATGCGTCTCAAATGAATTTCTTAAATATAAAAGAAAATGAGCTTTATTGTGAAAATTATGATTTATTTCCTTAATGTGCTAATTTAAACAGGGTTAGTTTGAAATTCTTTCCATCTGTTCTTTTCTATTTTATTAAAATCTAAATCTAAACCCCTGCCTGTACCACAAACCATTTTCTATTGTTGGTAAATTCCTACAGTATGAAAAGTGTTATACAAAACTAAAAGTCACCTTCCCATTCATTCCATTTTAATTCCTTCAGAAGAGACAGACTTGGTTCTGCTCTGTTTTAGGGAACTTAGTCTAAGTAAAAGGCCTGGACTCAAAAGGTATTTCTATGAAGATATCAAAATACAGAGAGCTTTAAAAGCCCTGTGTATCTTTAAATAGCAAGGTGATTGGGAGCATGCTAGTTAGAGCCAGACCTGGATTTGAATCCCAGCTCTGCCACCTGCTAGCCGGGCGACCTTGGGCAAGTCACTTCATCTCTGAGCCTCTGTTTCCTTATCTGAGAAGTGAGGATTAAAACCTACCTCATGAAGTTGTGGATGTAAAGCACTGAACACAGGACCTGACACACAATAAAGGGTCTTAACATAAATGATAGCCTCTCATTACCATCATTTCCCACCTTGCTGCTTTTCTTTACAGCAATTGTTCTGTACGAGGGACGATTTTGCTGTCCAGAGGACATTTGACACTATCTGGAAACAATTTTGGTTGTCACATCTGGGGAGGGTACTATTGACATCTAGTGGATAGAGACCAAGAATGCTGCTAAACGTTCTACAGTTCACTGGTCAGGCCCCCAAAGAATTATCCAGCCCAAGATATCAGGTTGAGAAACCCTGCTTTAGAGATAAGTGTTTCTACTGAGTAAGTTAGAGTTGTTATAAAATCATAATGTAGAGGGGTAAAAATTAAGTCTGTTAAGTATGCTTAGAAGGATATCTTAACCCTTATCTCATGTTGGTCAGTCTTAAATCCAAAGAAGGAGTCATTTATTTTTACTTCACCATTGATCTTTGTAAACAAAGCTTTACTCAGAGATGATCCTTATTCCTGTGCCTTGAATGACAAGGTTTTAATTATATCTGTAGATGGTGGAAATTCTAAAGACCAGAAGAATGACTGGCACCTCCAAATAAACCAATCTGGGTGAAGAAATCCCCACAGCATAAGGCACTTTGGGTTCTATTCTTTTGTGATTGTGTTGATTCGTGACCTTCCTTCCTTTCTTCCAGGAAAAAAGCGTGATTACCAGAGTCTGGGCTGGCCCAGCCCAGACGAGTGCCTCAAACTCCGTTGGGTAGAACTGACTGCCATTGTGAGTACCTGGCTTGCAGTTTCTTCAAAAAACATTGAGTGAGTATCTGAAACCTCTCCCTCCTTCATGGCAGTTTGTGTACCTGTGAACCTACTGGGCCTCAGCTGACTTGGGATGTCCTTCTTTGTCAGCAGCTTTTAGAAGAGTCATTCTGTCCAGATTTGATGGTTCATAGGATGACCTTTGCTGACCACAGATCACAGGTGGGCTCAGCCCATGTACTGAAGCAGTGACTGTCCCCCCTTCTCAGTCATTCATCCACATTTTGTAGGCTATCCAGTAGTCATGTATAACTTACTTAGTTTGAATTAAAGACTGTATCCCTCTTTCTTAGAAACAAAACCCATGATCTCTCACTGACATTGTGCACTTGAAAGGGGAGACAGAGCAAATCCTGATTTACAAACACCTGCCAAGACGCTGAGCAACATTGCCTCACTGTTAACTACATTTTCCTCTCTAGCCGCTCTTTCTCTTTTTCTGGCCTCAATTCTAACCTTTAAATGTTACAGTTCCTCAGGATTGACCACTAAGCCTTCTTATTTACAATCACTCTTACTCAAACTGAAAACCCAAGACTTCAGTCACCAATGATATATTTTATTTATTTATTTATTTTAAAGAAACTTTAGATTACATAAATGTTACATAAAAAATATAGGGGATTCCCATATGCCCCACTCCCTCCCTCTCCCACACTCTCCCACATTAACAGCATCCCTTATCAGCATGGTCCACCTGTCACAACTGACGAACACACATTGAAGCACCACCATCATTCGTGGATCATTGTCTACATTATAGTTCAAACTCTGTCCCATGCAATTTTGTAAGTTATGATAAAATATACAATGGCCTGTATCCATCATTGCAGTGTCATGCAGGACAATTCCAGCATCCCGAAAATGCCTCCATATTACACCTATTTTTTGCCACTGCCCTTATACCAATAATACAAGTTCTTCCATTGCTAGAATAACAATAAGTCTATAGTAGAATAATACTAAGTCCACTTTAGTCCATTGTACATTCCCCAGTCCAGAGGATTTGCGATGGTGATGCCCACTCTGCCTCTGAGAGGGGGCCCAGATCCCATGGGGCAGATGGATGGACGTATCTTGCTTGCAGTTGCAGACTCTCTCTGTTCCTTGGGATAGGCATTGTCCATCATCGTCACCTTGTTAGTTGTCCTGGGTGGGTCCAATGAACTGGAGAATAGATGTTGCAACCCTGCTGAGATTCAGAGCCCAAATGGCACATGGATGGACCAAAGATTTTAGTCTCTCGTTACATACACCTATCAAGTATAGTACTAATTATAGGTTCAAATAGAAGGGCCAGAAGAGCTATGTGTAGGAAAACCACACGAGTCCAACTCTGTCACACGGGGGAGCATAAATTCCCAGGTAAGGCCCACTGGCAGGGCGCCAAACTACTGAGCTGTCTGCCCTGTCTATAGTGTTTGGATGTCTCTAGAGCCCGCAGGAGCCCCGCTATTTGAGGTACTATTTACTGTGGCAGTCAATGAGATCCTGCTGAGACATGCATAAACATAACCTCTGGAATGACCTCCTGACTCACTTTGAAATCTCTTCAGCCAAAAAAACTCATTTGTATTTACCATTTCACCCTTATGGTCAAGGTCTTTTTCCAGGTGCTTTGCTAGTTGGTGCTTGGTAATAATCCCTCGGTGCCAGCAAGGTTTATCCCCGGGAGTCTTGTCCCACACCAGGGGGAAGATGGTGAATTTATATGCTGAGTTTGGCTTAGAGAGAGGCCACATTTGAGCAACAAGGAAGCTTTCAGGAGGTATCTCTTAGGCAACATATAACACTAGGCTAAGTTTCAGTTTCAAAAGAAAAGGTTCAGGGAAGCGGCTGTGGCTCAATCAGTAGGGCTCCCGTTTACCATATGGGAGGTCCCGGGTTCGGTTCCCAGGGCCTCCTGGTGCAGGCAAGCCCGCCCGAACAGCGTGGTTAGCTGACCCAGCAAGCACAAGCAGCAAGGGGGGGATAAATGAATAAATAAATAAAATCTTCAAAAAAAAAAAAAAAAAGGTTCATAAGTACTGTCATCAATATCAAGGGCACAGCACAATGGTCCATCCTCCTTCACTAGGCACCACCCCTGTACTTGCTATCCCATTAGAGAATGTAGCAGAACTTCCCAGGTTGGGAATTCAATATTCTTTCAGTTATAGTGTTGATCTCCACCCACTGTGACAAATCCCCATGAACATTTAAACACATTTATATGCCTTAGAGGCATGCCCCAGATGAACCCCCTCCCACGCATCCCCCCATCACTTACACCCCGCACCAAATGATCCTCCCTGCCACAGTTGTGACCCTTCTGTGATCCAAAACCTCTCCAAAGATGAAGCCAAGAAAGTAACCAAACAAAAATAATAAGAAAATGAAATGATAGTTTTAAAAATAACATAAAATGCAAAAAAATTTTTTTTAATTTTTTAAATAATAAAAATATTTTATAGACATTATGTCTTTCATCACTGTTGTCTTACATTTCTTTCATATATTCCCCCAGTGTCTTTTTTTTTTTTTCTTTTTCATTTTATCTTCAAAGAAACTTTGGGTTACAGAAAAGTCAAGTAGAGAATATAGGGGATTCCCATATACCCAACAACCTCCCCCTTTTCCCCCTCTCCCCTATTAATAACACTTTACATGGGGATGGTACATTTGTTACAATTGATGTACAAATATTGAAGCATTGCTACTAACCATGGTCAATGGTTTACATTATGATTTACATTTTGGACCATACACTTTTATAAATTTTGATGGAATTTAAAATGGCCTGTATCAATTATTGCAAGATCATGCAGAACAAATTCCAATGCCCCCAAAATGCCCTATGTTCCATCTATTCTATTCTTTCCTCCCCTTCCCCTTGGGACCTATGGTAATCACTAAGTTTCACTTTTTGAAAAATAAGATTCATAGTTACTGGGAATAATATTGAGGGCTTGACATATTGGTCTGTTTCTTTTATTAGGCACTGCCTATGTTCTCAACAGACTCTTGCCCCTCTATTTGAGAACATAGCATGACTCCCCAGGATGGGAGTTCAATATTTTCCTATTTATTGTGTGGGTCTCCACCCACTGATATAACACATTATGACAAGAAGAACACTTACATATTCCACAGAAGCCTGCCCCAGGTGTACCCTGTCCTGTGTACCCCCACACACACATCCAACACCCTACACCAGTAATCCTCCCCTGCCATATTTGTCAGAAGAACATTCCCAACATGGTAGTTTTAACCACAGACCTGCAAATTCCCAGAGTTCACCTGCTCTTTCTCCCAACTCTCCCCCCAGCTCCATGGATAGTATAACCCAACCCCCCATCCTACCCCCCTCACAGACCAGCACTGCTGAACTCAATAGCATCACTGTACCATCAGGCCCATCCACTTCTCAGCTACACCCTTCCACTTTATCATAGGTTTTGCCCATATAGGCATTGACTCACAAGTCTCTACTCCCTTTCTGTCTCCTGACCAGACTCTGCCTCTGTAAGTCTACTCAATTTGCTTAATACATATCAGTGAGATCATGTAATATTTGTCCTTCAGTGCCTGGCCTACTTCACTCAACATAAGGTCTTCAAGATTCATCCATGTTATCCCGTGTGTTAATACTGCATTCCTTCTTAGAGCTGAGTAATATCCCATTGTATGTATATACCGCAATTTGTTTATCCATTCATCTGTTGATGAACATTTGGGTTGCTTTCAACTTTTGGCAATAGTGAATAATGCCACTATGAACATATATCTGTTTGTCTCTCTGCTTTCAATTCTTCCGGATATATACCCAGCAGTGGGATTGCTGGATCATATGGCAGTTCTATAGTTAGCTTCCTGAGGAACTGCCAAATTGTCTTCCACGATGGCTGCATCGTTCTACATTCCCATCAGCAGTGGATAAGTGTTCCCTTTCCTCCACATCTTCTCCAACACTTGGTAGTCCTCTGTTTTTTTAATAGCTGCCAGTCTTATGGGTGTAAGATGATATTTCATTGTAGTTTTGATTTGCATTTCCCTAATAGCTAGTGATATTGAGCATCTTTTCATGTGCTTTTTAGTGTCTATTCAAATCGCTTGCCCATTTTTTAAATGGGTTGTTTGTCTTTTTATTTTTGAGATGTAGGATTTCTTTATATATCCTGGATATTAGGCCCCTATCAGATATATGGTTACCAAATATTTTCTTCCATTGAGTAGGCTGCCTTGTCACTTTCTTGACAAACTTCTTTGAAGTGCAAAAGTTTTAATTTTGAGGAAGTCCCATTTATTTATTTTTTCTTTTGTTGCTCATGCTTTGGGTGTACAGTTTATAAAACCATTTCCTGCTACAAGATCTTATAGATGCTTCCCTTCATTATCTTCCAGGAGATTTATGGTCTTGGTTCTCATATCTAGATCTTTGATCCATATTGAGTTAATTTTTGTATAGGGTGTAAGATGGTGATCCTCTCCCATTCTTTTGGATATGGATATCCAGGTCTCCAAGCACCATTTGTTGAAGAAGCCATTCTCTCCTAGTTGAGTGGGCTTGGTGGCCTTATCAAATATCAGCTGACCATATATGCAAGGATCTATATCAGAACTCTCAATTCAGTTCCATTGGTCAGTATGTCTATCTTTGTGCCAATGCCATGCACTTTTGACCACTATAGCTTTGTAATATGTTTTAAAGTCAGGTAGAGTGATTCCTTCTATTTCGTTTTTCTTTTTCAATATGTCTTTGGCTATTCAGGACCCCTTGCCCTTCCAAATAAATTTCATAGTTAGCTTTTCCAATTCAGTAAAAAAATGCTGTAATAATTTTTATTGGGATTGCATTAAATCTGTAAATCAGTTTGGGTAGGATAGACATTTTTTTTTTCCCTCTCCCCCCTCATTGTTTGCGCTTGCTGTCTGCTCTCTGTTTGTCTTCTTTTTAGAAGGCACTGAGGACTGAACCCGGGACCTCCTGTGTGGGAGGGAGGCACCCAATCACTTGAGCCACCTCCGCTCCTGGCTTATTGTGTCTCTCATTGTGTTTCCTCACTGTGTCTCTTCGTTGCATCATCTTTCTGCATCATCTTGTTGCATCAGCTCGCCACACCAGCCCTTTGCATCAGCTCGCTATCTTGCTTGTCTTCTTTAGGAGGCATCAGGAACTGAACCCAGGACCTCCCATGTGGTAGGCGGGCACCCAACTGCTTCAGCCACATCCGCTTCCCGATAGACATCTTAATGATGTTTAATCTTCCTATCCATGAATAGGGAATATTCTTCCATTTTTAAGTCTTCTTTGATTTCCTTTAACAATGTTGTGTCATATTCTGTGTACAAGTTCAAAGTGTTCACAGATAAACAGAAATTAAGAGAGTTTGTCAACAAGAAACCTACCCTTCAAAAAATACTAAAGGGAGTTCTGCAGGTTGAAAGGAAAGAACAGGAGAGAGAGGGTTGGAGGAGAGTATAGGAAAGAAGATTATTGGTAAGAATACTAAAAAGATAAAAATAGAAATAAAACAACATATGATATACATAAACCTAAAGAAAATACTGCTAATGTAAGTAATTCCTTGACAGTAGTAACAGTGAATGTTAATCAGTTTGACAGAGTGGATAAGGAAATATGACCCATCTATATGCTATCTGCAAGTAACTCGCCTTTGACCCAGGGACGCAAGGAGGTCGAAAGTGAATGGTTGGAAAACTATTTTACATGCAAACAATAACCAAAAAATGGCAGGAGTAGCTATACTAATATTGGACAAAATAGCCTTTAAATGCAAAACTATTGTTAAGAGACAAAGAAGGACACTATATATTAATAAAAGGGGGAATCTATCAAGAAGAAAAAACAATCATAAACATTTATATACCTAACCAAGTCGCCTCACAATACATGAAGCAAACATTGGAAAAACAAAGTGGAAAATTAGATACTTCTACAATTATAGTGGGGGACTTTAATACACCATTTCCACCATTATAACATCTCGACAGAGGATCAATAAAGAAACAGGGACCTTGAATAATGAATGAATGAATGAATGAATGAATGAATGAATGAATGAATGAATGAATAAAAATGAAACAATGTATCAAAACCTATGAGATGCAGCAAAAGCAGTGCTAAGAGGGAAATTTATAGCTATAAATGCCTATATTTAAGAAAAAAGAAAGAGCTAAAATCAAAGACCTAACTGCATACCTGGAGGAATTAGAAAAAGAACAACACACTAATCCCAAAGCAAATAGAAAGAAGGAAATAACAAAGATTAGAGCAGAGCTAAATGAAATTGAAAGTAAGAAAGCACTAGGAAAAATTAATGAAACCAAAAGCTAGTTGTGGCAGTTTGGTATTTTTTGAATTCCAAAAATAGATATTGGATTGTGTTTGTAAACTGGTCTCTTCCTCTGGGCGTATTAGATTGTATTAGATTCAGAGGTTTCACTTTTGCTTTATTAAATCAAGATTAGGGCTTTTATATGACCACGTCATTAGGGCATGCAGGGTTGGGTCCCCACTCAACCCTGGGGACTGGTGGGGGTAAAACAGACTCTCACGCGGAAGTAAACACACAGAGAAGGAGAATACAGAGAGTTTAGTTTTGGAAGCTTGCTCCAACATGTGGCAACAGACTTTGGTGAGGGAAGTAACTTACACTTTATGGCCTTGTGAATGTAAGCTTCTACCCCAGAGAAATACCCTTTATAAAAGCCAACAGATTTCTGGTACTTTGCATCAGCACCCCTTTGGCTGACTAATATACTTGTTCTTTGAGAAGATTAATAAAATTGACAAACCCTTAGCTAGACTAACAAAGAAAAAAAGAAAGAAAATGCAAATACATACAATAAGAAATGAGGAAGGGGATATCACCACTGACCCCACAGAAATAAAGAGTATCATAAGAGGAGACTTTGAAAAACTGTATGCCAACAAGATGGATAACTTAGATGAAATGGACAAATTTCTGGAAGTACACAATCAGCCTACATTGATGAAAGAAGAAATTGATGAACTCAACAGACCAATCACAAGTAACGAGATAGAATTAGTCATCAAAATCCTTCCAACTAAAAAGAGCCCAGTACAAGATGACTTCACAGGTGAATTCTACCAAACATTCCAGAAAGAACCATCGCCAATCCTGCTTAAACTCCTCCAGAAAATAGATGTGGAGGGAACATTGTCTAACTCATTCTATGATGCCAACATCACCCTAATACCAAAGCCACACAAAGACACCGCAAGAAAGGAAAACTATAGACTAATCTCTCTAATGAACCTAGATGCTAAAATCCTCAACAAAATACTTGCTAATCGTACACATCAAATGAATTTTACACCATGACCAAGTGAGTTTCATCCCCCCTATGCAAGGATGGTTCAACATAAGAAAATCAATCAATATAATACACCACATTAACAGATCAAAAGAAAATAAAATCACATGATCATCTCTATTGATGCAGAAAAAGGCATTTGACAAAATACAGCACCCTTTCCTGATTAAAAAAAAAAAAACACTTCAAAAGAGGTATAGAAGGAAATTTCCTCAACATGATAAAGGGTGTATATAAAAAACCCACAGCTAACATTATATTCAATGGTGAAATGCTAAAAGCTTTCCCTCTAAGATCTGGAACAAGACAAGGATGCCCACTGTCACCGCTCATTGTGTTAGAAGTACTTCCTCAAGCACTTAGACAAGAAAAAGATATAAAAGGCATCCAAATTGGAAAGGAAGAAGTAAAAATTTCACTATTTGCGGATGATATGATCCTATATATAGAAAGCCCTGAGAAATCTACAACAAAGCTTCTTGAGCTGATAAACAAGTTCAGTAAAGTGGCAGGATATAAGATCAATGAACAAAAATCAGTAGCATTTCTGTATACCAGTAATGAGCAATCTGAGGAGGAAATCAAGAAAAAAATGCCATTTACAATAGCAACTAAAAGAATCAAATTCCTAGGAATAAACTTAACCAATGATATATTGAGAACTCCTGAATTTGAATCTCCTGCCTAGACCTTTCTTCAAAGCCATTTATCCTTTTATCCAGTTATGCACCTGACCTCTCTACCTGTATATTTCTCAGCCACCCCAAGCTCAAGAAAAACTAAACTCATAATTTTCTTGCCCATTCTCCCCAAAAAACCTGTTTGTTTGTTTTCCTGTCTTCCCATTCTTAGCAGATAGCTCCAGCAGTGATCAGGCCAGAAACTTGGAAATCATCCTTAACATTCCCTTTCCCTAACACCTCAAATCCTGTGTATTACTGATTCTTATCAGTTTTACTCCCTGATTATTTTTCAAAGGCATCTGCTTTCTCCATCTCCATGGCTGCCACATTAAACCAGAATACCTCTTTCAGTAGCCTGACAGCTGGTCATCTTGCTTTATTTGTTATTGCCTTTATTCAGTCCATTCTCTCCACTCCATTCATAATTCTGCCTCAAATTTAAGTCACATCATGCTTAAAATCCTCTAATAATGTCTTATTGCTCTCTACAATGGCCTGTAAAGCCCTTCTTGATCTATTCCCTGTTTTTCTTTCCATTCTCAACTCTGCCCCTCCTTTTTAGCACCTGGTTAATTCAGACTTATCCTTCTGGTCTCAAATCTTACTCCCTCAGGAAATCCATCACTAACCAACACCCTCCTGCAGCAGTGTAGAGGAAATAGATGCTGTCCTAAAGTATACTGTTATTGTACCATGTTTTTATTTCTCATAACTTATCACAACTAAAAATAATTGAATCACTCACAAGACTAATGAAGCTCTGTAACAGCAAAGACTAGATATGTTTTAAGTTAATTATTATTGCCCTGGTATCAGACATTTAAGAGGCTCTCAATAAATATTGAATGACTGAATGTTTACCCAATATATGTGAAACTTTTTAATAGCTGGAAGCAAAATTTTGTAGATGCAAATTTGCCTTATCAGTATGTATAATAATCTATAACATTAGCCTGTATATAGTGGAAAAGTGACTACTTTGGAACCATGAAAGGAAGTCCTTGCATCTATACATAGATGCAATGCACAGCTACGTCTGTATAAAATTTACAGTGGAGGCGCCATGTAACTTTCTGTCGCATTAAATGTGCTTCCGTGCATAAAGGGAAAGTAAAAGATAACCACCTGTGGGTTTTATCACTATTATTCCCTGGAAAAAGAAATTCTAAACAAATACTTGATTTATTTTTTTTTTTTTTTTTTTTTTAAGTTTTTATAGTTTTATTAATCCTCTAGTGAAAAATCTGCACAATCACCAATCGAGTCACTGAAGAATCTTTATTCCTTCTGTTATCCAATCTCCGGCTCACTGCTAGACACTTCATTTCTTTTTGCCAGCACCAACATTGGCCTTTGCAGTCCCCCTGACTTTCTTCATTCTGTTCTTGCGTTCTTTTCGCTGTTTTCTTGAGGTCTTTTTCTTCTCATACAGGCCATGTCTTGCAAGTCTGTGTTTGGGTTCATTTTTCTTTGCATAATCCAAGGAATCATAAATCATGCCAAAGCCAGTTGTCTTGCCACCACCAAAATGGGTTCTGAATCCAAATACAAAGATGACATCAGGTGTGGTCTTGTACATTTTGGCTAGTTTTTCCCGAATTTCTGTCTTAGGTACTGTTGCCTTCCCAGGATGAAGGACATCAATGACCATTTGTTTCCGCTGAAGTAGTCTGTTGGTCATGAATTTCCTGGTCCGGATAGTTACAGTGTCATTCATGATGGCCGAAGTTCTTCAGGCAGCCACGGAGGAAAAGAGCCAAATACTTGATTTAAAACCTCAGGAACCATGGTGGATAGAAGGGAGACAGCTTGGGTAGGTTGGGAAAAGCACTGAATTCAGGATTCAGATCCGACGTTTCTGCTTTGATCTGGAGTATAATCTCTATTTACACATTCAACAAATAGTCATTGCCAGGCACTGGAGTCCTTGCACCTATAAAATTAGGGATTAGGCTAAGTAACTTCTAAAATCTCTTCCAGTCTGAGATTCTGTGGTTCCTAACAGCATATTGAAGTTATGATCAGCTGGTTGTTTATGTTCTTTCCCCGTCCACTCAAATTCTCAGTGGCTGATTTGCCATCTCCATCACATCTTTCAGTATCACAGAACACATAGACTTTGCCACCCCGATACAGCAGCCAGCTATGGAACCTCTTTGCAATGGCAATCTCCCCACAAGCATGCACACCCTGGACCACTTACATGGAGTTTCCAACCGAGCCAGCTTACACTACACGGGTGAGAGTCAGTTAACAGAGGTGAGTGCTTTGTTTACCCTGCCTGTGTGTTTTAATCTCACAGCCATGATACAGCTAATAGTAGAAAGCCCAAGTGGCCAGGCCTTATTTTTTGCATGTTTTCAGTTGTCTGTCATATAGGTGGTTTTAGACTAAGCCTAATTTCTTTGAGGCCCTGGAACTGAGCTTATGCTTTTCAGTATGACCAGGAAATCATAATTGTTATTCACTTTTCAAGGTGGGTAGCATTCTGCCTTGACATCAGACCAGGGCTCTTGTGAGAAATATATGGGGCCATTAATTTTCCTATTGACTTTCTTAATGAGAAGAAAGGGAAAGAGGGCAGACCCAATATATACACATTTTTATTTATGCATATACATGGTTAACAAAGAATTGGAAAAAAACATACCACAATATCCAACAATAGAGGATTTGTCAAATAAAGTTTGGCTTAGATATAGGCTAGTATACAATGAAACCATTAAGAAAGATGTAATTGGGGAAGCAGCTGTGGCTCAATCGGTAGGGCTCCCGTTTACCATATGGGAGGCCCCGGGTTCGGTTCCCGGGGCCTCCTGGTGAAGGCAAGCCCGCCCGCACGGCGTGGTTAGCTGACCCAGCGAGCACAAGCAGCAAGGGGGGGATAAATGAATAAATAAATAAAATCTTTAAAAAAAAAAGAAAGATGTAGTTGAAATACACTTGTTGCCATGAAGAAACTTTCAGAATATGTTACGTGAAAGTAACAAGGTAACAAGAACAATGTATATCATATGAGCCCCTATTTTGTGAGAGAAACAATAGTATATATGTGTACATATATAGAAAAATAGCTGAAAGAGGTATGTGTAAAAATATTAACAGTGCTTGTGTCTGGGTAACAGGGTTACTAATTGGGTTTTTTTTCATCCCTATTTTCTCATGTTGCTATAAAGAAAGTGTTTTATATATCTATAATATTTGTTAAGTGGGAAAGAGCAGAAGTGGGATGTGGTAAAATGACCTCAGATGTGTTTTGCACAGAATACCTTACCAATAGGACCACAGCCCATATCTCAGAAAAGCAATTTGCTTTTGTGGTATAGTACCCAACTCAGCATCAGAAGTATCATCTAGATCCTGCCTTATTTCATTCCTCTAATCTACCATCTTCCTCCCTATTCCAGGTATTGCAAAATCTTGGCAAAGACCAATATCCCCAACAGTCACTTGAACAAATTGGCACCCGAATTGCCAAAGTTTTGGAAAAGGTAGGTCACCCTGCAGGAATGTTGAAAACTATTGCCTCATCTTCTAACTTGTTTTCCAAATTATTTTCTCTAATCTCTTCTTAGTTACTTAGCCCTTGGTGACTAAAGGGATAACATGAAATAACCCCACACAGAATGTTTCAGTCATTTTTCCTTTACTTTTTCCATCACTTAGGTAGTATTCTTTTTTTTGTTGTTGCTTTATTTATCTTCTGTGATGAATCTTGCCAGTCAGTTTTCTCTGATTTACTCCAGCATAGGTGTATAGAAATGGTGGTACTAGGAACAATGGAATCTAGGTACATGAAATAAGTCCGGTGTTCTTCCTTTGGTGGTGAAGAATATTGGTAATTTGGATGGTGGATGGAAAACATACCTTGAAATATTTTTCCTCTTTGAAATCATGAAACAAAATTCTCATGAAACTGCATTTTCATACAGCCTACTAAACCTTCATTGAGGGTCTCTAAGACTACTCACCCAGCTCTGTGTGATATTTCTGTAAACAAGAGATTTTTTTCTTAATTTAATGTAATTATTTCATAGTTAAGAATCTTTCCACATAATTATTCTAATACCAAAGAGGTAATATAACATAGGTATTAAGAGAGTCAACTCATCTTCCGTTATGAATGTGAGATAATTTACTTCTCCTGGATACCACACATGGAAAAATCACCAGTTAATTCCATTGGTAGTGAAATTAGTACACTTATATGACCTCTAGGCTCAAAAAAAAAAAAAAAAAAAAAAGTAAGGGTTGCCAAAAGCAGTTAAAATTGATACAGAAGCCACACAGTGAATTGTAGCAGACACTGAGCAAGAATAACAATTTCAGAAAACATCAGCAAAAACCCAGCACCTGAAGGACCCATCTGCAAATAGCACAGCCAGGAAAATCCATTAGATTTTGAGTAATAAAACAGAGCAAACCCAACATTGATACAAAAATATAAGAAATAGGTAGGAAAGAGCAGCAGAACTTATCAAAAAACACTAGGCAGAAAAATATTGTCGATGACAATTCATACTTAACTTTTTACTGTGAATTTAAAAAGCATCCAACAATTGCCTCTATGAATAAATATCACAAAGCTAAATATAAAAATGTGGGGGAGAGATTAGCAGAGGATAAAAAAACAGGAGATAGAAAACAGAAATATATGAAACTTGAGCAAGCAGAGAAAAAATAATCACTGAAATGATGACAAAATTGGAAGGAGCAACAAGGAGAATAGAGCACAAACACAGAAAGGGACACAGAGGATAGAAATGAGAAAAATAACCAAAATATAATAAAGTTTAAAAGAATTGAAAAGATTATAAGAGAGAAAAACATTTAAAGGTAAATTCAATAAATTTTTACATAAATAAAATAACAGTTGTTTAAGTCTGTAAAATATATGTATTTGTATAAGCATACTGTGTGCCAGAGAAAACTGATCCAGAACAGTCAACAGGAACACTTATTCAAGTACAATTACTGGAATTTAAAAAGAAAGAGTTTTTGACTTCTACTTCTGACATGGCTGATTAGTCTCCCAGAAGGACCCTTCCATTTGGAATAATTGTATCCTACATAGAACATTCTTTTTGAGTTATTGCTGGTCACCCAAAAACTCAAGTGGTCTCTAGAGACCTCTTTCCTTCACACACACACAAAAAAACCTAGCTAAGAGCTGGGACTAGAGCTTCAGGAAGTTAGTCCACCTCAAGGAGTTGATGTTGATGAACTCTCTGGGTATTGAGCCTTGAACCAATGAATGGAGGAACTAAGAGTTAGACTCGTACACTGAACTGAGACCATTGAAGGCGATTGAAGTGGTTTATGGTTGTTATTCCCTACCTCTTGAATATCTAAGGAACAAAATACTTTCTAGAGACAAGCATCTCAAATTCAGGCTTGTAGACTCCCACAGATAGATCAAGCAGTGAACTCACATTAATAATCATTAAATATGTGAGAAGGCAATCCAACATAAGAGTGAATTAGCTGCAACACCAAACAACAGTTTTAGACTCCAAAGGAGTGCATATATTGAAAATGTTAGACAAGAATTTAGAAAATATATTTACCAAAAAAAGAAACAATTTTAAGAGGAATTCTGGGAAAATAGAACAGCATTTATGAATTTTTTTAAGTCATCCAAAATCCCCTTATAAAAACAGAGCGAGAAGTGGCTGTGGCTCAAGAGATTGGGCTCCCATCTACCATATGGGAGGCCCCGGGTTCGATTCCCGGGGCCTCCTGGTGAAGGCAAGCTGGCCCACGCCTGCGGAGAGCTGATGGCCTGCGCCCACAGAGAGTTGACAGCCCACACCTGCAGAGAGCTAGCACAGCAAGATGACCAGCAAAGGGAGGCAAGCAGACACAGAAAACCATGCAACAAATGGTCATAGGCAGCAGACAGCAAGCACAAGCAGCAAGGGGGGGGGAATAAATAAATAAATCTTAAAAAAAAAAAAAAAATGCAATTAGAATAGTAAAAGCAAAATGCTATAAACAACACATTCAATAAAATAGTTATTAAAGTGTCCCTGTGTTCCTCAAAGTAAGAACATGTAGAGACAAATGGCTGAGAGCTACACAATCTGTATAAGTATCAATGTAGAAAAAAACAAAGGGAAGTAAAAGCATTCTAAAAATCCTGTCGTTGGTTCTGTCATTGGCCAAAAGATACCAAAACATGTAGGGGAATGGAGGGCAGCTTCCAAAACTAGGAAAGACTTTGCAATATCGAGTGCATGAGTGAGTGCCAGGAAATTGCAATATTTGTTGGTGCTAGAAATGTCTGGACCCTATATACTCTTTTTTTTTTTTTAAGAGTTATTTTATTTTTTCCTCCCCACCCCACCCCCCCAATCATTGTTTTGTGCTTGCTGTCTGCTCTCTGTATGTTCTTCTGTATCTGCTTGTCTTCACTTTAGGCGGCACTGGGAACTGATCCTGGGACCTTCCAGAGTGGGAGAGAGGCACTCAATCTCTTGCGCCACCTCAGCTCCCTGGTCTGTTGCGTCTCTTATTGTCTCTCTTCTGTCTCTCTTTTTGTTGTGTCATCTCGCTGCACCAGCTCTCTGCGTGGGCCAGCTCTCCTGCTCAGGCCAGCTCTCTGCTCAGGTCAGCTCGCCACACAGGTCAGCTTGCCTTTCACCAGGAGGCCCCAGGAATCTAACCCTGGACTTCCTATATGGTAGATGGGCACCCAATCACTTGAGCCACATCCGTTTCCTGTATACTCTTAAAACAAACAAACTAAAGCTCCCTTCCAGGACAGAGCTTACAATGAGGAGAAACTAAGAATAATCCAGATTGAGTGAGACAGAGACAATTAGGACAAAGGAAAAAAGAGACTCAAATAAAAGTAGGCGGAAGGGAGCAGAGAAGACACATCTCAGAAACCAAAGACTTGTTTTTTATTACTTTGCAAAAATAACAGAAGAGAGAGGTCTAGAGCCATGAACTTAGAAAAAGCAATCCTAATGCACTGCTTCTTTCAAATATACAGAAAAATTAATTTCACTTAAAATTGAGCAAAAGGAAAGAATCCCAGTCAAATCCCGTACCCATTTGTAGGAAAAAAAGAAAGAGTATAAAGAGCAGACTACTACCCCTACCCCTATGGTCAGTGAAAGCATGCAAGAAAGATACGCCTGCAAAATATGGAAACTATAAGTTAAAATAAAGAAGTTGATAGAAGCTTTTTAAGAACAATATAAATTAAGACTTCCAGGAAGATGGATTAGAAAGACATGGGACTCCCTTCTCTCCCAGAAAAATAGCTAGAGGATAGGCAGAAACAGCATGGAGAAACATTTTTCTAGGGTTTAGGACACCAGGGGCAGGATGGACACCACCCAGAAGAGAGAGGGGCACAGGAAAAAAATCTTGACGGAATGACTGTGATCAGAAACTGCAGCTGCAGCTGCTGGTGCCTTTCCCCTATCCTACCAGCAGATAATTTTTAATTCTCCAGCCTTGGGCTGGTGGCTGCAGACAGAGGGGGCCTCGGGGATCCACCTTCCCAGGAAACAGGAGTGAGAGGAACGCAACCTAAGGCTGATTCGGCTTTTGGCCCACTGATTTGGTCTGATGTGTCCCACGAGCCCTTCCAGGCCAGGAGGGGCCTCTGTTGTTTGCCCTGGGAGCCAACACAGGACTAAAGAGATAGTCCCACAGGACTAAAGGATAACCAAAAGAGTTAAAAGACAGATGAAATAATCACCCTCCCTACTGACAGGAACTGGTTGTTGAGGATGCAGAGGGGAATGGAATTATTTCCTACCTGGGAAAAGGGAGAGTGCTTCCAGTAAAGGTTGAAGAACAGCCTCTGAAAAGTTTGAACTGCAAGGCTGTTAGCCTTCAGGCAGGATCTTGTCACATTGTTGCTGTGATATTGCAGTAAACACATTCTGACCAGGCTTTGAACTGAGTGCTGTCAAAGACTGCCATCTGGTGGTAGACCAAGGAAGTGCCTGTGAGGAAATTAAAAGTAAATGAGGGGAAGCAGATGTGGCTCAAGCGATTGAGCTCCTGCCTGTCACATGGGAGGTCCTGGGTTCGGTTCCTGGTGCCTCCTGGAGAAGACGAGCAAGACAGTGAGCTGGTGTGATGGGCAGGTGCAGCAAGCTTACACAACAAGATGACGCAACAAGGAGACACAAAGGAAAGACAATGAGAGACACAACAAAGCAGGGAGCTGAGGTGGCTCAAACGATTGAGTGCCTCTCTCCCACATAGGAGGTCCCAGGTTTGGTTCCCGGTATCTTGTAAAGAGAAAACAAGCAGACAACAGAGAGCACACAGCAAATGGATGCAGAGAGCAGACAGCACAAACAACAGGGGGGGAGGTAATAAAATAAACCTTAAAAAAAAAAAGTAAATGAGTAAGGGAGGCTTTTTCCAGCCTTTATAGCCTCCCTCCCCAAGGCCCTAGAAAGTGGGTCTGAAACCCATTACTGGGTCCAGGGACCAGATTTGAGCAACCAACAGGGACCATCTTAAAGACCTAGAACAGGTTGAACCAAGAATCAAAGAATGACAGTAACACACAGCCTCTTGCCACTAAATCCCTATGAAAAAGAGAAATTGAACATCAGAGTGAACTCACTATCATAATCAGATGACCAGACATCAGCCATAAAAGAAAGTGGATGAAATGGCCCATGCAAAGGAATATATCAAAGCCCCAAATGAGACACAGGATTTGAGACAACTAATAAAAGAGATTCATAAAAATTTCCAAAATCAATGAGTTGAAAGACAATGTGGCTAAAGAGAGAAAGGATATCAAGAAGACACTGAGCGAGCACAAAGGATTTGAAAACCTGGATAGAAAAATAACAGAGCTTATGGGAATGAAAGACATGGTAGACAGGTGAGATCAAAAACACATTAGAACCATAGAGCAGACCTGAAATGATAGAAGAAAGAATACGTTATACAAAAGACAGAACAGCTGAAATTGAAGAAAGAGAAGAACAGAGAGACAAAAAGAAAAATTGAGCAAGGGCTCAGAGAGTTGAATGATAATATGAAATGCAACAGCATATGTGTCATGGGAGTTCCAGAAGAGAAGGGAAAAGGGGTAGAAAGAATATTTGAGGAAATAATGGCTGAAAATTTCACAACTCTCATGAAAGAAATGAATTTACATTTTCAAAAAGCACAGCGTACCCCAGTCAAAATAAATCTGAATAGACCTCTAAGACACATACTACTCAGAATGTCAACCATCAAAAATAAAGAGCAAATTCTGAAAGCAGCAAGGGAAAGCAAACCATCATTACAAGGGACTCTCAGTAAGACTTGGTGCAGATTTCTCATCAGAAACTAGAGGCAAGAAGACAGTAGTATGATATAATTAGAATACTGAAAGAGAAAAATTGCCAGCTGAGAATTCTTTATCCGGCAAAATTGTCCTTCAAATATGAAGGTGAGTTTAAAATATTCACAAAAAAACAGAAACTAAGGGAGTTCATAAAAAAAGAATCCACCTTTGCAGGAAGCATTAAAGGGAACCTTACAGCCCAAAAGAAAGACAGGAGAGAGAGAGGCTTAGAGAAAAGTGTAGAAGTCAAGAATAGCAGAAAGGATAACCAAAAGAGTTAAAAGACAGATGAAAATAAGATATGACATGTGAAAACCAAAGAATAAAATGTTGGAAGTAAATTATGCATTTACAGTAATATCATTGAATGTGAATGGATTAATCAAAAGATACAGGGCAGGCCCCACCCATCTACAGGCTGGCTCCATTATCATGAAAGGCAGCTGTGGCCCCATGATGGGCTTAGGTGGCCGGGACTGCACCTCCCCACTACTGCTGCTGTGGCTCTGAGGAGCTGGGCTTCGGAGGAGGCCCCGCCCGAGTTCCGTCCAGGAAGTTGTGGCTGCTGAGGGTGTGGGGGAGGCACGGCCCAGGCAGCACAGTGTGGGGAAGCCAACGGGTCCCAGGCTGAAGTCCAGTACCCCACCCCCGGGGCACCCCAGATTCCCATCCAGGGACCTGTCCGACCTGATCAGCCCAACTGTGCAGAATGCCCCACAAGATTGGGTTTGTCATTGTCAGTTCATCCAGACACAAGGACAGCTTCAGCAACAGGGAGCTGATGAGCCACACACTGACAGTCAGCGGGTGGAGGTCCCCAAGATTTTGCCAGTTTCCACAAGAAATTGTTCACCAAATGGTAGAGAGATGCTGAATAAGAAAACTATAGTTGCTCACTTGCCAGTATATAATTTCAAGTAAAACTGAGTTCTACATTGTCCCATATCAAGCAGAACAGTTTTAGAGACTTGGTTACGTCTCTCTGTGATAGCAAAAAGACAATTGCAAACTGGGGAACTGAAATTGGTTTGTGTGGATGCAGTAGGACAGTTTCTTAAGCTGCTTTTTCACCAAAGCCATGTCATTAAATAAAACAGATAACTGGGTTGCTCTGGTTGCAATAAATATCATTGGAGACACTGCAGATTTCTGCAATGAAAGGAATATTTCTTCTAGAGAGAAGGTGATTGACCATTACCTCAGGCACAATGCAGAGGACCCAGCTCTAGGTGGACCAACATGCATGGGGAAACCTGACTACATTTCTCCACTCAATGATTTAGCTTTTGATATGTATCAAGATCCAGAAGTTGCACAGATTATACATAGATTAGATGAAAGAAAACATGAAGCTATCCAAAAGGAGCATTAGGGCTATGCCAGGAAACTAAAACAAGCTATTGCTAATCTGCAAAAGGTTGGTAAGTATCTTGGGAGGTATGAGGTAGAAAAGCTCTGTACTGTGGGGAAAGAAGACTATGATCTTGCCAAAGAGAAGCAGCAGATGGAACAGTACCATGCCAAGGTGTATCAGCAGCTGGAACTGCATGACCTCATGGACTCTGAGCTGACATGAAGACCTTCAATTTGCCCCTTTAGCCCCTTGTTCATCCTGGGAGTCCTTGCCATCAAACACCAGTGCCCTCACTACCCCAACAAGAAGAAAGAGTGATGGAAAAACAGCTGGCAGAACCTTTCCTTCAGGAAAAGCCTCCGTTATTTCTCTCTCCAGCGTTCTGCAGTCGCACAGTTGCTGCCTGCCCCAGATCCTCACCCCAAGGTCGAGCCATTGCCCTATAACGAGCACCCTCTTCCAGCCATCTGAAAATGGCAAGGGAGTGGGAAATGCACAAGGCGCAGTCGAAAAAGGGGGCTTCTCAGGAGAGCAGAAATTAAAAGGATGATAAGAGGATATTATATGAAACTATGTCAACAAACTAGACAACCTAGGTGAAATGGACAAATTCCTAGAAATACACAAACAACCTACATTAACTCTACAAGAAATGCAAGAACTTAACATACCGATCACATTTAAAGAGACTGAATCAGTCATCAAAAATCTCCCAACAAAGAAAAGTCCAGGACCAGATGGTTTCCCAGGTGAATTCTACCAAGCATTTTGAGAAGAATTAACACCAATCATGTTTAATCTCTTCCAAAAAATTGAAGAAGAGGGAAAATTACCCAACACATTTTATGAAGCCAACATCAACCTAATACCAAAGCCAGATAAAGTTACTACAAGAAAAGAAAATTACGAAGAATCTCTCCAATGAACATAGATGCAAAAATTGTGAACAAAATACTTGCAAAAAGAACCCAACAGCATTTCAAAAGTGAGATTTATTTCTGGTATACAAGGTTGGTTCAACATAAGAAAATCAATTAACATAATATACCACATTAACAAATTGAAGAAAAAAAACCACATGATCATTTCAATTGATGCCAAAAAGACATTTGACAAAATCTAGCAACCTTTCTTGATAAAAACACTTCAAAAGATGGGAATAGAAGAAAAATTTCTCAGTATGATAAAAGGCACATGTGTTAAACCCACAGCCAACATTGTACTCAATGGGGAAAGGTTGAAAGCTTTCTCTCTAAGATCAAGAACAAGACAAGGATGCCCATTGTCACCACTATTATTCAATATTGTGCTAGAAGTTCTAGCTAGAGCAATTAGAAAAGGAAAAAAACAGGCATCCAAATAGGAAAAGAGAAAGTAAAACTCTCAATATTCACAGATGACATGATCCTATATTTATAAAATTCTGAAATGTCTACAAAAAAGCTACTTGAGCTAATAAATGAGTTCAACGAAGTGTCAGGATACAAGATCAGCATGCAAAACTCAGTAATGTTTCTGTACACTAGTATTGAACAATCTGAAGAAGAAATCAGGGGGAAAAAATCCATTTCCAATTATAACAAAATGACTTAAATACCTAGGAATCAATTTAACCAAAGACATACGGGACCTATAGTTAAAAAACTACAGAATAATTCTAAAAGAAATCAGTGAAGATCTAAACAAATGGAAAGACACTCCATGTTCATGGATTGAAAGACTAAATACATGAAGATGTCAGTCCTACCCAAACTGATTTATAGATTCAATGCAATAACAATCAAAATTTCAACAGCCTGCTTTACAGAAATAGAAAAGGCAAATATATTTGGAAGATAAAGCACACCCGAATAGCCAAAAGCATTCTAAAAAAGAAGAGTGATGTGGGAGGACTTTCACTGCCAGATCTTGAAACATACTACAAAGCTACAGTGGTCAAAACAGCATGGTATTGACATAAAGATAAACATAGTGATGAGTGGAATAGAATTGGGAGTCCAGAAATAAACCCTCACCTATACAGCCAACTGGTTTTTCCCAAACCTACCAAGTCCATGTTACTGGGGCAAAACAGTCCCTTCAACAAATGGTGCTGGGAGATCTGGATATCCATAACCAAAAGAAAGAAAGAGGACCCCTGCTTCACTCCCTGTACAACAATCAACTAAGAATGATCAAAGACCTAAATATAATAACCAGGACCATGAAACTACTAGAAGAAAATGTAGGAAACTTCTTCAAATTCTTGTGGTAGGGTGGTGGTTTCTTGGATCTTACACCCAAAGCACAAGCAACAAAAGAAAAAATAAATGGGACATCCTCAAAATTAAACACTTTTGCATTTCAAAGGACTTTGTCAAAAGGGTAAAAAGACAGCTGACTCAATGGGAGAAAATATTTGGAAAGCACATACCCAATAAGGGTTTAATATCCATGATATATAAAGAGATGCTACAACTCAACAGTAAAATGACAAAAACCCAATTTAAAAATGGGCAAAAGACTTGAGTAGATATTTGTCCAAAAAAGAAATATAAATGGCAAAAAACACATGAAAAAATGTTCAGCAAAAAGAAAATTCATCACCTCTCAATCTCTCTGTGCTGCTGTACATAGCTGCTATTTCAGTCTCTGCTGTTCGCAATCTCCTGCTGCTCTTTCAGGCTATTCTTGCACATTTATTTATTGCTTGTTTGTCTGTATTATCATTATTATCATTAATATCATTATTATTATTGAAATTATGAAAATGCTCTAATAATGATTGAATTGTTGAATGCACAACTATGTGATTATACCAAAACCATCGATTATACACTTTGAATGGATTGTATGCTTTATTAATATGTCTATGAAATTGATGTTTTAAAGAAATTCCCTCAGAAAAAAATGTTCAATATCACTAGCGATTAGGGAAATCAAATCAAAGCTACAATGAGATAACATATCATACATAGAATGGCCACTATTATCAAGACAGAAAACTACAAGTGCTGAAGACGATGCGGAGAGATAGGAACACTTATTCACTGTTGGTGGGAATGTAGAATGGTACAGCCACTGTGGAGGACTATTTGGCAGTTCTTAAAGAAATTGAATATAGATTTATCACATGACCCAGAAATACCACTACTGGGTATATACCCAGAAGAACTGACAGCAGTGACACGAACAGACATCTGCACACCGATGTTCATAGTGGTGTTATTCACAATTGCCAGAAGATGGAAACAACCCAGGTGTCCATCAACCGATAAATGGATAAACAAACTGTGATGTATACACATGATGTAATATTATGCAGCTGTAAGAAGAAATGAAGTTGTAAAACATATGACAACATGCATGAACCTGCAGGACATTATTTTTTTTTTTTTTTTAAGATTTTATTTTTAGTTATTTATTCCCCCCTTGCTGCTTATGCTCACTGTGTCATTTGCTTTGCACTTTTCTGTGTCTGTTTGTCTCCCTCTGTTGCGTCATCTTGCTGCACCCAGCTCACCAAGTGGCACGGGCTGGCTTGCCTTCACCAGGAGGCCCTGGGAATCGAAACCAGGGCCTCCCATATGGTAAACAGGAACCCAGCCAATTGAGCCACAGCCACCTCCCTGGAGGACATTATATTGCGTGAAACAAGTCAGAGACAAAAGGACAAATACTGTATGATTGCACTATTATGAACTAAATATATTGTGTAAACTCATGGAGCTAATCACTAGAATATGGGTCACCAGAAAATAGAATGATGTTAGAGAATGGAAAGCTGAGGGTTAACTTGTGCAGAATTGGTAAAAAAAACTTGTTAATCTTTGGAAATGAAAAGGTAACAGCATAACTTAGTGTTTGTAACTAGCATTGCTATTATATGGGTATGATAGTGGTCGAAAGGGAAAGTCCAAGGTCATGTATATTACAAGAAGGAAAGCTAAAAAATGTAACATGGCACAATATAGCATAGTAAAACCTCTTGTGAAATATGAATGGATAATATTGCATATATAAGACTTTTTCTTTGAAACTGAGCAAATATATGTTAATGTTACAAGCTGTTAATATCAGGCAAAAAAAAAAAAGAAACCCTTATGCTAAGTGAAAGAACCCATACACAAAGTATGTACTACATATTGTATAATTCCATTTATATAAAATGTAAATATAAATCAATTTACAAAGTTGGAATTAGATCAGTGATTATGTAGGGTTGGGGAAGGATAGAGGGATTGAGAGGCGACTGCTATGGGATGTGGAGTTTCATTGGAGTAATGAAATTGTTCTAAAATTTTTGTGATGATGGATGCACAACACTGTGATTATACTAAAAGCCATTGATTGTACACTTTGGATAGATTATATGGTATATGAATATATCTCAATAAAACTGCTTTTTAAAAAAAAGAACAATATAAATTATAATTAGAAAAACTAAAAAATGAGGTAAGTGGCAGAAAGAAAGTTTTGAAAAGAATATATTATAGTATAAGAAAGAATTATAAATAAATAAAAGGGAAAAAAATCTTTTTTAAATGAAGACTAAACAAGAGCTTATAGACACAATGGAACATGCCTTAAGGAAAATAGAAGACAGAAATGTAGAATTTTTTTAATCAAAAAAAGGAAGAGATAAAAAAGATCTGAGGGGGGGAGCAGATGTGGCTCAAGCAGTTAAGTGCCTGCATCCCACATGGGAGGCCCAGGGTTCGGTTCCTGGTGTCTTCTTAACACAAAAACAAACAACAAGCAAAAAAAAGACAACCCAACTCAGAAGCCAGTGTGGCTTAGTGGTTGAGCACCGGTTTCCCACACATGGGGTCCCGGGTTCAATCCCTGGCCCTGGTACCTAAAAAAAAAAAAAAAAAAAGGGTCTGAGGAAAAGTGATGGATATAGAAGAAAGAAAAAGAAGATCAACTGTACATATAATAGGAATCCTGAAGAAGAGAGCTTTGGAAGCAACAGGGTATGAAAAACTAAATTGCCAATGACAGGAGAACCTTTCCAAGGTGAGCTGGTGATTGCCAGCTGTTTTTCCCCTCTGGGGCCATTTGTCGATTCTGTATATGAACTAAGGATCAGGCTTAGCCCAGGGAGAGAGCCAATCCTGAAAAAGAAACAAGTGAAGCTTTTAGCGCTTCCTCAAGGTAGGATTAACAAACTGGAACTCAAACACATGGCCAGTTTTCCTCAAGGGGCATTTACTTAGAGCACGGATTGCACTGGAGTTTGGGAAATTAGGCCAAACTTCTAAAAAGTAGAATGAAATAGCTGTCTTATACTGCTTAAGAAACAAAAAGATGCTGGGTGACAGAGCTGTATCAGTTATCTATTGCTGCATAACAAACCACTTCAAAACTTTGTCATGTCAAACAATTCTGCTATCTGGTTTGGGCTCAGCCAGGCAGATCTGCTAGTCTTGCCTGAAGTGACTCTTGTGGCTGAGGCTAGATACCCAAAATACCTTCACTCACATGTTTGGTGCTTCCTAGGAAGCATGGGAGAGTGGGAGCTGGCTGGACATCTCTCTGTCTCCACATGGTACCAGCACATAATGTCTCAGGGCTCTAAGAGGGTGAGGCCTCTTAAAGCCTAGGCCAGAAACTGATAGAACATCGCTTTTGCTGCATTTTTTTTTTTTTTTTTTTTTCTGAGGAGGTACCGGGAATTAAACCCGGGACACCTCGTACGTGGGAAGCAGGAGCTCAACCACTGAGCTACATCCGTTCCCCCTGCTTCATTCTTAATAGTCAAAGCAAGTCACAAGGCCAGCTAAGATTCAAGAGAAAAGGAAGTAGACTCCATCTAATGATTGCAGGGGAGACTGCAGCAAAGAATTGATGGACATCTTTAATCTACTTCAGTCTTCCCTATAGTTTCAAATTGTTTAAATTCCTTCCGCAAGCAAAATACACGCACCTTCTCCCCAGACCCCCAAAGTCTCATCCAATTTTGGCATCAGGCTCAAAATCTGTTTGTATATGGATGAGCCTCCTCAGGTATGACTTCTCTTGATCTGTAAGACTTTATGAGTTTAAAAGGAAGTTATATGCCCTCTCCCACACATACACATGCCCAACCTATATTGGTATGACAGGGATGTAATAGTCACATCTGTTTAAAAGGGGGAAATGGAAGGCACATAGCAGTCACTGATCAGTGGCAATTCTGAAATCCATCGGGACACACGTCACTGTTTTCCCCAATTCCAGGCATAGGAAGTATTCCTTGATTCAGACCCATTTCTGCTCCTTAAGATTGGTTTCCTAATCTGTTTCTCAACTCTTAATATTTCTATTTCCATAATAAATATCTTTTGTTTGTAGCTGAATAGCTTTCTCAACCTGCTTCCTGCTTGTCTCTATCCCTTTTAGTCCAACTGACACAACTCTTTCAAAAACCTTGTGCCCTTTCAAATTAAAAGCCAGAGACAGAGGCCATACCCACAAATCTTTCTGAAAGGGCCCCCATCTACTTTAAACTATGGGTCAAGGACAATACCTTTAAGATTCTTAGAAGGTTTTTGTCTAGCTAAGAAAGTCTACTGTGTACTGACTTAAATCTTTTTGAGGTAGTAACAAAGGGCCCTCCTGCCCTGCCTTTGATTTGATCTTGATCCTGAGGCCAGAACCCAATGCAGTGACATCTTTAAAGTGCTAGAAGAAGATTACAAACCTTTTAGAAATGTATACCAGCAAAAACATCTTTCAGATATCAAGGTGAAATAAAGGTGCTTTCAAATAAATCAAAACTGAAAAAATATGGCACCAAGTAGACCTTCACTGAAATAAAAATTGAAGGGAGTTCTTCAGGAAAATGTTTCCACATGGAAACATGGGCATGCAAGAGGAAGTGTACAACACTGGAAAGTAAAATATAAATGGACATTAACTGCACAAAATAATAATTGTAGGGTCTTGAGGAGTTTGAATTATACACATAACTAAAATTCATGGTAGCAATAACATAAATGATGAGAGGATAGTAAGTGGCATTTAAAGTCCTAAAGTTTAATTAGTATTAGCCAAGTAGTAAAAGTAATCATTGGTATTGGACTTTTTTTTTTTTTTTTTTTTTTGAGGTACCGGGACCCGGGGATTGAACCCGGAACCTCATATGTGGGAAGCCAGCACTTAACCACTGAGCCACATTGGCTTCCCTGAGTTGGTTTTTTCGTTTGTTTTGCATGTTGTTTGTTTTTGTTTTTGTTTTTAGGAGACACCAGGAACAGAACCCAGGACCTCCCATGTGGGAGGTGGGTACTTAACCGCTTGAGCCACATCCACTCCCTGTATTGGACTTTAATAAGTAAGAACGCATGTTTTAAGCCCTAGGCAAACTACTAAACATTGTTGTAAAATATAACTGAGGGAAGCAAATATGGCTCAAGCGATTGAGCTCCTGCCTACCACATGGAATGTCCTGGGTTCGGTTCCTGGTGCCTCCTGGAAAAGACGAGCAAAACAGCAAGCTGGCGCAATAGGCAGGCACAGTGAGCTGACACAGCAAAGAAGACACAAAGAGGAAAGACAATGAGAGACACAACAAAAGCAGGGAGCTGAGTTGGCTCAAGCAATTGAGTGCCTCTCTCCCACATGGAAGGTCCCAGTTTCAGTTCCCGGTGCTTTCTAAAGAGCAGACACAGAGAACACACAGCAAATGGACACAGAGAGCAGACAGTGAGTGCAAACAACAAGGAGTTAGGGAATAAATATATAAAATAAATCTTTAAAATATATATATATATTACTGAGAGTGAAAATGGGTAGTGTAAAATATTTAACTAACCCAAAAGGAGTCAAGAAAGGAAAATCCACATAAAAATAATAAATATTAAAATAGTAAATATAAACACAAATATATCAGTAGTTAGGTGGAAAGAAACTATTTGATTTTTGTATGTTGTGCCATATTGAGTGCCTTCACGTTTCTATTTGGATATATTTTAATGTATTTTCCTTGTGGTTACAATAGGGCTAAAGTTTAACATATAGCAGTCATATTTAGTTTGATACCAACTTGATTTCAATAACATACACATACACTTATCCTGTACCCCTCCATCCCCTCACCATTTTTAGTTCTTGTTACCAATTATATCCTTGCACATTGTATGTCCAAAACTATAGATTCATCATTACTTTTTATGCATTTGCATTTAGCATCTGTAGGAAGTAAGAAGTGAAGTGTATATCAAAAAATACAATACAGTAGTACTAACATCTGTAACCCAAATGGTTACTTTTACCAATGACTTTATTTTAATATGTATAGTGTCCTCTCCTTTGAGTTTGAAGAACTCCCTTTAGCTCACTCATAGGACAGTCTAGTGGTGATGAACCCCTCAGCTTTTGTTTACCTTGGAATGTCTTAATTTCTCCCTCACTTTTGAAAGAAAGTCTCGCCAGATATAAAATTCTTGGTTGATAGCTGTTTTCTTTCAGCATTCTAAATCTTTCAACCCTTCCTGCCTCCATAGTTTCTAATGAGAAATCAGCAGTCAGTTTAATTGGGACTCCCCTGTACATAATACATTGTTTTTCACTTGCAAAGTTCAGAACTTCCTTGTCCTTTGAATTTGAGAGTTTGATCAAAATAAGATGGGGTTTGTTTTTCTTCATGTTTATCCTGTTTGGTGGTGGTGGTTTGTTTTTGTTTTTTGTTTTTTTTGGTGGGGGGGTGCTTCTTGGATATAGTAGTCACATCTTTTGCTAAGTTTGAGAACTTCTCTGGCATTTTTTCTTTGAGTATTCCTTCTGCCCCTTTCTCCTTTTTTCTCCTTTTGGGACTTCCATAATGTGTATATTGGTATGGATGATGGTATCCCAATGTCTTAGGTTATTTTCACTTTTTATAATTCTTTTTTCTTTCTTGTCCTCAGTCTGACTCCTTTCAATTGTCTTGTCTATGAGTTTGCTGATTCTTTCTTCTGCCAGTTCTAATCTTCTTTTAAAACTTGCATTTCAGTTATGATGATCTTCTATTTGGCTCCTTTTTAAAATTTCTGTCTCTTTACTAAGATTCTCATACTCTTCACTCATTTGTTTTCCTGATATCCTTTAGCTCTTTTTCTGTATTTTCCTTCATCTCCTTGAGCATTTTTAAGATCATGTTATTGAAGTCTTTGGTATGTCCACAATCTGGTCTTCTTCATTGGTGTTTTCTGGATTTTTATCCTCTTTTTGATGGACCGTTATTTCCTGTTTTGTTTTGTTTTTTGGGTTTTGGTTTTGGTTTGGTTGGTACTCTTTTATTGCACTCTGCACATTTTAATATTTTAAAATGTTAACTATGGGATTTATTCCCTGAGATGTCTGGTATTAGTCAGGGTTCTCTAGGGAAACGGAAGGAGATATCTGTAAAAGTATGAGATTTTTATAAAATTGTCTCACGTGACAGTGGGGATACACAAGTCCAAATTCCATAGGGCAGGCTGCAAGCAAACAACTCCAATGAAGGTCCTCAACAAGTTCCTCAAGAGACACTGGCTGTCTGAGGTAGAGATGGGAATTCTCTCTGAATGCTGAAATCGCTTCTCCTTTTAAGGCCTTCAGCTGATTGGATAAGATGTCACTCATTGCTGAAGGCATTCTCCTCAGTTGATTGTAGATGTAATCATCCATATATGCAATCAACTCATTAATGGCTAAAGTCCATGAAATGCCCTTTTATTAAAATTAACCCAGTGTTTACTTGATCAAACCACTAGGCACCATTACCTGGCCAAGTTGGCACATTAGCCTAACCATCACATGCCTATTTCTTGATTTCTTGATTTTGTAACCAGCTAGTGATATGATAGATTTTTTTGAGTGTCATGTGTCCTATCGGGGAGGTCTGCCCAAGGTGAATGCATAGTGCAGGGTGCTTTCTGTCTTTCCTGGGTCTGTGTCTTGTCCTGGGCTTGTGCTAGTTAGTTACTTTGGAGTTCCTCTGTTTACAAGAGTTTGAATGCCCCTCTCTTTCCCAGAAGACAGAACTTCTGCCTCTTCCCAGTGTTTAAAGCAGGTAATCCTTTGCCCCAGGCTGTCTGCCTCAATAGTTTTGTTTTTTGTTTTTGTTTTTGTTTTAATTTATTTTTATTGTGGGTAAAAATCAAAATTCTCACAATACATACAAACATTTTCAAAATGATATATAAATATATATGCATATATGTGTATTTGCTTACAAAAATGTTATTTTTATATATATATGCATATATTTTAAGAGGTGCTTAGATTACCCAAAAAATTACACGGAAGCCTCAATAGTTTATTACACTGCTTTTCTTGTAGTCTCAATCTGCTTTCACCAGGAGGGCAAATTCTGGAAGGGAAGGGCACACTGAAGAGGAGTTTCCCAAGTCAGTCTTTCCCAGCTGGAACAAGGCCAGGGACCCATGAATGGGGTCTTGACAGGCTCCAGACTGTCATGGGGAAGGGATCCAGAAGGGCACCAGGACCTTCTTCCATGGCTCCCCAAAGGTGTGCTTTCTTGACCTTACCAGCAAATGCAGTCCTTGAACTATTCCCCACAGCCTTGAGGAAGCATAATGTCTTTAAGTCTTCTCAGCCACCTTTGTCCAGGGCAGGTTGCAGCAATGGCTGCCCTCAGAGTCAGGCCCTAGTGATATGAAATCGCTAATCAAAAGCCATAATCAGCAATCAGCCATACCCCCTTGATCTGGAGGAAGTGGATTTTCATGTCTTTCTATCACCAGTGAGCTAGCCAGGGACTGGAGCCCACAGCGGCCTGCTGCAAGAATGGAGGATGGGTGCCAGTAACCACTGTGCGGAGAAAGTGATTTACTAGTCTTTACCATAATTTACCAGCTTCTTCCTCCCGCTCTTGCCTGGATGCTGTACAGTGTTCTGCCAGACTCCAGAGTTTTAAAATAGTTGTTTCAGACAATTCTTGCCTGTTTAATAATTGTTCTGATGGAGAGACTTAATCCTGGAGCTTCCTACTCTGCTGTCTTCCCATAATTCTTTATCAAGGAACCAGTATCTTTTGTCTTAGTCCAGTGAACATAGAATCCTGGAAAGGGACAAGAGCCATGGCACTCAGGGAAGCTCAAAGCTGAGACTTGGCACCAGATATTTATAGTTTATTCCCATACTCCCCAGTCCAGGTACAAGTTTAACAGTATCATTGTACCACAAGTTATGTTTCCTGGTAATAACTAACATTCCCCCTTTATCAGGCTTTCAGGGAAATAGAGCTAAACATCACTTTCCATTGTAGGCTCACCAACTACCTCCATGACTTCAAGGTAATAACCTCAGTACAGTGGTTCTTGAACTTTAGGGTACACCTGAATCACCTAGAGGGCTTATCAAAATATAGAGTACTGTACCTCACTGCCTATCTTCCTGATTCAGTGGGTCTGAATGGGGCCTGAGAATTTGCATTTCTAACAAGCTCCCAGATGACACTGATGCTGCTTGTCTAGGGACCACACTTGGAAAACCACTGCCTTAGTAAATGGCAGTGATAACAAAGCAAAAGTGTCCCTCCCATTTGCCATTCATAAAACAACAATGATACTCCTTATGCACTTGGCTTTGGCTTTTCAAATACTCAGTCATTATTCTTTATTTTCATCTCTTTAGTTGTCTCTTTAGGGAATTTTTGAGTATATATTGTCATTAATCATCAGAGATGTTAGCCAAGGATATTGGTTACCCTCCATTTTAGGGTTAAATCAAACCCTCAACACTGCTTAGGATGTAGCTGAGGTCACTCCCCACATATTGTGATCAGGAGCCCCTGCAAAGGCCTCCCCATGCAACCCCAGATTTGCACCAATTGCTGCCATTGCCACTGCAATCAGTTTGGGTGCTAGGCTGCCACCTAGTTCAGTATGACCTTGTGGGCTGGTACAGAATAGCTTTCCCACTTATTTCCTCCACTTCCCAAGATGGGGGGTTACAGGCACTATTTTGTGTTCATTGGATTTTTTTTTTTTTTTAACTTTATTTTGTACATTTAATAATTGAAAACATAAGCAATTAAAAACTAAAAAGTAAACACAGATGAATAAATATATACATTTCTCAATTAAATGCAATGGATACATGTAAAATTTTTTGTTGTTGTTTTGTTTTTTGTTTGTTTTTTTGTTTGTTTTGTATTTTTGTGAATCAAACAATATATTACACAATATATTTGGTTCATAGTAATGCATTCATACAGTATTTGTCCTTTTGTGTCTGGCTTGCTTCACTCAACATAATGTCCTCCAGGTTCATCCATGTTGCCATATGCTTTATGACTTCATTTCTTCTTACAGCTGCATAATATTCCATCGTGTGAATAGACCACAGTTTGATTATCCATTCATCTGTTGATGGACACCTGGGTTGTTTCCAGCTTTTGGCAATGGTGAATAATGTGGCTGTGAACATCGGTGTGCAGATGTCTGTTCGTGTCACTGCTCTCAGTTCTTCTGGGTATATACCCAGTAGTGGTATTGCAAAGTCATGTGGCAAGTCTATATTCAACTTCTTTAGCAACTGCCAAACAGTCCTCCATAGTGGTTGTACCATCCTGCATTCCCAACAGTGAAGAAGTGTTCCTATCTGTCCACATCCTCTCCAACACTTGTAGTTCTCTGTCTTTATAATAGTGGTCATTCTGATAGGTGTGAAATGATATCTCATTGTAGTTTTGATTTGCATTTCCCTCATCATGAGTGATGTTGAGCATTTCTTCATGTGTTTTTTTGCCATTTGTATTTCTTCTTTGGAGAAATGTCTATTCAAGCCTTTGGCCCATTTTTTATTGGGTCATTTGTCTTTTTATTGTTGAGTTGTAACATCTCTTTATATATCCTGGATATTAAACCCTTATCAGATATGTGATTTCCAAATATTTTTTCCCATTGAGTTGGCTGCCTTTTCACCCTTCTGACAAATTCCTGTGAGGTGCAAAAGTGTTTCATTTTGAGGAGGTCCCATTTATCTACTTTTTCTTTTGTTGCACGTGCTTTGGGTGTGAGGTCCAAGAAACCACCACCTACTACAAGGTCTTGAAGATGTTTCCCTACATTTTCTTCCAGTAGTTTTATGGTCCTGGCTTTTATATTTAGATCTTTGATCCATTTTGAGTTGATTCTTGTATAGGGGGTGAGATAGGTGTCCTCTTTCATTCTTTTGGTTATAGATACCCAGTTCTCCCACCACCATTTGTTGAAGAGACTGTTTTTTCCCATCAGCGTGGGCTTGGTAGGTTTGTCAAAAACCAGTTGACTGTATAGGTGAGGGTTTATTTCTGGATTCTCAATTCTATTCCACTGATCGATATGTCTATCTTTATGCCAGTACCATGCTGTTTTGACCACTGTAGCTTTGTAATATGTTTCAAGGTCAGGCAGTGAAATTCCTCCCACATTGCTCTTCTTTTTTAGAATACTTTTGGCTATTCGGGTGCACTTACCCTTCCAGATGAATTTGGTAATTGCCTTCTCTAATTCTGTAAAGTAAGCTGTTGGGATTTTGATTGGTATTGCATTGAATCTATAAATCAGTTTGGGCAAGATTGACATCTTCATGATATTTATTCTTCCAATCCATGAGCACGGAATGTCTTTCCATTTGTTTAGGTCTTTTTTAATTTCTTTTAGCATTGTTCTGTAGTTTTCTGCATATAGGTCCTGTACTTCCTTGGTTAAATTAACTCCTAGGTATTTGAGTCTTTTTGTTACTATTGAAAATGGAATTTTCCTCCTGATTTCCTCCTCAGATTGTTCATTACTAGTGTACAAAAACATTACTGATTTTTGCGTGTTGATCTTATATCCTCCCACTTTGCTGAACTCATTAGTTCAAGTAGCTTTGTTGTGGATACTTCAGGATTTTCTTTTTTTTTTTTTTAAAGATTTTTTATTTATTTATTCATTTATCCCCCCCTTGCTGCTTGTGCTCGCTGGGTCAGCTAACCACACCGTGCGGGCGGGCTTGCCTTCACCAGGAGGCCCCGGAACCGAACCCGGGGCCTCCCATATGGTAAACGGGAGCCCTACTGATTGAGCCACAGCCGCTTCCCTTCAGGATTTTCTAAATACAGGATCATGTCATCCGCAAACAGTGAGAGTTTTACTTCCTCTTTTCCTATTTGGACGCCTTTAATTTTTTTGTCTTGTCTAATTGCCCTAGCTAGAACTTCTAGTACAATGTTGAATAACAATGGTGACAGTGGGCATCCTTGTCTTGTTCCTGATCTTAGGGGGAAAGCTTTCAACCTTTCCCCATTGAGAATGATGTTGCTGTGGGTTTTTCATATATGCCTTTGATCAGATTGAGGAATTTTCCTTTTATTCCTATCTTTTGAAGTATTTTTATCAAAAAAGGATGTTGGGTTTTGTCGAATGCCTTTTCTGCATCTATCGAGATGATCATGTGGTTTTTTTCCTTCAATTTGTTAAGTTGGTGTATTACATTGATTGATTTTCTTATGTTGAACCAGCCTTGCATACCAGGAATAAATCCCACTTGGTCGTGATATATAAGTCTTTTGATATGCTGTTGGATTCGATTTGCAAGTATTTTGTTGAGAATTTTTGCATCTATGTTCATGAGAGAGATTGGTCTGTAATTTTCTTTTCTTGTGGAATCTTTATCTGGCTTTGGTATTAGGGTGATGTTGGCTTCATAAAATGTGTTGGGTAATTTTTCCTCCTCTTTGATTTTTTGGTAGAGTTTAAACAGGATTGGTGTTAATTCTTTTAGAAATGCTTGGTAGAGGGAGGCGGTTGTGGCTCAATCAGTGGGGCTCCCGTTTGCCATATGGGAGGCCCCGGGTTCCCGGGGCCTCCTGGTGAGGGCGGGCCCGCCCGCGCGGCGTGGTTGGCTGACCCAGCGAGCACAAGCAGCAAGGGGGGGATAAATGAATAAATAAATAAAAATCTAAAAAAAAAAAGAAATGCTTGGTAGAACTCACCTGTGAAGCCATCTGGTCCTGGACTTTTCTTTGCTGGGAGATTTTTGATGACGGATTCAATCTCCTTAATTGTGATTGGTTTGTTAAGTTCTTGTATTTCTTGTTGTGTCAGTGTAGGTTGGTTATGCCTTTCTAGAAAGTTGTCCATTTCATCCAGGTTGTCTAGTTTGTTGGCATATAGTTTCTCATAATATCCTCTTATGATTCTTTTTATTTCTGTGAGGTCATTTGTAATTTCCCCCCTTTCATTTCTGATTGTATTTATTTGCATCTTCTCTCTTTTTTTCTTTGTTAGTCTAGCAAGGGGTTTGTCAATTTTATTGATCTTCTCAAAAAACCAGCTTTTGGTTTTGTTGATTTTCTCTATTGCTTTTTTGTTCTCATTTTCATTTATTTCTGCTCTAATCTTTATTATTTCTTTCCTTCTTTTTGCTTTGGGATTGGTTTGCTGTTCTTTTTCTAGTTTCTCAAGTTGTTCAGTTAAATATTTGAGTTTAGCTCTTTCTTGTTTCTTAATATAGGCATTTAGGGCTATAAATTTCCCTCTCAAGACTGCCTTTGCTGTATCCCATAAGTTTTGATATGTTGTGTTCTCATTTTCATTTGTCTCAATATATTTACTGATTTCACTTGCAATTTCTTCTTTGACCCACTGAATATTGAGGAGTGTGTTTTTCAGTCTCCACACATTTGCAAATTTCCTTTTTTCCTGTCTGTTATTGATTTCTAGTTTCATTCCATTATGATCTGAGAAGGTGCTTTGTATAGTTTCAGTCTTTTTATATTTATTGAGAGCTGTATTGTGACCTAACATGTGGTCTATCCTGGAGAAAGATCCATGGGCACTTGAGAAGAATGTATAACCCGCTGAGTTTGGATGCAGTGTTCTGTATATGTCTGTTAGGTCTAACTTGTTTATCATATTGTTCAAGTTCTCTGTTTCCTTGTTGATCTTCTGTCTAGTTGTTCTATCTAATGATGTGAGAGGGGTGTTGAAGTCTCCGACGATTATTGTAGAAATGTCTATTTCTCCCTTCAGTTTTGCCGGAGTTTGTCTCATATATTTTGGGGCACCCTGGTTAGGTGCGTAGATATTTATGACTGTTATATCTTCCTGGAGGATCGTCCCTTTTATTAATATATAATGGCCTTCCGCATCTCTTATCACTTTTTTGCATTTGAAGTCTGTTTTGTCTGATATTAGTATAGCTACCCCTGCTCTTTTCTGTTTACTATTCGCATGGAGTATCTTTTTCCAACCTTTTACTTTCAGCCGGCTTGTATCCTTGTGTCTGAGTTGAGTTTCTTGTAAGCAGCATACGGATGGCTCATGTTTTTTTATCCATTCTGTCAGCCTGTATCTTTTGATTGGGGAATTTAATCCATTCACATTTAATGATATTACTGAAAATGCACTATTTATTTCCTCCATTTTATTCTTTGGTTTTCATATGTCATCTTATTTTTTTTTTTTTAATAATCTTTTTTTTTTAAGATTTATTATTTTTATTTTTTTAACCCCCCCTTGCTGCTTGTGCTCTCTGTGTCCATTTGCTGCGCATTTTTCTGTGTCTGCTTGTCTACCTTTGTTGCGTCATCTTGCTGTGTCAGCTCACCACGCCGCGCAGGCTAGCTTGCCTTCACCAGGAGGCCCTGGGAATTGAACCTGGGGCCTCCCATACGGTAAACGGGAGCCCAACCAATTGAGCCACAGCCACTTCCCTGTCATCTTATTTTCGTCTTTCTTTTTACTCTTTTGGTTATCCTTTCTGCTTTTCTTTCTTCTATACTCTCCTCCAAGCCTCTCTCTCCTGTCTTTTTCTTTCAGGTTCTAAGGCTTCCTTTAATATTTCCTGCAAAGGTGGATTCTTTTTTGCAAACTCTCTTAGTTTCTGTTTGTTTGTGAATACTTTATATTCACCTTCATATTTAAGGACAGTTTTGCTGGATAAAGAATTCTCGGCTGGCAGTTTTTCTCTTTCAGTTTCCTAATTGTATCATACCACTGTCTTCTCACCTCCATGGTTTCTGAAGAGAAATCTGCACAAAGTCTTACTGGACGTCCTTTGTATGTGAT
>JAKSZT010007815.1:5273501-5328273 GCA_026826555.1 Tolypeutes matacus | reverse complement strand
TTTTGTGTTGTCATTCAACTCTCTGAGCCCCTGCTCAATTTTTTCCATTCTTTTCTCTCTCTGTTCTTTTCTCTCTTCAATTTTAGCTGCTCTGTCTTCAGTATCACTTATTCTCTCTTCTGTCATTTCAAGTCTGCTGTTTTATGCTTCAAATGTATTTTTTACTTCACCTATTGTGTCTTTCATTCCCATGAACTCCGTTACTTTTCTGTTCATGATTTCAAATTCTTCTTTACGTTCGCGCAATGACTTCTTGATGTCATTGATCTCTTTAACTATATTCTCTTTCATCTCATTAATTTGATTTTGGAAATGTGTGCTCATTCACTGATTAGTTCTCTCAAATTCTGCATCTCTTCTGGGACTTTGCTGTATTCCTTTTCTTGGGCCATGTCTTCTATTTTCTTAGTATGGCCCATAATTTTTTGCTGGTGCTTAGGCATCTGGTTAGTTTGTATTTTACTTAGATGCTCTATCTCTTTCTCTTTTATGGGGTTTTAGTGGCAGGAGGCTGTGAGTTACCACCGCTCTTTGATTTTTGGCTCAACCTTGATTGTTAGGATTGTTCTGCTGGTTGCTCAAAACTGGGCACTGGACCCAGTAATTGGTTGTAGAGTCGTTTCCTAGGGCCTTGGGCAGGGAGGCTATAGAGGCCAGGAAAAGCCTCTCTTACTTATTAATTTTCTTATGTGCACTTCCTTGGTCTGCCAGGAGATGGCGCTTGTTGGCAGCTCTCAATTCAATGCCTGGTCGGAGCATATTTGTTGTGACACAGACCAGATCAATGTGATAGAGCTTCCTGTGATTCAAGCTTTCTGAGACAGTTCTCCAGACTTCTCTCGTAGCGCCCCCTTTTCCCAGCTAGGAAATATTTCCACTCCCTTCTGAATCCTCAACAATCAGTCCCTGATAGTAGAGGAGGAGATTGGGAGGTTTGTATATCTTTAGCCCTTTACAGGCTCCAAGGCAAACAATGGCGCAGCCCCACCCAGCCTCGGGACAGGGCAGACCAAACCTGGGAGTCCAAAGCAGGGTCAGCCCCAGGCACTCTCTCCCTCTTCCCGTGGAGTCCTCAACAATTAGTCCAGGCTAAAGAGAGGGAGGTTGTGAGGATTGGATTTCTCCAGTCCTTTCCAGACTCCCAGGGCAAACCACCCTGTGGAATGGTCCATGGGGCTCTGCAGCCCAAATTTCAGGTCAGAACCTGAGTCAGCCTAAGGCTGTGTCCCTCTCTCTCGCCTTTCCGGGAGTGGCAGATCCCTGAAGCCCCCTTTGTCTGTGGTCGCAGGCCCAGGGGCCCTAGAATTCTGAAGAGTGTGGGGGAGGGTGCCGGCAGCAGCAGAAGCTGCTACTTGCAACTCACAGTTCTGTAGTAGCGATTTCCCTCTTCTGTCCCTCTCTCCTCTGGGTGGTGTGCAGCCTTCACCTGCTGTCCTAAACCCTAGAAGATCTTTTTCGGGGCTGTTTCAGCTTGTCCTCTAGCTATTTTTCAATACCAAGGCTGAGCGCAGCCAGCTATCTCCTCCTTTGGGTTACAGAGCCAGCACCAGCTGCCTCTGGGAACCTCATTGGATTTTAAATTGTGTCAGAGCCATTCCCACTGCTCTGCCACTTTGTCCGATCACAGTCCCAATCAGGAGTCTTGAGCTCATGTACTTGTTTCCTCCCCACCCCAACCAGGCATCAATGAAGCTGGATTTCTGGATGGGTCCATTGCATGGACATCTTTTGTCCTAGTCCAGTATGTATTTTTTTCTCAGCACAGTCTTGTCTCACTCCAGCTTTTATCCATTCCCACATGCATCCCATGTCACATGATGTAAAGCTTTTATTATCAGACTGGGAAAGTCAGACCCCCACTGCAGCATTAGCTTCATCAGCATCTCCCTTTCCATTCCTTTTATGCCATAGTGGTTTGCTACATTGAATCAAGGATAACGGAAGTCCATCCCACTGCTACCACCACTCTGCAATGCCCACTCTCAGTGGTTTCAGGTCCAGCTAGATAGATATTTCATACTTACACAACTTACTAGTCCACTTGGGTCTTGCCTTCACTCAGAAGGATATAGAACAGTAAACAGAGCATACCAGCAGTGCAGCTTTTCGTGTGTGTTTCTCAGCAGAGTTCATACAGCTCTATGACAGAAGTTCCAAGGGCTATTCTTCTCCCCCATTCACCCTCAAGTAATAGCTCAGGAGCAAGAGAATGAGACCATATGGGTGGGTGTAGGAACCACTTTGGGTTAGAAGTCTCACGTTCCATATTAGAACCAATATTTTCCTTTTTTTTTTTTTTTTTTTTTTTTTTTTTTTTTGAGGTACCAGGACCGGTGATTGAACCTAGGACCTCGTGTGTGGGAAGCTGGCACTCAACCACTGAGCTACATCAGCTCCCCTGAGTTGTTTTTTTGTTTTTTTGTTTGCTTGTTTTTTTGTTTTGTTTTGTTTTGTTTTGTTTTTAGGAGGCACCAGGAACCAAACCTGGGACCTCCCACGTGGGAAGCAGGCGCGCAACTGCTTGAGCCACATCCGCTCCACCAATACTTTTTTTTTTTTTCTTTTAATTTTTATTGTGGGTAAAAATAAAAATTCTCACAATACATACAAACATTTGCAAAATGATATATAAATATACATGCATATATGTGTATTTGCTTACAAAAATGTTATTTATATATATATATATACATATATTTTAAGAGGTGCTTAGATTACCCAAAATATTACACGGAACCCACTGGGATTCCCATGTTGCCCACCTCCCACACCTTCCACCACCTCCCACACAAACATCTCCCACAAGTGTGGCCCACCACCCTCAATGAACTTACACATCCTGGAGCCTTGCCACCAACCATAGACCACAGTTCACACCGTAGACCACACTCTCTCGCACTCAGTTCTACTAGAGTGGACTTGATGGTATTCTCTTGTTCACATATGGTGATTCTAGCAATGGAAGAAATTATAACAATGAGGTGGAGCCAGTGGCCACTTGACACTTTTGGGGTAGGGAGGGGATGAGCAGTTGAAATACAGGGGCTTCTTTGGGAGTTAGAGGTTGTCCTGAGTACCATTGTGGCAACGGATGTAGGCCATTTTAAATCAGCACCAATACTTTTTATAACAGTCCCATGGCCATAGAGTTCAAGAGTACAGCAAGGAGCATGAAACATCATACTTGGGAAAGCCCAACATTATGGTTTTCTACCAGTTCACTCAGTCTTCCCAGAGCACTTGAAGTTTACAAATCGGATCGTTTTACCATAAGCAATACTACCTGGTAACATAGCTGACATTCTACTTTTTTTAAATAGCATAGTTTCAAATTATATAAAACAAGGGTTAATCACTGACAGGTCCCAAAGGAGGAAAAAACAAATCTACAATCATAATAGACTTTAACATACCTCTCAATAGGTGATAGAACTAAACAGACAAAGAAATCAGTAAAATTATAGAACATCTTTAATAATGAACAAACTTGACCTGACAGACATATAAAGAACACTGCACTCGACTATAACAAAATACTCATTTTTAAAATTCATATGGAGTATTTGCCATTTTGTTCATAAACTGAGTCATAAGCTAAACCTCATTTAAATCATTTAGAGTATGTTTTCTGACCATAGTAGAATAAGCTTTAAAAAGATGAGTAACAGAGGAGCAGGTGTAGCTCAGTGGTTGAGCACCTGCTTCCCATGTATGAAGTTCCAGGTTTAATCCCCATTACCTCCTTAAAAAAAAAAAGATAAATAGAAAATCCCTAACTATTTTGTTGAAATTAAGCAGTATACCTTTAAATAACCCATGGGTCAATGAAGAAAGAACAAAGAAAAGTAGAAAATATTTTTAAATGAATAATAAAAATATATTATTTTCATATAACTTGAGGAGCTGCTAAAACAATGCTTGAGAGAAATTTATAGCTCTAAATGCATATGTTAGTAAAAAAAAAAGCCTGAAAATCAGTTATCTATGCTTCTACCTCAAAGAGCTAGCAAAAGAGTAAATCAAAGCTACACTGAGATATTTCTCACCCATAAGATTAGAAAAATTCCAGGAGTTTGATAGTATCCTCTTGGTGGGGCACTGTCATACATTGGTGGTTGAAAGACAAAATGGTATAACCTCTACGGAGAGGAAATTGACTAAATCCAGCAAAACTATACATTTATTTTCCCTCTTAGTCAACAATCCTACTTTTAGGAATCTTTTCTAAAAATACAGTGACAAAAATTAATTTTAAAATATCAATGAATGAGGCTGCTGTTGTAACCCTTTTTGTAATAGGAAAAGACTGGAAACAACCCTAATGGCCAGCAAACAGGAGACTAATTGAATTAAAAGTCCCCTGTGTCTGTTCATTGTATATGAACATCCAAAAAATGGAGGATCTGCAGAATGGTGTCCGTCTCTGTAAATGTCTATGGAATAATCTCCAGAAGTGAAAAAAATTTTAAGTGGAGGAAAATTGCTGTTTTTGTTATATAAAAATTTGTATTTTTCATATGTAAAAAATGGGAAAGGGGATATAGAGAGAGAGAGATACAGGAAGATAATAAAAAAGGGAAGACTATTATTAAAATTTTTTCATAAAGCAATTCCTAATTAAAAGTAAAATTAAATAACCCTAATTACGTATTCAGTTGGTAGTATAACGACTTCAAGAGGATGTATGCTGGGTGCGGATGTCGCTGCAGTAGTTGAGTGCCTGCTTCCCACATGGGAGGTCCCGGGTTTGGTTCCTGGTACCTCCTAGAAAAAAACAAAAACAAACAACAAGCAAAACAAATTAAAAAACCACGCGAATATTCTCGCTGTCCTGATTTTGTGATAATCAGGGTAGGCTAAACATTCGCTATATTAGAAACCATGCATGTGTCCCCAGACCTAGTCGTTCTCCCTAGGTCTGGTTTTAAGAATGCTGGTGATAAACTAAGCCTGATTTATTATATGGCCATCCTGTATGGGAAATGATTGTAACTCTAGATGTCTTTGGGTCAACCTTAAGAGATATAGCATAGGGATGGATGTGGCCCAAATGGTTAGGCATCCATCTCCCATATAGAGGGACCTGGGTTCGATCTCTGGAACCTCCCGGTAAAAATTAAAAAAAGGAAAATATAGGAAAAAAAAGTATAGGGGAGAACGATACAGACTATAGTTAGTAGTAATACTTTGATGGTGCTCTTTCATAATTTGTTAACAAATGTTTCACAACAATGCAAAGTATTTGTGGTGGGGTGATGTGTGGGAGCCCTGTATGATGTTATGCATGTTTATTTTGTAAGTTCACAATGTTTACCGAACACTTATTGTTTATGTATGTTCATGTATGAATGATATGCCTCAATAAATTGTTTAAAAAAAAAAAAAAAAAATTAAAAAACCAACTCAGGTGAGCCAATGTGACTCAGTGGTTGAGTGCTAGCTTCCCACATACAAGGTTCTGGGTCCAAACCCCAACCACCAGTATCTCAAAAAAAAAAAAAAAAAAAAAAATGGAACTATGCCAGTGACTAAAACTGTTACTTGACTGTGTATCACTAATGGGATTTACCCTAAGACCAAATTAAATTTTATACTGTTTTCAGTAATACTGTTGTTAATAGTATTGATACTGTTCTTCTGAAACTGTAGGTGTGTGTGTATTGTAGAATAAATTAAATTAGTAATTATATTGCGGGACACAGGTGAAAGAAGATAAGACATAAGAGAATAATGATGTTATGTTAACATTCTGTAGTCCTGATTGGAAATATAAGAATTCCTGATGTGTTTTATCATTTTAAAATATATATATATTTCCTAGCTTTTTTCACAGAAAAGACTATAAACAATGCCTGACCCAGTACTACTATGTACCCTCAGAGCCCAGATTGTGATCTTTAGGTACCGTTTTCTACTAAAAGTCTGGGAAAGCAAGGGAGCTACTAAAGACAATAAGTATTGTGTTAAAATAACTTGGGAACCAACTTGAATAAGCTCCCATTGGCCAAAGATTGGAAAATTTGAGCAACAAGAAGGATAATAACTGCAATGGATGAAATAAATCACATATACTTACTTAAATTACTAAATTCACTATGAATTTCATAGGGATGGAGGATGCATGAGAAGAGCTTGTTTTTTAAAACTGATAAATAATGAGAAAGTATGAAGCATATAGCCTTCCTTCAGAGTGAACAAATAATTGATATGGGGAAGTGTCTCTTTATAGAATTATTCCAACTAATAACTAGAATGATAAAATAAGAACCTTACAATTTTGCAGCCCCTAATGAATTTATGGCAGTGAGCATCGCTGACTGCTAACACCACAAATACAGAGATGCCCAGACATATGGTGTATGTATTTTTGGAAGTTCATATCACCACCTATTAAATATTTTGTACTCCCTCTTCCCCAAAACATCAAATCTGAATCCAATCAAGCCTCTGAATCTAACTTCCAATTTATAGAAAATACTGGAGACAAAGGAACATGTTAAATTATACCACAAGGGTGCAGTCAGCATGAATCTAGACAATGGGAAACTATAAGATAAATAACCATATTTCTTCTACAAAAAAGTTAACTTGTAGAGAAAAAAATAGAAGATGGTGAATCTAGATGTCAAAAGAGATTTGAGGAACTCATCAACCAGTTGTAATTATGGGCCTTATTTAGGTTGTGATTCAAACTGTAAAATAAAAATTAAAAATTTATAAGACAATTGGGGAAAATAAGAACACACGAACTGAATACATGATGATAGTAGGGAATAATAATAAATTTTTAAGGCATAATTTATTATGTTTTTAAAAGGTTGTTATCTCTTAAAGTTACTTATTAAAATTTTTACAGATGAAATGATATGAAGCCAGGTATTTGCTTCAAATTAACATGGATGAGGGTATAAGTGAAACAAGATTGGTCGTAAGTTGATAAGTGTTGAAGGCAGGGAATGACCACGTGGGAGTTCATTATAACTTTTCTCTTTATTTTTACATATACTTGACATTTTTATAATACAATGCTTAAAAGATGTGATCACAAAGATGAGCAAAAAAATTCTGAGCAATATCAGAAATGAGTAAGTAGGTAACGAAACCAAACTGGCACATCAAAAACTAAAAATACATCTAAATTGTTTGTCAACTACTCAGTGGATGGGGTTAGATAAATTAAACATAGTTGAAGAAAGAATTAGTGAATTGCAAGCTTTGTGTATGAAATCACTTGGACTATTACAGAGACTAGGAGATAAGTAAATCAAATTTGGGATGCACTGTGTATCCCAAGTTAGAAAAATAAAAATAAAGCCACACCTAATTTGATTATAGTAAACTACAAAACCTCAAAGACAAAGATATCTTAATAATCACCCGTTTTATTCAGAATAGGCTGATATCAGCAAAACAGAAACCACATTAGATATTGTAGAAGAGCAAATTTAATAGAGAAAAATTATTACATTCATGTGGAGAGCTGAAGAGAAATAAAGAAAACACAGAAGTAAACCAGAGACAACTGCAGAAATAGCTACCACCACTAAAGATGGGGAAACATAGGTAAGTGATTCAGGTTTTCAGAATCTAGAAGTTCACAGGAGATCTAGGGAGGTAGAGCTCATACTTCTGATGTAGGGACACAGCTGGAAACTGGATTGCTACTGGGGCAAAGTGCTGTTGCTGAAATGGCACAACAGAAGCAACATGCATCCTTCGTCCTTCTTGCCTTCCAGTCTCCTTCTAATGTACATGTCTGCAGAACCTAACAAGAAGCCTGCTATCAAAGGAGAAGTAGGTCTTACAGAGCCCCAGTCACAACATCACAAAGCAGAGTATAAAATTTTGGACTTGGAACTGACAGACAATTGCTTAATAACAGACAGTAGCTCAACAGCAGCTGTTCATTTATCCAACAAATATTTAGTAGGGACCTGCTATGTGCCAGGTGCTTTTTTTTTTTTTTTTTTTTTTTTTTACTGGAAGGTCCCAGGGATCAAACCCAGGTCCCTCCATATGGGAGAGGGACACCCAACCATTTAGCCACATCCATCCCCTCAGGTGCTTTTTAAGTGCTTGGAATAAATCAGTGAAGAAAAAAAGATAAAGATTTCAGCCCTTGTGGAGACAGAAAGACCAGATCACCCACAGAGGAATAATTGCTAAAATGACAGCCGTGTTCAGTAGCAACTATGGAAGCCAGATGACAGTTTTGAAAAAATAACTAACCCCTTAGAATTGTGTACCCAACAATGAAGGAAGAATAAAGACATTTAAAGATAAACAAAGAACTGGAAATGTTTACTCCCAATAGTCCTGCCCTAAAGGAACTTTCCTATATGACCACAGAAGAACTGTCTGAAGCACAGGATTTGGTGAACAAATAAAATGTAAACCCAAACAAACATTGTAGAAAATAATTTGGGGGATTTTTTAAGAAAAGACAAAACTGAAATACTGTATAAATTAGAATGTAATTTGAGAGAGGGATGACCAGAGTTAAGTTGTCAAATGTCCTTTTTGTTCAGGAGTGAGTTAAAGTATTGTTTATCTTAAGACTTTGCTAAGTTAAATGGTTAGCATAAACTTATACTAGTAACCATTAAAAAGAATGTTCAAATCCCAAACCTAAGAGGGAGGAAGATAAAAAAGAATAAAGGAAGGGAAGTAAAAAGAAACATCCATAAATCAGGACAAGTAAAAACCAAGAAATAAGATAAATGAGCTTAAAAACAAATGTCAAATTGGATTTTAATAAGGAGCTACATGTTTTATGAAAGTCATACCTAAATTCACAGATGAGTTCTACCAAGCATTCAAAGATTTAATACCAGTCTTACTCAAGCTCTTCCAAAAAATTGAACAAGAAGGAATACTACCAAACTCATTCTATGAAGCCAATATCACCCTAATACCAAAGCCAGATAAAGATATTACGAAAAAAGAAAATTGCAGACCTATTTCTCTAATGAATACAAATGCAAAAATCCTCAATAAAATACTTGCTCATAAAATCCAACAACACATTAAAAGAATTATTCATCATGATCAAGTGGATTTTATACCAGACATGCAAGGCTGGTTTAACACAAGAAAATCAGTCAGCATAATACACCACATTAATAAATCAAAGAAGAAAAATCACATAATCTTATCGATTGACGCTGAAAAGGCATTTGACAAAATACAGCATCCTTAATAAAAATACTACAAAATAAATAAATATAAATAAAAATACTACAAAAAATAGGAATTGAAGGAAACATGACAAAGGCCATATATGAAAAACCCACAGCTAGCATTGTACTCAGTGGTGAAAGACTGAAAGCTTTCCCGTTGAGATCAAGGACAAGACAAGGATGCCCATTGTCACCACTGTTGTTCAATACACTGCTAGAGGTTCTAGCTAGAGCAGTCAGGCAAGAAAAAGAAATAAAAGGCATCCAAATTGGAAAGGAAGAATTAAAACTTTCACTATTTGCAGACTATATGATGGTATATCTAGAAAGTCCTGAAAAATCTACAACAAAGCTGCTAGAGCTAATGAATGATTTCAGTAGAGGGTCAGGATACAAGATCAATATGCAAAACTCAGTGGTGTTTCTATACACTAGTAATGTGCTATCTGAGGAGGAAGTCAGGGGAAAAATTCCATTTATAACAGCAACTAAAATAATCAAATATTTAGGAATAAAATTAACCAAGGATGCAAAGCACTTGTATTCAGAAAACTATAATGCATTGCTAAAAGAAATCAAAAAAGACCTAAATAATTAGAAGAACATTCCATGCTCACAGATTGGGAGACTAAGTATCATTAAGATGTCAGTTCTACCCAAATTGATATAGTCAATGCAATCTCAATAAAAATTCCACCAACATTTTTTAAACAAATGGAAAACACAATTATCAAATTTATCTGGAAGGGTAAGAGGCCCCGAATAGCCAGAAACATCTTAAAAAGGAAAAGTGAAGTCGGAGGACTCTCACTTCCAGACTTTAAATCATGTTACCTAGTAGCTACAGTGGTAAAAACCACATGGTACTGGCATAAAGACCAGTGGAACCGAATTGATAGCTGAGAAACAGACCTTCACATCTATGGCCAAGTGATTTTTGACAAACCTGTCAAACCCACCCATCTGGGAAAGAACAGTTTATTCAAAAATGGTGCTGGAAGAACTGGATATCCATAGCTGAAAGAAAGAAAGAAGACCCCTGTCTCACACCTTATACAAAAATTAACTCAAAATGGATCAAAGACCTAAATATAAAAGCAAGTACAATAAAGCTCCTAGAAGAAAATGTAGGGAAACATCTTCAACACCTGGTGGTAGATGGTAGATTCTTAAACCTTACACCGAAAGCAGAAACAGTGAAAGAAAACATGGGTAAATGGAACCTCCTCAAACTTAAACACTTATAAGATTCAAAGGACTTCATCAAGAAGGTGAAAAGGCAGCCCACTCAATGGGAGAAAATATTTGGAAACCACATATCCAATAAGGGTTTGATTTCTATATAAAGAGATCATACAACTCAACAATAAAAGAGCAAGCAATCCAATTTAAAAATGGGCAAAAGATTTAAATAGACATTTCTTCAAAGACGAAATACAAATGGCCAAAAAGCACATGAAAAAATGTTCCATATCACTAGCTATTAGGGAAATGCAGATTAAAACAACTAGATATCATCTAACACCGCATAGAATGGCCATTATTAAAAAAAAACAGACAACAGTAAGTGCTGGAGAGGATGTGGAAAAATAGGAACACTCCTTCACTGTTGGTGGAAGTGTAAAATGGTGCAGCCTCTGTGGAAGACAGTTTGGCGGTTCCTCAGGAAGCTAAATATAGAACTGCCGTATGATCCAGCAATTCCTCTACTAGGAATATATCCAGGAGAACTAAAAACTATGACACGAACAGACATCTGCACACTGATGTTCATAGCGGCGTTATTCACAATTGCCAAAAGATGGAAACAACCCAAGTGTCCATCAACCAATGAATGGATAAACAAAATGTGGTATATACATACGATGGAACTCTGTGTCCGTTTCCTGCCCTCTCTTCTCATCCTCCTCCTCCTGTCTTCACTGGGATTCGATACTGAGAACCTCCGATGTCAGAGAGAGGCATCCTACTGCCTGTGCCGCCTTAGTTCCTGGTTTTCCGGTGCGTCTCGTCTTGGCTCTCCCTTGTGTCGCTCTCCTGTTACGTCATCATCTTGCTGCATGGATTGCGGGGCCTGGCGGCTCACCCGTGCACGGGGCCTAGTGGCCCATGCACATTCTATATTTTTCTTTTTTTATTTTTACCAGGAGGTCCCGGGGATCAAACCCAGTTCCCTCCATAAGGCAGACGGACACCCAACCACCCGAGCCACATCCGTCCCCCTGCTATATCTCTTTAGGTTGACCAAAGATACCCAAAGTTACAGTCTTTTCCTGTACAAGATGGTCATATAATAAATTAGGCTTAGTTTATCACCAGCATTCTGAAAACCAGACCTAGAGAGAAAAACTAGGTCTGGGGACCCATGCATGGTTTCTAATATAGTGAATGTTTAGCCTACCCTGATTATCACAAAATCAGGACAGCGAGAATATTCGCATCAGATGCAGTTTTGAACACATACAATCTCAAAGATTCACATACACCTTTTTTGAGGAAACTGATAGGAGATAATGGGAGACATGACAGGTGTCAGTGATCATTGGGTATATTTAACTGTAGAACCAAAACGAAAACAAAGGTGGAGAATAGAGTGACAGATAAGAATATAAGTTTGATATACCCTGAAGTTGTGAAATTGTTAAAATTAAGAAAAAAACTGAGATTGGAAGAAAGAAAAAGATAGGAAGCAGGGAAGTTTATTGATGCCTCATCTGTAATTGCTGGGAGTCAGAGACACATCAATCAAAAGTGACAAATGAAATAGATAAGAAAGTCTGGAATTAGGCCTAAATTATGTATTGGAATTTTGTATATTATAAGGGTAGTATCTCAGTGGGGGAAGAGATGAAGTATTCATTAAATATTATTGGGACAACTGATTAACCATCTAGAAAAATAATTTAAGTTGGAACCATTTCTTTTACTTTATACCAGGCTAAATTTCAAGTGGATCAAGGCTTTTAATGTGAAAAATGAAACTAAAACTTATGGGAAAAGGCCTGGTAAAATTCCGTGATAACTTTGTAGTGAGGAAGGCCTTTCTAACTATAAGTGAAATCCAGAAGCCATCAAAGATAAATTAATAACTTGGACTGTGTACAAATCCAAACCTTCTGCATCACAGAAAGTACCCTAAGTCCAAAGACTGTCTTCAAACTGGGGTAAGGTCTAATCTGCCTAATACATAAAGAGATTTTTCAGATAAATAAGATAAAGACCTGGTAGAAAAATGAACAAAATATAAGAACAGATATTCCCCAGAAAAGAAATACAAAAGACTGTTAAACATGAAAGGATGGTCAGCTGCGCTTATAATAAGGAAAATGTAGATTAAAATATAATTTTTTGCCTATCAGATTGACAAAGCTCCAAAAGTTTAATAACACTCTGTGGTGAGTCTATAAGGAAACAGGAACGTTCATATTTACTGTTTTCCCCAACAGCTGCACCATTTTACATTCCTACCACCAATGTATGAGGGTTTCAATTTCTCACTATCCTTGTCAACACTTGTTATTATCTGCTTTTTGTGTGTTTGTTTTATATACACATTCAAATGAGTGTGAGGTGGTATCTCAATTGTGGTATTTTTTTTTTAAATAAAATTTTATTGAAGTATATCATTCATACATGAACATACATAAAAAGCGTATAGTAAAAGTTGTGAACTTACAAAATAATCATGCATATCATCATACAGTGCTCCCATACATCACCCCACCACCAACACCTTGCACTGTTGTGAAATATTTGTTATAAACTATGAAAGCGCATCGTCAAAATATTCCTACTAACTATAGTCCATATCTTACATTTGGTGTCTTTTTTCCCCCAACCCACCCGATTATTAGCAGCATGTCTTGGTACTATATATTTGTTACAGTTCATGAGAGAAAGTTCTCATATTGTTAACCACAGTCCATCTTCCATCACTGGATTCTCTGTGTTATACAGTTCCATGCTTCTTACAGTCCATTCAAATTGTACACTTAGTGGCTCTCATATTCATCAGAGTTATGCTGTCACCACCTCAGTCAATCTCGGAATGTTTTCATTACTCCAATAGGAAAAATCCTATACTCCCTAATACCCCTTTATTGTCCCTTAGAATTGATAAAATATCTTCTTTGCCATTGCTGCAAAAAAATATTACAATATTACTGTTAATTATCATCCATAAGTTACATTAGTTGTAGTTTTCCCATATATCACCATATTCTTGACACTTTGTGAAAGAACATTCTTTTATTTATACTATTAACCACAATCTTCATCCACCACTGAAATCACTGTTATACATTCCGTAGATTATTCTCTAGTTTCCTTTCAATTGACATTTACGTCCACAGACTACCCTTTTCAGCCACAATCACATTTATAAATCAGCATCTTTAACTATACTCATTATAATATGTTACCATCAACTCTATTCATTTCCACACTTTTACAATAAACCTTTTTTTTTTTTTTTTTTTTTTAAACGAGGTACAGGGGAATGAACCTAGAACCTCGTACATGGGAAGCAGGCACTCAACCACTGAGCTACACCCGCTCCCCAATGAGATTTGACTTTTTCATTTGTTTGTTTATTTGTTTTTTAAGAGATACCAGGGATCAAATCCAGGACCTCGTACTTGGGAGGCAGGCACTCAACCATTTGAGCTACATCCACTCCCTACAATAAACCTTTTTTTTTTTTTTATACCGGGAGGTCCCGGGTATTGAACCCGGGTCCCTCCGTATGGGAGGCGGACGCCCAACCAGTTGAGCCACATCCGTCCCCCAATAAACCTTATTTTAAAATGCTACATACATTTTAAGCATCAGCTCCCATTCTCAACCCACATTCTATTTCCTAGTAACCTATACCCTAGAGTTTACCTCTATGAGTTTATTCATCATATTTAGTTCATCTTGATGATACCGTACAATATTTGCCCTTTTGTGTGTAGCTTATTTCACTCAACATAATATCCTCAAACTTCATCCATGTTGTCATATGTATCCCAATTTCATTTCTTTATACAGCTGAATAGTATCCCATTGTAAGTATATACCACATTTTGTTTATCCATTCTTCAGTTGATGGATACTTGGGCTGGTTCCATAATTTATCAACTGTGAATAATGCTGCTATGAACATTGGTGTGCAATGTCAGTTTGCATCCTTGCTTTCAGTTCTTCTGAATATATTCCCAGTAATGGATTGCTGGATCATATGGCAGCTCTATATTCAGCTTCTTGAAGTAATGCCAGACTGTCTGCCACAGACACTGCACCATTCTACATTCCCACAAACAGTGAAGGAGTGTTCCTATTTCTCCACATCCTCTCCAGCACTTGTAGTTTTCCGATTTTTTAAAATAATGACCATTCTATATGGTGTAAAATGGTAACTCATAGGTTTTTGTTGTTGTTGTTCTTTTTATTATTTTTTTTTTGTTTGTTATTTTATCTCATTGTAGTTTTGATCTTCTTTTCCCTAATAGCTAGTGATGTTGAATTTTTTTTTTCATGTGTTTTGTTTTTGTTTTTGTTTTGGCCATTTATAATTCCTCTTGGGAATAATGTCTATTCAAGTCTATTGGGTAGCTTGTCTTTTTATCATTGAGTTATATTTCATCTCTTTATGTAACATGATATCAAACTCTTATCAGATATGTGGTTTCCAAATATTTTCTCCCATTCAGTAGGATGCCTTTTTAATTTCTTCATAAAGCCTTTTGAAGAACAAGTGTTAAGTTTTGAGGCTGTCCCATTTATCTATTTTTTCTTTAATTGCTCATGCTTTGGGTATAAGGTTTAAAAAACTACCACCTACCACAAGATCTTGAAGATGTTTACCTACATTTTCTTCTAGCAGTTTTAAGGCTGTAGCTTTTATATTTAGGTCCTTGATCCATTTTGAGTTAATTTTTGTGTAAGGTGTGAGATAGGGGTGCTATTTTTCTTTTGGATATGGATTTCCATTTCTCCCAGCACCATTTGTTGAATAGACTGTTCTGCCCCAGCTGGGTGTGCTTGGCAGCCTTGTCAAAAATCACTTGACCATAGATGTGGCACTTTATTTCTGAGTTCTCCGTTTGGTTCCATTGGTCAATATGTCTATTTTTATGCTAGTACTGTGCTGTTTTTACCACTGTGGCTAAGTAATATGCTTTCAAGTCAGGAAATGAGAGTCCTCCAACATTGTTCTTTTTAATGACGTTTTTGGCTATTCAGGGCCACTTACCTTTCCAAATAAATATGATACTTGGCTTTTCATTTCTGCACAAAAGGCTTTGAGGATTTTTATTGAGATTGCATTGAATCTGTAAGTCAGTTTGATTAGAATTGACATCTTAATGCTATTTAGTCCTCCAGTCCATGAACATGGAATGTCCTTCCATTTATTTAAGTCTTCTTTGGTTTCTCTTAGCATTGTTTTATAATTTTCTGAATATAAGTCCTTAATGTCCTTGGTTAAGGTTTATTCCTAAATATTTGATTGTTTTAGTTGCTATTATAAATGGAATTATTTTTCTGACTTCCTACTCAAATTGCTGATCAGTAGGGTATAGAAATACTACTGATTTTTGCATATACTCTTGTATCTGCCACTTTGCTGAACTCATCTATTAGTTCTAGTAACTTTGTTGTGAATTTTTCAGGATTTTCTAGGTAAAAGTTCATATCATCAGTAAATAGCAAAAGTTTTACTTCTTCCTTTCCTATTTAGGTGCCTTTTATTTCTTTTTCTTGCCTAATTGCTCTAGCTAGAACTTCTAGTACAATATTGAATAACAGTGATGACAATGTGTATCCTTGGCTTGTTCCTGATCTTGGTGGGAAAGCTTTCAGTCTTTTACCGTTGAGAACAATGCTAGTTGTGAGTTTTTCGTATATGCACTTTAACATGTTGAGAAAGCTTCCTTCTATTTCTATCTTTTGGAGTACTTTTATCAAGAAAGGATGCTGGACTTTGTCAAACACCTTTTCTTCATCAATCAAAATAATCATGTGATTTTTCTTCTTCATTTTATTTTTGTGGTTTATTACACTAATTGATTTTCTTCTGTTGAACCACCTTTTCATACCTGGGATAAAACCCACTTGATTATGGTGTATAATTCTTTTAATGTGTTTCCGAGATTATAAAAAATACTTGCAAGTATTTTCTTGAGGATTTTTGCATCTGTATTCATTTTTAAAATTGGCTTGTAATTTTCTTTTTTTGTACTAGCTTTATCTGGCTTTAATATTAGCATGATGTTGGCTTATAGAATGAATTTGGTAGCATTCCTTCCTGTTCAATTTTTTTGGAAGAGCTTGAGCAAGATTGATATTAGATTATCTATAAATTATTGATAAAATTTACCTGTGAAGCCATCTGGTCCTGGGCTCTTCATTTTGGGGAGGTTTTTGATGAATGTTTCAATCTCTTTACTTGTGATTGGTTTGTTGAGGTCTTCTATTTCTTCTGGGGTCATTGTAGGTTGTTTGTGTGTTTCTAGGAATTTGTCCATTTTGTCTACATTGTCTAGCTTGTGGGCATATAGTTGTTCATAGTATTCTCTTATGATTTCTCATTTCTGTGGGGTCAGTGGTAATACCTCCCTTCTCATTCCTGATTTTATTTATTTGCACTTCTCTCTTTTTTTCTTTGTCAGTCTAGCTAAGGGCTTGTCGATTTTGTTGATCTCAGAGAACCAACTTTTGGTTTTGTTGATTCTCTCTTTTGTTTTGTTGTTGTTCTCAGTTTCATTTATTTTTACTCTGATCTTTATTATTTAATTCCTTCGGCTTGGTTTGGGATTAGTTAGCGGTTCTTTGTCTAGTTCCACCAGATGTGCAGTTAGGTCTTCAATTTTACCTCTTTCTCCTTTTTTAATGTGAGTATTGAAGGCTATAAATTTCCTTCTCAGCTCTGTCTTTGCTGTATCCCATAGGTTTTGATATGTTGTGTTCTCATTTTCATTCAGCTCGAGATACTTACTGATTTCTCCTGCAATTTCTTCTTTGACCCACTGATTATTTAAGAGTATGTTGTTTAATCTCCATATATTTGTGAATTTCCCTTTTTCCATTTGCTATTGATTTCCAGCTTCATTCCATTATGGTAAGAGAAAGTGCTTTGTATAATTTCAGTCTTTTTACATTTATTGAGACCTGTCTTGTGACCCAACATGTGGTCTGTCCTGGAGAAGGATCCAGGAGCTCTTTAAAAGAATATATATCGGGGAAGTGAATGTGACTCAAGCGATTGGGCTCCCGTCTACCATATGGGAGGCCCCAGGTTCATTTCCCGGGACTTCTGGTGAAGGCAAGCTGACCCCACGTCACAGGGAGCTGAAGGCCCACACCGTGGAGAGCTGGCTCAGCAAGATGATGCAACAAAGGGAGACGCAGAGGAGAGACAGTGAGAGACACATCAGACCAGGGAGATGAGATGGCGGAAGCAATTGAGTGCCTCTCTCCCACACTGGAGGTCACGGGATCAGTTCCCGGTGCCTCCTAAAAAAGAGAAAGACAAGCAGACATGGAAAGAACACACAGTGAATGGACACAGAGAGCAGACAGCGAGTGCAAAACAATGGGGAGGGGAGAAAAATATATATATATATCCTGTTGTGGGGTGTATTACTCTATAAATGTCTGTTAGGTTTAGTTTATTTATCATATTATTCAAGCTCTCTGTTTCCTTATTTATCCTCTGTCCAGATACTCTATCCGGTGCTGAGAGTGGTGTATTGAAGTCTCCAACTGTTACTGTAGAGATACCTATTTCTCATTTTAGTTTTGCCAGCATGTGTCTCATGTATATTGGGGCACCTAGGTTAGGTGCATAAATATTTATTATAGTTATTTCTTCTTGGTGAATTGCCCCTTTTATTAATATATAATGACCTTCTTCATCTCTAATAACAGTTTTGCATTTAATATCTATTTTTATACTATGTATACTGCAAATAAACTTACAAATAAAGAGCTAGTTAAGTAGTAGTGCATCCATACAATGGAATATTATGCAGCTGTTAAAAATAAAAGCATGAGGACTCTTTCCATTCACTGACATAGAAAGATCCCCAAGGTATATTGTTTAGTGGGGAAAAAAAAACAAAAAGCATCTGAGTGTTACATCATATAAATAATGGGTTATCTCACATTAAAAAAAAAAAAAAAAAACCTGTTCATATTTGCTTTGTATAAAACATAAAGAAATTTTAGAGGGATACATAAGTACTTATATACATTGGAGACAAGGATAGGAGGGAAACCTTTCGCTGTATAACTTGATGCTTTCTAATTTTTGAAACATGTGAATGCATTACCTGTTGAAAAATTAAATAAATTCAAACTAAAAAGAACATGAACATGAAATGTACTTCTTCCTTTTAGTAGTTGGGTGGCTTTAGGCAAGATATTTAACCTCTCTGAATCATAGTTTCATCTTTGATTCTATTCATTCATAGAACCAGACCTCCTGGGTTCTTTCCAGCATGGCAGCCCTCTACTGGAGAGTGAAAGGCCAAGGAAAGAAGGCAATTGACTGCCTACGCCAGGCTCTCCACTATGCTCCACACCAAATGAAGGTGAGTGTGCCTCAGAGCATGGCAACTTCTGGCCCTTGGGCCTTTCCATTGCCCCGTGGTTTATTCTGGGGTTTGAACTGGCCTTCCTCTTGCTCAACCAATAAGGAAGTAGTAAAAGGAATGGGATCAGGCAGGAGAACTTACTACCCAGCTTATGCTGCAGAGAGCCTGAGAATTATACCCACTATCATGCATTCCCTACCCCAGCAAGTTGGAACATAGGAGATCATTGTGAGGCATTATGTCATTTAATACCCTTTCAGAGCCACCTAACATGTAGCAAATACACTGGCCTAAGCAGAGTCACTCTGGGTTTAGTTTATCCCCTGGGGCATGGAGGCCTATTTTACTTGTTTTGCTTATACTCCTATCTTGTCCTTGCTTCTAGGCTAAAGACACAAGTCAGAAGGCAAATTTCCATATCTTCAGATATAATGGCCTGTTCTTGGTCCTTATCTGACTTTATCTTTCTACACACAGACGTAACAATCACCAGCTAACATTGTGTATCATCAGTCTTTCAAAAAAAGTTCTTCTTTTTATGATGGCTAAGAATGTACAATTTTTAACAGCCATTTGTTTCTACATGTGCTGAGTTTTTCATTAATCCAGATCTCATACTTCTTAAAGGCATGGCTTATGTCTTCTTTGTTTATACAGGCAGTATGTACATTGGTGGCTTGCTGTCAGGCAGTGTGGTATTCTAAACATAGCTCTGCTTTTATTAGCTTTGTGACCCTAGGCAAGTCATTGAACCTCTGTGGAGTATTCTAATTACAGGCACTCTATGGATGCCTAGTACAAAGATGGGCCCTTTTTTCAGTTTTTTGCTATATCTCCTATAGAACCCAATACAATATATAGGAACAGCAGATGCTCAGGTAACATATATAAAGGAAATAAATATTAGTGATGAAAATAATGTTACTACTTGTTCGATCTGTCATTCTGTGCTCCATGCTGCTAGGTGATAGGGAAGGGCCAGAAGCCTGTAGGTCATGGGTTGGCAAACTTTTTCTGTAAAGAGAAAGATAATAAGTATTTTAGACTCTCTAGGCCAGACAGTTTCTGTTGTAACTACTCAAGTCTGCTGTTGTAGCACAAAAGTAGTCACAGACAGTAAGTAAAGGAATGAGCATGACTGTGTTGCAGTAAAACTTTACAAAAATTAACAGCAGACTGGATTTGGCCCATGGGCAATAGTTTGCCATTCCCTGCTCTAAAGGATGCCGTGCTCGTAGGAGAAAATACCCTGGCTTTTTGACAGTGCTTCTTAAGAGTGTGGTCTGTGGACAGGTGTCAGCCCTAAAACTAGTTATTGTCAGTCTGCAGTGAGGCAAGGAGTTTGCACCAGAATGTAAATACACCACATCACTCAGCACATTGTATACTTGCACTGATGTTTTTGTTTGGTTTTTAAGGCCAGACTCTCTCAGTGAAAGAAATAATGCATATTCTGGTGCAGCTTCTTATCTAACACAGACCAGTGGCAAACAGCAGATTAGCACTCTGAGTTGCCTGCTCTAATTTGCCAAGAAACACCTACTGCATTATCTATGAACACAAAAACCAAACTAAAGAAGTTTCCAACATTCTTCCCTTCTCACCATTCTCCTTCCTTCTCGCAGGACGTGCCCCTGATTAGCCTAGCCAACATCTTGCACAATGCCAAGCTCTGGAACGATGCCGTCATAGTAGCCACCATGGCAGTAGAGATCGCACCACACTTTGCTGTGAACCACTTCACGCTGGGCAATGTCTACGTCGCAATGGTGAGATTGGACATATGGGCAGACCAAACCAACTCTGAAGTTTTCTCTCAGTGCTACATATTCTTTGATTTCAAAACTTCTTTGAATACATCACTTTCCTCAAGTTCCCTCTAAGATTGGTGTCTAAAATCACTAGCTCCACCCAGGGTATATTTTTTATGGTGATGGGTTTGAGTGTCTTTTTTTTTTCAGTAGTACCTGAAATTCATCTAAGTATCTGCAGTTGTGTAGTCCCTGACCATGAGTCTAACTCTTATAGTAGAGTGAAATGTACCTGCAATTTTCTGGAGACATTACCTGTTCCAGAAAACTTCCTCTAACCCTCCACATAGGCATATGGCTCATGTTGTCTTACTTCCAGGTTGGGTTAGGTACCTGTCATCAGTGAGCTCATGATGCCCAGTGCAAATTTCTCTTGCTGTATTTTCACTATGTTTTATCTTTTTGTTTGTTTAAGTGTTTGTCTTTCCCTCTAGACCATGAGCTCCTTAGGAAAAAGACTTTTCTTCATGTCCCTGTTCCCAGCACCTCACACAGTATTTGGCACATAGTAGTTGTTCACCAAATGTTTAATGAATGATGAAGGGCCACTAGTTTCGTGGGATACCATTTACAAAGAAAATGGCAAAGCCATCATCCAGAACCCTCATTCCGGTCAGAAACAAGGACTGATATCAGAACTTAAAATCCCATCCACTTTGATCTAAAACTTGATGTCATACATGGGGCTATTCCCAAGGCACCCTCAGTAGAGGTTATAGAATGAGACACCCCAGACTCTAAGCTTTACATGTCATCCTTGACTTCAAAGGTATTAAGTATAATTTGGCCAGGTAGGTATTGCTGAATGTGCAGATTTCCCTCTCTGCTTCTTAAAATTGAAGAATCTATTTTTGTCCCCAGCAAACATGAGATTTGCTACTCTGAATGAGGAATTTGGCTCTCATTTGTCTAGAAGGAGCCATTTAACCAGTTTGGACTCTTTTTTTAAGAGTATTAGTCTAGAGTAAAAGATTAATGCCTTCAATATGGCAGCAATCATTTACAGACCATATTGATATTTTAAATGTCAGGAAGAATTAAAACTCAAAATTTAAAAGTCTAATTGAGATACCTGACTTCACTTCCATCTGTCCAGCTCTAGCAGAAAATGCAATCAGATGCATCATGAGCATTTGCTGGGCATGGTTGTAAAGGTTTCTGGGAGAATTAAATAAAAGGATTTTGTAGTGCATCTAGCACAGTGCCTGGCACACAGTAAGTACCCAGTAATGTTAGTTCTTATCTATTCCTACCATGATTATTCCCGTTGTTGGGTTAAACCTTTGTAAGAGCTGTTCAGCCCCTTTCCCTCTGGTTTTTGGACTCTGCCCATAGTTTTTTTGTGAAGCTGTACCTTGAGGATGGAGGTAGTTGTTCCCTCCCAGACCTCAGAGTTTTCCTCAGATTTAAATCCATTAAAAAATAATGCAGGATCACTACTAGCCTCTGGGGACAGGGGTGCTTTTCAAGAAATAAGAGGTCACGGTATATATTTAGTCTGGTGGGTATCATCCCTCTCACATCTGTCCCTTATCCCTCCTAGGAAGAGTTTGAAAAAGCACTGGTGTGGTATGAATCAACATTGAAGCTACAACCCGAGTTTGTCCCAGCCAAGAACCGAATCCAGACCATCCAGTGTCACTTAATGCTGAAGAAGGGACGGCGTTCTCCCTAGTGCATTGCTCCTTTCTCTTTTTCTCATGCTCTTAAAAAAAAAGAAGAAGAAAAGAACCCAATCATTGTCAGTATCTTTTTTTAATGATGTGTGTGACAATAACTGAGTAAGACTTGTGACGGGACTTTTAAATATGTTGGAACTGGTTTGTTTTTGTTTTGTTTTGTTTTGTTTTTAAGGCCCTTCTTTCCCCCACCTAACCCCAGAAGAGACATCTTCAGAAACACAAATTTCTTAAAAGGAAAATGCAGCTTAAAGGTATTGTGTAAATACTGAGCCAAGACATTTCCGGAGCGGTGCTCTGTCTCCAAAACCTCGATGCCCTTAGGGCTCTTCTCAGTGGTCCAGCCAGCTGCCCCCTCTCTGGAGGAGGATGAACCCACATCGCACATTCTCCGCTTCCTTTTGTAGCCTCTTTTGTCAGTGGAAATGCAAAAGCCCATCAGGTGCCAGTCAGTGAGAAGCAGCGTTCTGCATTCTCTCCATTCAATCACCATGTTTGTCCTGGTCTTGTCCCTTCCATGCTGCTAGGTTACAAACTCTCAGAGGTAGTTTGCAGGGGAGGAAAGGGGAAATGTTTTTAAAAACAAAATATTTACAACAAAACCTCTTAGGATCACCTGACCTTTGTAATGTTATTTATGTTGGGGAGGGAGGGGGGCTGAGGAGGGGAAATCAGCAGTGTACAACATCTATATAATTTGTATTTTAATTACAAAACACAAGGAAACCAATAAGTTGAAATCCTATATAACAGGTTTATATATATAGAATATGTATATTTGAAGCCCTCTACAGACTGAGTCTGTGTTTTATTAATTCTTTGTTCACTGTGTTACCCATCTTGGAAGAAAGTGTAAGTGTCAGCTCCCTCTCTCTGAGGCCTTCAGACTTAGCTCCTCAGGGGAGAGTAATGAACCAAGGTTGAGTGTTTTCATACAATGCTTTAACTTTGGTCCCAGGAGAATCAGAAACTCCAGACATTTTGGAATCCTAAGGGCGCATACCGAGGACAAAAATAAAAGTTGTTTATGATCAAAATAGATCTGTAGTGTGGTTTTTCTTTAGAACCAACCTAATTTAGAACCAACACTGAAGACTGCTGGAAACTCTGGATCTGGTCTCAAGTCCTAGATTGTCTTTACTTTTCTTTCCACAACAGCAAGGTAAGAGAAGAATTAATCCATCACTAGGTTTTATAGTTGATGAACTTATTAGCATGACCCGTTGGACTGGGAAAGATGCACAGTCAGCAGATGTTCAGAGTTTGGTATATAATTGACCCTAAAAAAGAAGAAGAATCCAAGCCCCAAAGTCACTTCTAAAGTGAACACTAACCAAAAGATCCTAGTTCATCCAAGTAAGCTTCATGGAGAACCTTGGGGAGAGTCATCCAGTACTAAGTTAAGCATTCCATGTAGGGCAGGATTCCATGAAAGAGGATTTCTGTAGACTTTCCTAGAACAATATCAGACACCAGTCTTCTCAAATACTGGGTCACTGAACTTGTAGCATTTGATTCTAGCACGAACTAATTTCTTAGAAGAACATAAGCAATCAGACATACCAATGGGCTCTGTCCTTTATGCATCTAGAGTCCAATTAATTCCAAAGAGTTTCAATAGATGTATTTTGAGAACAGCAAGCTCGTTTGTTATGTGAACTGGATGGAAAGGGATCCTTATAAAACTATGTGTGTGTCTAAGTATAGTTTCCCGCTTCCCCTCAGTTTATAGTACTGAATGCAGCCCCTCTACAATTTGGCATGTAGTTTTTCCTGAAACACTTGACAATTTTTAAAAATTTATATACAAGAATTTCTTTGGTGTACAGTTCTATGAGTTTTGACAAATGCGTAGAGTCATGCAGTCATAACAATCAAGATGCAAAACTTCATCACACCAAAAAAAGTCCCCCTTGGTAGTCAAATCTCCCCTATCCTTAACCCTTGGCAAGCACTGGTATGTTCTCTGTCCCTTTGGTTTTTCCTTTCTCATAATGTCATATAAATGGAATTATATAGCATATGGTCTTTTGAGTCTGCTTTCATTTAACCTAATGTACTTGAGCTTTATCCATGTTTTGCATGAATCAGTAATAATTACTTTTGGTTGCTGAGTAGTATACCATTGTTTATTCACCTGTCAGAGGACACTGGGATGTTTCTAGCTTTTGGAGATTATGAATAAAGCTGCTATAAACTTCACATACAGATTTTGTGTGCACATAGGTTTTCATATCTCTTGTACAAATAATTCAGCAGCCATTTGTCTGCTCTAGACCTCTTGAAAGCAGGAACAGTCAGATAACAATGAATGGAGGCATCTTCAGGTCAGTTTTAGACAGGAGTTTGGGGTAGAGGCCAGTGTGAATCTGCTTTTCTGAAGGAAAGGGAAAGAGCTTGGCTTTTCTTTGAAATGATTGGGAATTGCTTCCAGAGCTTTGAATCTAGCTTCATCTCCAATGATGCTTTAAATCAGGTAGGTTGGAAGTGTTGTGTGGCCTGATCATAGACCACTTGTGTGCCTAGGGCCAGTGACATAATTGTCCAGCGATGCAAAGGTAAGCAGGTGGACACAATCATTGCACTGACAGGCCCAGGCTAGCTGTTTGCCTCTTCCCTGGCTCACAGCTTACCTGCCCTGTTTCTGCCATCCCAGAACTCAATGGGGCTTATCTACTAACTAGGTCAAAGGTCTGACTTGCACTGGACTAAGACCTACTTGCTGGGGGTGGAACTTGGATCCCAACTTCCAGTATAAAGAGCTGCTATTCCACATATGCAGAGAAGAGGCCCTAAGGAAGAATTTCTAGGAATATTTCCTCAGAATTTCAGCCTCAGAATAGGGCCCCATCCCCTAGATCAGCTCCTTTGTGGTGAGTCTGTTCCTGCTTCAGAATGGGCTCCAGAATGGGTCCAAGAAACATGGATTCAAACCCTAGCCCTGCCTCTCATCAGCAATGATAGCTTGAGCAAGTCACTAAACAATTTCTCCCTGAAAGAAAATTGAGGGTTTTAAGAACAGCTCTTCATAGAGCAGCTGTGAGAATTAAAGGTGATAAGGAATGTAAAGCACTTAATAAGATGGTACAAGTGCCCAGGAAGTGGTAGCTAATTGTTGTCACCATTTTGTAGAAACTACTTTAAGGAATTTTTGAGAGTTAACATTTAAACAAGTCCCAGCCACCCATCTCTTCCCCAGCAGATCCCCTGGTCGGATCAAACTCACTCTCCAGACTTCCAATGCCTTTGCTTAATTTATTCCCCACCAGATTCGCCGCCTTCCTTCCTCCCTGATTTTTATCCATCTTCTAGGCCTCTCTTCTGTGCAGAGCTTTTCCTCCTAACTTCAGCAAACACGGGTCTACATCTTCTCTGATAATTATAATAGCAGCAATTCATTGAGCTAGGCAGGGTGCCATGTGCTGTAATAAATATTGAGCTCTTCCTAATATTCCAGGATTATTGTAAGAGTTTTACATGGGATAATACTCATTTAAGCCTCATAACGACTCAGTGGTGTAGGAACTGGTAAGCCAGTTTTAAGAATGGGAAAACTGTGGCTGAGATTAACTTTCCCAAGACCACAGCCAGGAAGTAATGGAGTCCAGGAATAAGCTTAGGCAGTCTAATTCTAAAGCCAGCACACCTAACCACCATATTACATATCCCTTGTCTAATCCTCACAACCATAAAATGAGGTAGACAATATTATGTCTTTTATACAGATTAGAAAACCAAGGCTCAGAGAGGTGAAAGTGACTGGCTCATAATCACAGTATTGTCAAGGAGCTCAGCTCCAAACTACATGTGTCATTCTTAATTGTTCCCTGTTTGCTTTCAGGTGTGTTGATCTTCTCTCTCCCTTATGTGTTCATATGTCATAGGTCACTGTTTCATAGCACTGAACACAGCACCTAGAATGCAGTAAATAAACAATGTAATCGATATGTTCCTCTACTTCCTGCTGCTTCCCACCTCTCACAATATTTTAGGGAACTAATCTCAGGGATGTGAAATATCTTGCTTCATACACTCTGCAGTGGAACTTCCAAAAACAAAGCCCCAAAGAACCACTCTTCTGCCTCAGGCTCCCTACTCTTAATATGGACAGTAGAGGAAAGTGCCCGACCACCCATGAACCTCACATGGCTTACTCTACCCTTCACTACTCAAGAACCTTGCGCCACCAGCTGGGGAGAAGGTAGGCCTGCTCTGGTGTTCTCAGCAAGCATCTGACACATCCTTCTCCTGGGCCTCCAGTGACTCCACCCTGACATCTAAGCCAGCTATTGTCTCCCAAGCAACAGTAGAGCTAGCTGCAGGGAAGATTGTCTTCTAAATTCAGTATTTGTATAATGGCAAACAGGCCTTCCCTAGATCTAATTCCATGTTTTTCCTGTCTGTGGAGATGCAAGTGGACAATTCCAGCTCTACCAACCAATAAATTTAATTCAGCACCTACTGATGTCCATCCAGTACTGTGGATGAGTCTTGAGACATGGTCTCTGCCCTCAAAGATGCCATGGTCCAGTTGAGGAGATAAGAATGAGATAAATAGAGAACACAAAGCCCATTCTGGCAGAAGCCTGAATGCTGAAGACCCAGAAACTCAGAGTTCTCTGACAGATCCACTGAGTACCCCAGGAAAGTGTAACCTTTTCTAGGTCCAGAGACCTTGGTTTGGATTCTACCCAGAGCCCTCCATGGCTCAGCCTCTGTCCACCTTTCAAGCTCTTCTGCCACTCATTTATTCATCCAACAAATATGTGTTGAATGTCCACTGCAGGTAATTCAGGATGGTTAGAAAATAAAGTATGCGTGGGGGGTGGGGGGTAGGTGGAGAGAGATTAGGGTAGGGCCAGATCATGAAAGGCATTTTAAGCAGAGCTCAGGAGTTTGGACTTTGTCCTGAGGGAAATGGAGAACCACTTCCCAGCTTACATTTTAAACTACAACTTAGCCTTTCCTACATGCATTAAACTTCCACATTGCCATGCCTTTGCTCATGCTGTTCCCACTACCTGGAATGCAAACTCCTCCTCCTCTGTCCCCTTTTTTCCACTTGTCTAACTCCACTGGTTTTCTGAGAAATTGTCCCATGTGTCACAGGATGCAACACTCCTATGGCAACTTTGATAACTCCTACAGTGACACTCTGTATTGAAATAAGCTGGTTTTGTATCTTTTCTCCAATTCGATGTTGAGCTCCATATCAAATCAATGTCTATATTTCCTGCTTGCTCAAAACATGGACCTGGGGCATATCAGTTGTTTGATATATAGTGGTTACTGAACTACTGAGTTAATGGTGAGCAGGCCCAGAAATGCCCTTAAGAAGCTATAGAAATATCAGGGAGAAGACACTGGGAGTACATAACTATTGAAAGAAGACAGGGAAGCGGCTGTGGCTCAATCAGTAGGGCTCCCGTTTACCATATGGGAGGCCCCGGGTTCAGTTCCTGGGGCCTCCTGGTGAAGGCAAAGCCCGCCCGCACGGCGTGGTTAGCTGACCCAGCGAGCATAAGCAGCAAGGGGGGGATAAATGAATAAATAAATAAAATCTTAAAAAAAAAAAGAAAAAAGACAGAGGACTAAATCAGGGGAAACTCCAGCAGACATTTGGGAAAGTTACTCTTACTTAACCTACAGAGGTCCTTCCTGGCCTTTCAGCTCCACCCTGAGATAGCCACTATTCCTGATCAATATAAAGCACTTGGAAGAGGGGGACACGGGGAGCAACCAATAAATGATAACTCTTCTTATTAACAAAGACCTTAAATCCTGCCACCACACTTTTTCCCTATTCTTTTATGTTAAGAGTTCTGTTCCATTTCTGGACCCTGATCCAAAAGCTTAAGTGCTTGGGGCAGTGATTCCTAGCCTGGAAGGCAGAGAACTTTCCCCATGAGAGCATGTCATAGAAATGGGGAGGTTTCTCATTATCTTTGTTTTGCACTTTGGTAGATTTCTTCTCTTCTATTTTCCAATCCACTAACTCTCTCTTCAGCTGTGTCTAGTCTACTGTTTATCCTCTGTTTTAGTTTGCTAAAAGCTGCTGTGAGCAATATACTAGAAATGGGTTGGCTTTTACAATGGGGATTTATGAGGTTAAAAGCTTACAGTTCTGAAGCTATGAAAGTGTCCTAATCAAGGCATCATCAGGTGATGTTTTTCTCTCTAAGGATCAGCTGGTGGTGGTCCTGGATTCCTCTCTTGTTGCAGGGCACAATGGTGGCATCTGCCAGTCTCAGTCTCTGCCTTCTCCGCTGAGACTCGTTGCTTTCAGCTTCAGGCTGCTCCGACTGTGAATTTCTCTCTCCCAGGTTTATTGATTTTAACTTCTGCAGGCTTCTGTCTCTCTCTGCAGCCTTTTCTGTATCTGCTGCTTTTTATTCCTCCATTTATAAAGGACTCCAGCAAGAGGATTAAGACACACCTCAAAGGACCTTAGACCTTAACTGAAGTAATTTAATCAAAAGTTCCCATCTACAATAGGTTTACATGTACAGGAATGAATTAGCTTTAAGAACAGGATTTCCTGGTGTCTACAAATGCTCCAAACTGCCACATCACCCATTAAGATTTTTATTTCTATGATATTTTTCACTTGTGGCATTTCTTCTTGGTTCTTTTTCATCATGCCTACCTGCTTATGTTTCATAATCTCTACTTCTTATTTTATTTGTGCTAGCCTTTTTAATACTTGAACATTGTCAGCATACTTACTTTAGGTCCCTTTCAAATTGCCTTATTTCTTTTTCCTCAGGGATGAATACTCCTGTTTGTTGAGTGTATGGATTGTCTGACCCAATAATGTTGTAGTGCCCCAGTGTTGAGTCTTTCACTCTCTACTTTTCTCTATCTTCTCTCATTTCCTTAGTGACCTCAAGTCACACGGTTTCAAATATTATCTACATGCTGTGACCTCCAAATTTATACCTCCAACTCAGACATCCTCTGTTAACTCTAAATTCATTTATCCCACTACTCAAGATCTGTTCAATACTTATCTTCCCCTCACCCCAAAATCTTGTCTAACTGTGGTCCTCCCATATGAGTTAATAACAACACCCTCCTTTCAATTTACTATCTCAAAAAATCCTGGAGTAATCCTTGAATGCTTATTTCCTTTAGATTCTGTATCCAAAACATCAGCAAATCCCATCAGCTCTACTCTCAATATATCCAGAATTTGACCACTTCTTATCCTCTTCACACAGGTCAAAGCCACCATCACCTGACCTAGATTTTTGCAAAAGCCCCCTCACTGCTCACCTCTCTGGTCTTATTACTGTTTGGTTTTGGGTTTTTGTTTTGTTTTGTTTTCAGGTACCAGGGGCTGGGGAGCGAAACTGGGACCTCATATGTGGGAAGCTGGCACTCAACCACTGAGCCACATCAGCTCCCCTGAGATGGTTTTGGTTTTTTCATTTGTTTGTTTTTGTTTTTTCAGATGGCATGGGAACCAAACCCGGGACCTCCCATGTGGGAGGCAGGCACTCAACCTCTTGAGCCACATCTGTTCCCTTATTACTCTTATTACTCTCCCTCTTGCATACTTCATTCCAGCCACACTTGCCTCCTGCCTGTGTTTTGAAATTTCCAGTAACGCTTCTGCCTCTGGGCATTTGCATTTGCTGTTCCCTTTCCCTCAAATATTCTTATCCCAAATATCCATTTGACTCACCTCCTTACCACATTCTCTGGGAGGCATCCGTGACCATATTTTAAATTGTGACATTCTCCTCCAAAATTTCCTAATCCCCTTTCCTCCTTTACTTCTCCATAGCTCTCATCATTATTGAATCTATTATGTTTTTTACTTATTGTATTGTCCCCAACCAGAATGTAGGCTTTAAGAATGCAAGAATTGTATCTGTTTTGAATCAAGTATCTGTTTGTATATCAAGTTCCTGGACTCATAGTAGATATCTAAAGAAAATTTTAAATGAATAAATGAATAGTGCTGAACTTCCCCCATATATTTTATGGTTTTGTTTTGTTTTGTTTGTTGTTTTTTTGTTTTGTTTTGTTTTGTTTTGTTTTGTTTTGTTTTTGTCCTTAAGCTCATATTCAGCAGATGTTAGCATCCAGAGTAATCCTACATGTGTCTGGGGGGTGTAGACACCTTGCTATGCGAACACCCATTGCTGGAGCCCTATAATACCAAACATGTTTTTAAGCTCGTTTTTCAGTTTGGGTTTCTGCACTGTGAGTAGAACGTGAATTAGGGATCATCTTCCCACAAGTAGGAGGCCGAGTTCTAATTTTATTTTACCCACCGCCCATGGAAGACTGCTCTCTCCTTAGCAGGAGCTCTGACCTGGTGGACAGAGAATCTCTGCTCTATCTTGTCCCTGGCTTCTGGCCTCTGGCTTCACACAGAGGCCAGTTCCATCTCTCAGTTGTCCATGAGGCCTAATTCCTGTTCCTATGTGGAGTTTAAGACCACAGCTCTTAATTCCTAGGCCCTGGGGGCTGTGGAGTGTCAGTTCCATTTATGGCACCTAATGATATCTCTTTGTTGAGTTTGAGTTAACTCTATATTTTAAAAACATTTTATCCCGCCTTTGTGTTGGAGTAAGGTGGGGAGTGGGGGAGATTCCAGTAGGTGCTCCATCTACCATCATGACTGGATGTTTGAATGGGGAGTTTCTATATTACACATGACCTTTCCCTCCAGAAACTCTGGAATCTTCCCCCTGGGGGGCACAGACCCCTGCATGAGAAGAGTGTTACTGATAGACATGAATTATAGCCTTCATAAGAGCTGAAATAGAAAAAGGGGTTCAGATGCACTGGCTTAAGAGCAGACTCCCATTTTGACTAAAGTTCACCTCCTGCCAAGGTAGGCCATGTCCTCCAGTCCCAAATCTCTGTAGGAGCTATTGCAGAAAGCAGCACTTCTCTGAAAATGCCTAGCTCCTTTGAAGAGGACACATTCTATGATTTGAAAACGGGCCCAGGCTACTATTGAAGGTAGCCAGACCCTTACCACATCCTTGCTTCATAATAATGGCTGATGGGAGCCAGGGCCTCTCCTCTGAGCTCTCTCCAAGAGTTTGAGACTGTGTGCAGAGTCTTCTCACCAGCTGCTCTATGGCCAGGAGCCTTGGGGTGAGACTCATGAGGATTAGGTGGGCTTGGCTGTTGCCAGGCACCAGCAGTCTCTAGTCCAGGGATCAGGGATCAGGCCGACTTCTACCTATTGCTCTCCAAATCCTGCAGGTGGCAGATGGACACAAGGCTGGGATCTGGGATCTCAGCAGTAAGGGAAGACCTCGGAGAATTCCAGGCGGCTGGAATTTTGTCCTGTCCTGAAGCACAAGGACACCCACAGTCGGGGCACTGGGGCAGCTCACAGTCACTGCGTGCAGAGAATGGAGAGGTAAAAGGGAAGGTGAGTGGAGCCCGCCTTAGGTTCCTGGGGCTACTGTGACCAAGTACCACAGACTGCGTGGCTTATAACAACAGAAGGCTATTCTCTCACAGTTCTGCGCACTAGGAGTCCCAGATCAATTTGAAGTCCGTAGGGGAGAATCTTTTCCATGCCTCTTCTAGTTTCTGCTGGTTAGAAGCAACCACAGTGTTCTCTGCCTCAGCCTTCACATGGCCATGCTCTCTCTGTATGTCCGTGTCCCACCAGCCATACTGGATTACGGCCCACCCTAAAACAGTTTGTTCTCATCTTCATAACATCTTTGAAGATCCTATTTCCAAATAAAGTCACGGAAACAGTACTAGGGGGTTAAGACCTGAACATCTTTTGGGAAAGGGACACAATTCAACCCATAGCAGAGTCCCTGGATCTGCTCTGTCCAGAAGGTAGCCACTAGATACATCTGGCTATTTACATATACATTTATTAAAATTAAATACAATTTTTAAAAGTTCCTCCGTTGTGCTAGCCACATTTCTAGTGTTCAGAAGCCACATGTTGCTACTGTATTGGGCAGAGCAGATAAGGAGCATTTCCATCTTCACAGAAAGTTCCATTGGATAATGCTGCCCTCAACAATGAGCTCCACCCCCAGCCACAAATGTACAAACACCCAGTCCCCAAATGGAGCTCATCCCTAGAGAGGACCCACTCAGAAGGCACCAAAACACAGGTCTCTTGAAGATTTCTCCTCGCCTCCTTCCTCTTGAGAAATAATTTCTCTCTGATGCTAGACAGAACTTGGGTTTGGGAGTCCAAATGAAATTGGGTGTGAAGTGGGACAAGGCACTAGTTCTTCTGGCTAAGAGGAGAGCACTTGAAAGGCATAATGAGGGACAGCTGCAGGTCTGACCACACTGCATTCCTTCAGGTCTCAGAGCCTTCAAATACATGGTCATCTCTGCCTGGTCACCCTGTCCTTCACATCTACTTATCAGGCATTGTGCCGAGCCCATATTCCCTCAATATCCAAAAGCTACTGACCGTGAACACTGGGACTTGGCCTGAGGGCTTCGTTCTGGCTGGGGAAGCACATTTGACCCTTGCATAGGCAAGAGGAACTGGAGAGTTGATGCTCTTCTCAACCCTGAGAGACACGGTGGTGGTGGATAACTACCCCCTTGAGTAGGATCCCTCTGAAGCTTGTTCTACACTTTTCCCAGGGTTCCCTAGAGGAATGAGCATCAGTGGCCCTCAGTGGCAACTGGCCTGATAGGACACCCTTCACTGGCTTCCTCCCATTCCCTGCTTACTCCCCCTTCCCTACTGGAGTTTCTTCAGATCTCCACCCAAATAAAGGACTTGCACTTGAATTCTTGTCTTAGAGTCTTCTGGGACAACCCAAGCCAAGCCAAGGACCTACTGTGAGCCAGGCTCAGTAGTAAGCACAGGGGAGAAGAGAGCTGAAAAAAAAACAAACCCAGTTCCTCCCTCATGAGATTTCAGTGAAATAGGTGAGGCAGCCAGGTAATGAGGCAATCGGGAGACCATGGGGTGAGTAGCACCATAATGGGAAGGAAAGGGGAAGGGACACCAGCCCAGCCTGGGGCAGGGAAAGGGTTAGGAATGGTTTCTAGAGGAGGGCAGTATCTAAACCGAGTACCAAAGGATGAGGAAGCATTAGCCAAATGCACAAGGGAGGAACTGCAAGTCCAGGTAGGAGCAATGGCAGATGCAATGGCATGGGGCTGTGAGAAAGGCCAGTGAGTACAAATAGTTCATAGTGACTTCAGAACTGGTTCCCATGAGGGAGCTGGGAGACATGAGTCTGAAGGAGTAGGCCTGACCCAGATAATGCTTGGCCTTGAATGCCATGATAAGGAGTTTCAGTTTTATCCTGGCCAATGAATGGGGAGCCATTGATACATTTCAGGCTGGGCATGACATGATCAGAAGACCACGCTGATGGTGGAATGAAGAATGGGCTGGAGGGGTGAGGATGAAGACCAGGTGCCCACTCAGGAAGCTAAGGCAGGAATCCTGATGAGCAGAGAGAGCTGGGCACTGGAGAGGGACAGTTGATGAAGGAGTAGAAGAGGGTCGATGAAGAATTGCAGGGCCTGGAAATCCAGGTTGAGGGAGACGCAGGCCTCAAGCTGATCCCCAGGTTTCTGGCTCAGAACACTGGTGAATGGTGCTGCCATCCCCTGCAACATAAAACACGGGGCAGGAGTGGGTTTGAGGGAAAGGTGATGACTTCAATTTTGGACATGATTTTGAGATGCTCGTAGGCCACTGGTTCTTAAAGTGGGGTCTCCAGACCAGCAGCATCAGCATCACTTGGGAACTTATTAGAATGCAAATTTCCAGTCCTTCCCCAGACCCACGGAACCAGAAACTCTGTGGGTGGGTCCAGCAATCTGTGTTTTAATAAACCCTCCAGGCAGTGGAATGCTGATTAATGCTTAACAGCTGGCTCTCCTGGGGGGATGGGGGAGGCCCTGATTTATTAAAGCTTGCAGATTTCCACGGTGTAAATAATCCTGCCATGACCTATTTCAAGCTACCAACCTGAGGTCACTAAACACAGAGTTGGGAAGAGATGCTCACAAAAGCAGCCCAGACTGGCTCCAGTGACTCTGATGCACACCTGTGGCTCCAGAACCACTGCTCTAGTGCAGTCTCATGAACCCATCCAGTAGGCACATAGATGGTCTGAAGCCACGAGAGTGAACTGGAATGGAGAAAACATTTGGGAGACATCAGGTAAACACTGGGAGTGCAAAAATAAACAAGACTTGGTCCCTGTCCCCGGGGAACATGCAGTAAGTGGGGCGAAAAACAAGCCGGCAATCATAGCCCAGGAAATAGAACTGTGGAGGTACAAAGGAGGGCTAGTCCCCCCCAACCTGGCAAGGTCGGGGAAGCTTCTGGAAGATGATAGCGGGAGTGGGGTCTTTAAAGCCAGGGCAGGAAATAAGGTATGTAGAGAAGAGGGAGGCCACTGTCTCAGGTTGAAGGAAAAGTGGAATATAGACCCAGTCATGTTCAGGAAGTGAATGTGGGTGAGTATAGCTGATGGGAGGTGAGCATTGCTGATGGGAGGTGAGCATAGCTGATGGGAGGTGAGCATAGCTGATGGGAGGTGATGGGCTAGTAGTGGAAGGTGAGGCCATGGGGTTTTTCTGTTTCTCTGACATGAGCTATTTCCCACCTCCCGGTCTGTTTGCAGTTCCCTCTGCCCACAACTCTCTCACACTGGCCCTCCTCAGGGTTGACACCTTCTTATCCCTCAAGGCTCAGCTCAAGAGTCACCTCCTCTGAGGGGCCTTCCTTGGCTATAATGTGATGTAAAACGGGCCTCCCCTCTCACAGCACCCCATGCATCTCCTTGCAGTGGATAGCACCAACCATTTTGTATGATGATCTCAGTTGCTTCTGGGACAGAGTTTTAAAGGCACACATTCCAACTCATATATGCAAAAGGGAAAGCTAGCTTTATTTCCCACAAGTGAACTCTGATTCGACTTTGCTCTTGAGGCCTTCTTCTAATTTTCTCCCATTTCAGGATACTTGGTCTAATTTAGTTGGCATTTCTTCAGGTAAATTTAAATATTATCTCATTCGCTGCCCAGTTCAGAACCTGGTTGCTTTAAGAAAAACATTCATTTATTCAGGATTGCTTCCCCTTCCCCCTTCTCCTGTTTGTCTTTTTTGCTGGCATCTGGGCACAAGGGTAAACCTTGCACATCACAGTGGCTGGGGACAGGGTTAGGGAGGGGAGCTTCTCTGCTTGCCACCCTTCCATCTTCTCTGGCATCATCGGCAGTAAGGTGGGTCTGGGCTTCCCCAGGCAAGTGCTACACCTGCTACTGCTGCTGGTCCGCTTTTGCCATTGTCTTATTCAGACCTCTGACTTCTTATTTCTCCCTGCACTGCTATTTCCCTGTGCTGTCTGGAACAAACTACTCCATCCCCTTATATTACTCTTCCTTCTCTTCTCCATGAACTTTGTTCTAAGTACTAGCTCCCTCCCCTTCCCTACTGCAATAAGTTCCATGACCTAGCCTTAATGGTAGAATGCTACAGAGGAAAGGGGGGTAAAAAGGTGAATATTGAGAGGGAAAATACATGGGCAGTATTTCAAGACCATTCTCCCCATTACAGCTGTTTATTGATGGTCTCCTTTGCTATGCTAGAAACTTCTAGAGGTTGGAGGTCCTATCTTGTTTACATCTGTATCTGGTATGTCTGATACATAGTAAGAGTATCTAATACATGATAGGAACTCCAGAAATAGTTGGTGAATAAGCAAACAAAGGAATAAAGTGATTAGATCTGCATGTGAGGAAGTTCACTACACCTGGGTGTAGCCAATCCATAAAAGAAAGTTGAGTTTGGAGATATGGAGATGAAGAGGGCCTGGAATAAATCTGCAGACTAAGGAGGTGGAGATGATGGGACAGAACAGAGAGAGTTTCTTTAAGAATAATCGAGAGGACTCAACCCATTGGCTATGGGGGGTGAAGGAAAAGGAAAAGCCTAGAAAAGTCCCCATATTTTTGGCTAGAGTGGCAAGGTGGGATATAGAGCCATTCGCTGAGAAAAGAATTTCAAGTGAAAATTCAGGTTGAGGAATCAAGATGAGTTCTGTTTTGGATAGGCTGAATTGGAGGTACCATGGGGCCCCCACACGGAAATATTTGAGAGGAAGCTGACACAGCTCTGGAGCTGTGAGGAGAGCTAGATTTAAATGTCACCCACATCTAGAGGTTGTGAAGTCATGGGGTTAATGAAATATGTATGAGAGTGAATAAAGTGAGAAGAAACAATGGCTGAGGATGGAACCCAAGAAAACACCATCTTCCCATCCCATCCCTCACTCTGTGTCTGTCTGGAAAATGCCTCAAATCCATCACAACTCACAAGACTCAGCTCTCATGAAACCTTCTCTGGGAAGCCCTCTTTGCCCTCACCAGGTGGAACAAGCATTCCCTCCTTTGCATTCCCACAACGCCTTGTTTTTCCTTTGGCTCCGTCTCCTGTCACAATGCTATATTAATGTGCTTTCATGTATGTCTACTCCTCTCTCCCCATCCCCAATATCCCCAGAGGTCAAGGCTAGGTTCTTTTCATCTTTGAATCCCTGATGCCTGGCACAGTGTTCAGTAAATGTTTGTTGGATGAAAGAGCATTTTCTCTAAGGGTTGTGGCATAATCCCCACTTCTTTTCCTTTTGGAAGGAGAATGTGCTACCTGAAAGTATGGCTGCTTCCAGAAGGGGCTATCCGGACAGCCAGGTGAGGATGACCTGTCTGAGAAACAAGGCTCAACCCCAATGACCTGGATTTCAAAGCCTTCCAGAGGGAATGTCCCTCCTTTTTTCCACTGCCTATTAAAATCCTAGCCTTCCTTCAAGATTCAAATTCTACCTTCTAATCACCATCTTCCAATTTGGAAGCAATTGCTCTAACCCACTTAGCCCTTTTTCTGATCTCTTTGATGCCACTTCATCACATTCTACCTTCTCTATGTTTATATACTTATATCATCTCCTCTTCTGGACTTCAAGCTTCCTAAGAGCATTTTACTTGCCATAGCACATTGAACATAGCAGATGGTAGGTGCTCATTAATATTTACAGAATGATAAATGAAAGTTCCTTTATGAACAGTGCATAGCCTTTGAGATCTCTAGAAAAGGTAAAATTTACTGACCTCTCTGATAAAGGGACCATTGTATCAGTTAGCTATTGCTGTGTAACAAACTACCCCCCCCAAAATTCAGTGGCTTAAACAACAGTCATTCATTATTATAGCTTACTTTTCTTTAGATTTACTAGAAGAGACTGATTGAAGCTGGGCTCATCAGGGAGGCACCTAAGGGTTGGCTGGAAGGTTCTGTTTTAGGCTTGGTTTGACTGGGGTACTTTTATTGGGGCTTCTCTGCTCCATGAGTCTCTTATTCTCCTCCTATGACCCAAGAATTAACCCAGAATATTCTCATGACAATGGCAGAGGCACTAGAGAACAAGATCAATGATGTAAGCTCTTTTAAAACCCTACTTGCATCATATCTGCTAATTGGCCCAGAGACAGGGAATTACAACTTTCCCAGTGGGAGAGCACCACAAAGCCACATGGCAATGGGCATGGATATGGAGAGAAATGAAGAATTGGGGCCATTAGCACAATCACAATCTACCACAGCCTTCTTGAAAGTTTTGCCTTCTGTAGGCTAGATAAACATGATATTTGCTTTGAGCTCTCTGTTCACTTCGAAATCCTAGCAGAATTTGTCATTCTGGGGGGCTCCCTTCCCAGTGCATTTAGTGCTCTCTCTCTATTTTAACATACCCCACATTGTTCAATAGTTGATCCTTTGTGTGTCAGGTCCTCCATCTATTAGACTGGGCGTTCTTATCCTATTCAGCTAGGGGCCAGAGCGGATGCCAATAAATATCTCTTGTATGCCGAGAGAATGAGGACACCTTCCTGGCTACAAGGACCTCTCCATTCTCTGACTTCCTCTGCACAGTCTTTTGATCATTTATCTCATCTTCTGGGTATTGCTAGTCAACACGTTCTGTGTACAACTCATCGTCATCAAATCACATGGCTGACACATCAAACCTTTCAAAGTAGTCACGTCAAAAGATTACACCATTATATACCCTTTCCCCACTCTTAATTCTGAAGGAAGTTTCAGGAGCCTGCAGTAATGCTGTCATGTTCGTTGGAATACTCTTGAGGGTGACAAATCTTTGCCTTGTTAAGGTGGATGGAATTTTTGGAAACAGCTGACAGTCATTTGGTGACTAAGGTGGGTGATCAAGCTGGGTCAACCTGGGGACAAAAATGAGAAGTGGTCAGAAAGAAATGAGCCCAAATGTCTTTCGTCGTTTTAAAACTGCCCCTGAGGATAGTCCAAAAGAAGACCAGGCAAAAGCAAACACACTATCATTTGAGAATGCCTATCCCCTCCCAAGATGACTATTTGGAAAAGATCCATACTCCATGGGATGAGAAACCCTTGATCTCATTAATTTAGCCGGGATTCTTTTTCTTTTGAATGCTTTGGGAAGCTGATGACAGCTCTGGACTCTCTCTCCAGAAAAATGCTCGTGAGCCCCTGAAGCTGATGCAAATGTTCCAGATTAAGGACCTCTGTTTGGAAGGAAGACACTCACTAGATTTAAGGCCCTAGAGAGCAACAAGTGTGATTTTTCTTAGTTTCTGCCCATACTCCCACAAGGATCCCAGCCCAGAACAGATTCTCCAGAAATAGTATGTCAACTCCTTGAGCAGCCTTCACCCTGAGATTACCTTTGTGGGGTGAAATCATTGTGACCATCTGCGCCCCGAGGACCACCCTCTCAGTTCAGCGTAGCAGTCTGCCTGCCCAAGCCTTCTCAGAGCTATTGCATTTCAACCTCAACAAGGTGCTTGCTTGGGAAGGAGCAGGAATGAGGCTTGCTGCTCTGGTTAGACCCGGGGGTAGGGGTGGGGTGGGGGAGGCAGCAATAATCTTTGCTTTGGACATGCAAGGGCCAGCGCGGACCAGGTCCAGAGTGCCTGGATGCCTCACCCCCCACTCCTCCCAGTCAGTTGGCCGGTTCCAAACCACCGCCAAGGGCACAGGGATGGGAATGCCTGGTCATGAGGCCTCGCAGCCACAAGAGGGACCCGTTTGCTCTGAAAGAACTGGTCAGGCAAAGAATCCGGCTGCCATGGCTAGTCCTGCCTTCCTCCCCCAACACCCACGCAGGCAGGCTCCGGGGTTGTGTTGGGTGCTGACTGAGAGGGGGGCGTAGCGTCGGGGTGCAGGGCTGGGGGAGCTCAAGTGGCTGCCGGTGGAGACAGGCTCCCCGCAACACACACACACCTGATGCTGCCCAACCAGGTGACATGGGCATAATGACAAGGACACCCTCGGGGTCCCACACGGCTACCCCCAACACAAGCTATTACAAGGTGGGCCTTCAGCGCCTCTTAACTTTTTCTTTTCTTTATGGCAAAAGCAAATTCAAAGGGGAAGATTAGAAAATTCGGAGAGGCCAAGAACACCTGACTACCCTCCTCAAAGACACTCTCTGTCAACAGGGGAGTGTGTCCGGCCTGGGAACCTCACAGGCTATGCACCTCGGGAGGCTACCTAGGAACAGGGGAGCCTTCAGGGAGAACGAGGGTGCATTTATGTTGATGGGGGTGCCTCAGTAGTTTGCATAAAGCTGGGGAGATACCTCCAGGGTTACAAGCCACAGTTGTCTGGAGAGAGAAGCAAGCAGGCTGGGAAGGAAGAGGAAGGAAGCGAAAGGCAAACAGCTGAGCTGCTCTGTCCCGCATGGAGTGTCTCCATTAATCCACACCAACATGCTCTGGCTGATTATCTTCCCGTTTTACAGCTAAGGAAACTGAGACTTCCAGAGTAATATAACTTCCTCGGTCACTCAGGCCAAAAGTGAGGGAGTCAAGATCTGAAACCAGGACTGCCTTGCTCCAGAAGCTGAACGCCTTTACAAAACACCCTGGGCCTCTCAGACTTGGAGATTGCAGCCTCAACCTTCCCCTCCCCCAACTCTAAATAAGCCCACCTGTAGCCATAGAATCCACTCACATCCTAGAGTTTTAAGGACACCCCCAAGGCTAGAGGGCCCCTCATCCTGTCAGACCCCATGTCCTGACTTCAGAGCTGCTGCCCCTAAAACCAGCCCCAGGAGGCCTGGGAGTAGCTGGGGTGGGCATCAGGGGAAGCCCCCTCATCCAACACTGAGTGCAGCGTGCATTGCCCGCCACGTGGGTCTCCACTCCGAGTGGTCTCCCTCAGAGGCCCTGGAGACTGGGTCAACAGAGGCCTGAGCATCTCCTCTGGGCATTCTCTGGAAAGGGCCCCTCCCATCCTTCCTGGGGGGACGGGGGGAGACAGCTCTGGGAACAGGCACACCCCACTCAGTTCCCAGCTTGTCTTTCTCAGGTCACTTCTTCCCAGACTCACTCCTCAGCCTTGAGGCCCAGGAAGAGGCCTCCTTTGGTTGCCAGGGCAACGGCTCCATTGTTCTGGCTGCAGGAGCTTAGCGGCCAAGCCCCCTCAGTTCCTGAACCGGCTCTCCCTACCATGCTGGAGCCAGAGGAGCAGGCAGGACCCCAGTCTACTCCTCAGGGCCTCTTTGTCACCTCAGGGTATAGAGGGCAGACAGGCTGATTGGTCACCATGCCAACATCACATTGCCCACATCTCTGGCAGAGAGGGAAGGGACTAGGGGCAGTCAGTCATTCAACAGTCTAGGGAGTAGTTGGTCTGTCCCCTGGGTCACTTGCCCAAGGGCCTCTGCTGCTGGCCCAGCCACAGCCTTCAGGGTCTACTATGGGAGAGGATTTCGCTAGCACTCTGATTTATTGCCAGGTTGCTCCATTTTTGCTTGACTAAGCAAATGGGGGGGCTTTCTCTTACCCATCCTGAATTTTGAGCCAGCCGGTAGGTCCCTGGCTGTGGGAGGGGAGCCTGGCTGTGCAGTGCTGTGCTGCTCAGACATTTCATGGTAGCTGGGGCTGGGCGGGAGGCTGAGCTCATCCATTCACTCCTTCACTCACTCTTTCTTTCTTTTTTTTTTTTTTTTTTCAAGATTTTATTTATTTATTCATTTATCCCCCCCTTGCTGTTCGTGCTCGCTGGGTCAGCCAACCACGCTGTGCGGGCGGGCCTGCCTCCACCAGGAGGCCCTGGGAACCGAACCCGGGGCCTCACATATGGTAAACGGGAGCCCTACTGATTGAGCCACAGCCGCTTCCCACTCACTCTTTCTTGTATTCAACAATTATTGAAAGTGACTGGAGGCCATTCTGCAAGTTAGATATTAAACCCTTTAGATATTATTAAAACCACTGTATAGATTGGAAAAGTATTACTCAAAAAGGCAAATGGCTTACGGCGCCCCAGATATTAAGGAACAGAGGCAGGATTCAAACCCAGGTCTGCCTGGCTCCAATACCACAACTTTAAACTCAAGAAGTGCAATCTCCCCACACCACAGTATGTTAACTACTGCTGTGCTGAATAAGTAGATTTATAATTGACAAAAAGTAAAGCCACAAAAAATAAGGGCTGGGTGTCTTACACAGAGTAGCTGCTTAATAAGTATGGAAATGAATATATGTACAATGATCGTATGTTCAACGTAACTACTCAAAATATTACAGTAAATGGTTAGGGAAGACAACCACTCATTCATTCTTTTCATTCATTTGTATACTCATCCAGCAAATAAGTACCGAGGACTTCTGTGTATTAGGTACTGTACTGGGCACTGGAGTCAGAACTAAACAAGGCAGATATCTGACTCCATGTCTATGGGGAGAGGCAGGAAAGCAAAGTGCCCGTTACAATGCAGTGGGGGTGAGAGCTGCAGTGGGGGAGGTCCAGGCACTGGGAGAGCCATCCCTCAATGTGGGGTCCATTCCAACTCACAGAGGACACATGGGCTGATCTTGTTGGCATTTCTCATGTTTTGAATCACAAGTCAGACGATCTGAGCTGGTCATAAAATTCCTTTTAGTTCAGCTTTTGCCTGCTTTCTTCTTTTCATGTACAACCACCGTGTTTGCCATATCTATGTACCCACTCTCTATTATTTAACTATTTTTCTTTAAGCTGACCCCCTTATTAAATTCTAAATAAATTGTCTGTAAGATGAAACTTTGTAACACTACCAGAAACGGAAGACCTGCATCAAGTATAAAATAAATTCAGGGTAATCAAAGCAATGTCATTAAATTCTAGGAAGATACTTTTGCTTCCTGGGCCCTGTATTCGTTTCCTAAGGCCGCCATAACAAATTAACACAAACTTGGTGGCTTAAAACAATGGAAATTTACTCTCTCAGTTCTGGAGGCCAGAAGTCTGAAATCAAAGTGTTGGCAGGACCATGCTCCCTTTGAAGTCTGTGGGGAAGTAGCTGTTCTATGCCTCTCTTTTAGCTTTTGGTAATTGCCAGCAATCCTCTGAGTTTCTTGGCTTTTTGGTGCATCACTCCATCTCTGACTTTGTCCTTTTTTTTAGGTATTGGGGCCGGGGATTGAACCTGGGACCTTGTATGTGGGAAGCCAGCGCTCAACCACTGAAGCACAACAGCTCCCCTGAGTTTTGTTTTGTTTTGTTTTCATTTGTTTCCTTGGTCTTTGTTTTTTTGTTTTTTAGGAGGCACTGGAAACCAAACTCAGGACCTCCCATGTGGAAGCAGGTGCTCAACTGTTCTGTGTCCTCTTCACTTTTTATAAGGATACCACTCATTGGATTTAGGTTGGCCCCTAAATCCAAGATGATTTCATCTTGAGATCCTTAACTAATTACATTCCAAGACCCTATTTCCAAATAAGGTCACATTCTGAGGTGTCAAGTAGACATGAATTTGGGGGGAACACTATTCAACCCACCATAGGCCCTGATTACAAAATCGGCTCCCCTTATTTAAAAGGGACATTCATAAGCTGGTATTAGAAACATACTGGCATTAAGTTGATTCTTTTTGACTTAAAATGTTTGAAAGAGAGTTGAAAAGGGAGAAACTCACCTTAGTGGACGATTTTATATTCTTTAGCAGGGACATGCTTGTGAACTATCTGCAATCATCTTAGGAGCCACTCAGTGTCTACACCCACACCTTAAGAGGCACTGATGAGTCCTGGCCCCTCCCTGCACATGCTCCTATGTCCCCATGGAGGGGCTGCATGGCCTAAAGGACAGGTTAGGGTTTCCAGATCTTGCCACACATTCCCCTGGAACAGTGCTTCTCTCCATCCCACCTGCTACCTCCACATCAGCAGCATTTGGACCGTTTCCTCCTGTACCTCCACATAGTCAGCTGGTCTACCCTCAAGGGGGAATCTCCAAGGGCAGGGATTTCTCCAGCCCCTCCTTTGTGCAATACTCAGCTGGGTCTCAGTCACTACAGTGACTCACTGGCCTTCTGTAGCTGGTTGGCTTTTGACATTTTCCCTTCAAAGCACATTATAAGAGGAAAAACAAAAGGGCTGGCTTTGTGCACAGAGGAAGTAGGGCTTGGGCCTCCAAATCCTGTCCCTCCATATCACCCCAACACACACATACACACACACACACACACAGTGGCCAGTCGCTAATGCCTGAGAGTCAACACTTACTGCTTTATTCCTTTGTGTTCAACTATTATTCCAGTCAAAATAAAAAATAATTTTAAAAAGGAATTTGCTGCCATGTTTTCCAGGATGGCTCACTAAAAGGTTTTTAACAGGAAAGGGAAGAGGACTTCATCAACCCTGTGATGGAAAATGCCACTGTCAGTACCCTTCCTTGCTGACTCCTTTTTACTACCCTCAGACTTGCCCCCTCTCTATTACCCCCACCCACCCATGTTCTATTTTTTCCCACCAATCTCTTACTTTAATAATAACCAGAGTAAACATTTACTGAATGCTGACCATGTCCTTGGCTCTGTGCTAAGTGTTCTTTTTTTTTTTTTTTTTTTTTTTTTTATTAGTGTAATCTTTTTTTATTTTATTTATTTATTTATTTTTACCGGGAGGTCCTGGGGATCAAACCCAGGTCCCTCCATATGGGAGACAGACGCCCAACCATTTGAGCCACATCCGTCCCCCTTTTTTTTTTAAAGATTTTATTTATTTATTCATTTATCCCCCCCTTGCTGCTTGTGCTCGCTGGGTCAGCTAACCACGCCATGCGGGCGGGCTTGCCTTCACCAGGAGGCCCCGGGAACCGAACCCGGGGCCTCCCATATGGTAAACGGGAGCCCTACTGATTGAGCCACAGCTGCTTCCCCTAAGTGTTCTTCATTTGATCTTTTGATAAGGTCATTTGCTCAAAAAGTCCACTCACAGAGGTCATCCTTTCCTCCAATTCATAAGGTTTGAAAGATTGGGGTATTTCTTGGCTTTTTGCAACTAATTCCAATCCCCTCTGCCAGCATGTCCTCTTTATAATACCAGGTCATCTACTTATATCATACCCACCCCTTCTCCTTCCTCTATGCTCTTATCTACCAGCCTACAAGATCCCCTCCCACCCCAATCTTCTTCCAAAATGAGACTACCTGGCTCATTTATGAGGTCCATCCCCACTTTGTCCTGCTTTCACCTTCATAGATCTCTAATTCCAGTATCATTTTTCCACTTCAATTATTCTTCCTTTTCCAAGTTAGGCCCCCTCTAAAATCTTGTTCCTTCCATTAATTGCCATCTTCTTAGCATCTTTCATCTTTTCTGTTTCATTAGGCTTCACCTATAAATATCTCTATTCTAAAAGCTCTTCATGAATCTTGCCATCTTCTGTCCTGTTCCCTTCACTACCAACTTTCATGTAAGTGTTCTGTTCTCACTCTCTCTTTATAGAGCAGCTTCTTCCCCCAAATTATCATCTAAGGTTACATGGAATTAAGTGTCTTTTAAAGAAATAGCTATGGCAGAGCAAAAGGCAAAGACCGTAGCACTGTTTGATAGTCATGAGAAATACAAGGACTGTGAGGTAGGCTGTCTGCTTCTCTTTAAAGAAATATAATAAGCTTTAAATTCATGCTCAAGATACAGTCAGAGAACCAGGAACTTTCAAAAACTGTTCTGAAAAAGTATCTTATGATTGTCCTAAAATAATGTCTTATCACTTGTAGCAAGTGAGTTAACATAGCTAAAAATCAGATACAGATTCTTATTGCACATCGCTGATTTACAATATAGATTGAATTCACAGCCTCACTAGATTCTTTTGTGAATTTTAGGGTGATGATTTGGAAAAGAGCACTGTCTCCATAACTAAAATGGAGAGATTTAGGAGAACTCAGTTAAATTTAAAGACCTTGAACCCCATAACTATACCAAGCTTTTCTCAGTAGAAAATACCTCCCTACCCTGCATGATGAGACTGGTCCTGCCTTGCTTAAAGACCATACAACTATTCCTCAGCCCCACAGCCTCACGCTACCTCCATATCCATGGCCAAAGACAATCTCAATGTACCCAGGAAGCCAATTATAAAGTTTAATCCATTACATACTAAAATAAGTGCAATTTTACATATCAATAAAAACCTGGGGAATATGCACAGAAATGCATTCTAATGGTGCTAGAATAGGGAGGTGTACTAGTCAGCAAAAGGGGTGCTGATGCAAAATACCAGAAATCAGTTGGTTTTTATAAAGGGTATTTATTTGTGGTAGAAGCTTACAGTTACCAGGCCATAAAGCACAAGTTAGTTCCCTTACCAAAGTTTATTGCCACATGTTGGAGCAAGATGGCTGCCGACATCTATAAGAGTTCAGGCTTCCCGGGTTTCTCTCTTCTCAGGGCTTGCCTCTCTCTGGGCTTGGCTGCTCTGTTATCTCCACAAGGATAAGCTGAAGACTATTAGGCAAATGGCTTGTTTCTTCTCCTGGGGTCTTCTCTTTTTCCTCACCACCAAGCTCCTCTGGGTGCTTATTTCCTGGGGCTCCAGCTCAAGCCTCCAACATCAAAACCCCAACTCCCTCCTTTGCCATGTCTTTTATCTATGAGTCCTCACCCACCAAGGGGCGGGAACTCAAACGCCCTACTGACATGGCCCAATCAAAGCCCTAATCATAATTTAATTAAGTAAAAGTAAAACCTCTGAATCCAATACACTCTAATATGCCCAGAAGGAAAGACCAGTTTACAAACATAATCTAATATTTCTTTTTGGAATTCATCAATAATATCAAACTACTACAGGAGGGAAGAACTTAATATTAAATAAACTGAATTTATCAGTATAGCTGTGCTCCAGAGATTCTGAAGCTCATGTGCCTGCTCAAGAATTTGAGAATAGTTCTGTTTCTTCAGTTAGCAAACTGAAGCATGGACTCAGTGACAGTCAAATGACACAGAAATGCTGAAAAAATTCCTAGGTATAATGTAGAAGAAACCCAAGGGTTAGGTAGCTAGGTATGTTGGCTTTATCACATGTGTTTTTTTGCTCATGTGTCTCAATGATGTCCCCTCAGAGTGACCAGAGGACACTCTCTTCACCAAGACATAGAGAAATTCATTGGTGAGGAGAGCACTAGCACCCTTCAAAAGTACTATAGTACAGTCCTCTATATGTTGGAGATGATGAAAGAAGATACTGTCATTGAAATGTGTTCACGGGTTTTAACGGGAACAATAAGATCCCAGCATTAGCAAGGTAGTAGCACTTAATGACAAAAAGCCAGGTGGTCAGAGAAGGTAGTCAGAACAGACTGACATACAGAAATCTTTGGTGGATAACAGGACTAAAATATATGTAATATTGCCTTAAGGCCCTCTTGCTCTGTAGAACAAAAAAACTAGAGATCTAGAAATCTGATAAATAGAGGTTCAGGACATCAGAGAGTCATAGGCTTTCACTACACAACCAGAGCTACACCAGGGAAAAGGAAAACCGAGTACTCTGGAGCATATGACATTGCAAGTTTATATTATAAATCTTCTCAATTTCCCCCCTAAGGGAATTGTGGTCAATTAGTAGAGTGACTGTGCACTGGGTAAAGATAAATACCAAATTTTTCAAGACTTACTATACACTGGCTCTAAGCTAATGTTAGTCCCTGGTCATGGGGTGAATGTAAATTAATGGGAATCAGGAAATATATGGAGTTTGAGCCAAAACCATTTCATAGTGGGCTAACTAGATTCATATCCATCCTGTGGTTATTTCTCCAGTTCCTTTTTTTTTTTTTTTTAAAGATTTTATTTATTCATTTATCCCCCCCTTGCTGCTTGTGCTCGTCAGGCCAGCAAACCACGCCGTGCGGGCGGGCCTGCCCCCACCAGGAGGCCCCGGGAACTGAACCCGGGGCCCCCCACATGGCAAACGGGAGCCCCACTGATTGAGCCACAGCCGCTTCCCTCTCCAGTTCCTGAATGTAGAGCTGGAATAGATATACTCAGCGAGTGATAGACAGAATCACCATATTGCCTTCTTGATCTACGGATTAAAGACTGTCATGATAGGAAGGACCAAGTGAAAACTGGTGAAGCCTCTCCATAACAAAATATAAATCAAAGCCAATGCCACATTTCTAAGAGAATCACAGAGATTCATGCCAGCTTAGATGGCTTGAAAAATGCAATGATAGTGACCCAGTGGTGTCTTAGAATCAGCTCATACAGGCTCATGAGAAAAGATTGTTAAGATTTCTTCACAACTCCATCTTCAGTGATGTTACTTGGGAACTTGAAATCAACCATAGTGGGAGTATGTAAAGCATGGAAATTGGATAACACTTAGAATCAGGACTTTTGTTTTTCTTTTTCTGAAAGCCAGTTTGCCAACACACCACTGGTGACTCCTATCCCATCCTCAGTTTAACTTACCTGTTTGGCTTATGTAGATTTACCTTGGATCTTGGAGAACAATGGCAAATTATGTAAGAGCTATCAGATAGTGATTCAAATTGCAGCTGCTGTTCCAGATATGGTCTATTTATTGTAATTTATAAATAAAGCCTCTGACATCTATTATGGGCTGTTTCTATTACAAATATGCTTTTCTTCATACCAAGAACTCTTGAAGATGTTTTACTTTATCTGGCAGGGATAGCAGTATACCTTCATCATTTTGCTTCCGGGGTAATATCAACTCTCCCGTTCTATTGTGTAATTTAGTCCAGAGGGACAGTAATCATTTCCCCAACCTACAGGTTGTCATTTGGTCCACCACATCAATTACAACCCTGCCAAAGGACCCAATAATCAGAAACAGGTACCCTAGATGCCTTGGTAAGACACATATATGGCAGAGGAAAAGGGACAACTCCATGAAACTTCAGAGACATGCCACCTCATATAAATTTCTGGAGGTTCAGAGAACTGGGGAATGTTGTAATGCCTTCTCTGATGTGAAAAGCAAACTGCTGCATCTGGCACCTCTACCATTAAAAAAGGCACATGCTTCATGAGCCTCTTCAATTTTGAGGCAACATACACATTTGAGTATGCTTACCCCAATGATTTACGTCAGATTAAGCAGATCCTATAGGCTGACAGCTTTGAGTGGGGATCAGAGCAACAAAAGAAATTCTAATCTGTCCCAGATGCAATGCAAACCACTCTACTGCTTGGCCCTTATGACCAAAGGATCCAATAGTACACTAAGTGTCTGGCAGAGAGGGTTGCTCTATGGAGCCCATGGCAAGTCCCAGTAAGAGCACAACTGTGCATACCTCTAATATTTTGGAGGCAAACCATGACTTCTTTTTTTTTTTTTTTTTTTTTTAGTGTAAGCCTTTTTCCTTTTATTTAGAATAACTTTTTTTTTTTAAGCAATTTCCCCACTCCCAAGTTGGGCCAGTAAAGATTACATGAAAACTGGCACACCTATTGGCTGGAATACAGATGCACCAAATGAGGATTTAAAAACTTTCTGAGCGGGAAGCGGCTGTGGCTCAATCAGTAGGGCTCCCGTTTGCCATATGGGAGGCCCCGGCTTCGGTTCCCGGGGCCTCCTGGTGAAGGCAAGCCCGCCCGCATGGTGTGGTTAGCTGACCCAGCGAGCACAAGCAGCAAGGGGGTGATAAATGAATAAATAAATAAAAATCTTTAAAAAAAACAAAATAAACAAAAAAAAAAAAAACAACTTTCTGAGGGAAGCGGCTGTGGCTCAATCAGTAGGGCTCCCGTTTGCCATATGGGAGGCCCCGGGTTCGGTTCCCGGGGCCTCCTGGTGAAGGTAAGCCCGCTCGCACGGCATGGTTAGCTGACCCAGCGAGCACAAGCAGCAAGGGGGTGATCAATGAATAAATAAATAAAATCTTTAAAAAAAAAACAAAAAAACTTTCTGAGCGAAAAGTAGAACAGAAAGAAAATAAAATCTCTTAGCATTTTGCCCAAAGGTTTCACTCTCCTGCCACACACACTTTCCAAAGGACCGCTGCAGATCCAACTCTGCAAGAGAAGACAGAGCAGTGTCAATCGGGGAAGCCATGAGGACACAAGGAGGAGGCTTTCAGTCTCAACAGGCAGAAGACAGCGCTGCCCTGGCCTTGGGCCCTGGAGCCAGCACTCACGTATGCCAACTTCTTAGCTTTGTTGTAGAGGGAATCCACCACTTTAGTCATGTTCTGTATTGTTTCCAGAGCAGCTTCATAAGTTTTATCTACTGGGGGTTCATCGAAAATAATCAGGACACCCTCACCCTGGTCCAAGATCTCATGAAATTTCTTGTCAAGAATCATCTGTGATAATTTCCTTTCCATGTCAGCCTTAGAGAGTTTGATGAGGCTAGATATGTGTTCAGTCTGTACTCAGGAAAAAGGCTCAATGACTCGGATCAGATTCTGCTCCAGTAAGTTATCATACAACTTGGCCAAGTGTGTGCTGATGATTGGGTCATCCCGGAGCTCTGCCCGGTAATCTGCCAAGGCCTTTTCAAAATCTGCCAGTAATCTGTTCTTGCTAGCCTGAGCCACACATTTTAATGCTTCTGTCTGCCTCCCCACATAGCAAAGTGCAAGCTTCCCGCTCACCAAAGCCTGGACATCTTCTGGAGTGTTGAGCATGATTTTGCACAGCAACATGTACTTCAGAGATGTGATGGCCTTGGAGCTATCGATGGAGTCATAACCCTCAAAAGCCTCATAGAAATATGAGTATGCAGTTTTCCAGTCCTTTTCCTCTGCTGCATGGATAATACCTGACTGCATGTCCAAGGTGGCCTGCAATTTAGGGGGGCAGTAGATAGCATTTGCTGTGGTTCGAGCAGAGGTCAAGGCAGCTCGAGCTTTTGGCAGGTTGCTCAGGGCATGGTATGTTTTGCTTTCTAAAAGCTGTACTTCCACCAGAAGGGCTTTGTCATCCATCTTTTTCAACCCCCTCAGCAACTGAGAACCCAAATGCAATGCTTCCTGGTACCTCTTGGTATCAAAGTACAAAGACACCAGTCTCGCCTCCAAAGCTTGGCGTAGGAAAGTTCTTTTCTCTGATTTGGCCCACTCAATGCACTCTAAACACAACTCAACCTCCTGCCCTGTAGCTGCTTCCATATCAAGAAACATATCAAGAAGAGATCGGACCAGATGAGCTGCTTTAGCCTTGCTGATAGAATTCAAGAAGGGTCGCACATACTTCAGGAGTCCTCCAAGCTCTGCAGCTTGTCCAGTCTTTGCCAGGAGAGACCCCAGTTCCAGGATGCTCTGCTCTTTGACCTGCACTGCCTCCTCATCATTCTCCTGTATGTCACGTGATGGAGTGGAGAATGTCGATGGAGGCCTCCTGGTCAGTGCTGAGTAGAGACTGGGCTCTCTGGAACTCCACCACTGCCGCCGCCATCTTAAACCATGCCTTTTTGAACAAATAATTATTCTATAATTTTCAGAAACAAACCTAACTTACTCTGGGCACATCATAAACTGGGTATAATATGATCCATCAAGCCATGAAGTTAGGTGTAACCCATAGCATTCCATCATCAGGTGGTAGAGGTATAAACAAGATGAAGCTCAATATGTTATAAAAGCAGATCATTTACCATCCCAGTACTTCTACTCCTGAGCCATTACCTCTTCTCCCTCACCTCATATCTTTGGTCTTAAGGGTGGTTCTCTACGATCACTGGATAAAAAAGAGAAATAATCCAAGCCTTGTTTTACAAATGATTCAGAATAATAGGCTGGTACCAGCTGGAAATGGGCTGCTGCAACATTGCAACCCCAATTCAGGAATATCCTGAAAGACAATGGGAAACGGCAACCTCCTCGGTGGAAAGAATTTCCAAGCAGTGTGTCCATTTTGTTTGGAAGAGAGATGGCCAGAGGTATAGATCTAGATCAATTCATGGGAAGTAGCTAACAGTTTTGCAAATGTAATGGACTTTGTAGAACAATACTGGAGAATCAATGAGAAAGAGATACAGGTACAAGATATGTAAGTGGGATTCTCTCAATAGGCCAAGAGTATGAGGATATTTGTGTCTTGTGTGAATGTTCACCAAAAGGCACCCACTGCAGGGAAGGTTCTCAGTAATCAGGTGGCCATGCTGTCCCATTCTCCGTATTAGCCAGCGTCTTTCCCCACCTATTTCTGGGGCTTCCTCAGTAGGATCAAGAACAAAATGGCTTTGGTGGCCATAATAGCAGGGATGGAGGATATGAATTGGCCTAACATGAGCTCTCCTCATCAAGGCTGATTTGGCTATGTCACTGCTGTGTGTCTAGCCTGCCAATAGCAGCAACCAATGCCAAGTCCCTGGTACCACCTAATGTTGCTTGCATACTATATTAAATATTTTACATTATGGAAGGGGCAATGATTTGTCTTCACTTAGAACAGACACATTCTGGATATAGTTTTACAAATGATAGCCATGATGGTTCTGCCAATAAAACCATCCATGGACTTTTTCACCTATTCACTGTCACAATATCCTACAAAAAATTATTCTGTCAAAAGAGATTAAAATATGTTTCATAACAAAATTGGATTAATTTGGAGGAGGGGGTCAATACCCAGAAGATTTACTGATCTTACTAGATTCCCCATTACATAGAAGCTACTGATCTTATGGAAAAAATGAATGGCCTATTGAAGATTTAGCTTTGGTACCAGTTGGGAGACAACATCCTGAACCTATGACCCAAACAACATACTATTTATCCCATCCCGTGGTTAGAATGCATCAATAAAAGAAACAAAGGGTGAACACACTATTGCTTTTGCTGCCTATCCCCCATGACTTTGGACTCTGCTAGTTCAGAGGTCTTAGTCCATTAGGAAACTCTAGAACAATTCTGCTGAAATGGAAATTTAAATGGCCACCTGGACATTTTGGAGCTATTGATGTCATGGACTAGCATCAAGAAAGCAGGTTACTGTGTTATCTGTATTGCCTGATTCAGATTATCAAAGTCAAAAGAGGTAGCATCTATACTATGGAGTCACATAGGAGTAAGTTTGGAATCTATGGGTCCTCTGGGCACCTCTTGTACTGCTATGTCCATTTGTAAAGAAAGCACAGCAACCCATTACAGGCAGCATTAGCAAGAAACCAGATCTCAGGAATGAAGGTGTGAAACTCATGAAGGTGGACTGCTTGGATCTTTCCTTCAGGAAAAAATGTTCCATTTAGCTGCAAGGAGAGCAATGAGCTGACAGCCTCCAGCTTCAGTGCCTTCAGGATCTGCCTCAGATTTTAAGCCAAAGCCACACTCTTCCAGGCAGCCTGGCCATTTCTGTCTGGCACAAGACTCCTCTAATGAGCGAACTTTGCTCAAAAGCTCACTATTGGATTGACCTAAGATTTTGTCAGACCTGCGTCACAATTTGAGGCTCTCCTGGGCCAATCCTGCTTCCATCCCCTTTCCTTTCACAGGTGTCAGATTGGCAATAAAGTGTGAAGTCTTTCTCTGCCCAATCCTATTTCTTCCCCTTTTATCTTTTACAGGAGTTAATCTCCAATAATCTTCTTGCACTTTTAACCCCATCTCAGTATCTGCTTCCTAACACAGAAGGTTTGATTATCCTCCAGGTAAAGAACCTCCAGTGAGCCAAGCTGCTGATTAAGGGCAAAGGAACATGGAATTAGTAGTGGAAGAAGGAACTAAAGATGAACTACAGCCTTAAGACTATTTGTAGAAATGAGGACTTGGTAGTTACACATATTTTCTTCCTTGCTATATATATTTATATATTATCTTTGTGTGTATATATTTTTTCTTTATTCTCTCTCTCGCTCTTGCTCTCACTCTTTCTCTCTTTCTCTTCATAGATATCTGGATGGATGGATGGATGGATGGATGGATGGATGGATGGATGGATGGATAGAGAATGTATTTGTAGGAAGGTTTAGGGATGGTTATGTTATATAGGAAGTATGTTGCTATTGCTACTGTTGCTATATCAAAATTTAAGTATAAAGATGTGCATTCCTATACTGCAGATATTGAAAAAACAGAAATCTCTCAGACTCCTTTGCAGCTAGGGTTTTTACATGACTTAGGTTCTGCCAATGAGATTTGAATTTGAACCTGGCCTCTGCCTCCAAGAGTTGCAGTCACAGCTTTCTGATTTATATATCACAGCTAAAAGGCGTGTTCCTTGATTCAACAGTTGCAGCAGTGGCTTCCAGATACCTCAATCTCTCGTCTGTGGAAGAGGCAGCAACTCCCCTGGAGGGTTAGTGACAAGATTCTTGGAGTAAATTCAGGAGGCTCAATTTAGAGCTTGGCCTTCCAGCCTTATGCAATGATTTTGTAAGCACCCAATTCACTGTATTAAATCCCTTTCTGCTTAAAATAGCTATAATGGAAATTTTCTTATCTGCAGCTGAACTCTAATACGTCCCCTTTTCAAGTTTTTCTTCCATCAGTTTTCATCTCTATCCAACCACCTCTCCTCTCACTCTCCAGAGAAGAACTTACCCCCTACAGCTTAGGGAAAAAACACACTATTTAGGAATTCTCAACCTCCTGTCATTTCATCTAAGATATCTGGACCCACATCGACCTTAGCCTCCTTTTTCAGATCCTACCATCAGCACTTCCACTTCATCTTACCTGCAGGGATAACCCATCCATCTTTGCTTTAAACCACATCCTTTTTCATCTCCATAAATCTTCCCTTTTCCCACTCTTTGAATTCTCCCTCTTGTTATTCTTGTTACTTGTTATGCTCTTGTTATTCATTATAGAAACATCACCAAGTCTTTCTCATGAAAAAGAAATAAACTCCCAAATCCCCTGTCCCCATCTAGCTAGGGTCTATTTTTCTCATTCCCTTCACTGCCAAGCTTCCTGAAAGGATCATCTGCACTACTCACCTCCACTTCCTTCCCTTCCATCCTTGCAATTTAGCTTTTATTGTTCGGCTTCACTGAAACTGAAAATGACCATAGTAAGGCCAGATCCAAAGGATTCTTTTTCATTCCTTTCCTTATCTGATGTCTCAAGGGCTGCTGTCTTCCATATTGTCCTCACAACACCCTTACCTGGCCTTCCTTCAGCACATTGGGTTGGGTTTTCTCGGTCTCATTTGGAAACTCCTCAATCCACTCACCCAAGGAATACCCTTTTAATCAAGGCTTTGTCCTTGAGGCCTATTTTTTTCCACTTTAAAGGTTCACCCTAGCTTCTAGGGTTTAGGACAGCAGGTGAAGGCTGCACACCACCCAGAGG
>JAKSZT010007815.1:5216667-5268501 GCA_026826555.1 Tolypeutes matacus | reverse complement strand
GAAGGGTGAAAAGGCAGCCAACTCAATGGGAAAAAATATTTGGAAATTACATATCTGATAAGGGTATAATATCCAGGATATATAAAGAGATGTTACAACTCAACAATAAAAAGACAAATGACCCAGTTAAAAAATGGGCCAAAGGCTTGAATAGACATTTCTCCAAAGAAGAAATACAAATGGCGAAAAAGCACATGAAGAAATGCTCAACATCACTCATGATTAGGAAAATGCAAATCAAAACTACAATGAGATATCATTTCACACCTATCAGAATGGCCACTATGAAAAAGACAGAGAACTACAAGTGTTGGAGAGGATGTGGACAGACAGGAACACTTCTTCACTGTTGGTGGGAAAGCAGAATGGTACAGCCACTGTGGAGGACTGTATGACAGTTCCTAAAGAAGTTCAATATAGACTTGCCACGTGACCCTGCAATACCACTACTGGGTATATACCCAGAAGAACTGAGAGCAGTGACACGAACAGACATCTGCACACCGATGTTCACAGCCACATTATTCACCATTGCCAAAAGTTGGAAACAACCCAGGCATCCATCAACAGATGAATGGATAAACAAACTGTGGTCTATTCACACGATGGAATATTATGCAGCTGTAAGAAGAAATGAAGTCATAAAGCATATGGCAACATGGATGAACCTGGAGGACATTATGTTGAGTGAAGCAAACCAGACACAAAAGGACAAATACTGTATGAATGCATTACTATGAACCTAAATAAATAAATAAATAAATAAATAAATAAATAAATAAATAAATAAATAAAAACAAAACAAAAAAGGTTCACCCTGGGTAACTTCATCCAAGTCCGTAACTTCAACTACTGCTAACTCCCTGACCTTCAGAACTGAATATCCATTAACTCTACTCCATATTTCCATTTGGATGTCCCACAAACACCTCAATCTCCACATGTTCAACATAAAACTAACCTTCTTCCTAAAGTCCCTATTCTGTCGGTCACACTGTCATCCATTCAGACACTCGAACACCCAAACCAGTTGTCCCTCACAATTAAATTATCACCAACAGATCTCACTCTCTCTGCAGCTGCATTCTTAGCCACATGAACTCACTCACCCCATGGCTTCCCTTCTGCATGGGACCCCTTTCTACTTCTCCACCTGCACCACTCCTTTTCATTGTAGGAGACTCAGCTCAGGGCAATGTCACTTCCTCCAAGAAGTCTCCACTGAGCACCCTGAGTAGAGCTGAACACCCTTTCTTTGTGTCACAACTATGCTTTTTTTTTTTTTTTTAAAGATTTTATTTATTTATTCATTCATCACCCCCCCTTGCTGCTTGTGCTCACTGGGTCAGCTAACCACGCCGTGCAGGCGGGCTTGTCTTCACCAGGAGGCCCCGGGACCGAATCCGGGGCCTCCCATATGGTAAACGAGAGCCCTACTGATTGAGCCACAGCCGCTTCCCAGGTCTACTTTTCTGATCCCTTTCTGTCTCCCTCTTCCCTCCCTTCCTCCCTCTCCCCCCATCCCCCACCCCCAACACAAAAGTCCTTTCTCTCAAGAATTTCCCCTTTTCCTCCAGGCACTCCCACCTTACCATCCAGTTCTCCCTAGCTGGTCAGAATTAGATCCCCAGTAACAGTCCCCCTCTGAGGTCTCGGTCTCATCTTTCTGAAAGCACGTATCAGGTCAAGAATGAATCCACCAATGTTTATGACAGAACAGGACAGCCAATGGCTATGCCAATGAAGGCAGTTGGCATCTTGCCTTCAAGCTAGATTCAGAAATTCCAGGACAAAGAAAACATCAGGACACTGTTCGCAGGCCACTGGGCAGGACCTTGTTCTCCTTTCATTCCCACCAGGGCTGTCCTGGTACCACCACCAGCTTCATGATATCCAGTCACTCTATTCTCCAGCTTAAAACTTGGCCATGCCCTCCCACTGCCTGAAAATCAAATCCCAACTTGCCGTAGAGGCCTCTCCTAGAGTCACTGAACACCTGTAAAACCCTTCTCAGCCTCAGAATCTTTGAACATGTTCTTCCCTCTGCTTAAATGTTACTTACTCAAAGGATCTTCCTCTGACCCTGCCCCCACAGCTTTAGGCCTCTTATGAAGAGTCTCATACTCTACAGATTGAGCCAGCCGAGTGGATTAGGCCTCTTATTAGATGCTGTCAGAGAACCTTGTACTTACCTTGACAACAATGTATTGTACTTTCTGTCCATATATTTATCTTTGTGATTATATGATTAATATCTTTCTCCCCAACGAAACTGAAAATACTATGAGGGTTGGAAATGTGTCTGTTTTCGACTCCTCAGTCCCTAGTATAGTGCGGGATATACAGAAGATGCTCAATATATATTTCCTTAAATAAATTAATAAATTGAGTTCTACTCCTTGACCCATTATAACTAGACCAATTTATTTGAGTGGGAGGGGAGACCCAGTGGGGAGAGAGATGGAAAGGGTCCCAAGTGAATGATGGAGAGAGGTTCTAGATGGGAACGTGAAGATATGCAGCCAAAATCTGAGGCCACAGAAACATTTTTACTTTCAAGAGAACTCCTTTTGCTTCTTTGATTGCCAGGTTTGTTCTCCATACTAGCCAGTGTCAACTGCAGATGGATATTTTTCCCTCCTTCTTTTAAGTTATGTGGATTAGATGGGAGATTTTCCTGCCAGGCACCTTCCTTGTGATCCCCTGGAGATATACTCTGTCCGTGGTAGAAGTCCATTTTTATAATGTAAGTCTGAGTTCAGAAGGCCCAATTCTGATCTTCAACACCAGATGACCACTTCCCATGGCATGCAAGAGTAGGAGAAATGCAAATGCTACTTAATCTTTCTTTCTGAGCCAGCACCTCACCACCTGCAATTCCTGCAGCCTCCCAGTTCTTCCTAGTTAGGAGACTCCATTGGGAAGTATCTGCTTTCCTTTCCCCAGTGATCTCTCTTGGAGGGCCAGAAGGATGTGAGCAGACTGGATGTTTCCATCGCAGGGATTGAGGGGACACAATGCTTGTTCTGGGAAGCAGGTCCCCTTTCCATCTCTGGGATTCTGGGACTCAGTGCCTCTAGTGTTCAAATCACTCCGTGGCACTCTCTGTCTCAATTTCTGGCTCCACGGTGCAAATTCACCGTTTTCTCACTTCAACCTAGTACACAGGGCCTTCTGTCTCAGCCCCACAGCTCTGACCTGGAGCCTGCTGGTTCTGGAAAATTCTGGTCTATTTGGCCAGAGGTGGAATGCTCCCCACCCCCACCCCAAATTTCAACATTTCCTCTTCTAAATGTGTGTTTCTAAGTAGCTCTAATTTGTCGTGGAATAACCCATACTACTTCTTCCCTCATTTCTACAACTTCAGCCCCTCCATCTTCCTCGGGCGTCGCTCCATTGAAAGTTGTATCCTCCTCCCTCACACTCTTCCCCACTAAGTCTGCAGAGGAGGAAGGACGGCAGGGACCTTGGGATCCCCTTGCCTCCCAGCCCAGCGGAGGCTCGGACTGTCCTATTGGTGGAGGGTGTGTGTGTCTCCTAGGCTCCCCCGGAGGGTGGCGGTCCCGAGTTCAACAGCTGTCTTCAGAGCAGACTACTGGGTGAATGGGTCCCCAAAGCAGGCAGCCCCTTTGCCCAGGCTGTAGTCTTAGGGATCAGAGGGGAGCTAGGAAAGGGAGGGGAAACAAGAAACGGTGGTTGCCCTGCTCTTGGGCTGAACCAGGGACTCCCCAAGGCCCCTCCTAACACTCCACCCTCAGACCAGCTTGGTTTCCCACCCTTTCACTGGGATGAATTTTTTTCTGCCTTCTAAATATTTTAGTTTTTTTTTTTTTTTTTTTTTTTTTTTTTCTTTTACCGGGAGGTCCCGGGGATCGAACCCAGGTCCCTCCATATGGGAGACGGATGCCCAACCAATTGAGCTACATCCGACCCCCCTTCTAAATATTTTAAACAGTGAAAAGAAAAAAGCCAAATCCTGAACTCCAAACACAATAAAAAGCAAAGACATCAGGAAAAATAACAAGGGATAAAAGCTCTCAATCCAAGCAGACAAGAACCTGCTCTGACGTCCTTGAGCGCGCGGAGGTGTTAACCCTTTGCTGCCTGAGGGAAGCCACCTCCCGCGCTCGCTTCTCTCAGGCGCGCTTCTCCGCCCTGCCCATTTCCAGCGGAGGGAGGGGTGGTCGTTTGCCTCAAGTCCGGGTATGGCTATGGATAGATGGATTTAGTTCTCTATTTTTGCCAAAGCTGCACGAGCTCATCTCCACCCCACCCCACCCCCATCACCACCACCACCAGACCTTTTGTCTAAATGCCTCCTTCCTATGAGAGCCAAAGAAATTTCCCTGGTGAAACTGAACCGTAAACCAGACCGCTTTGGGGGAAGGATGAAATGGATGCCTTGTGTGTGTTTCTCATCATCACTTCGCTTCTTTCTTACACAAACTCTCCCGATTGCAAGAGGGAGTCGCGACGCCTTGGGCACTCATCTCTGTGCTAACAATAACAGCTTTAGTTGTATAGGCACAAAGCAGTGGACAAAGGACCCCAGATGATTTTAAGCCACACCCCTTACCTCCCCTGCGAGCCAAAGCGGAGGCTCCTCCCTGGAGGAGAGAGCCCCCATTTTTAAAAGCAAATGCCAAATCGGCAGTGCGGTTTACAAAGCGCAGCTTTCCCACCACTCCTTTCAAAGTGCATTTGTCTCCATTTTTACACACAAGGGAATTTGGGTTGAGGCTCCCGAACCCCACACTGCACTGTGGTAGAAGGGCACTGCAATCAGGAAGCAAGGTGGAGATTCTCTAACAAAATCTCGCTTGAAGGTGTTCAAATCACTCCGTGGCAGACACCCACGCCTCGTGGCTGTAGCTCACCAGCCAGAAGCTAGTTGCCCCGCAGCTCCGCTGGGAGGTACGAATGAAACCACACGTAAGATGGGGGGGGGGCGAGACTTACTCCTGGGAGTGTGGACAAAAGCACTTTGGAAAGAAAACTTTCTCAGACTTGACTAAGGCCAAAGTTATTATTTAAGACATGGATCGTGATCAGCTTGTTTGTCCAAATCCCATGAATGGGGGCGGTGACTAATAGACAAAGGAGAGGCATTTAGGAGAAGAAGGAACCAAGAGTTATAGCTACCAGGAGCTCATTCAAGAGTCTGACAGAGGGTAAAGCATAAAAAGCATTCATTTATTCTTTTGAAATATATTGATTGAGTTCTAGTCACTTGGGCTGGGTGTACATCATGAAACCATGGACAAAAACCCTTGTCCTCGGGGATGTTACAGTCTAGTGTGCAAGACCATGCACCAAGATCTAGCTTCCCTTCTAGTTTCCAGCCCTCACCTGCAGTTCAGGTTATTCATCTGTTAAAAGGAAGTACTAGGTGCTCTGTATTGTCTTATGGAGCACTGAGAAGAAGAGCGAGCTGAAAGTTTATTGTTTAATTTGAATTAAAATATAATAGAACCCCATGGGTCCAGCTTAGTATTCTGAGTTCCTAGCATGAAGCACAGGATTTAGCAAAGAGCAGGTGTGCAGGGCCTGTTTAACGGAGGTGTTGTACCTGGGGTCAGATCAGTGTCCCAGAACACAAGTAGAGACTCTCAGAATTATGAGGAAGTTAATTTTGGATCAGGTCATCTTAGCGGTATTGGAATCTGCTGCAACAGGTGTTACAAACACACAGGAGCCAGGAGGGTCACATAAATGAGCCTCCATGGAAGATGGGCTCTATCTGAAGGGACTGGCCACAGCTCAGTTTCATTATCAATATGCAGGAGTGTAGACTCAGTGTTGCCAGATCTTCCAGTTCTGGCGGGTGGGGGGGGGGGACTGGGGGAGCGGGGAACATATCTAGATTGTTAAGTAAAAAATTCCTAATCCGTTGGTGACTTGACTAAAAAACAATAACAAAAAAAAGACCTTTGCGCCACACAAAGCACCTCTGCTGGTAGGATCCAGCTGTGGACCACCCATTTGCAAACTCTGTTCTTTAAATTCATATGCCCGTGGAGCCCAGAATCTCAGCAGAGTTGCAGCCAACACCTACTCTCAAGTTCACTGGACCCTCCCAGGACAACTAACAAAAAGAATGGTGATGGAGAAAGCCCATCACCCCAGAACAGAAAATATCTAAATTGATATTGCAAGCAAGACAGTTCCATCCATCTGCCCCATGGGATCTAAGCCCCTCTCAATCAGAAACAGAGTGAGCATCACCATCCCCAAATCCTCAAGATGAGGAATGAACAAACATAAGGGGGGAATGAAACTATGGACTAAAGTAGACTTACTGTTATTCTAGCAATGGAAGAATTTGTAACATTGATATAAAGGCAGTGATTACCAAAAGTTCTGAGGGGAGGGACAGGAAATAATAGGTGTAACATGGAGCATTTTTGAGACATTGGAATTGTTCTGCATGACACTGCACTGATGGATACAGGCCATTATGCATTTTGTCAAAACCTATAAAAATGTGTGGTGCAAAGTGTAAAATATAATGTAAACTGTAGACCATGGTTAGTAGCAATGCTTCAATATGCATTCATCAATGGTAACAAATGTACCACATTATTGAACGATGTCGTTAATGGGGGGGTGGGGGTGGTATATGGGAATCCCCCTCTATTTTTGATGTAACACTTATGTAATCTAAAGCTTCTTTAAAAATGAAACGTTTTCATTAAAAAAAATTCTAGTTGGATGGGTATTCAGGATTTGCCTGAACACTTCTGATGACAGGGGAGTTCATTACTTACCAATTTAGCGATAAATTCTAATTGTTAGGATGATCTTTCTTGCCTTAAATAAAAATCTGCCTCCTTGTAACTTTCTCTTGCTGTGTTCTAACAGCCACCCACATCCACTCACATCTCAGACAAGAAAACAGTTAACATCACAATGTGGTCAGTGCCATTTTCCCCCCTCGGGTCTGAGTTCTTTGAAGACAGTGACTCTTTCATTCATAACAAGGATTAATAGCCAACATTTGTCGAGCACACATGTGCCAGCCCCATTCTAAGCACATTACATGCATTAACTCATTTACTCCTTGAGAGAGCCCTGTGAGAAAAACACTATTATAAGCACATTTTAAAAAGACTGGTGCAGAGGGGCTAAATAAGTTGTCCAAGGTCACACACCTAGTAAGCTGCAGAGCCAGAACTGGGACACGGACAGTCTGACTCCAAAACCATGCTAGTAATACTGCAATACTTATGGAGAACATCACACTCATTCAATAACTGTTTATTGAGGTGAAAATAAAAGAAAGCAAAACTAGTTCTGTCTTTTGGAACCAAAAAGTCAAAGGGTCTTTACAATGCCAACATTAGAGATAGATCCCACCATGTGTAAAGTTGTGAACGATGAGAAAGGAGAAAGGGAGAAAGAATGGCCTTTAACTGCAATCATGGAGAATCAAGTTAGATACTAAGCAGAACTTCCTGATGTGAGGGCTTTGAGCCCCTGGAACAGAAATTAGAAAACTGTGCTTTCTTTCTTTGGAGATGCATTTTTTAAGGAAAGAAGGAAGGGGAGGGGGAGGGAGGGAAGGGAGGGAGGGAGGAAGAAAGAATAAGGGGAGCCTAATGTTTCAGGGATGGCTCTTCCACTTGAAGCTGTTGAGAGGCAAGGACAAGCATTATAAAGAAAGGCGGTTGCTGAGCTACTTGCCTTCTTCCAATTCCTATTCCTCACAGGTTCCCCCAAAGAGGACAGAGCAGTGGTCTTCCAGGCATGTGAGCCTACTGTGGTCTCATGCCTAGATGGATCCCACATTGGAAGCAAAGAGACAAAACACTCACAGGCCACACTGTATCCTTAAGTACAACTACATAGGTCAGAATCAGAGCATCTTAGAGTCGGAAGGGTCTCAAGTGTAATCTTTTCCTATCCAAACTCCCAAACACAGAAAGAATGTCTTCCACAGTATTCCAGACACATGGGCATTCACCTGCTGTCCACATCACCAATTATAGCCTCTGGATCAGACCTCCCAGCCTCAAAGGGAGCTGAAGTGAAACACCCCATGTCTCACTGATGGTTGGTGCAGGAAAATCTAGAGGAAGACTAAAGGCTGGGACAGGGGGACAAGGGGAATTTAGGGAGGAGGAAAACACCTGATTTGTGATTTACTAGGCAGAATTTTTCATGCATGTCCACGTGGACATGGGACAATGGTGATAAAGCCACAGACAAGGCAGGGTTTGGGGGACTGGAGGCAGCAGATTCCAATCTTACTGTTGCCCTTACTTTTTGTGAAACTATGATAAATGGGATTATTTTTCAGTATGTTTCTCTTCCCCAATGAGGTTGGACTTGGTCACGTGACTTGTTTTGGAACGTGGATGGGGCTAATACCCTGCCCAAGTTCCGAGCCAAGACCTTAAGAGAGATGGTGTGTTTCTGCCCTCTCCCTTGCATTCTTGCAATTCACCATGAGAAGAATATGCCTTGGGTGGCTGCTGGTCCAAGGAGGATGATAGGAACTGGCCAGACCTGAACCCAGTGCACACCCTGGGACCAAGCTTAGTCAACCTGCAACCTGAAGCCGAGATACCACAACCACCCATGAACTCATGAGGGAAAAAAAAGTGATGCTTATTATTGTAAGCCACTGAGTTTTGGGGTGGTTTGTTATAGAGCATTACTGACTAATACAGACTTTTATCAGTGAATTGCACATCTGCAGTTTTTGTCACCCAGCTTCAATTCAGCTTTTCTCTGGTAACTACCCCTGGATTCCCTCTGGGAACCATCCCCTCTCCATTTCAGCCCTGGGATTGGGATAGTGCTCCATCCCAGGCTCAGGTCCTTAGGTCTAAGTCAATGGTGCATCACAGTCCCACAGTAATTGGCTCAGGAGAGACCCATGCTCAGTGAGACTTTTCCAGGAACGCTAGAAGAGGAGCAGATATTCTTTCCTATTGGATTTGAATTCATTGGAGGTTCTACAGCCATCTTACAACCAGATGGGGAAAAAAAATCTGTCTGAGAATGGAGCCAGTCAGGAAGGAAACATAACTTAGATATGGAGAGAAAGAGAAACCAAGTGTCTACTTCAAGCTCCTACATGAAGCCATGTCTAAAGGTGAATCTACCCAACTTTTCAGTTGTGTGCAAAAAAAATTAAAAATCAATTTTTAACTTAAGCCACTTAGCCTGGATTTTCAATCACTTGCAATGGAAAGATTCCTGAACTCTTTCTCAGAATGGTTGCCTTCCAACTAACCAAACCATCTATAAATCTTCCATGGGTAGCTATAGTACCCAAGGAACTCTGCTCTGGAGGATACTGAGGGGGTGAAATTATGCATCAAGAGCCCTGTCCTCCAGGCATTTACAATATCATGAAGGCAAAGACAGTAACTACAAAAGGTTTAACTGATAGTTTAGGAATCAAGAACATGATTTGTTTTTGCTTAGCACTATCCGAGGGGGTGTTTATGAGCTAGGCAGCTTGGCCAAGGTGTCCCTGTTTTAACACCTAAAACAAAATAGCAAGTGAAAGAAGAGGACTGGAATGAGGCCCCACTTGATGAGGCTTACCAGGGGAGAGTGGCTGGGTTGGCTGTGACCCAGATGGCCTTCAGAACCATCTGGAGGCATCCCCTGAAACTGCTCCAAGAACACAGGCTGAAATCTCAGAAGACTTGACACCTGCAGCAGTCAGGTGCCAGCCCCCAGACACCCCCCCCGACATAGTCATCCAGACTAACCATTGTCCAGTCTCTAAGGCTTCCATGATTACAATCCTACAGCAGCCTGCTGATTTTTTTGTCTGTTTTAAAGGCACCTCTCCCTCTTCCCAGAGATATTCCAGTACTTATGAATGACAAGGGTCTTTTGGGGTAAGTTGAGTCTGTTTTCTCTGGGAAGATGAACAGCAGCCAGTCAGCATCCTCTCCCCCAGCGGCAACCCTTAAAACAGGGGTGAGGGGCATGCCCTTAAAAGGGACTCAGACATGGGGTGGAGGTGGGGTTAGGGACCCTACACTGCCACAGTGCCACCCTACACTGGCAGACTTACGGAGTAAAGGTTGTTGATTGGGACTGGCTTTTCCTGAAAACACCAGGCAGTTTTACACCTCCAGGTCTGTGGCCAGTGGGGTTTCCTTGGCATGAACATCCTCCCCTGCCTTGTCTGCCCACCTGCCATAGCTCTAACCTGCTTTTGCAGTCAGCCCAAGCATCACCTCCTCTGGGAAATTGCGGTAGGTTGTATTACTGTCCCTCCCCACTGGCCTGACCCTGAGAGGATTATACTTTCCACTCCACACATGGCACTCTTAATCATTTGACTTGCTTTGGCCCATGAAGCACCAGTGGAAGTGACCATGCCACTTTGGGGCTAAAGCCATACATGGCTCTGACACGGCTCTCTTCCCCCTGCCATGAGACCAGCCAGCCCCAGATAGGGACTGCTCCTCTATCCTTGATTCCAAAATGGAAGAGCATGAATCAGAACCACTTACTGTCTTAGTGGACCAAAACTGTCCAACATCAGTGCCCACGATATATATATATCCCATATGGTAAACCGGAGCCCTATCGATTGAGCCACATCCGCTTCCCTGCTCACGATATTTTAACTGTTTCCCCGGTGACTTGCACAAGGCATGGAACACAACAGGCCCTCAAAAAACATGCTCAATAAATAAATGACCAGAGTAACCTAGAGCTCGGCACTGTCCTTTCCTCCCCCAAGGAATTCAGCGCTCTTCTGAGGCCCTTTGCACATTTGAACTTAAATCTCTGTCTTCAAGGAAACAACAGGTGACAAAATTAGCTCAAGCCCAAAGGACAAGTTGCTGCTTAACTGTATGAAACTGCTATCCTGAGTGTTGGGGATTGAATCATGACCCTCTACAAAAGGCATGTTCAGGTCTCAACCCCTATCCTGTGGGTATGAACCTATTTGTAAGCAGGACCTTTGAAATTGTTTCTAAAGTGTACCCAAAGTGAATGAGGATGGGCCTTAATCTCATATTGCTGAAGTCCTTATTAGCAAAGGAAACTGAACGCCTAAGTGGAAGCCACAGGGAACAGCCAGAAGCTGGTAGTCAACGGAACCTAGAAGAGAACTGAGAAGAGGCTATGTGCATTACCATGTGACTGAAAAGCCAAAGAACCCCCAAATTTGCCGGCCAGCCAGAAGATATCAAGCCCAGGAGGCTTCCAGCAAGCCTCCTAGCCTCTGAAACTATAAGCCAATAAATTCCAGTTGTTAAGCCAACCCATTGAAGCGTATTTCTTTTAGCAGCCGGGAAACTAAGACATTGAGTAACATGAATTCAGAGAAGCAAGTGCGGTCTGGAGCACAGGTGGCTCTCTGAAAGATGTCCTGAAGTTTTTTGATGCTGAAGGCAACCAGCTTCAACACATCCAACAGGTTGTTGCACCAAAAAGTCCAGGGGAAAGGAAGCCATCTGCTCAGACTTCTCTTGGGGCTGACAGAGCCTGTTTGCAAATCAGTTTTTAAGGAGGTTTTCTGATCAAGCTCTTAAATACGGGATATTGCAGGAACCTAGAGCTCTCAACGGGCAGCTCAGAAGCTCTCCTGGTGAGACTTCAGCCAGGTCTGCCTCTTGGAGAAAAGGGGCCCCAGGTCTGTCTCTCTGGGCTGCACTCTTAATCAACCCCAGCGTAGGGGAGGGACCAAACAGCTCTTACACAGCCCCTCTCTCCAGGGAGTGAGCTGATGCCCTAAGCCAAGCCATTACCACCAGGGAGGACAGAGAGTCTGATTTCTGAGTATCTCTTGCTTTTCATAATATTTATTTTTTCACCCTACCTCTTTCTCTCTGTCCAACACACCTTATCTCAGACCCTACGTCAGATGTACCACATCCCAGAGGAGAGAGCTGGGGCCAGGTCCTGCTGCCCAGTTACAGGGGCAGTGAGTGCACCCTCCAAGTGCAAAGCGGAACCAAACCACAATATTTACCCCCGAGGCGGACACACGTGCTGGGTGATCACCACCGGGAGAGTGGAAACGAGCTGGGGTTTCAGCTTCATCTCCTCTTGTAGAGTTCCTGTTTGTTTTTCCACAGCTCTGTTCCAAGAGGGTGTACACGGAAGGGACCGTGTGGACAATCTGCGGGTAGCCCCACTCCCCCCACCACGTCCCTCTGCTGCCAGCACCCATGTGGCATGCCCTAAGAGAGGACATGTGGAGGTGTGGAGGCCCAGAGTAAGGGATGGGCGCTTTAATACCCTCGGGGCGGCAGCCAGGTGCAGAGTGGAGACACAGGACCGTATCTTGGTGGAGTGGGCGGGGTCACAGGGAACTTGGCGCACAATGACCTGGCAAGAGAGGGCAGGGTGGGCAAGGGTAAGTGGAGCGCCGGGCACCTCGGCAGGCGCGACTATGCGCATGCCCAAAGGGCAACGCTAGGCGTCAGCCCCCCACCCTCACCCTCACCCTCACCCCAAGCGCACGCTGCGGAATTCTGCCAGCACGAAGCGGAGTCACGCGCGGAGCCGGAGCAGCGAAGCGGACAAGGCCTCAGCAGCGCCAGGAGAGCACGCGCGTGGGTGGATGAGGGCCACCCCCCATCCCACTGCGCCCCTTGCTCCGGCCCCACCAACCCGCAGATCCCGCCGCCCTGTTTCTCCTCGCCCCGAACCCAGGGAAAAACCAAAAACAAAATAAAAATCCCGGAGCGTCCGAGCGAACCTTTGGGACTGGGGGAGGGTGCAGTCCGGGGTTGGGGGGTGGCCTGCAGCCCCTGGCGCCCGCCCCACCCCCGCCTTTCTCCTGCCCCCCACCCCGGCCTTTCTCCTCCCCACCCCGCGGTCCTTCTCCTCGCCCCCGCGCAGGAGCGCTGGGGGCGGGGGCGGCGCGCGCAGCGGCGCGGGGGTGGCGGGGCCGGGCGGGGCGCGCTCCTACGTAAGCAGCCGCGAGAGGGGATCCTGGGCGCAGGCCCCGCCCCCTCACGTGCCCGCGGCGCAGGGCCGCGTGCCGGCCGCGTGACCCGCAGGCCCCGAGCGGCCACCGCCTCCGCGGCGGCGTGGCTTCCACGCGTGGGAGGGAGGCCGCGGCGCCGGGGGCGGGCGGGCGAGCTGGGGACCTTGCGGGAAAGTCTGCGAGCTGCAGCTGCGCCCCCCGCCCCAGGCTTGGGGACCCCCGCCCGACTTCCGAGGGGGGTGGGTGGCATTGGGGTGGGGTGGGGTGCTGAGCTCTGCGCCAGCCCGGGTTTGGGGGTGGAGGACGGAACTTGGTGAACGGAGGCCCCGCCAGTCTCCTTACGCCCCTCTCCTTACGCCCCTCCAAAGCTCCAGAGTTTCAGGGATGGGAGGAGGCAGGGCGAGGGGCCTCCTCTCCAAGGCAAGGGTTGGTCCCAGATTAAAATCTATGTCTACGAGAGAGGCGGGGAGAACTTTTGAAAAGAAGGGGGTCCCCGCGGCGCTCTTCAGCCTCGTTTCTGCCCGGGTACTTTGGCCTCCCCGTGTGAGTGGGTCTCCACCAGCACCCTGTGAGCTGATGGGTCAGGGGCCCTGTCTTACTTGAGCCTAGACCCAGCACAGAGACAACACATGAGGCACGGAGGTGACTTCCTCATCCTTTCTGTGTCGCTGACCTCACTGACTGCTCCGAACCGCAGTCTTCCTCCTGGAAATTGCAGACCGAGCATTTGGGAAGAACCAGTGAGGAATAGAGGCCAAAGAAAGGCCGACACCAAATTGAGTGTTCGCAGCAACAGAAGAGAAGGAAACCCATCGTCTGTGCCCAGTGCAGTGTATCCTTAAGTGACCCATTTTCCTGCAAGGTGTCAGGTGCTGAGGGAGTCCCACACAGCGTTGTTGCCACCCTGAAACTTGTGTCTCTACTAGTTACTCCTAACGGCTGGTGACATGGGGAGGGGGAGGGCTGCCTGGGACAAGCCCTCGAGAGTGGAAGCCCCTGAAGTAAGTAAGATGTTTCCATGAAAAGTGATACTTGGTGTGGCACCGAGCCTTGGAGCTAGGGGAGCCAGGGAAGTCACTTGCCAACCAAATACCAATCCCTGGAGGAGAGGTAGAGGTATGAGAAGAGGGGAGGATACAGAATCTGGCCGAGGTCCATTTCCCTGTTTCCTTAAGGGAAATCATGGGGTTGGTGTGTTTTCTTGAATGTGGGTTGTATTCCCCAGGGCAGGGGCATCCTCCAGGTCAAGTTCTTCTATGGAGGGTGAAATGTAATTGTGTCCAGATTTTAATGTGTTCATTTCTAGGATGGTCAGAGAATGGAAGAGTGGCCAAGAGGCATGGGGGATGGGGTGGGGATGGGTAGGAGTCCCCTTTGGCCAGGTGTCTGGATGTCAGTGAATCTGGACAACTGCCTTTCCACCCTTGGCTCTCCAGGAGGACGCTTGCCTCTCAACACTCTATTATATTAGGTTTGGGAGTGGTCATTTTTAACTGTGCCTAGCACTGTGGAGAAAACAAAGGGAATGCTGGGTAAGGTCCCTGACCAGAAGAAATTTATATCTCCTAGGGGTGTTCCTTTGTTCTTGAAATACACATTTGAAGAAACATGGATGTGTGTATGAGGTGAAGAGCCAGTAAGAGTGGTGTAGACCAGTGCTTTGAAAGCTTAGAGAAGGGCAAGAGCTGGAGAGGAATGGGGAGGATTTGGACAGATGGACAGGAGCTGGGGAAGGTGCTGTCAGTACTGGAGACCTGCAGGAGAAAGGCTGGGAGGCAGGGATCATTGTAGCCACCCTCTGAAGAAGGCTGGTTTAGCTGGAACAAGAGATTCAGGAGCAGGGCAGGACAAAGATCTGTTTCACAAATGAGTTTGCTGAGGTCCAAGGCGGAGATACCCAGGTTCTCCTGCAGCCTCTAGCTACCGAATGGCTCTGATCATATATACATGTATTTTCTAAAAACCCTCCTCAGAAACATGCAGTGGCCCTCCATTGCCCAAACGCTATCATGGCACTTGAGACCCTTTATAATTTATCCCAAATTTACCTGTTCAGCCTTATCTCCATTTCCACCCTTTCAGAGCCACCATAATCAACAAGAATTACCCCTAGGCCCAGAATATGCACTCTGTTTTAACCCTTTTGTGCCTTTACTTTGTTCTTTTCTTTAGAATGTCCTCTCCGCCCTCACCATTTCTGCCAACTGGTCCTTGAAGACACAGCTCAAATGCCAGCTCATCCCCCAGCCAGATATAATTTTTGTTTGTGTTGACCCAACATCATGTACTCTGCCTTGGCACTTCATGTTGTATTACGAATTTGTAGACGCACAGGACTGGGTTAAATAGTGTTCCCTCCAGCTCTCAAAATTGATGTCCACCTGGAACCTCAGAATGTGACCTTGGAAATAAGGTCTTTGAACATGTCCTTTGTTAAGATAAAGTCATACTGGATTAGGTTAGGCCCTATCCAATGACTGGCGTCCTTATAAGAAGAGTAAAAATGAGAAAGCAGAAACCCAGACACACCGAAAGAATGCCATGTGATGATGGAGGCAGGCATTGGAGTGATGTGCCTATAAGCCAAGGAATACCAAGGATTGATGGCAAACACCAGAAAGAAGCCAGGAAGAGGCAAGGAAGGACTCTCTCATAGAACATTCTGAGATAGGCTGACCCTGCCAACACCTTGTCTTCAGACTTCTGTTTTCCAGACCTGTGAGAGAATACACTTCTATTGTTTTAAGTCACCCGCTTTGTGATAATTTGTTGCAGCCGCCCTAGAAGCTAATACAGGCGTCATCCTCCAAAGTCTGTACCTTTACTCCGACTGCTTCTCCCCGCCTCCAGCACTGGCAGCCTGGTCCAAGCACCATCATCTCTTCTGGACTTCTTGATAGCCTCCTGACCAGTCTTGTTGCTTCCCCTCTTGCCCTCTTCAGTCAGTTCTCCACATAGTAGCAAAAGTGATTTTTTAAAAAACATAAAACAGATCATGTTGCTCTCCTCCTCAAAATCCTACACTGGTTCATAATCACATTCAGATTTAATTCAAGACCTAAAATGACATTCAAAGCCCTATGTAATCTGTCCCCATCTTCCTCTCAGGTGCCCTGTCCCACCACTCTCTGCCTTGCTCAGTAAGTTCTAGCTACCCTGGCTTTATTGCTGTTTCTGGAACATTCCAAACTCATTTCTGTCTCAGAGCCTTTGCATTTGTTGAGCCCTCATAATGGGATGCATGTCTCTTAGAATTTACATGGCTCTCCCTCACTTCATCATGTCTGGTCAAAGCCACCTCCTTGAGAAGCATTTCCTGACTACTTTGTCTAGAATAACCTTCCCTATCAGCATATTCCATTTCCTTACTTGTTCTTCAGAACCATTGCCACTTTCTGACACCATATAATATTTATTTGGTTATTTATTTATTGCCTGTCACTACCATGAGAAGCAAAACTTCATGAGGGCCGAAACTTCTGTCTAGTTTGCTTGTGTAGAATAGTGCTTCCTTACACGTAGTAGGTGCTCAATAAATATTTCTTAAATGAATGAATAAATTAACCTTAACTCTGTTATTAAACTATAGTCTCCTCGAGGGCAAGCATCATGTTTTATACATTTAGGTCCTCCTTCCACACACCCAGTTCCTTGCCCACAAGTCCTCCCAAATGCTAGTTGAATGAATTTCAGATTCTGCAGAGAACAACCCCAAATAAATTTTTCTCCCATCAATATGGCTACACCTGTTTGGAAGGGATCAAGAAATGGTCCTTACCTATTCTCTTACCCGGGGGATGACCCAATGCTCATCACATTTATCCCAGAGCATCTACCAGATCTCTCTCTCTCCAGCTGTGGGATCTCAACCCATTTGTAGGTTGTATGTTAGTCAGCCAAAGGGGTGCTGATACAAAATAACAGAAAATCTGATGGCTTTTATAAAGGGTATTTATTTGGGGTAGAAGCTTACAGTTACAAGGCACTAAAGAGTCCAACTCAAGGTACCATAAAAGGTACCTCTTCACCCAAAGTCTGTTGCCACAAATTGACACAAGATGGTGGGAGATGTCTGCGAGGGTTCAGCCTTCATTTTTCTCTTAAGACTCCATGGGTCCAGCTTCTTCCAATCTCAGCTGTAGGTTGGCATACGGCTCAGCTTTCAGGGCTTCTCAGCTGTTCTGGTCTCTTCATAAGGTCAGCTGTAAACTATGAGGCTCATCTCTTTTCCAGGGGCCACAGGATCCTCTGTGTATCTTCTCTGTGTGTCTCCTTCTGTGTGAGAGTCTGTTTTATCAGCCCAGCAAGGGGGCTGGGACTCAACACTGAGTTGTACCCTAATGACGTGGTTGAATCAAAGCCCTAATCTTTACACAATTTAATCAGTCCCAGCTAACTAGTACAATCAAAGGATTATCATGCCCAGAGGAACAAACCAGTTTACAAACATAATCTATATCTCTTTTTGGAATTCATAAATAATATCAAATTGCCACAGGTTGTGACCCACATTTTTAAACAAAATAGAACAAATGAGGAAACATTAGAAAGCATTGAAGGTTGTGAGGCTACGTATTATTTTGTTTCAGTTGAGTGTGTATGTATCTTCAGGTCATGATCCAAAATGATTATCTTACTGTTGGCCCTGATCCCAAAACTTTGAAAGTCCTAGATGTTCCATGGATGGCTGTTTGTAGAATGCATGCTTAGACTCCTGAGAGTTAAATAGCTAACGCTGATTGTGGTTAACTTTGGTTCAGGCACTCTGTTATGCACTTTCAAATATATTATCTCATGCAGACTTCGTGATAATTCTAAGAGTAGAGTGCTATTAAATTTATCATTCCCATTTTACAGAGGAGGAAACTGAGGCTTAGAGAAATTAAGTGACTTGCCCATGATCACAAAACTTTTAAACAGCTAAGCTGATGGTCCACTTCCAGAGTGCTTCTTATCCACTACTCTGCAATATCTCCAGCAGCATCTACTCTTTAATTTCATGTAATTTACTGACAAAGAGCACCTGTTTGTTTGTTTGTTTGTTTGTTTTTAGGAGGTATCGGGGACTGAACCCCGGAGACCTCATACATGTGAAGCACATGCTTAGCCACTGAACTACACCCGCTCCACGCACCTGTTTTTATGTCAATAAAATAAAGACTACCTAGCCAGCAATCTCATGGGAGGTTTTATTTTTAGTTAGCCAGAAGGAGCCAAGAAGGTATATGGATTCAGGGACTTTTGCCTTTACTGAAGAATTCCACAGACCAAGAGAGTTTGAGAATCATTGGTCTAGATGCCATGCACACACAGATACACTTCATTCCCAGCCCTCAGTCTCCTGGCTGGCTAGAAGCAAGGGGGAGAGAAGTAGTACCTGCTGGCTATCTTGCTCCTGTTAGCTGGGCTGGTGCCAGAAGTAGGCATCCCCCAAACACCCACCCATCCAGTCCAAAGAAGAAAAGGCAGTCATCTTGGTGAAAACTTGAGGATTTATATATACCTCCTCCACCCCCATCCCAAGGTATGCACTTGGGAGTGGGAAGCCAGCTATCTTTGGGAAGTCAGGCTGTGGAGAACAGAGCAGTCCATCTCCCCAAATCCAGAGCATTTTATTTTTATATCAAAGTCCCAACAGTACACAGATGGCACTCAAACCAGGAGGACAGTGTAATGAAGAATTATTTACAAAGGTGTGAGAAGTGTTAAAAGAAACCAATAAGAGATGGCGAAACACCCTCGGCCTAGCAATGGCCGGAAGCCATTACTGCCCCTAGCTGACAAGGAGAGGGAGTGGTTAGAAAACTTGGGAGTGCTGTACTTGTAGCTGTGCAAGAGGGCCACCTGACAGGAGAGGGACAACCTATAGCTTAGCAGGGAGGGAGAAGGAAGAATAAATACTCTCCTGTGCTCTCCTCTTGCCCCTGGATTCCCTGCCTGGGCTCCCCATTGGCTGCTCCAGAGGTCAAGAGTGTCCAGTAATGCAATCCCTGTGTTGAGTACCCAGAACAGATTGGAAAGGGTGCAGAGTGGATCTGGAGAGAGAAATGCAGAATTTCAGGCTACCATCTGGGTTGTATAGACAGCTTGGGTGTCCTCAGCACGAGTGCAGATCAACAAGAATTCCCAAGGCCTTGGAATGCCAAATCTTGGCTCCTGCAGTACTTGCCAGTTCACCACAAAGTTCATTTTAACCTCCTTTCACCTCTCTCCTAAGGACAAGATCTGAGCGGGCCAAGTGGGGCATTGGGCAGTGTTGGCCACAGTGCAAGCCCCTCTCTTGGCCCTTGCTTTATTCATCAGGCTGCCAAGTGAAGAAAACCAGGCCAGTAAAAGAACCAGCCCCCCTCATCCACCTAGGCATCTGCAGCTCTGCCAGCACTTGGGCATCTTGTCCATGCTCTAATCATGGACGAGGTCAGTGGGTTTTTATACAGGCTGAGGATTTGATTGCCTGAATGGCAGAAATTTATTCCTGCCAGGATTTTGCACACTTCAGATCTGAAACCCCCTGGGGGAAGGAAGCATGGCAAAGAGTGGGGATGTGTGTGTGCATGCGTGCACGCACATGTGTAAGGGGAGGGGGAAATGCAGCTTTCTAAAAGCATGTTCTAGTTGTGCACACTTGCCCAGGCTTTGCAGGGGAATGTGTGGCTGCAGTTGTGGCTAAAATGTGAATGAATGTGGTGTGTGCAGGTGCATGAATGACTAAGTTTCTGTGAATGAATGCATTTGTGATGAAGGGTGTACGGGAGCCCTTGCAAGCTTGGGTTGTGGTTTGCAGGTGCCTGGCTGGATGGAAGCATCCACTAATCAGTATCTTTACCAAAGCCTAGGAGTGTTGGGCTGGGGTGGGGGTGGGGGGAATACTCGTTTTCTCATAGCATCTCCCTTTCACTGTAGCTGCTTCCGTGGCAGCATGAACCATTGACAACTGCCTCGTCCTTCCTGAACCCTCAGAGAAGAAATGAGGGAAAGACAGGGGAAAACACGCGGTCAGTCTGTGGTCAGCTGAAGTTTCTTCCAGCCACCAGGGATTGTCCTTAGATAAACTGTAGCCCCACAGCCTCATGATGGGATGCGAGCACTCAGTGCTTCTTCTTGGGGCTGGAACAAGGGGCAAATGGGTGATAGCTGGGGCATGATTTCCCCTGACTTCCACCCCCAACTAGCCTGGCATGATAGAATCATGCATATTCTGTCCTTGAATTTAACAAGGTCTTCTTACCTGCTTCTGTCCCCCAAAAGATTTTAGGGAATGAAAGGAAAGGCCTCCTTCTTTTAGGATATAATGATAAGCAAAAATGTTTGGGTAGGTACGAATTGGAAACTTGACCTGTGGGTGTATTAAAAAAAAAAAATTAAGGCCCACTTGATTTTAAGTCGTAGGATTTAAGTTCATCTTGGGCTCTTCTCCTCTATCCAAGGCCCCCCACATTCCTTATCACCCAAGTGGTCTCAGCAAGGGCCCCTGTACACAATGGCCCTAATTAGTCCCCTCATTAACAGTCGCAGCAGACACCAAAGACTGAATGGGTCAGAGAAATTAAATTCTTTTATTGCCCAGAGGCACAAGTGCAGCACATTTGAGGAGGGTAGGTCAGGGAGAGAGTATTGGGAAGCAAGAAATGTGGGAAATGAAAACTTTACTAAATTATTGTAAACTGCCTTCCGTGAAAATGGAAACAGCTAACCAACCCGCCTACCCTAAAAAGCTTTAGAAGTGGAATACCTCACCCACCTTGTTTCCATGGAGGAAACACTCTGTATGTTCACGGACATACTTCATAGGTATATATAAAAATGTAGGATTATAAAATCGAACAATTAAAACTGTATTGGGAAAAAAAAAAAAGAATAAAAAACCAAAACAACAACAACAACAACCAAAAAAACTGTATTGGAGAGCTATATGAAGGTGACAGTTGCCCCCCCCCATAAAAAGCAGAGCTTTAATAAATGCAGATTTTAATAATGCCATCTAATAGGTTGCATGTTGAAATCACAGCAGATGAAACCTAACTCCTATTTTGGTGGGCTCTGGGCCTTTTCTGCCAAGCAGCCATGTGAGAACGCACAGCCCAGAGCCTTGCCTATGAATGCACTGTCTCTGCTAAGTGTGAATGCACCAGTTATTTGCGTTTGTATGAATGGGGTTGCATGTGCTGGTCAGAGGTCACGTGAGACACATGGGGTGGGAGTTAGGTCTTAAAATATGAATTGAAAAACATGAAATAGGAAAGTGTGAATGGCATAAAGCTCCCCGTGGCGCCCCCTCTTTTTTTATTACCCACTGCCACAATAAGGCACACCTGTTATATTCAAATTAATTCCTGGCTTTGCAAATATCTATAGATCAATATCTGTACTTGTGTTTCACCCTTCCCCAGGACCAGACTGCTAAAAACAGATTGCTGCAACACAAAAGATACTGCAGTCAGCTCAAGCAGCCGGTTATTTTTAGATCAGGAAAAAAAGGGGAAGAAAAAAAAAAAAAAGAGGCAGTTCTGGGTTTTGCAATCTAATTTGGTCCCTTTTCTTAAGGAAAAAAAAATCCCATCAATGGCATTTTCCATACAATCTGATTTCTATTTGGCTCCTAGAAAAAGAAGAAAAGATCTAGGGCTGAAAATTCTGGAGTTTTATGGCTGATTCCAGCTAGTAGCCTTTCTTCACCAGGCTCCAACTGAATTAATTTGATACTATTTTTGAAAGTCAGTGTTTCTAAGGGAGACCTAATGACGCACTGACGTCAATGCAGGTCAATAGCACACACTGCTGGAACTGGGCGTGCTACACTGAGCCAGAGCTGGAGCCTTTTCCAACAGCCCTAACTCTGCAAATATCCCAGCTTTGCAGGGGGGTGGGGGGGAAGCCAGGGTTTTGCATTCATCGAGACCCCCACCATTCCCCTCCCCCAACACCTTCAAACCAGATGCATGTTTTTATCATGCAAAAAAAGAAGAAAATCCAAACATATAATCAGGCGCACTGCAGTGGAAAAAAAAAAAAAAAAAAGATTCATACCTGTCAAAGGAACGGTATGTAATACACACACACACACACACATTTGCGTTCAGAATGCAATGCAATATCATTGGGGTCTGTCTATAAATAGACCCCGAGTGCGTGTGCATCGGGACTTAGTCCCCAAATGGGGTTTACGAACGTGGGTGATGAGTTCTTTGATCAGTTACTCAGTAGGTGCCTGAGTGTGTGGGGGTGGAAGCGTGGGAGGGGGCTACCTCCTCTCTCCTCCTTCCCTCTGGCTCTCCCCCTCCTTTTTTCCCTCACTCTCCCCCTCGCTCCCCCCTTACCTCCCCTTTCTCCTCCCTCTATCCCTCTCCCGTTTCCTCTCTTTCTCTTCTTCTCCCTCTGTCCCTCAGCCTCCCCCCATACTTTCTTTCTCTCCCCCTCCCATCCTTCCCCTTCCTCTCTCCCCCTCCTTCTCTCCCCCTCCCTCTCTCTTCTCCCTCTCCCCCCAAGTCTGGCACGGAAGGCGAACTGTTTTGCTTTGCTCCGGGAAGAGTGCAGACACATAACGTGAAATCCCGAGCTTTTTGCGTGGTGCCTTTAAAACGCTTCCTTATTTATATTACCCTCATTCCCTCACCTCTCCCACCCCCTCACCAGTCCTTCCAAATTTCCCTAGAAATCTCTGTAAAGCGTGCGGAGGGGAAAACATTTGCACAGAAAGTGAAGGAGCTCGCCAAGGTAGGTTATACCATGCACTGTCTTGTGTTTGGCTTTGGCAAAGTTTACGGTGTCAGTTGGTGAATGTTCGGAGGAGCAGAGCGGTGTGACTGACCGTGGTTACTGTCTTTTTCATTGAACAATTACATTTGTGCAAATTGCCTAGACTCCTTGAGCAGGCTTTCCTGGGGTCTTGTGTGTGTGGTTTTCAGCAGGAGGCAGGTCAGTTAGACAACAAGCAGTGGTGTTAAACTGGGGAGGGGATGTTGTCTCCCCCCCACACCAAGGGCTTTGTGGTGGGGGAGTGGAGGGAAATTCTGTGGTGGGTAAGTGCTTATTGCACTTTATCATATTTTGGGCTGATTCTCATTCATAAGATGTCTTTATCCTTGTAATTATTTTGCAAATGAAAATCTAGTTCCAAAAAGGCTTCATGAAGTCAGAGCAAAGTGGGGGAGTGTGGGGAGATAAAAAGAGGGTAGGGTGGTGTTGAGGGGAGTGGTAACATTTCTTGCCCAGAGAATTTTCTCTTCTCGTTTCCTATTTGGAGAAGATGCTTTGTCTTTAGTGGCTGTAAGCAAAATGATCTTAAAAACAGCAACAGCAACAACAAAACCTATTAGTGGGTAAAATGAAATTAAAAAAAAAAAAAAAAAAAAAAAAAATGTTTCCATTGCCAGAGCAGAAACTGCTACAGCCCACAACCACCTGTAGAGGGAAATCTTTCTGCATGATTTCTTAGGGCCCGTTCAGTAGAGGAAAACCACTTAAAAAGGCGCCTGGCAAACTTTGCAGCATGAAGACAAGAGAGGCTCCCCTCTGCAGGGGAGAGGGTTAAATCACAGAGTCGGGGTGAGGGGTGGGTGCAGAGGAGGAGGGAGAGCCTGGAGTCCAGCCAGGGTCTCTCACAGTCTGGAAAGCTGCAGGATTGGCCTTCCTGCTCTGGACGCTGGAGCTGAAATGGGCCCAGCTGGAGGTGGAGATGCTAAAGGGGGTCGGGGGTGGCAGAGTAGCTGGCCAGGGGGCACTCATCCTGCCGGGTCAGGAATTGTGTGGGGCCTGGTGCCGTGTGGAGATGTGTAGGTCAGAGGCCAGTTTTTCCGGCAGGCGCTGATCTTCCCTGCTGCTGCACAAAGCGAGGTGGTTATCAACAAGTGCTTCTCCTGAGAAGATTAGTTGTGACAGGGACTTCAAGGGGTTTTCTAATCTGGGTAAATCCACCGGGGCGTTATTATGTGCAGCAAAGAGAGTCATTCTTTGTTAGGAGGGAGCTTGGGGGGAAGAGAGGTGGAGGGATGGAGAGAAGGGACTTTTGAATATCAGCCATTTGACCTTGGGGGCCAAAGTTCAAATCCTCCAGAAGGCTGAAGAGGCTGAAAAGATATAGTTACCCTTCTCCCTCCCCCCTCCCCAACATCTTTCATCCTGAGCTTTATGTCTTATGGGAAAAATTCAATGCCTGAGCCTGATGTTGGCCAAACCTCATCAATGGGAATTCCGTGTGTTGGAGAGCAGGGTTTTTTTTTTTCTTTTTTCTTTTTTTTTTAAATCTAGGCAAGCAGGCAACTCTCAGCTGTAGTACTGTGTTTTCCCCCTGAAATGATCTTCTAGGAAAGCTGAATCACCTCCACTCTGAGGAGCAGCCACTTCTGGGAGGTGGAACACAGGTCTCTTTAGCAGGGGTGCAATACCCCCCCCTCCCCACCATGGTCTGGAAATGCATGAATGTATTGAATATCTCATTAAAATGCACTTGGAAATACGGGCAAGGTGAAAGGCAATGGTTCTTTAGGTTGCTGGAGTGAAGGCCAGTGGGTGGGAATGTGATTCTGAAGGAGTGAGTAAGTTGGGGGGGGGGGAGAAGGGGAGGGAAGGGTGGCTGAGTCACCAAATTAATGTGAACAGTGAATCTCTTTCAGCAAGGAGGTGGGAGATTTGGGGAGAGTGCTTGGAAGTTAGGATTGGCATGCCATTGTTACAGGCCTTAACCTAGAATAATCAAAAGGCAAAGTGAACAGAAATGGAATTGGGGGTGAGCTGAGGGCACAGATTAGCACTAAACCTGCTGTTAGTGTGAAGCATTGTCCACTTAAAGAAAGCATTCCTCAAACGGCTTTGAGGATATGGAGAGTGGATGGTGAGCCCATCCTTAAGTACCTGTTAGTGCGGAGTAAAACCAGGTTAACCTGTCTGACACCCATTGTCCTGGGGCAGGGGACTTCCCCATCCTTTTTGGCCAGTGGGAGGACAAGGGTGGTCTTCCACAGCCTAGGAAGCAGTAAGATCACTTGGGTGACCTTTTTCAGGAGGGAATTGTTTCTCTTCCTTATTTAAGTCAACAAGTGTCTCCTTTTGGCATATAAGGAGAGAAAAAGGGTTATGAGAACAATCTCGTTCTGGAGCTATAGCTATGTGTCCTTTATATTCCTCCCAACCCATCAGTATCTCTCTCTACTCTGAGCTATGGTCTCCGAAGGACCAAGTTCCGGAAAGACACTGGTCTGATATATACCCTTTACCACCTTTTCCACCCTAGCCTTAAAGGTGTTTCGTGTCCATCAGCCATTTCCTTGAGGTCCATGTAAAGACAGCCTCTCTCAATATGTTTTAGACATTGTTAACATCAAGTTCTACCAAGTGTCCAAGCACACATTACATGCAGACTTGTGTGTGCAGTGCACAAGCGTGTATGTGTGCGGAGACCACAGCCGTGCGCATGTGTGCATGTGGGTTTCTTGCCACACGTGAGCTCCCAAACGGTTCACAAGGGAATGGACCTTCTTTGTCTTCTATCAAGTTGAGAAATGCCACATCCAGTTTGGGGGTGGATCTGACGTCCCTGAGTGTATGTGGTGAACCTGAATTTGCCTTGGGTTTCCTCATATTCATTCAGGAGTGTCAGTTCCCCCTTCACTCAGCGTTGGAGAACATGACTGCAAGCAGATGTCTACCCACTTAGAAGAAGAATGAAGTCCAATTTTTCTCTCTCATCATTGGATAAGCCCTCATGTTTTCCCTCTGTTTCTCAAAAGAAAAATAAGAGCAGGAGCAGAGCTGGCTATGTAAGTTGAGGAGCCCAGGGCAAACTGAAAATACAGGGCTCCTTAATCATAAAGAAGGAAAGAGTGCCATTAAAGGTGCTAAAGTATAAAGCTTTCCCTTTCTCCCATAGTCTCTCTCGACTTGTCATGATTTTTATTTGCTGTTTACTGTTGTGCTAAATAAAGAAAAATGAAACTTTTATTAGCATGAATTTTTACCGTTCATCTTTATATTGTGCAATGCCAGTTTTAAATGTTTATATTGTGCAAATGCAAGAGTATTTATCACCCATGCAGAATCATTGAAATTACACGATTTGTATTTTAAAGGTTACACATTCAAATGTATTTAGTTCTTACCAGAACAATGGAAATGTTGCATAAAATGAACTCAATTGTTTTTATTCTTGATACATATGCATTTTATCAGCATGCTCTACCTTGGGGTTACTGACTAGTGAGGAAGGGCTGAAAGGAAAATGAATTATGAGATGGCAAATGCAGGAAAATAACACAAGAAATGATATGATAGGGTAGCTGATGTGGCTCAGTGGTTGAGCACTGGCTTCCCACATACTTGGTCCCAGGTTCAATCCCTGGCCCCAGTACCTCAAAAAAAAAAAAAAAGATATGATAGGGTTCCTTGGTAGTGCATCTTAGAATGCCAGTGCCTTCTTTTCTGCCTTAGAAGCAAGTTCTGGTGCAAACAGAAAGCATGACTCCTGGAGGTGTCAGCGCCACTGCTTACTCAGTCATAGCCTTACCTTATACTTGCTTTGAGGCTCGCTGAACTCTCACTGAAATTCTGTGCTTACGGGGCTTCGCCAACATAGTCTGCAAGGAGGCAGAAAGGAATGGCAGGCACACACGTGGCGTGGATCTCCTCGACTCACATGCATGCTCCATTGTCCCACAAGCTTCACCTACAAAGCACAAGTTCAAAAATAAAATTATTAAGAACTTCAAGATGACAACAGCGGAGTATTAAACCAAGTGCAGGCCGTTCTGAGCACAGGCACCTATGTGACTACCCAGGACTTGAAGCCAGCCTGAGCAGGAGAGGATGAGAAGCAACGCAGATCCCAGACTGAGAATTCAGTTGCTCTTCTTCTGTCATAAAAGGAATTATCCCATCTTCAACAAAAAACTTCAGGAGCCTCCATTTTGACCCACTTGGGCTTTCTTTTCCTCTAACCAAGCCTCACTCTATGAAAAGTCCACCACTCACAGCTCTGAAAAGAGAATTCATCTGCTGATCTCTTCCAGGTCTGTCCGCTGAAGCCTTGAATTAGAGCCCAGACCTGGGAAATGAAGCATCCACTCCAGTCCCCACCCACCACTTTCTGGCTTGGCTGTGCCAAGTAGATCCCTTGCCTAGACTATCTACAAAGAAACAGAATAATACTTAGCTTGCTTCATGAATAATTGTGCTAATTATTTACTGCTTATTGTTTACCTTGCCACTGCTCTGCAGTCTTCTCGGTGACCTCCTGGTCCAGGATGACGGGTTCTCAGAAATGACTGCGGCAGTAAATTCTATTGATGATGATGTCGAAGGAGTAGAGCTTGAGGGTAAAAGGGCCAAGAGAAAGACAACCCTACGTTCTTGAAGGGCTGTGGCAGGAAAGGGATCTTTCCTTCCTTCATCTGCTGCCTCTCTGCTTACCCATTTAGGAGCAGGGCTTGAAGGTACCTTAGAACTGTGAGGTGGACATGAGTGGAAATAAGATGACAATAAAAATGCATCCAGCCAACAGAACGAAGACACTATTGACCCACCATCATTTGTGCAGGGACTTTGGGAGTGCTATAGTTCAGCCTCAGTCTAGTTTTCCTTTATTGCCTGGTCCTTTGGGTGACAGCAGCACCCTTTGGTGAAATATTTATCTCGGCCTAAGCTACTGAGACTACCTAGAGAAAATAAGAAAAATTGTTCTGGTTTATTTCTTTGTGTGACCTTTATAGACTTGGAGGCTGTTGCAGTGGCAATCCAGTTAGTGGATGGAGGTGTCACCAATGGATAATTATTTACTGTTTGTGAATGAGCCCAGCACAGTTTTTGGCCCATGGTGGATGCCTAATAAATGTTAGGTGACTCTGAGTATGTGGCATTATTGTAGCAATATGTTACAGTGAAAGAGCCATGGCTTTGGGCTCAAACTATGTAGGTTCAAGCAACCAAGTGGATGTATGATCTTGGGCAAATTATTTAACTTCTTTGTGACCTACTTATCTCACCTGAAAAATGGGGGTATTCACATTACAGTATTTACTCCTCAGGGCTTTTCTGAGAATGAAATGAGAAACAAGATGGCTTACCCGAAAGCAATCTGAAGCACAGTACATATTTGACACGTATGTTTGCACATAAGGGTGTAAACAGAAGCAGATACTAATTTTTTAAATTCTGCTTCCTCTCTTTCCTATCTCACTCAGCAACAGAGGTAGGCATAAGTCTCTGATGGGCTGGATATTTGCGGTGTCCTGGGTATAGTATAAATGGGAATAGGCGTGGCTTTGCAAGCAAACCGTCCTGGGTTCAAATTTTGGCTTCTGTATTTGGTTGCTTATGTGACCTTTAGCAAGTCATTTATACTCTCTAAGCCTCAGTTTCTCCAAATTTAATTTGGGAGTAATAATAGTACCTACCTTGAAAAATTACTGTGATGATTCATTGAGTTGATATTTGCAAAGGACTTGGCACAGTGCCTCACACATAACAAGCGCCTAATATATTAAACTATTACCATTTTATTTTTATTATTATATCTCAGGCCATTGGTAGGTCCGGGGAAGCATCAGTAAAGTGACTTGGGAACATTTTCTCATGAGGCATGATGTAGGTTAGAGTTTCTACCACATGCCTTTCTTACCTGGGTGGATTCTTCCCTTTCTGAAGCCAGCGAGGTCATTCTAAGACCTTTCCACGTGCACAGGGACTCCTCTTGGGAGATGCTAGGTAGTCTGTAATCCCCCTCCCTACCTCACTGAAGGCCAGGTGAACTGTTCTCCATTGACCAACAGGGGACAGGCCTGGGCATCATCCCTGGAGCTTTCACTTCAGCTCAGAGCCCATAAACTCTTTTCTCCCAGCAGCCCCCAGTCCTGAAAGAACAGGCACCGAGGTAAGGAGAAAGGGACCCTTGCTTGGCACAGGTTTGAACCTCAAGAGTATGAGTGTGAGAAGATCATCTGCATTTGACTTACTGGAGCCTAGAGGCAAGGCTCCTCTTCCCTGGGGCAAATGTACCAAGTCCTCCTTGGTCATTGTGATAATCCCTCAGGGATGCCTTGGACTCAAGTATGATTATCTACTCTTCACCCAGATCTTCAGTCTCAATAACCTCATTCCCTAAACGGGAAGTACAGAAGAAAGTAATCTTTCACCTGGTCCCCATGGCCTCATCAAAATTGGCAACTCAACACAACAACAACAACAACAAAACCTGATGGAAGGTCCACGAGATAGCAGGCAATATATTAGGCTTAGCGGGTCTGGAGAAAACTAAGACATAGATCCTGCTTGCCACCAAGATGTTCATGGTCTGGAAGGTAAAGGAAGCATTTAGCAGCCCACGTTCTACTTTTGGTGAGATCCTTACCAACCCTGGGTTCTTACGCACTTAAAAGCCCTTGCCTGACTAATAAATCACATCATTGACTTCTTTCCCTTTTCCAAACTTGCCTGTCCTATGTCGCATTCTATCAAGAACCCTTTCATCCATGAGTTTATGTGAGCATTTTAATTGGTGTGTTATGCCCCAGTTATGAAAGAAGAACAAGACCATTCTTTAAGAGCTAAATTTTTAGTTCCAGAGTCCCTCGGTGAGGAGATCATGCTTTTAAGACAATTCCTTCTTTTGTGAGTACCTGGGCTGATTATGTTAGGGTTCACGGATTCCAGAAGTATAGGACTTGATTATAATATCTTAGGTATTAAGAACCCCAGAACCTGTAGATTCTGGTGTAGGGATTCTGGTGAGCTGGACATTTGGAAACAGGAATCCCTGAACCCATCCCTAATATATCCTATAACCTGGAGCAAGTTGACTCTCTCTCTGGGCTTCAGTTCCCCTAAACAGAGAGTAGAAGAACATATCTCCCTCTCTTTTTCTAGAAGATAAGGTCTTGAGAACCCCTGGGATCACTCATCAGCAAATACTATATTCTCTAATCTCTCCCCTAATCTTCAGAGGACCTGAGATCAACAGAACGTTAACTGAGCCAGGAATCAAATCCAGGGTTCTAGTCCAGTCTCTGCTGCCTTAACCTTGGGAATTTAGGTGATTCACTTGTCCACTCTGGAGACCTCATCTTTAAAACAAAGATTTCAGAGCCAACCAGCTCTTTAATTTATATAGTCTCATGATGGTCACTCAGAGTTAGTTGAATGATTCTTGTCCTTAAGGGATTCCTATGGTGCTTGGAGGAGTGGTCATATCTGAGTTGAAGGCACAGTTATCATCACTGTTATTACAGTCTTCCTATGGCCCTGGGGCAGAGGGTCAGTGGTTACTCAGGCCTCAGGCAGTAGGTTTCTCTAGACTCACTAGTCCCCATGACATCGTCACTCCACAGACTGTTTCCACAGCAAATACAACACCAGATTGAATATTGATTCCTTGTCCCTTTGGGGCTTCGCATATGCCCTGACCCTTGCCAGTACCTTGAAGACCATTTCTGTTAAGAGGAGAAGGTGGGCCAGCTCACAGTGTAAGCCAAACAGCCTGGATGCAAATCCTGCATCACTTACTTAAATACCTCTGATACCTTGGAAAAGTTCATTAACCTCTCTGTTTCCTCACCTAAAGATGGGAATAATAACAGTACTTACCTCCTAAGGTTAATACGAGGAGTAAATAAATACATATAAAGTACTTAGAAGCTTGCCTGGCACATAGTAAGTGCTCAATAAATGCTTGCTAATGGTGATGTTTTACCCATTCTTGAGACATCTCTGTCCCTAATACTTCACCCCTTTGGGTTTCTCTTTGGAGAATGATGTGCATTTGAAAGGAATTTCAAGTAAAATAGAAATATTCTCTAAGTTGTTTGTTTCCAGAGGGCACAAAGCAAGGTGCAAGTGCAGCATGTTACATGATGAAAGCTGGTCCCTGCTGAGGATCCGATGCATTCCTATCAAGGTCTGGAAGTAAGCGGAACCACAAATTCCAAATCAGAACGAACCCCGTAAATGCATGAACCCTGACCCAATGACATTAGTAATTCCTCTGAATTACAATCCAAAGCAAAGTTGCAGTTTTATTTGTAACCTAGCAAACCATTTCAAATGGAACCTATATATTTGCTGATACTGGTGGCCCACAGGATCAGGTTATTCCATGAATCAAAACATTTGGTACCAGCCCTAGGGATGAGGGGATGAGAAAAAAGGCTGGGAAGGGCCTGAGTCTAAGTCCTCTCCTCTTCCTGTAGGCAGTGATTCTCAGGCTCTTCAAGACAGTAGCTCCTTCCTTTCTTCTCTTCCATGTCATCAGAAGTCCACCTTCTCATTGGGCAGCTTCCTTCTATTGAAGTGGAGGACCAGTAGGAACAGCCAAGATCATGGGGTGATTGAGAGCAGGGCTTTATCATTGGTCTCTACAATTAAGGAAGCCTCTGCTTCCTATAGCTTGTCTAAGCCCCAGTGTCAAAGCAGCCGACACTGACCCTTTACCAGAGGTAGGTGAACAGAGCCCAGCAAAGTCACAAGGAAGGGTAGATGGGATGATGGCTTCATGGCTGCTGATAAAATCCATTATCCACCCCCAGATTATTCTTTTTTTTTTTTTTTTAAAGATTTTATTTATTTATTCATTTATCCCCCCCTTGCTGCTTGTGTTCTCTGGGTCAGCTAACCACGCCGTGTGGGCGGGCTTGCCTTCACCCGGGTTCGGTTCCCAGGGCCTCCCATATGGTAAACGGGAGCCCTACTGATTGAGCCACAGCCGCTTCCCAACCCAGATTATTCTTAATGACAGTTCCTGAAGAGTGTCTTGTCCTTCCCAGGCTTAGAGACTAAAGAATTATGCTCCTGAATGAGGTCCCCAACTGTCATTCCTCCAGCTTATCCCAAAATTATGAAAATCCAATGCATTTTCCAAAGATGTAATAAGTCTCTTTTGTACTTTGTGGCTTGGTCAGGCATCTGAGGGAGCATCTTAGGAAAAAGGAAGTAAACGGCTTCATCCTGGTGGTAATTTTTCCCACTGGGATAGGTTGTACTTGCCCAGGGACCCAGAGAATGGAATGAGAAGAAATATCCGATATTTCTATAGGTCCTGGCTGGGCCTTAACAAGGTGGGTCCCATAGCTCAGGTTCACCTGGCCCTTAGTAACTTTTCCCAGTGCTGACGGTTAACTCCACTATTATCACTCCTGCAAAACCCTGCTAAGGCCCAAAAAAAGAGGCTGCTTTTGCACTTAGCAGCCGTTTGGCTTTGGGCAAGATATTTAAGCTCTCTCTGCCCCAGTTTTTTCAACTCTAAAATGGAAAGGCTAAGAGGACCCGTTTCACCATGTTTTAAGTATTGAACAAGATAATGCATCTATACCTCTTAGCATCGTACTTGACGTTAGTAAATACTAAATAAATATCATCTGTTGTTACTCTTGATATTATCCAAGCAGAAAGGGGGCAAGTTGCTCTCATAAAATGTTTTTTAACCTTCCTGGATGGCAAGTCTTTGCCTTATTCTGGGTTCCTCCTGATCTGTGTATCATCATTTAAATAGGTGAAGGCACAGAGTTCCTTGGGTACACTAAAAAAATGAGGCCACTGCTAATCAAAATTAGTCTGTGGGCAAATATTAATTGTAAGGAAGACGGGAGAGATCCCCCACCATCTCCTGGGGTTCCTACTATTGCATTGATTAACTGAGAGCCAGAAAATATCAAGAGTAAGTGTGGGGGAAAAAAAAAGTATGTACCCTGACACATGGAGCCACTGGGTGGACCTGAGGAATCTGAGCAGAGAAGGAACTGTGGAAAAGCTTGGCTCAGCCTCAGTACGGTCCATCTTGACGCCTGTTGGTGGCCATTTTAGGTCTTTGCCTGAGAGGATTCCATATCTATCCATTTCGTTTCTCATACACATGCTTTTCAAGGCTCCTGAGTACAGGCTAGGACTATTTCTCTCACCCTGCTGCTGCTAAGCGGGATATACAACCACCTTGCTGCATATCTTCTTTTGGGGAGAGGGTAGATGTCCAGGCTCGATGGCTCTCTTTTAACAAGTTTATAATAAGGTCCTTTACTGGCTATGAAAGTAGATATTTTGGAGAAAAGGATAACTAGAAAGCTAGAGCATATTCAAAATTCCGAGGGCCAGAGCAGTGTAGGCTTCAAAATCTCACCCCAGATCTCCTGGGATCAGCCCCAAGTTGCAGATGGAGCACAAGAGTTGAACCTTGATGTAGACTCAGATGTCTGCAAAGTTCGAGAACCCCAGGGTTCTCTGAAGCCAGGCCTGGGCCTAGATCCTTTGGCCAGCCAAGGACACGAGTTTTCTAAAGGTTGCTGGTGTAGAAAAAGCCTGTAGCCTCTGTGCGGAGATCTGTTTTATAGAGAAATGAAGGGCATGTGGATCGAGCAGAGCAGTTTTATTAGGGAGCTCCCTCTACTGGCTCTTTGATAGAAAATCCAAGCAGTCTTTCTGCCCTGCCTTGTTGGTATCAATTTAAAGCATCTGAACATCTTGGTGACTCCAAAAAATAAGATTCCACAAGACACCAAGGAAGATGAAACTCCAGAGATTGGTTTCTTCTGCCTCCTTAATTATTTCATCTAACTTTATTGGGTGCCAACACAGTGCTAAGCATTTTACTTGCATTATCTTACTTAATACTTACCACAGCCCCGTGTGGCAAGGTTTTCCAAAGAGGCAGCTGAGACCTGAAGAGAGTAACTAAATTCTGAGCACCACCAGAGGCTAGCAGACCCCCTCACTGCTTAGGAGCACCTGAACAAGAACTCAGGAGGAGCAGGGACCAGCGGACATGGAATTGGAAGCAAGAAATGTTCTCATCACCTAATATAATTGGATATATACCTAGCTGTAGGGTTGTTCCATGAAGTTCCTGGGCCCTAGAACATTTTGGTCCTGCATTCTTTTTAATCCAGTCCTTGGGGCAATTAATTACCTGACAATACTTGTCCAATCTGGGCTCTTGCTCTGATGCTCAGGCTGAATAGAGCAGACGAGGAAAAATTCCCATTACAGAGGTGAGGACTTTTCTAATTCATGGAACATGTGCACTCCCATTTAAAAAAAATAAAGTCCTGTGAGATAGGTAGAGCAGGGAGCACTACACACATTTGATAGGTGGGGAGTTTTAGATGACTTATTCTAGGTTTTGGTCAGGAGCAAATGGCAGAATTGAGACCAAAATCGTGACTCTCAGCTTCATTTCTGACTTTCTGGTTGGCGATGGGTGGAACTGAAGTTTAGGTTTTGCTTTTTGGTGGTAGAATATAAAAATTTTGAACCCGCTTCCTGAATTACGTATATATCCTTTCCCAAGTCTCTCCTTTCCCTTTCTCGGCTTGGTTCATAATTGAGCTCTCTTGACATTGAGCCATTTGGGAGTTAGGAATTGCACAAACCACTCAGTGTGTTTTTAAGGTTGGTCTCTCACCAGCCCGCATTTTAGAGGTATCTAGGTGCCTGGGAGAATACCAAATATTTTCTCAACTTCCCTGCAACATGTGAAGATATAATCCTCACCTCTTACAGGAGAACCTCAAAGCATTTTTACTTTGGGTCTTCCTGGGAATTTGAGATACGGGTAAGTAATAGGATTTCTGCTTTGGTGGGGTGCTGGTCTCCAATTTCATTGTCAACATACTTCTAAATCTAAACAGTGGGACACTGGCTGCACCATATATTAACCAGCTCCCCCACCTCTGACTCAGGATCAACCACTAGCTGCCCTTTCCCCTATGTAGAGTGATGTCATAATGGGATCAGAATGGTACTACCTGCTGATAATATCACAGCAGATAGAAGAGCAGGCTTTCTGCAGCACTTCCTGGGCACTTGGGCTGTCTCTGTACTAAGCAAAGTGGTTGAGCGAAAAGTATTTGTCCATGAGCTGGCCCTCAGCTAGCAGTGGAAGCAGCTCTCTTTGGTTTGACCTGTTAATACCACAACATTCACTTTGCCAGAAATGTGACTTCTTGATGAAGAGTCACCCCAGACCTGCCAATTTGGAGTGAAATCATCTTTGCCCACCTGCTGGTAAGGCTGCCCATCCCTTAACCCACCTGTAGCCTTGAGCATCTGCCCCTCATGCCCCTGCCACTACCAGGGAGGCCAAAATGATCCCACTGAAGGAAGGGAGGGGAGAGCCTGAAACTAACTCTCACAAGGAACTGTGATGATGGACTGTGGATTGCTGACACCGTGTCCCTTTCATTCTTGCTTGTTGTAGGAGCGCCAAGGACCAAGAGGAGACCAGATGAGTTTTCAAAGCAGTCCTCACACACCCAGGACTCACCTCATCCTTTGCCTCGTGCTTTCTGCAATGTTGCTGCTGACATTCATCTTCCTGTTAACCCTTGCCATAATAACCCCTTCCTGACCACCGTCTTTCCTCCATTCACCACCCACTCGGTTCTTCCTCCGTGGTATCTCTCTATAGGCAGGGGCTTTGGTCTCTGATTGGCAGGTTTCCCTTTGAGTTATATCCAGATGGCTAACGTTAGTTTCCCTACCTCCCACCCCAGACTCAGCCCAGCATTCAGCCACCCTGGTCAGGAAAACCACAGCAAACCCTACTTCGCCAAGATGAAGTCGCAAGACTCTCTGCCAGAGCAGTCGCACGCAATGAAGGGACCCAAGGTATCTGAGTTATGATGTAATTGAAACCAGATGAAAAGACCAGAAATCCTTTAATCCCAGTCAGATGTAGTGAAAGAGCTTACTCATGACTATTTGGACTGATAGAGAATGTGGAAGGGGTTTGGGGGTAAGGAGGAGTCCAAAGAGAAAGAGCCCCAGAACTGAATTGCCCCTGAACAGGATGGAATCATCTAGATTTTTTCCCCCTCCAATTAAATTTGCATTTCATTCTACTACCTTGTTATGGCTTCACTCTAGACATTTTCATTTGAGACCCACGACTCTTCTCCATGGGTCCCGAGGACAGGTTCCCGGGTGGTGAGGTAAGTGGCATTTTCCAGGACTCTGTCTAGGGTGATTTGTAGTGCTCTCAGAAACTCAGTGCTGATCAGTCAGATCCATCCTATTAGGTCGTAAGATCTGTCCTCTAGTTCCTCCTGACCTGAATGCCCTTGAGGGATCCTCAGCCCAGCCCTAGAGGTTAGTCCAGCCTCACAATGTTAATCTAGACCTCTGCAAAACAGATCCTCAGGAGTAATCAAATCAGGATTTTTTGAGGCCCTATTACTTTCTTTCCTAAAGATAATTACTACAAAAAGTGTGGCTCTCTGAAAACCCACTATACTCTAGAAGGTGTATTTCTTCCCTCTTCCCCTTTTCTTTCCACGTTTAGGAGTAAGCTAGGACTGATGGAAGATGCCAGATTTTCACCATGTGAGCTGAAGGTCTCTCTTCTTGTGACAAGATTCAGATCTAATACATTGTTTCACTCTTTGGACTTTAACATAACTTTGCCAATAAGTACAAAAAATGGTCAGTCCAGCAGATATGTTAGTCCATTCTTCCTCCATGTTCCACATATTATGTTTATTGGACTAAGAATAAAAGAGATGCAGTCCTCATTCTTTACCGTTGGCCTATCAGATGTGGTGATCCAAGCTCAGTAAATAGATGAAAAGTTCAGCTAATTCTGATCCACTAGGCCCTCCAAGAATTTGTGATTGAGCTCTTCCCACTGAATTTAGGTGGTGTATATGTTAACTGGTCCCATTAACCACAAGATTAAGGCTAAACTCCGAAGGTATCTCTAAACATCCTTCAGATTGTTCTCTTCCCCCTCCCCCCGTTACCCATGCTTTTCAAGTCCTAATGCCTTTCTATATAGAATCTGCTAAAGTACACTGGCATCCTGAGCCCTACCCTATCCTACTGCTTCATGTGCTTGCTCTGGCTTCCCTGTCTTTGCTTAGATCCTCACCATGAAACTTACTTTAGATATTCCTGGGTGACCCTCCAAGTCCTCGTTCTCCCATATGTGCCTTTCATCAGGCAAGTCATGGGAAAGCCTACCATCTGGTTCTCCAAGGTGTCCGGCAGTTAGAGTGGCCTAGGGGGAGGGAATGAGGGTATATGGAAGAGCTTGCGCCTTGATAATGGAGTTGTGCAAGGAGCAGGTATTGTCTTAGCTGTTGTGAAGTTGAACTATGTAGCTGCTTTTGGGTGGATAATGATGAGACTTCTGAGTGCTGCTTACAACAAAAAAGGGGGGAGAGGTGGAAAACCAGTCATTTTCCTCCAATATTCCTTAAAAATATCACCCTCAAACCTCCAAAATGCTGGCTTCTAAGACATGTTTACCAAGACGAAATGTATATGCTCAAGGTAGGTCAGGAAAATGTGTATTTAACAGGGTAACCATGCTAATAGCTTAGCCTCTAAAGTTTTCAGAATCAGGAAAGTGATCAGGGATGCCAGTTTCCCAAAGGGAGAAGGAATACTAGGAAGACTAGCCAGCTCGAGGTGCACATTCGCTGCTGCTCTCACCTTTCGACAGCTTTCTTGGCCCGCGGAGTTTCTAGCTCCTCTCTAGTGCCACCAAGGGATTTCCTCAGTGGTTGTGGACATAAAGTGCACTCTATCCCCACCCCAATATGACTGGTTTCAGATAAATCCTTTGAGTTTTGTATGAGGCTGAACCAGCTGGAGTTCTTAAAACATGAGAATTTTTCTAGCCCACTAAGCCTGAAACTTTAAAATTTAAGGGATTTTGAAAGTCATTCAGTTGAGACCTTGGGTACCTTGGAATAGGATGGAGGGGTTTCTTCTCACAGATAGCCTTGCAGGGGAGGGGGCTTTATTGGCTCAAGAGATAAAGGGGAAAGAGGACTCTTCTGGCTCAAGGGCTCCTTTAGGGGAGGAATAGATGAGTTTCATTATTCAGATCACTGTTGAGAAAGTCTCAGACACCTCCAACTCCAAATGATAGAGTTTAGAACTGGAATATCAAAGACAAGCAATTGGAATAGAGCCAACATGAAAGCAAGGTGTTGGAGCCAGACAGACATGAATTTGATCCCTAGTTTCACAGCCTCAAGTTTTAAGATTTTTAGATAGGTCAATTAAACTTTCTAGTCTCAATTTCTTCAGCTTTAAAATTGGGGGGGGGGGCGGTAATTTATATTTCAGTGATTCTATATTCAGCACCCTATGGGTTGATGACAGTTATGGAATTGCCATAAGGATTCCATAAGGTCATATATGTAAAAGTGCCAAGCAGTGTCTGGCGCATGGTAGATACTCACTATTGATTTCTTTTTCCCCTACCCCTGAACCTTCCTTAGGCTAAAGTAGTTCTGCTCCCTGATGAAGACACCTTTAGGCAAAGAGGAATCCCTTTCCTGGACTTCCTCTCTGATAGATTCCCTTTGGTTGATTGCCTGGGAGCTGGGCATTTTTGCTTCCTTAAATCCAGTGCTTTACCTGCTGGCACTTTTCTTTGTACCTGGAGAGAAGATGAAAGACACAGCCAGGACATTTCTGGGCTTCACTGACCCTGAAAGAGAGGAGAGTCAGTTCTTTTCAAGGACTGCATGACAGCAGCCTACTCCCACTGGCCTCTGGGGGAGCATTAGGGGAAACAAGTATTCTTCATGATTGGGATGCCCAGGATAGGGTTGGCAATGCAGAACGTGGTTTTCATCTTGGACAAGTTCCATGTCAGTCTATTAATTCCCCGGTCCTCGGCCTGACTGCTCAGACATGAACTGGACACTACAGCCATTAGCAAAGAACTGTGGGACAGCTCAGGAAGCCAAGGTCGCCAGCTCTATTCCAGACATGCACCCCTGGACTGGACTTAAGAGTGGGGAAAATGAAGATGCTGGCTATGGGGGACTTTTTGCAAATGTACCTGCTAAGCTTCTGAGCCTCCTTCACTCATTGAGCCTAACCAATCAGCTTGATTACAGTAGCAAGTCACGGAGGAGACAGGCAGGAGCAAAGAGATTTGAGTCCTTGAGGAGGCCAGGATTTAGATTAGTGTCATTTTGGCTGCTCTCCTCAAAGTTCTAAGGTCCGGAGCTTGAGCACATTTCCTCCATTTCCAGTGACCTCGTTTGTTAGGAATAGATTCTGGGTTTGTTGAAAGCTGTTAAATGACCCCTCAAGGTGAACTTAAGTGAACGTGCCTTGGTCTCATATTCAGACCCAAGAACATCCTCCTCCACTACCACCACCACCATATAGTACATGGAAAGCAGGTCACATTGTTCTAAATGGGTTCTTCTCTATATAATTTCTATTGTATATATAGAAACTATATAGTTTTTGTGAATATGCCTCCATACATGAATTTATGCTTACACATGCCCAGTCTCTAAAAGCATATCTACTCTGTGCCTTTAAAAACATGCTAAGCCAGACATTTTCATTAATCCAAGACGACTTCATTGAAACGCTGCCAATGTGGTAGGTAGGCTTTCCTCTCCATCTGGCCGCATCTGATGACTCCATGTGATAAGCCATCTTCAGGGCAAGAACCAGCACAAATCCCTCTCACTGATATTCTCCTAACTGCTTGCTTCCCCACTGCAGCAACATTCTCACATGCATACATACATGAATTCATGGAACTAAAAATAAACAGCTGCTGATGTGCTACCAGAGGGTGTCCTCTGTCCTGAGCAGACATCATCTGTCTCTCGTTAATAAACAAGGCTTAAGCCACGGACAGGAATGAGAGCATGGGATGCATTTAAGCTTAAAGAAAAATCTCTTAAGTCCACTTACAGAGGCTAGGAGGGCCTGAAGAGGAAGATGAGAGGGTATTAAAGATTACAGGGGCCGACTGATCACTCTCTCCTGGGTCTTGTGTCCCCAGATCCTAGTGGGAACCTCTGGAAAATCGTTTACTGGTATCAAGGAAAGCCATTGGGAAAGTTGATAGTGAAGGTTAATAAAAGAGATGGGCCATTCATGCAGTCACAACTGTAAATGGCACTCTGCTTTCTAGTTTCCTCCCTCTCAGGGCAGAGGTCATGCCAGGTGGTTCCAGATGCTATGTGGATTTGGGGGAGATGGTATGTGCCTATGTGATTTTTGTTCAGATCTTCCAATCTGCAAGACTTCTTCCCACCTCCATCACTTCATCGATCAACACACCCTTTGTCATGCTGAGGTATGGCATTTCTTCTGCCGAAAAGCTCAGATTCATACACGCACACACATACTGTCACCCTCATGAAACAAGCTCCATTCAAATTGATTTAAAAATAGCACTAATCCATTGAACTCATTTTTTCAGGGGCGTTTATTTTAAGAAGAAAAACAAAAGATCTCCTGGTCTTTGAGAGTGAGAAAGAGTAAGCCGCCGCCTCGCCTTAAAAAGTCCTGATAAAGTCGCTGGAGACTAAGCATTGCAATCTTTGTTGGATTTTCTCCTCCTTCTACCATTCAACAAAAGTTGTTTATTCGCTAAATATCCTGTCATCTGGGTATTTATAGAGGTGGGGTTCCTTTTTGGGTGGTGTGTGTGTGTGTGTGTGTGTGTGGGAAGCTGCAGCTGCAGCAGCATGCCCCAGCCCTCGCCTCTTGTTGCTCGGCATACCCGGCGCTTACGCCTTAGAGGCAGGTGGATTTGTGAATCAGCGGCCCCCATCCCCCACAGGGGGAGCTCCTAAACGGCAGCTGGCCATTTGCAAAAGGGTGTGTGTGTGTATGAATGCATGTGCGTGTTTTTAATTGCAGAGTTGTTACTGCTCCAGGAGTCTGTCTCTCCGTCTGTAACTCGAATTATTGCTCTTTGAGAAGCTGTAGCTGGCTGATTCCGTGGGAGACCAAGCAGGATGCGTGGGCGCAGGAAACAGAAGAGGAGAAAGAAGGAGGGAGGGGGGAAAGGGATCAGGGGAGAGAGCGGGAGCCGTAGAATCTGTTATTTGCGTCACTCGAGGAGTCAGGGCTATCTGCCCGACAAAAACACAGAATTAATCCGAGTTATAGCCATAGCTGTCTGCTACAGTGGCCAGAAGCGAAAAGGCGGGGAGAAGACGCGCGCCGGAGTCTGTGAGGAGCTGGGCTTGCACTGGGCTGGGGAGGGGGCTGTCCTGCTGGGCATGCCCCTCGGGGCTCCGCACGCTCGTGCAGAAGAGGCTGTAGCCTCCTCCGCAACTGCCCATTCCAAGCCCGGGGTGGCGCCCACTCCGGCGCCTCGCCTGCTCAGTGGCTGTGCCGAACACAAAGCTCTGTCTCCGAGCAGAAGCCTCTTCTAGGCTAAACCCGACCCACCAAAGAGGAGAATCTGCACGTGACGTCAGTCGCTGATGACTGACGCAGGCTGGCAAAGGAGACTCAAGGCGGCTGCTCCGCGCTGCCTTCATAAGTCTATTTTCTCCAACCCCCTCGTAGTGAATTACTAGAACGCAAAACACACATACAGACACACACATATGCAGCTTTCAAAATATACATTTCTAAAGGCGGTGTGTTGCAAACACAACGCGATTTTGCAAAGCACGGGTGGGAAACGTGGGAAGGGTATGGAAGATTTTTTTCTCTCATCTGGGAATCTCCATCGTGGATAGCATTAGACTCTAGAGCTTTCCTAGGAAGCTCCTCTGGAGAATGGGCCTAAAACTAAGCACCCTCCTTTCTCTAGCATGTAGGGAATCTGGTCAATGGAGACATGCAGCTCTAAAAGAGAATGCAACCACTCCAAAAGCCTTCGGCTCAGGGAGACTGCAAGGAGCTCGCAACAGGCAGAGGCAGATGGGAGTTACCTGGAGGGAGGGAGAATATAGGAAATATTTGGGTATTTTTCTGCTTTGAAAAACATCCTCTGCAACAATGTAAGTAAGTCTGATGGTGCTGAAAAAAAGTGGGGAGGGGGCGCTTAATGCACATTTAATGTTTTGGATGTAACGTTCAGCAAAATGCCTTTGTGTGTGTGGAGGTTTTTTTTTCAGTACTTGCTAAAAATAGCATCAGGGTTTGATCGTGTTCCAGAAATAGACCGAGGGCTGTACTGGGATGAAAAGCCAGCGCGGGTGGAAGAAAACCTGGACATCACCGCATCACCCTCCCCCCCCCCGCCCCAACTATGTCTGGAAATTAACTGTTGGATTTTTCCTCTCCTCTCTCTTCTCTCTCCACTTTCTCTTCCTTCCTTCTCTGTTTCTCTTTCTCTCTTTTAAGGAGTTCCCGTTTGGGTAAGTAACATTATGTCATGTGCATGCCGCAGACTGTGAGTATGAGCTGACGCTTACTTGGTGCATGCCCTCGGGTTCTTTTTTTGGCTGCCTTTTTTTACCCCCTCTCTAAAGAAAAGGATGGGTCTGAGTGGGGGGTGAGGAATGTAGCTGTGTGTGTGCATAGTGAATTTGGGGCTGCATGCAAAGGAACTGAGGGAATTCTTGTAGAGCCGGGAATCACCCTGACGAATCTCTGAATCAATAGCTGCTGCAACTCTCTCTCTCGTTATGGGTCGGCGCTGTTGAGTCCGGTCCTCTCGACGGCCCCCCTCCCCTCCCCATTTTCTCTGTTTTAAAGGGTAGCCAGGTTTAATAGGCCATTTCTCTGCGAGATTAATGGAGAAGGTGCCTAGAGATTTAAATTGCATGTATGAGACTGGGGACGTAAAGAGGGGGAAAAACCCCAATTCCTCTGATGAACAACTCCGTCAGCGCGGGGCCGGGAGTCCGAGGTCCTGGCCGGAGTTGGCGCTGCGGGCCCAGGGCGCGGCTGCTGTCCACGCACAGCAGGTGCTGAAAACTCCTTGGTCCTCAGCGGGTTCAACTCCGAGCGCCAGGGGGCGGAGTTGGCTCCAGCTGCGGATAGCCCCGCCCTCGACGCAGAAGAGGGATGCGGAGAGGAGGGGGTTAAGGATGTTCAAAGGGGATAGTCGTGACTTCGGTGAGAGCTTTGGGAGAAGGAGGGGCGAGTGGAAAGGAGAGGGAGAATATTTAAAGGAGGGGAGCGAGGGGTTAGATTCGAGGATGAGCCAAGGCCCAGCGCTCCAGGAACCGAGGGCCGGTGGCTGGCTAGCTTTCCCCCCAATCTCCCGCAGAGGCCGGGCGCTCTCTGGGTGCCCATTCCGAGGCGCCCGCACCTTCCCACCAGTGAATTTAAAAGCTTTTCTCCCCGATGATAGGGGCATTCAAAATAAGAGGCTATCGGTTGCTTTATGCAGACCCTCATCCCCTCCCACTTCGTGCACCGCACGTTCCCCCATTCTGCAATTCCCGGGGTGTGTAAGGATGTGTGTCTTTGTATTATGGCCCCAAACGAGTTGGTGGAATAAGTGAATTAGAAACCAGAACACAGGAGTTGCTGGTACGATGCACAGAGAATCCAGGCATGGGAAACAAGGCACCTTAAAGCCAAAAGCCAAGGGTTTCTGCAAACCAATTCCGAGGGAAACTGGGTAGGAGGGCTCATCTCCAAGGTGCCAAATGTTGTTGAGGGGACCGTCAACGCCCTGGGTTGTGGGCTCGAACTAGAGTGACATTCATTGCAATCAGCTCCAGACACTTTGGCCAAACCTATAACCAGACAGGTGAACAGGGAGGAAGGTTATCAGAGGGGCAGAATATCACGAGCACACAAAGACATTCATACTGATTAACTCCTCCGAGTGGTAGAACAAAAATGCATCCTCAAACTGGCCCACAGGGGTGGGTTGTAGACCATGGGGAAACGAAACACTTTCGCAGATCTGCAGTAAGCTTGTGTGTATGCAGAGATATTTTCCATATATTAAAACACGCACACACACAAACTCGAGATAGTGAGGTAAGTATCTGAGGGGGCCGGCCATCAGGCGAGAGAGAAGGGGAGCCCCGGTACTCTCCGGTTCCCTTATCCAAACCCCATCCAGCAACAGCCTCTGGCTTCAGTGACCTGGCCCCCAGTGCAGGGCACACTGGGGCGCAGCCTTGGGGGAAAAAGAGGGTGGGTCCAGTTATTTTTAGTTCAGAAGCAGTCTCTCTGGGAAGGTTTCCCCAGCTGAGACTGAGAATTCGTCAACTCATAATAGTAACAAGGGCTGTTACTGATGTTGTGAAGAATAACACAAATATCGCTGCAACCCACACTTTGTCTTGACAATTCTGCTCAAACCAAAGCTGCTCGCAGCCTCTGGGCCCACCCCTCGGCCTCCTCGTCATTCACTGGGACATTCTTGTTCCCTTTCCCAAGCCTCGCCCCTCCCAGCCGCGCAAGTTGCGTGGTTGTGTTTACAAATTCTGCCACAGTTGCAAAGGAAAAAGATGGGCGGTGGGGTGGGGGAACGGCCGAGGCGGGAGGGGTGGTAGCGCAATAAAGCACTTGCAACACGTGGAGCGATGGGGCGAGGGGTGCCCAAGAGCCAAGAAGCGGCGGGGGGACGCCCCATGTCCTCATTTCCCCCTGTCTTTCCCCCTTCCCCTCCCCATCGCTTGGCACAATGCACCAGTTTACCCCCGAACTGGATCCTATTAAATAATTCAATGGTAGCGGTGTAATTTTGGTTGGAACCAGCACGGATTCCCAAGTCGTGACTGCAAAAAGTGAGTAATGCGCGCTGGCTGCGTCATGGCTCTAGTCACAGTTCATTCCGAACTGAGAAAGAATCGTGACTTCGCCTAGAGACGTCCCCTACATGGGAGCCGGGGGGGGGGGGGAACAGAGGGGACTCGGGCGGGGGGAAACCTAACCAATGAAAATCGCTGCCTGGGGGGGGAGGTGGGCATTTGAACTCCGCCGCTCGCTGTCTCGCACTCCCCTCTCTGCCCCGCGCACCTCTCTGCCCCCTCCCGGCCCGCGCCCTTGCTGGTGCGCTCGCTCGCTCTCCAGCTACCCGACGAGTCCTCAACAAGTTGGTGGAAGGCAGGGATGCAAGGGTTAAGCTCGGAAAGCCGCAATTACCAAGATCGTGACCCTCCCACACATTACTGTAACTTATATACTTACCTGGAAGGAGCCCGCTTTGCCTCTGGGCTTACACCGTTGGGGGGGCGGGGGGGAGGAAGCGCGCCGGCGGGAGAGGGGCTCCTTCAAGCTGGCTGCAGTGCGGATGGGACCCGCGCGCTCACCCAGCCCCCGGACCAAGGTAAGGAGAAGAGGGTTGGTGCACTGGTTGGCGGATGGTCGGTAGGCTCACTGGTCGGTTGAGCAGAACTTTTTCCCAGTTGCCCCGCGCCGCAGCGGTGGCGAGCGCGGACTGTGAAGCCCCCTCTGGCGCGGCGGGAGCGCGGACTCTTGGAGGCTGTGTGCATGCGTCTGTCGGTCGCCGAGTCCAGGGCATGCAGTGGGAGGGTGAGTGGGTCGCACAGCTGCTGGAGTGTGATGGATGGGCGGAGGGGGTGGATCGACAGAGACTTGGAGACAGTGCGTCCCCCGTCTAGAGACGTTTTCTCCCGGCGTGCTGGCGTGAGAGTGTGTGTGCGCGCGCCCGCACGTCGATTTCACCAAGGCAAAGAGCAAATATGGCAACTTTCTCCTCAAGTTCTTGCAACATTTACAGTACCCCCCACCCTGGGGGACTGCTGCAGGGGAAGGTCAGGACGCCTTTTGCCCATACCCCACTTAAACATTGATGGAGGGGGTGGGCCTGAGAAAGCAGGAGAAGCGTGGCACTGCCCTGGGAAGAGGAAGGGCAAACCTCTCTAAGTTTGGATGGATGGGATGGGGGAGGGCACCCAGAGGGAGGGAGAGAAGAGGGAAGGAGGGAGAATAAGGACAAGAGATCACCTCCCTCCTTTCTCTCTCGTCTCTCTTCCCCTCCTCTCGCCTTTCCCCTGCAGATGCTGGAAACTCCAGTCGTAGTGGGAGTCGGCGGTCAATGGGGGGAGGGGGGCTTGCGCCTTGCTGTTCCCCCCAACGTCCTGCAGAATGGGTAGGGGAAAGCTGCAGCAAGGAAAGGGCACCTGAGGTGAATGGACCATTAGACACCCGGTATCTAGACGGGCTTGGAGGCCTGGAGTCTCGGAGGGTGGAGTTTCATCCTTGGTATTGAGCATTCAGAACTTTATTTTTTTTAATGAGAGGAGTTGGGACATTATAGTTTTTTCTAGAAATAGGCTGACTAGAGTGAAGTTTGGGTTTATTTTATGTTCATCTTTGTTATGCTGTCATTTTCTGTCTGGGTCCTTCGGCTTGGGTCCCGTTGGAAGAGGTCTCTCTCTTGAACTCCCCATTCCCCAATGTCTCGCCCTACTCCTCTCCTGGGCTGGAATGGGGCGGGGGGGGGGGAGTTCTCCCCGACCAGATTTTTTTGCGACAGCAATTTTTTGACTTGTTCCAGTCTAGGTGTTGTTGAATAATTAGAAATGGAAATATTTTTTTCCTCCCTCCCCCTTCTGGGGAAAAAAAAAAAAAAAAAAAAAAAGGAAATGTGAGCTCTCTCCTGATTGGTGGGTGACGATTTTAGTCCGCACCAATGAGCTGGCGACCTCGTCTGTATTTATTTAGTGCTCTGGGGGAGTTTTTCTCTTTACGCAGCGCCTGTAGTCACGGCTGGAACTTCGGCTGGGGGACTAGGAGGGACAAGATGGGGTTCGGGGGAAATCCGAACTGTACCTGTTCAGAGATCCACCATCCTGAAGCCGGGGCTGGCGGAACCCTGATGGGGGAATGGGGGTGATAGAACAGACAATCTGGGAGGCTCATGGTGCTGGGGCGACGCGAGGGGGGTGGAGGCTGGGCTCCGGGATCCCCGGTCCCCAGCGCGCTCCCCGTCTCGCCCGTCACACACCTTCCTCGCGGCTATGCCAGGCTGAGTTGAGGGATCGCGGACGGTCTGGAGAAATGGAGAGACTGGTCGGGGAGCGCGGACAGGGACGAGAGAGGGACGGGCGGCGCGCCGGGTGGGGAGGCTGAGCCGCGCTAGAGCGCGCTGGGAAGACCCAGCCCGCTCGGCTCCGGGGTTCGGAGACATCCTGGGCTGAAGGCGGCGGCGGCGGCGGCGGCCGACTGAAGAAGCCAGCAGACTCTGCCCTTCTCGAATCTTTTTGCGGTCTGGGCTTGCTGTACATAACTCAATAGCCGGAAGCCCTTACCCCAAAAAGCATTCGAGGAGGACGCACTCGTCGAGAAGACCGCAGCCACCAGCGATCGCCGAAACCTGCACCTTCCCGAAGCGGCTCCGTCCGAGCTTTCCTCAGTCCTTTCCCCGTTTTTCACGGAAGAATCAGTCCTTTCCCAATGGACCCTTCAGATTTCCCCGAGGCTTTGGTTACCCGCCTTTCCTCCGCTTGGGTCCCCCGCCCCCAACTTTTTAAATCGACTTTGTATCACAGGGGGAATTGGAGCGGGTGGGACGAGTGGGCTTTCGGAGAAGTGGGGAAAAGCTAAAATACAATAAAAGTTTACGGAAGTTGTGTCTTCCCCCCACCCACCGCCCACACTCCAAATAACCCTATTCACCGCTGGAAGAAAAAAAAAAGAGAGAGAGAGAGAGAATATGGCTTTAGGGCCAAGTCAGTACCTGGAATATGAATCAGTAGTTTTAGGGCATTTTTATGGTTATTTTTGAGCCTAATGATCCGACGGTGCAAAATGGGGGTGGGTAGCCCTTGAGGAAGAAGAGGGAGGCTCCTAGCATCCTCTGTCCCGGCGCTGGGGACCCGGAGGTGAGGCGAGCTTTAGTGAATTAGGTAGCCCCGAAAAAGAGGGAAAACAGGCACCGCCCGCCCGGGAGTCTCTTATTGCCCCCACGGCTGTTTCCAACCTAATTTGGGGCGTTTTGCAGCCTCGGGTGCCCCCCGATCTCCTCTTTTTCAAATCGAAGCAGTACCGAAAGGAGTAAAACAGGCGAAAACTGGGGGGAAACCCCCGCAGAGAAGGAGACTTTGAGAGACACGGTGGCACCCGACTCAGCAGCTTAGCAAGCAGCAGCAGCAGCAGCCCCATCCCGGCCTCTCGAGGCGCCCGGTCCTGGGGAGGAAGACAGAGCTGCAGGAGTGGGGAGCGACTCTGGGTCCCCCTCCTCCCCATCCACCCATTGCAGTCGTGACCACTTTGGTTACAAGTGGCACAAATCAGGCCTTCACCATGCTCTGCGCCCCATGCCCTTCGCCAGCTAGGAACACTGCTAGACGCCCTTAGGGACTGGGCCAGAAGGACACACAGAGACACACGGGCGCCCACACGGATGGCCACGGGTAGAGGATGGCTCTAGGGATACGAGAGTCCAAGACACGAGGGCTGGGAAGGTTCACATTTTCGGGGAGGGCCCAAATTCCCCCCACACCCTGTCCAGGGTTCTTCCAACAAACTAAACGCCCACCCTCACTCCCCTGTCTGTTCTCTGAGCCCAGGGACTCTGTCCTCTCCCCAGATAAGGAAAGGACAGGGGAGTCCGAGTGTGCTGGACAGAGGCAATCTTGTGGCGCTCAGCCGCGGAGAAGGCACCAAAGGCGAGGACTTCAAACTCTAGGGCTAAATCCGAGCCCCCCGCCCGGGATAAAGGAGATTTGTCCTCCCTTGCTGCGCTTCCCGAAAGAGTAAAAGGGTCCCTAATATCTGTAAGTGAGATGGACGAAAAGCAAAAGCTCTGGGGATTTTTCTTCCCTGCCTCTCACCTGGGGCCGACTGTGGAGCAATAGCTTCGCGGAGCCAGAGGCTGACGAGCCACGTTAGATTAAAGATAACTTCACCCTGTGTCCCTTCAGCTCCTCTTTGGTCTTTTGCTTCTTGCACCCCCCTCCCTTCCCCAGCCAGAAACCCCTCCTCTCTCCCAAAGCCTGAACTTCCAAAAGCCTCACCAGATTTGGGAGAGAGGTGACCTAGGAGAGTGAGCTTGCACAGAAGGGATTGAGCGAGGGGAGCAGTGGCTGCCTTCCTACCCCCTTCACTTACACCCGGGCTAAGTTTGGGGCTGGGGCTCCAGGGCTCAGGAGCCCCGGGACCGGCAGAAGCGGGCGTCGTGAGGCACCAGAGCCGCGCGTCGCCTCAGCCAGACAACTGTTGCTGCCTGCAGGAAGTGCTGCCGCTGCAACTACTGGGGCTGCCGCATGCCCGGAACCGGGCTGCTCACTTTTGGGGCTGAGGGCTTGCGGAGAGGGGTCTCTCATTCAGGTGGGATCAGAGGAAAGGACACCCTCCCCTTCCCTTTCACAATATGTGAAAATCGGTGGCTTTTTTTTTTTTTTTTCTTTTTCTTTTTTTCTTTCCTTCCCTCCTCAGGGTGGTTGCATCAGCCTGAGGCCAGTGTGAGCTGATGTCCCCCATTCTCCCCACTTTGCCTTTGCTGAGGAAAGAGGGTGGGGTGAAGAGAGGAGTAATCTCTCTGAACCCTCAAACTGCTGATGTTACCCTCCCCCCCTCTCCCCACCTAGTGAGCAGGGACTGATGGAAACTTCCAGACACTTGTGTCTGATGCCACTCTCTGGATCTTCTAAAGGGGAGTGGGCAGGGTCACAGGGACCCTTCCTCACCCGGGTCTGCTTCTCACTGGGGAGTGGAAAGTGACCAGGAAGCCTCTGGGAGAAATTTGGTGTCTCCAGCCCAGCCAGTGAGCTCAGGTTTTGTCTGGGTTGATATCAAGACCAGGGGTTGTCTCTGGAGGAAGGGAAGGAAAGAAGGGGACATTGAGCCCCTCAGCACCCCCTGCCCCCAGCAGGGAGAGGCAGTGCCCTGCGCCCAGGCTAGGCTATCTGCCTGCTCTGCCCTAGGCCCACTCTTGGCTGCTCCCTGTCTGCACTGCTCCTGGCCTTTCCACTGCTCTCATCCAGGTTCTCTCCCTTTGCCTGGCCCCTTGTCCCTTCTATGCTCTTTCCAAGCCTGTCTTTGCTTTGAGTCCCCCTGACATGCTGTATCAGGTTCTGGGCAGACTTGCTATGATCTCATATCTTTTTCTCTGTTCCAGGGACTTCTCTAGCTGGGAGGCTTCGTGGACAGCTCTGTAAAGCCCTCCCCTTGCACCAGCACCCCAAGCCTTGGTAGTTCTTGCCCTAGATGTGCCCTTCTGTCCTCCTTTCCTTTAGTCTCCCTGTTCCTTGATTTCCTATGAATTGACAAGCCCCCAACCTCTTCCACTCCCCTGTGAGCCCATAGAGTAACCCTGCACATCATTTTGCCCTTTTAGGTGGTCAAACCTGTCACGACAGCCAGGGGCCTGGGTGAGGGGTGACCACTGAAGGAGGAGGCCTCAGAGGCCAAAAAAGCTGAAGAGATGAGACGAATGAGCCCTGGAGGTCCAGGTGAGTGCAAAGACACCTCAGCCCACAAGCCCTTCACCCGGGCTGGCTCTAGAGGCTTCCACATACACTTCCCCTTGGTGATGAGTCACAGGGAAGCTAGGAACTCAGGGTTTAGGGATGTCCTTGATGGCAAAGAAAGGTCAAAAGGAAGGACACAGCATTCCATGAGGCAGACCCAATTCCCATCCTATCCCCCAAACAGGACTTGGCCTGGGTGTTGGGAGGTTCCTAAACCCCAGTACTGAGAGGAGCAGGCCTTACTCAGTGGGGCCCACTGATCCCTCTCCACCCCAACTTCCTGGGCCCAGGAGGGTACAGAGTTGAAGGGTCTTTTGCTGAGCTCAGTTTCTCTGAGGAAACCAAAATGTTGCGTTCTGTCTTCTTAACTGGATGTTGGCATAAGATGGGTAGGAAAAGTTTTAGGTCATTGATTTTTTTTTTTTTTTTGAGGGGTTGGGCATTAAATGCAAATACATGTACTTTTCCTATTAACAGTAAAATCCTTTGCTACAGAGCTTTTGTTTAGCTGCCTTTCTGAGCTTCAAGTCATACTGTGATTCTTATTGGGGAATTCAGTTCAGAGCTTGGAGGAGAATTTTGAAACCCCAGGGCTGTTAGATTTGTGAGGAAGGGAAAAGGCCAGCTACCTGGCTAATCCCTAGATGTTATATGAGCAAATTATAGGAAGCTACCAGAAATCTTAGAGGGAAACTTGTGGCTTGTGGCAGAACAGAAGCACATTACATGAAAGATCTTCAGATGATTATACAACAGACCTATTTTCTATATTCAATAAATGACTATTACATGGATTTTTTTTGAACATTTACATTTCAAGAGAGGAACTCAAGTAATACATAGGCTGGTATCACCTATAATTCCCACGGTGTAAAAACAAGATGAGGCCATCAAATCATTGGCTGAGATTCACCTCGGCCTAAGTTCTTTTAAATCCCCCTTTTGAATACAAAGACCCAAAGTTTGCAGCATTTTGCATTTCAGAAATAGGGTTATTGTTAATTCCAAGAGGCTAACACTCCATCCCCTCACCTACCCACCCTCTTTAACTGATATTTAAATTGTACTATGGAGCTATTTAAAAATAATGCCGTGGGGATTTTCTTATTTGAAAAGTAACTTCTCCTAATCATGTTTGAAAAATCTGTCAGTGGGTTAAACTTCAAACTTAGATATAAAAGCTGGAAAGAATTATAGAGGATATATAGACCAATACCTTCCTTTTATAAATCAAGAAATGGAGGTTCAGAGAAGTTAAGTGATTTTGCTGAGCTCACAGAGCCAGGGCTCAAATCCAAGTAATTTATGGTCTACTCTGGGTTCTTTCCTTTTCACTAAATATTTCCCATCACTACTAACTAAAACAGATAACCCGTAAACACTACCCAAGGCATTGTAGCAGATTCCCGTCCAAAATGACTTGCACTTTAGATGCCAGTGTTCAAATGAGAGTTTGCAGAACGTTTCTTCTGCTAGCAATTAGCATTCTAAGAACATCTTTAAAAGTTTAAGCGTAGCTCTCTCTCTGACATGGCCTAAACTTCAGAGCTTCCATCTTGCCCCCGGTCTGCCAGGGAAGTCATCAGCACAGAAATTTGCTGTGTCATAGAATGCAAGCAAAACTTCTGCCAGCATGAAGCAGCTCCATGGGGCCCCTCTACCTTATTTCTCTGCTCTGGTGGCAGTTTGATTCTCAGCCTTCTGGCTTGTTGGGTTTACATGTGAGGTCTTAAGAGGGCAGTAAGTCCATTTTGAGTTCTTATAGGCTCTCATAATTACTTTGGCATCAAGGAAGGCCTTCAAATGGAGCTTTCAAACCAAGCAGGCATCTGCTTGATCCTTGTCACTCGGATATATATATATATATAT